>HG995129.1:4800000-6000000 GCA_905333015.3 Bombus campestris | reverse complement strand
TACATATGAAATCCAGCAGAGGTTTGCTCCTGCTGTCAACTGAAATGTTTACACATATCGTTCGATAAAGGGCTTTGAAAAATGCACCGGATATAGAATATTCGTTGGATCTGTCGCAATATCGTCTAGCCATGTTTAAGCCAATTACAATTGCACGACATGAAACTTTTATTTACGAATGTAACCTATTTGCGTGATAATTTAGTTATTATTCTAATATCATTAGGTTATTTTTATATACAAGCTTTAATAATTTAATATTTTTTACTTTAACATATGTATTTCTATCTTTTAATATTTTTGATTTTAATGTAGAAACTGGAATCTTGACTAATTTTATCAAATATTATGTATTCAGGGATACTGAAAATAGTATTACTTAAGTTAAGCAGTTGAAAGAAATTATTTTTGAAACAGCAATTTTTAGTTATGGATGATATGATTAAACATTGTCAAATAATATTGAAAGAATGATATTTTCCAGACATTGAATTTTACGAAAAATTTGTTAATTCAACGTGTTTTTTCAATATTTCTTTACTTTCTCTTATCATTTCATATATTTATATTTATTCTATCGGAAGTCTATATTGAATCAAATTTTAGAAAAAGCGACATAAATATTCTGCAGAAATTGAAAATTGCCCAGTTGAAGCAAGACAAAATTTTGATAACATGGAATAGAAGTACGAAAACGAATTAATAATCTCAGAACTAATATGTTTTTAATCTGTAACAAAAATTATCATTTCATTAATTATTAGTAGCAGATATAATAGTCGATAGAATAGTCGATAGTAGTAGAATGTAATTTACTAAATTGGTTTTCTATATTTATATAAACTATATAACTTGCTGCAACTTATTGTATATTCCTTAAACTTTCATAAAGAAATTATAAATTGGTAATTTTAATCATTCGAATAATTCTAGCACTAAATGTTGTGTTTCTTAACATATATTTCATTTTTATATAAACTGTATGAAAAATTAAAAACTAGTAATTTCGACGATGTTAAGTCACGAGGCTTTCATTATAGGCCCTGTTCCTAACCGTCGCGCGCGATATTAGAATGTCAGGGACGGATCATCTTAAGGATAGGCTAAATGTACACAACGCGGCGGTTATTTCAATCATACAAACAAAGTGGCACTTACGCACGAACAATAGCACGATCGAAGCTTGGGGGGGGGGGGTCGTCTCCCAGAAGACAAGGAAATAATCGAAGGGCAATTAATATCCTTTGAATAGTCTAACGGTTAACATTGAGAGTCTAACGAATAAAAGGTCGCTAAATCTAACGAACATTTCGAGATATATCACTAAATCGAGTCGTGATTCTGTAACATATTATCTGGAATTATCGCAGAATAATTAGTGACGTTTCTTTTGTTGTTGTTACATTCATTTGTGTGAAATATACAATTTTATATTAACCCTGTTAATACAGTGTTAATTTCATCGAACCACCCCTGTTATCTTAAACGAAACAGGGGAACGACTAATTCGTGACGTCGAATATTCGATTCGTAGCGAAAATTTACGCCTCTCGCTGACGCGCTTTCCTCGCGATCGCGTCTCTCCGCGAACGGTCGTAACAGACGATTCTAATAATTCCACCGCTTCGAGGACATATCTTTATTAATAATTTGTGCATTTGTATGAATTATATCATTTATTATATGATCATAAAATGTAAGAAAAATTGCGGGTTGATAATTTTAACCATGCTAGTAGTTATAGCGCTAAAAGTAAATCACATTAAAACAAGCTTCAACGTGTAAAAACTCAATAATCGTTAGTTCGATCAAGTGTCGCACAGTATCACAGATTCCAAACAAGTTCCGTCATTTTATCGACTGGATTATTGCGTTATGATCTTGCTACCTTACAAAACTTTCCGTAAACTGTGCGTCACCGTGTCGAGAGGAACAGGCGTGTCACGTTCCAATAATGATATCGGCGTAACGCCGAGCGAGTGAACACAGGGATGAGATAGAACGTCAATAACGAACGAATAAACGAACGAAAGACGATCTGAACGAGGTCCTGACGACAATCCCACGGTTGAAATGAAATACGTGCAACGAAACGATTATAAAGTTCATTGCCAACGTCATGGTGGTTAGACGTTGAAGGGATTGGATAGTAAGTTTCGTATCTATGCAGAGGCATGTGTAATGCTAGAAAGAATTTTTTTTGTTCTCTGCGCGAAAATATCAAGGTAATTACGCAAGAAATGCTTGTTTAAAAGATATTCCGATTTTAACTTCATCAAATGTAGCGTAGGAAAGACAAGGGAACATAAACCGTATCACTTTGCGCCGTTTTACAAGTTTTACAAAATTTAGGTCAAAATATCTTTTAAACTAGGCATTTTCAGATACATGTACTTAAATATTTTTATATAAAGAATGAAAAGATACATCGATTTATGGATAAAAATATAGGATTACATTTAAAAATGTATCGATCACCCCTTCAAATCTCGTGAAAAATAACCTTGAGAAAAAAGTTCTTCCCATCGTTGCAAGCTACCTTTGAAATACAATAGTTGCCTTCAGAAGTGTTTTTTCATACAATCGTAAATAAGGCAAACATTTAGGTGATCACGTTTACGAGATATCCTGTATAGGTTCAATTTGTGGCCGTAGCTTTCAACACTGTTACGTGATATCGAGACAAAGTACGCATCGATTTTAAAACGTTAACACATTGTGTACTGGAATTACATTTTAAGCGTATTAGAATTACAATATTGAGTATTTTCCGATATTTTTGATCCTTTGCGTGTGGAATGCCAGTTACATTGGCATGATCCTTTTGAGCATACATGTACGAGTTTTATAAATATGTATTTCAATTGTTGTAATTTTTACATTACTTGAAATATGAGAAGTCTTCATCTTTTAAAAGGTTGATGGAAAATTAGTTGAACCTTATATTTTGACTACCTTGATTTTCTCAATAAGGAGTTCACGAAATATTTTGTTCTAGAAAAGAAATGTACTAATTTTCATGGGCCGGAAATAGAATTCAAAGGATGAATTTATTTCATATAGATATCTACAAATTTTAAACAAATTGAAATCTTACTAAATTGTAAATTACAGAGATTTTATGAGTTATGAATAGAACAGTTTTTAAATTTATTTCGCGATTTATATTGTAACACAGTATTGCAATGTAATAAAATGTAACAGGGAAAGTTAGGCAAGCCGAAAAATCAAAAGATTCTGAAACCTTGCGTACAAATAGAGGATGTCATCCGTAATAATGATACGAATGGCGACAGTCACCGTTCACTTCAAACACCTTTCCCAATAAGCTTGGTTTAAAAGCGGATATTTAAAAACGCATAGCAGCAAGTTACAGAATTTAGTAGATTTCCGTTACTTTTATAGTGAAAGACTATTTACATGATTTGTATATTTGTTTCAAGCGTTTCTATGAGTAATATCATTATGGTACCAATTACAAATCGCGATTTTCGCTGCTTTTATCATTTATTATTTATAATACAACTCTTCGTTATGCAAAAATATGTAAAAAGGGAATTTAATGTTTAAAAGTAAACTTTATTAGTAAAAACTGTTATACCGTTAGAATTAGATTTGATGATTGTTGATAATCTTCGTGTAAATTATGTAAATAATGTGAATTATTTAAGTATTGCGTTATGAAATCAGTTTATTAAAGAGAAGTGGAAAAATTGATTAAAATTGGTTTTATTTATTATAATTTATGGTTTTATTTATTTTAAGAAGAAATGTTAACATATAAATTATTTACAGATATGAAACGAAGGTATTCAGTGGTATTTCAGTATGTATAGTAAACAATATTTTTTAAAGGAGTGGTTTGGAGAAATGAGGGCGGTAACTCGAAAATTATGAATTTTTCGAAAATTTGTTTACATATAGTTAAGTAAATATGATAAAACGATGCAACTTTCGTTTACATTTTTTTGTAAATATCTCACCGTTTTTTTAAATATTTCGCTTCAGATAGAAAATTCTGAATTTTTCTTCAAGGAGCAATTCCATCCCTTAAAATCGAATTATGGCAGCAACGAAAAATATTACGGATGGCTTACTTGTACGTAAAATTTCACAATTTTTTAAATTTTCAAGTAGCCCGAGTTATACATGTGAGAGTAAAAGTCCTTTGTATTCCTTAGGGGAACGAATAAAATTTAACACTGCTTTAGTTGCTACCTTGACGAATATTAAAGCATATGACACCTTGTTCGAAAGTTTCTGTCTCAAGAATTATAACGGTGGTATCCGAAGTGCAGCAAACTCATAATTTTCGAGTTATTAAGAAAAATATATTAATGCTATTACGTTTCACTCTCTTTATACATACGAGTATATGTGGAACTGTGTACGCAATCACTGCCGCCGCGATAGTCGCTTCGCTCGCTGTTCGACGGTTTATTTACGGCCGATGCGCACGGGCGTCGTGACACCGTCACGGTGACGGTGTACGATTCGACAGATATACGTATGCGTGCTTTTAATTGTGCAATATACACGAGCATGCGACGTCTGTGACAGTGCAATTGAAAAAGCGATATCGCAATGATCGTATGCCCTTTGCCAAATTGTAAAACGATCATACTGGTGTGTAATGGCGAAAAGAAGCGGAATAGATTCTTTCAACACGGAATTGTTTATCAAAGAAGTCAGAAAATATCCGAAAATTTACTGTGAAAACGTTATACCATGACAACCCAACATTCCATGCCATGATAAAAGTAAAAAAAATTTGACTCGTTTACAAGTATGAAGAAACTTATATTCGAATTTCGGAGAAATATCTGCAGCCAGTACTGCTCGGGCAACCGAGGTGAACAGATGTGCGTAAGCAAACGTGTGCTCCAGCCAAGTGAAACGGTTTAGCGTTAAGAACAGTGAAAGTGCCCAACAATGCAGCAGCAGATACTAACAATTAAGATTGCAACTACAGGTGAAAAATACTATATAAATGGGTCGTTAGATTTACCAGGCGTGAAACAACAACAGCAAAATAGCAACAACCAAAACGACATGGAAACAGAAGAAACGGAAGAGCAATGGAGACAAGAGGAGTGCAGACATGACAACGAAAGGAGTTACCAGGGCGAAAACTGAAAACTAGCAAAGACAAGCAAAAAACGAAAAATAATTCTAGGCACAAGTCCTGCAGCAAACCCAGACACAGAAAAGCAGCGATGGCTGCAAGAATTACCTCTAAGAAACTCCTTTAGCTCATTAACGGAAGAAATCGACAATGACTCGACAAGTAAATCCACAACCAAATCAACACACATATCAAAACCACCACCAATATTTGTTCAGGCCCAAATAATAGACCCGCTTATAGATCTACTAAACAATACAGTCGGGAAGGAAGACTACACAATAAAACAAACAAAACTAGAACAAGTAAAAATCCAAACAAACACCTCCGAAGTATATAGAAAAGTGATAAAAGAACTAAAAGAAAAAAAATGCTATATACCACACATACCAGCTCAAAACGGAAAGGAGCTACAAAATAGTCATAAGAGGATTACATCCAAAAACCAACACAAAAAAACTAAGCGACGAAATAGCAAAAATTGGCCACCAAACAAGAACAATAAACAATATGACAAGATATGACACGAAGCAACCATTACCATTATTCTTAATAGAACTCGAACCCAGATCCAATAACAAAGAAATTTACGAAATAAGAAAGGTACTAAATACAATTGTAACAGTAGAAATCCACGATACGAAAAAGATATACCACAATGCATGCGGTGCCAACAATACAGCCACACAAAAAATTATTGTAACAGAAGCCCGGCATATGTCAAATGTGCAAAAACTCACCTAACAATACACTGCCCACACACAGGAAAAATAGAAGAAGTTAGATGCTATAATTGTAACGGAAACCACCCAGCCAGCTATAAAGGATGCGAAATCAGGAAACAACTACAACGTAAACTGTTTCCACCACTTCGCAACAGATCATTGAATAACTACCAACCACATCAAAGTACAACGGAAAATGAAACGACATTGAAAGCACAATATGAACCAAGCACCATAATCAGAAATATAGATCCCCAAAGTAACCGAAGCTACGCACAAGTAACCAAAAACATTAGCCAAGCAACGCTTACAACCAATCAGAACCAAAGCAATAACATCGAAGACGCTACAGAAATCAAAGAAATGCTCAAACAATTCACCAAAGGTATGGAAATGCTGGGAAAAATGATAAGCGAGCTAAACACAGTATTAAGACAACAAGTACAACAAACAACAATCATGTTACAACTACTCACAAACTTGCTAAGTAAAAAATAGAGATGGACAAGTTGAAAATAGCAGACTGGAACTCAAATGGCTTGCAACAGCGAGTCCACGAAACAAAAACACTTTTGTATAAAAACAATATTGATATACTGCTTGTCTCAGAAACACATTTCACTCTAAAAAGTTACATGAAAATTCCGTACTACACCATCTACGACACCAAACATCCCTCAGGTAAAGCACATGGAGGAACTGCAGTAATAATAAAAAATGACATCAAGCATCACCTACATAGTCAAACAAATCAAGAACACTTACAAGCAACCACTGTCACAATACAAACCAATGGCAATTACTTCCATCTATCAGCAGTATATGTACCTCCGAGACACAAAATGACACTAAAAAAATGGGAAGAGTACTTTCAATCCTTAGGCGACAAATACATAGCGGCGGGAGACTTTAACGCAAAACACACATTATGGGGATCGAGAATTAATACGCCGAGAGGTAGGACATTAGAAAAATACATCAGAAGCAACAACCTCAATTTACTATCTACAGGAAAGCCAACGTACTGGCCGACAGTCCTCAATAAAATACCTGACCTGTTGGATTTTGCAATAACAAAAGGATTAAATGTAAGCAAATTAAAAATAACAACCAGCCTTGAGCTTAGCTCCGACCATACACCAATTACATATAATAGAACACACAAGCAAACCACTACTTTATAACAGGACAGATTCACTATGCAATAAGACCACCAATTGGCAATCTTTCAAAGAATAAATCGAAAACAAAATCAATTGCAATATCCCGTTGAAAACACCTGAACACATTGAGCAGGCAGTAGCAACTTTGACAGAAATAATACAGGAAGCAGCGCGGGCAATCACCACCTATGAATCAAATAGCAGGCAAACAAAAATTATTCCGCAGGACATCCTAGACAAAATCAGGGAAAAAAGAAAAGCGAAAGCAAAATGGCAAAAACAGAGAACACGAGAAAACAAGAAAAACCTAAATAAACTTGCAAAGGAATTAAAAAATAAAATAAGGGAACATCATAATAAGGAATTCTCAAAATTCATCGAATCACTATCCGCGCATGAGAACACCAACTACTCCCTATGGAAAGTCACTAACAAAGCGAAGAAAACAATAAAATCAATCCCAGTAATCAGAAAAATAGACAACACATGGGCCAGAAGCAACGAAGAGCAGGCAGAAGAATTCTCAAAGCACCTACAAAATATATTCTTGCCGTACGAAATTAATAACAGCATCCCCGGATGGCAAACAAATGAAGAAGTTGAAAATGCCAGCAACACACCTGATAAACGCTGCACCATACTCAGCACAACAGCGCAAGAAGTTACAAACTTAATTAAGGCAACAAAGACAAGTAAAGCACCAGGATTTGACTTGATCAATGGAAAAATCTTAAAAAACCTTCCCCCAAAAGCAATAAGACTAACAACAATAATATTCAACGCAATTCTAAGAATACAGTACTTTCCTACACTATGGAAAATAGCACTGATCGTAATGTTACCCAAACCAAACAAAAACCCCCACCTAACTGCATCTTACAGGCTAATATCATTACTACCTGCGTTCTCCAAACTGCTGGAAGAAGTAATATATAACCGTCTAAAACCAATAATAGAAAAAGAAAAACTAATACCGGACCATGAATTTGGATTCAGAAATAAACACTCCTCAATAGAACAAATGCACAGACTCGTGAATGAAATCTTACAGGCACTGGAAACAAAACAATATTGCACGGCACTCTTTATGGACATCAAAAAAGCATTCGACAAAGCTAACCACGAAAAACTCCTTCAAACAATCAAAAAGCAATTTCCGAAACAAATCTACAAATTACTCGGGTCTTACCTAAACAATAGAACCTTTATAGTAAAAATAAAGGATGCATATTCAGAAGTCAGGAATATCAAGGCAGGAGTACCGCGGGGAAGCGTACTAGGACCAATACTGTACACATTATACACGGCAGACATACCAACAACTGTTAACAGCAAAATACTTACGTGCGCGGACGATACGGCCATACTAGTGAGACACGCAAATCCAGAAACAGCAGCAGCACTACTACAAGAACACATTACAAAAATAGAAAAGTGGCTGCAAAGAAAACAAATAAAAGTGAGCACCAGTAAGTGCAACCATATAACATTTGCACTTAGAAAAGGAACAACATCAGATATCCAACTGAGCGGCGCGCACATAGCACGTACAAAGCAAGTCAAATATCTAGGAATACATTTAGACTCACACCTTACATGGAAGCATCACATAAAATCTATAATAAACAGAATACGTGAAATAAGGAAAAGGATGTACTGGTTAACCAATAAAAAAATCTAAATTAAGCACAACGAATAAACTAAATATATACAAAACAAAAATCAAAACAATCTGGACATACGGAGTCCCACTATGGGGGACGGCAGCAATGAGTCACATAAATAAAATAGAGACAGAACAAGCAAAAATTTTAAGAACAATAGTTAACGCTCCATGGTACGTCAGAAATGAGGATATTCGAAAAGATCTAAAAATTCCAACAGTTAAAGAGGAAATCGCTAGATACGCAAAAAAGTACAAAGAAAGACTTCCAATACACCCAAACCAGCTAGTTGCAGAAACAAAAGAAACCGTAATAGAAAGAAGACTGAAGAAGAAGCATTCCGCAGACCTCGCAATAGAAATACAATAAACAACCTGGAAGATGGAACCCCACTGGGGGTAACCATCCACATGCTATATTTTTCAAGTTATAACATTTTACCAAATGTCCTTCTGGACAAATTGTAAAATTAAATAATTAAATTAAAAAAAAAATAAGGAGCTTGAGTTCGAGGCGCCAGACAAAACGCCGAGCGTAGCCGTGGTCACGGGATGGATATTTTGTCTAGTGGAAGTACAGAATTACTTAGCCCTCCTTAAGAAAAGATAATAGTACCAATGCTCTACAGTGCGCATTCCAACGGCCTCTGCCACGTGGCTTGCCACACGCAGACCCTATTCTTCGGGCAAGAAGATTGCCAGATGTCGATGCATCTTCACAGGACATTTAGTTAACTAAGATCCTCCAAACGAACAAACAGTCTTTATCCTAACAGTCACCAAATCTATCACCCGCTACGGGAAGATATGGGAAATCTGTTTTTCCTCACGAACGACGCTTCCTGTTACCAACTTTCTCCCAAGGGCGGCTTGCATCCTTTTCTAACCACCAACGTAGAGATTAACCAATTAACAGCAACGTCCATTTCCCTCACTTTCTGGACGAGGGTTGCCCTTGACGAATCCGATGATCTCGTGCCCTGAGACACACCCTGTCATAGTTTACCTCTGCAGCAGCACGATGACGGGGAGAGACATTCTGGTATGATCTCGTTCACGACTGGGACGGCGTCTTTGCGATCGGTGGATTTTCACGGAGTTTGACTTAGACTTTTCAAAGGGGGTGTAGTCGTTATTCCGTTGGCCGCGGATTCGCTATCGGACTTAGGATGATTATCATTAGCATCTTGAGTATCTAGTTACCACGGCTATTTGTCAAATTCTGTACTGATTTTATCCGTACCAGTAGGTACGTTTTCTATTACGTAAACTCGGTGGCTAATTCCAGAGGATATTTGTTACACACCCCTAACCCTAATCTTAATGTTAATCCGACATATAATTAAAATAAGAAAACTGGATTTCCGAACAGGAGACCAAATTCTTTATTTTAACTCTATTATTTGTACAATAGTATTTGCGGTTCGCGACGGTAGACTTTATAATATTCAGGCTAGTTCTGATTTATGCAGACTGTTTGGATGATTTTGAAGGGAGCATTTATATTCTTTTATTCGTTGGAGTGGGAGAAGGCCTTGGTTGAACTTGTCATATATTTAGGAGAACGACTAGAATGACCGAATGCCACCTAGACGCCTGAGTACGGATGCTAACCGGACGGTCACACGTGATAAGGAGCTCGGAATTTTAGCTTATCTCATAGCTGGTTGAATTTCAGCTGTGACAGATGCATCATAAACCAATTTTGAACACTTTAACTCAACTGGAAGTGTCGTTATAAGTTAAATTCTGATTTTCCGTCTTTTTCCTATTTTTTCTATATGACGGTACGCAAAAATTCTAAAAAAATCGTAGGACATTGTAAACAAGTGATTTAGGTTAGAGACATTTTTTTTAGATTTTTTCGTTACAAATCCCAAGTATAAAAATTGAAAAACGCTAAAAGATGCTAAAAAATATGGAGTTAATATTTAAGTTTCAGAGCGTTTACTTTGTTGTATTTACAATATCAATATATTGGCATAACTATTATTCTCAACCTTTTTCAAACTTGTTGGTAAGATGCACCGTGGTTAAACAAAATTTAGACAGAGTGATGAAAATAGGTTTGTAATGTTTGCTTTCGGTAAATTATCGAATGGTGCATTGCTTGATAAAATCGGTTTTTATTCTGGACGTTTTATCCTGCTATACTCTACATGATAAATAAATCCATTGAATCCATTGAATCGCTTGAGGAATTTATAATCGAGCCATAACCAGAAAGTCTTAAGTTCTCGCACGAGTTCGCAGAAGATTTGAAAAGGTGAAACAACCTGTCTCATATGCGAGTATTTTAGCTCAACAAACATATTGTTACTTTTCGATACACTCTACAAGGTACATATAACACAAACAGAGAGAGCGTTTTAAAGCGTTCGTTTTGTTTTATTTGAAAGCTTCTTTGTCAGGAAGAAACGTCTCTGTTGAAAGTATTGTCGACTCATCGAGTGGAACACACAGAGAGCCATAGGAGATGTTTGAAACATGAAAGGAACGAAATTTCCGTATGCTGGCCGGCTTGTGTCTATCCGTTATCATATTCGAAGCACGTGCTATTTAAAGCAATAGAAGCACGCGTGCGAGCGTGTATCTACGAATATTCGCGTGAGATTATTAATACGTAGTCAGGATGCACGAGATAAGGAATGAATAAATATTAGGGGAGACAATCGAAACTGGGAAACTATTAACTGCATCACGTTAATTGGCACGTGTTCATTGATTCCGTGTAGCGGCTGCTCGATCATGTTGTTGTTCCGTATTGTCAATCAATTGCGCGATGAACGTGTAGCAAATTGTTTGAAAAAATGTTAAACGACTTGAACGCACATTTTGATTTTAGTTTTTAGTAATTGACGAATCTAGAAAAAAACTATACACGACACGATCTCATAAATTTACACTGGTTCGAAAAAGTATTCGAACATTTATGGAAACTTTTAATGAATATATCGTGTGTAGCACGAAACATTTTGAAATTTAATTAGCACTACAACCCAACTATCATGATTGCGTTTGATAAAGTTTGAAACAAATCTAAAAATGTACGTAGGAACTGCAAGATGCTATTTAGTGCAGGTGCATATTTCGTAAAGATCGAAAAGTGTTTAAATACTCAATTATCCGTTATATTACCCATTTTATTCTAAATATTTACTGGTGCCATTTTTAACGTTTATTATATGTATAAAATGCTCTCCATGACTGTGTACTAATTTACTGCGTATATTATATACATTTTCAGATTGATTTAAATTTTCGCCAATATAAGCATGGCAATCCTGTTTCAACGTCAATAAAGTTTCAAAATATCATATACGTATTTATATTTAACACGCATAGTATATACATAAATGGCCACTGTCCAGCGGAGAAAATTTTGGCAAATTCGATACTGAAATCGTAGTTATTTGAAATAGTAATTGAATTCATATCGATACAATATCGTTACATTTTTTTTACGAGATTTTTAATTACATCTTATTCTGAATAAACCATTGTCATTGATTTTCCAATTTTGATATTTTAATTTAATTTAAAATATTGAGACAAGGACCTAGTTCAAAAGTATTCTGCAAAATTTTTACGCACAACTAACAGAATTTCGGCTGCAAGAAATACATTTTTATACTTCTAATTTATTTTATAAAATTTACGATAAGAAGGCTATCTATCCTCTTTTCCATTTCAATCATCGTATCTTTATACTAATACATCCTTAAACTATTTTTAGCAATACCGTTATAAAAATTGCGAATAAAATAATTTCAATTATTCCTTTCTGTTACATCTTTATGTACGATCATTTAATCGATCGTGTATGCGACAATTATTTTAAGTAGTTTTTAGATTAATTGCATCAGCAATGTTCAACGTTTATAACTATATGTGTATAAGAAAAAAAATAATGCAATAATACTTTCAATTAGACTTCGTTAGTTATACCTTCTCAGTTACTTAATCTTTTAATATCATAAGAACTTTTGGTTTTATAGCGACAATATTCCTCTCTTAATCGTAGAATTGTATTTATGCATATATATAGTCTGACAATACATACTCTTTCTTTAACTAACCGTGTTCAATGTATTTTTATTTCTTCCGTAATTGGAAGTATTTGAAAAGTTGAAAAGAATTGCAAAGCATCCGACTGATTGAAATTTACATTATGCATAAGTTCGTATAGGAAAACACGTAAGATGACAAATGAATATGTAGGGTGGTCTAAAAATTAATCCCCACAATTTTCAGACACTTTCGATAGTGGAACAAAAAAATGTTTTGAACAGATGTTTATCAGCTTTCAATCGACTACAAAGAATTTTACTTCAATTGAAATTGAAAGTCACCTGTATTATTTTAAACGTAACAATGCACTTTCATAATCCATTCTACGCATTTTTTAATTTTCTCCAAAAACGTATTAAGGTACTCGGGTCGAAAAATCATTAGTGTAAAAGATATTTCAACTTTAATGTTACGAAATTGATCGTATGAAAGAAGAGCAAAATATAAAAGCAGGAAAGTGCTACGCTATCTTTGCTTGTGTTTCATACGATAATTTTTTCAACATTAAAGTTAGAATATTTTTTTAACTGCTTATTTTCCGACTTTAATACCTTTTTTGCAGAGAATTAAGAAATGACGTATAAAAAATATGTTGTTCTATTTAAAAAAATAAAGAATACCTTAATTTCTTATCGAAGTAAAATTGTTTTTAAGTTCTTGACATTGCAATTAAAAACTGATAAACTTTTCTTCGAAACATTTTTCTGTTCGACTATCGGAAGTACGAGTTAAATATGGCGAGTGGAGAATTATTAATAATTACATATTTTTAAACACTGTATCGAATGTTATACCAAATGCAAAGAAAAATTTAAGCATTGGAAATTTGAATATTTTCAGAAATTATATATTACATTATGACGATTCTTTCCGAGCCTAATACTAAAAATCCTAAATAATTCAACATTCGTAGATATTAAGTTTTTAAACCCACACAAAAGAAGAATAGAAGTTCCTCCAGTTCCCGTAGAAACCTACAAGTACCACCTTTTATTTATTTTAAAACGTTAGCAAATTGATATGGGTTTATTGCATTCTAATTTCTTCAGTATATTAATTCATAATACACCAGAATCCTTGATTTCGTTCATTTTTCAATTGCTTTCTTTTATTGTTGAACTTTTTCGCTGTTCACTGAAATTGTAACATATGATTGAAAAATGTGTAACTGGTGATAAAAATAAAAGGAGCATGTACTTTACATATATTTCAAAATGAAGTACTGAAATCTATCACATATTTTGTATCTAGAAATGGATAAAATTTTGCATATCGTTCTATGAAAATTAGAAGATTAGTGAATATCCTTCGTGTTTTCATAAATTCGAAATTAAATAAACATTGAAAACTGAACAAAGTGAAAGCATACGATTTTCCATAACAGCGATAAATTTTCATTCAAAAAGTCATGTTAAATCAGACATGCTATGAATCATTGTTTGGCCGGTTGCGATTTCATTTCACAGTCCTAATTTGATCAATACGACATTCCTCTTGAAATTGAGCAATCTTTCTTACGAGGAAGCATAACAAATCGACGCGACGTTCACGAGATGAAAGTTGGAAAAAGTTTCCACGTCATGTTGGTGATCTCGTTTCGCTGGAAATCTCGGTCGACATGGTCGCACTTTTACGTTTTCCCCAGGAAACACATTGACTTACTTGGCTTTCAAGCTGGAAAGTTTCGCGTCTCGACAAGAAAGGAGGACGAATACCTACGAAATTTTTGCCTCTGTCTAAACCGCCCTCTTTCGTTTCCGTTGGTCGTATTTCTTTCTTCTTTTGCATGGAACGAGGAAGAAATTAGACTGGCTGTATTGCATTTTAATGACGGAGTCCGCAGCTATTTTGCTATACAACACAAGAATATTTAGATATTTGCAGACATATTTTATGAATGTATTATTCGTGTTATACGAATCATTTTGAAATCTCGTTAGCACTGTCATGAGTAGATGGCGAATGTTTATGCATCGTAAATGTGTAAGAAATATATGACATCTATGCATATAGAATATGCAAAGTATGTTAGCAATATGTTTGATATAAGTTTAGTGTATCGAATAGTATCTACAATAAGATATCGAGTGATAGATTTTAGATTAACAATGTTTTCCAATTATTTTGGTATGTATAGCTTGTGCGATAATAAATTATAAGTGCTTTGTCCACATTTGCAATTGCAAATTTATCTTTTCCTACAGAGAATGATATTATAAAACTGATATTATAAAAGTAATTTTATAAAACTTCTCACTTAATAAACATTGATTAAGTTTCTGTTATTGTATTATCTTGTTTTTAAATAATTAATATGACGTCCGTTCGTTTTGAATAATCAATAACAGAGCAGAATAATAAATGATTTCTTACCTTTGTAGCTTAGGGGACAAAAAATTGTGTTTATTATATTAACTAAATAGAGTATATTAAATTGTGACTAAATTAAAACAAAAAATTTTATAAAAGATTAAAATCGAAAATTTAATTGTAAATTCTATATAAAAAACTAAATTCCCTACAAAATTCTACAAAAGATTAAATTGTAGTTAAACAATGAATTTTTTAAATATTTTCATTCACAATTTGTCCAATTTGTACATTTGGTAGAATTTTTTAGCTGTATAATTATCATGTGGGTGGCTACCCCCAGCGAGGTAAACAATGAATTTTGACTTATGTTTTTAAAGATTCGGGAAGTCGTTTGACCTTTTATTTGATGAAATTTCAATCATTACTCAGAATGAGTTATTATGTACATATTTAGAATTAATATCTACGTATGAAAATAAAAATGTAAATGAAAATAATAATGAAATCAATTTTATTTTCTATAATAGTATTCATATACTATTATACTATACTATACTATACTATATTATATTATACTATACTATATATTATATTATACTATAATATAAATCAGTGACAAATGTGAGAGCGTTGTACATATTGTAAAGAATTAACTATAAAGGATTCATTTGATAATAATATAAAACTAATCTATTTCAACCTTAGAAATATTAATTTCAATAATAATAATTACTCCAATTTGTACATACCTATAATTGCAACATTAAAAACGTATTATCATACGTTCTGCACTCGTTTATCATAATTTTGGATACTTTCCCTAGTTTCTCGTGAAAAATGAGTTTTATACGATAATCTAGAAACGTGTACTATATTGTTAAGCTGGAACGACTTGTTCAAACAATAGCCAAGTTTATACATGTATATGCGGAAGAAAATGGCTTGTACGGCGAGATAGGAAACAGCCTCTACATTACGTGTTGTATTTACCTTAGAAACAAGTAATTTTCAGAGGCAATTAATTTTTAATTGTCAAGACTTCAAGTACTGACGGCGATGATTTGGAAAAGACGTACAATCTTACAAATAAAGAAAACATTTTCCAACATGGAAACATAAAATCATAATTGTGGTTTTGAACATAAAAAATGATTTTATATAATTTCTATTATGTTGTTTCATATATATGTGTACTGTGCACATATGCATAAATCATAAATGATGAAATGCATGACATTTTATGGGTTGATAATTTATTCATTAAAATCCGAAGTATTTGAGAGCTTTAACACCTACTGAAATATTTAAGAACATTTATTTATATTATTAAACATCAGTTTTATGATTCAAACAATTTTTTTTGTTTATTAGTATTTTTATATTTATTTAAAATTAAATCAAAATAAAAATGTCGAATCAATTAAATAAAAGATACGTAATTAAATCTTTGAAATATTTTAAACAATTACTAAAATTTGAATTAATTCATTCCTTTCCAACTATTTTTATGACTAAAGGTTTCTCAATTAAAATTATCGAAATGCTTTTTAAGAGTTAGGCCATTCCAGAATTAGTATTATATGTTAACAATTTATCCACACCTGAATGTTTTCCAGTTTCTACGGAAGTTTTAATATCTTTTAGTTGCTTTTGACATTTTACCATTCAAATTATCGCCAAAAATAGGGCAGACAGTAAAATCAAGCTACATTTTTTGTACTAAAAGAAAAAACAGAAAGATTATCGGACAACGATCAAACTCAATCTATCTATGTAACTGCTTTTCTAACTCTACTGCGTACTTCGGGTCATTTGAACTCGATCAAAGTTTACAGAGACCACAAAATATTTGTGATTTCTCGGATTTCTACCATGTTTTTATTAGTAGGTACATACGTCGCGCTTTTCAGAGTGAAGAAATGTTCACGAAACGTCGGAACAAAACGCAACGTACTAATAAAGACATTTTGATTGAAATTCGAAGAACTACAGATGCATCATCTAATTGTTATATAAGCTTAAAACCGAAAGTTGTAATAATTATTATTAATATGGACGATCTTTTGATTCTATTTTGCGCTAAAGTTTTTTTTTTAACCATTAAGAGCCTTTCTTTGTTAAAACTAGAACAAGATTGAAATATAAAAAGATATACTAAAACAGGCAATCTATGATTCGATGCAAAACTACAAACGATATTGTTGAATCATATTCGTTTTAAAATCTCAAACCATCCTCTTTTCGTTTTCTACTCATTGTTTCATGGATCTAATAAAAAAAGTAGCACAGGAACAGGTATAGCAGATTCGATATAATTTAAAACCAAAGAATATCCCGAAGTGGCTTCAATTATTCCATTTTCACGCATTCGCGTGTATATTTCAAACGTTTCCAGCCATTGACTTCTGTGTGTGTGACGACCCAAAAACCATTGTTCCATGTCGAATGTATCACAGTTCTATTTCAAATCTTCCTCTCGCTCCTCGGAAAAAACTATCTTTAATCTGAAAATTCTATGTTATCTTTTTAAGACAAAGATTTTTCTTTTAATAATGACGTAATGCAAATACACTAGCAAAGATTGTCATAAACTCAAGTTTGAACAAATGTAGATTAATAATAATATAAGTTAATAATTTTTCAATAATTTAATAATTTTTCAATAATTTAATAATTTATAAAAATATAATATACACGTTAAATATAGATTTTTAAATAGATAGTTTTATTTATAGTTGAATCTTATTTACCAATATGCATATCTCAATAGCATCAAAAAAATTATAACAAACCAATCACTTTTCTAAAAATGAATTACTAAGACGTATCAGACCACTAGTCTCATAATAGTTAACATATAATATTCGTTTCTCACGGGTGAAAATGGAATATGTACAAAAATATAGCCAAGCATACAAAAATTACATGATTACAATAAAATACATATAATACTGTGTATAGTTAGGTGTTTAGAGATCTGGCGTAAATTGATCGGAAGATTATTATTTCCGTTATATCTTCGACGTTATGATAGAAGAACGTTTCTCTGTCGTTAATTCCTGGCTTCTTACAGTAACTGGGAGAAATACTTCGTTGTAAGTACATTTAAACTGAAACAAGGAATAATAGCTGCATCGTTCGAGACTTCCATATTTGTCTGTAATAAATAGTTGACATTACACAAAGTCTACATATACGGGGTGTTCGGCTACAAATTTTCAATAATTTAACACTTAGTCAATCGCGCGCGCCACAGTGAGCTAATGAGCCACATAAATAAACTAGAGTCGCTACAATCGAAGATATTGAGAACAATAGTCAACGCCCCATGGTATGTCAGAAACGAGGATATACGCAAAGACTTAAAGATACCAACGGTCAAAGAAGAAATCGGCAGGTACGCAGAAAAATACAAGGGAAGAACAGCAATACATCCAAACCAGCTGGCTGCTGAGGAGAGCAGAATTCTCATAGAAAGAAGACTAAAATGAAAATACCCCACTGACTTCACTAAAGAAATAAAATAGTCAAACTCGAAGATGGTATCCCGCTAGAATAGCCATTCACATGTTATTTACCAATTTTTTTTATTTATTTATTAAAATTTTCAATTAATTCTCGCATTGAGAATTTTCAGTAATTTTTTCTGGCGTGGCGCTGTGACATGGCTAAATTATTTATAATAAGTTAATACTTATTATAGATATGTATAATTTATAAATAAGTAATATGAATATGTAAAATTACATAAAATAAATAACTAGTTAAATCTGGAGCTTAGGTCTAACGGGTAGTGTCTCTTCAGCCAGCGGATGTGGTCCGATGTATCGAGTAATCCAGTAATTAGGGGGTTTCGATGTTTGTTGACTCTTTTACTATATCTGGTGCTATATTTAGCTATTTCCTCTTTGACTGTACGTATCTCGAAGTCGCGATGTATTACTTTGTTGGTGACATACCAGGGTCCATTCAATATGGATCTTAGTGTTTTCGAATGGAAGAGTTGAAGTATTTCAATGTTGGAATTGCTTGCTGTTCCCCATAGTTGGATTCCATAGGTCAAGACAGGTTTTGTTACGGTCTTATAGAGGATAATTTTGTTCTGTGTGCTTAGGGTGGAGCGTCGGCCAGTGAGCCAATAAAGTTTTTTAAGTTTGTCCTCGAGTTGTTTCGTTTTGTCTGTGATATGATTTTTCCAAGTTAATCTCCTGTCCAGTGTCATGCCCAGGTATCTGACTGTGTCTTTGCTTGGAATTGTTGTGTTGTTGACGGTGACCTGGGGGCAGATTTGTTTTCGGAGCGTGAAGGTTACATGTGAGGATTTTTTTTCGTTAATTTGGAATCCCTATTTATGAAACCACTTTTCCATAGAGTCGAGACGTCGCTGGAGAGTAGATGAAGCAATTGTCGGGTTAGCGTTGGAAGCTAATAGCGCTGTGTCGTCAGCAAATGTTGCTATTGTTATCTCTGTTGATATAGGTAAATCGGCAGTGTAGATGGAGAAAAGCAGGGGTCCGAGGACACTGCCTTGGGGTATGCCAGCTTCTATTGGGAATGTTGTGGTAGTAGTGTCAAGGTATTCGACCATGAATTGCCTGATGGTTAGGTAGGACTTTAGGATGGAGTAGTAGGTGTGTGGTAGGATTTTTTTAAGTTTGTATAGTAGCCCTTCATGCCGAACTTTGTCGAATGCCTGTTGAATGTCTAGGAATACCGCTGAACAATATTTTTTCTTTTCAAGGTTTTGGCTGATAATGTGTGTTATGCAATGGATTTGCTCTATTGCTGAATGTTGTTTCCGAAAACCGAATTGATGATCTGGGAGTGTTTTCAGATCCTCTAGGAGTGGAAGAAAACAATTCGTTAACATCTTCTCAAATAGTTTTGACAGGGTAGGCAGGAGACTAATTGGGCGATAGGAGCTAGATTCATATATCGGTTTTCCGGATTTTGGGATGAGAGCAGTCAGTGAAATTTTCCATGCCTTGGGAAAGTATTCAAGGCGAAGAATCAGTCCTGCTCGGGCAACCGAGGTGAACAGATGTGCGTAAGCAAACGTGTGCTCCAGCCAAGTGAAACGGTTTAGTGTTAAGAACAGTGAAAGTGCCAAACAATGCAGCAGCAGATACTAACAATTAAGATTGCAACTACAGGTGAAAAATACTATATAAATGGGTCGTTAGATTTACCAGGCGTGAAACAACAACAGCAAAATAGCAACAACCAAAACGACATGGAAACAGAAGAAACGGAAGAGCAATGGAGACAAGAGGAGTGCAGACATGACAACGAAAGGAGTTACCAGGGCGAAAACTGAAAACTAGCAAAGACAAGCAAAAAACGAAAAATAATTCTAGGCACAAGTCCTGCAGCAAACCCAGACACAGAAAAGCAGCGATGGCTGCAAGAATTACCTCTAAGAAACTCCTTTAGCTCATTAACGGAAGAAATCGACAATGACTCGACAAGTAAATCCACAACCAAATCAACACACATATCAAAACCACCACCAATATTTGTTCAGGCCCAAATAATAGACCCGCTTATAGATCTACTAAACAATACAGTCGGGAAGGAAGACTACACAATAAAACAAACAAAACTAGAACAAGTAAAAATCCAAACAAACACCTCCGAAGTATATAGAAAAGTGATAAAAGAACTAAAAGAAAAAAAATGCTATATACCACACATACCAGCTCAAAACGGAAAGGAGCTACAAAATAGTCATAAGAGGATTACATCCAAAAACCAACACAAAAAAACTGAGCGACGAATTAGCAAAAATTGGCCACCAAACAAGAACAATAAACAATATGACAAGATATGACACGAAGCAACCATTACCATTATTCTTAATAGAACTCGAACCCAGATCCAATAACAAAGAAATTTACGAAATAAGAAAGGTACTAAATACAATTGTAACAGTAGAACCACCACGATACAAAAAAGATATACCACAATGCATGCGGTGCCAACAATACGGCCACACAAAAAATTATTGTAACAGAAGCCCGGCATGTGTCAAATGTGCAAAAAATCACCTAACAATACACTGCCCACACACAGGAAAAATAGAAGAAGTTAGATGCTATAATTGTAACGGAAACCACCCAGCCAGCTATAAAGGATGCGAAATCAGGAAACAATTACAACGTAAACTTTTTCCACCACTTCGCAACAGATCACTCAATAACTACCAACCGCAACAAAGTACAACGGAAAATGAAACGACATTGAAAGCACAATATGAACCGAGCGCCATAATCAGAAACATAGATCCCCAAAGTAACCGAAGCTACGCACAAGTAACCAAAAACATTAGCCAAGCAACGCTTACAACCAATCAGAACCAAAGCAATAACATCGAAGACGCTACAGAAATCAAAGAAATGCTCAAACAATCCACCAAAAGCATGGAAATGCTGGGAAAAATGGTAAGTGAGCTAAACACAATACTAAGACAACAAGTACAACAAACAACAGTCATGTTACAACTACTCACAAACATGCTAAGTAAAAAATAGAGATGGACAAGTTGAAAATAGCAGCCTGGAACTCCAATGGCTTGCAACAGCGAGTCCACGAAACAAAAACACTTTTGTATAAAAACAATATTGATATACTGCTTGTCTCAGAAACACATTTCACTCTAAAAAGTTACATGAAAATTCCGTACTACACGATCTACGACACCAAACATCCCTCAGGTAAAGCACATGGAGGAACTGCAGTAATAATAAAAAATGACATCAAGCATCACCTACATAGTCAAACAAATCAAGAACACTTACAAGCAACCACTGTCACAATACAAACCAATGGCAATTACTTCCAGATATCAGCAGTATATGTACCTCCGAGACACAAAATGACACTAAAAAAATGGGAAGAGTACTTTCAATCCTTAGGCGACAAATACATAGCGGCGGGAGACTTTAACGCAAAACACACATTATGGGGATCGAGAATTAATACGCCGAGAGGTAGGACATTAGAAAAATACATCAGAAGCAACAACCTCAATTTACTATCTACAGGAAAGCCAACGTACTGGCCGACAGTCCTCAATAAAATACCTGACCTGTTGGATTTTGCAATAACAAAAGGATTAAATGTAAGCAAATTAAAAATAACAACCAGCCTTGAGCTTAGCTCCGACCATACACCAATTATAATAGAATACACAAGCAAACCACTACTTTATAACAGGACAGATTCACTATGCAATAAGACCACCAATTGGCAATCTTTCAAAGAATAAATCGAAAACAAAATCAATTGCAATATCCCGTTGAAAACACCTGAACACATTGAGCAGGCAGTAGCAACTTTGACAGAAATAATACAGGAAGCAGCGCGGGCAATCACCACCTATGAATCAAATAGCAGGCAAACAAAAATTATTCCGCAGGACATCCTAGACAAAATCAGGGAAAAAAGAAAAGCGAAAGCAAAATGGCAAAAACAGAGAACACGAGAAAACAAGAAAAACCTAAATAAACTTGCAAAGGAATTAAAAAATAAAATAAGGGAACATCATAATAAGGAATTCTCAAAATTCATCGAATCACTATCCGCGCATGAGAACACCAACTACTCCCTATGGAAAGTCACTAACAAAGCGAAGAAAACAATAAAATCAATCCCAGCAATCAGAAAAATAGACAACACATGGGCCAGAAGCAACGAAGAGCAGGCAGAAGAATTCTCAAAGCACCTACAAAATATATTCTCGCCGTACGAAATTAATAACAGCATCCCCGGATGGCAAACAAATGAAGAAGTTGAAAATGCCAGCAACACACCTGATAAACGCTGCACCATACTCAGCACAACAGCGCAAGAAGTTACAAACTTAATTAAGGCAACAAAGACAAGTAAAGCACCAGGATTTGACTTGATCAATGGAAAAATCTTAAAAAACCTTCCCCCAAAAGCAATAAGACTAACAACAATAATATTCAACGCAATTCTAAGAATACAGTACTTTCCTACACTATGGAAAATAGCACTGATCGTAATGTTACCCAAACCAAACAAAAACCCCCACCTAACTGCATCTTACAGGCTAATATCATTACTACCTGCGTTCTCCAAACTGCTGGAAGAAGTAATATATAACCGCCTAAAACCAATAATAGAAAAAGAAAAACTAATACCGGACCATCAATTTGGATTCAGAAATAAACACTCCACAATGGAACAAATGCACAGACTCGTGAATGAAATTTTACAGGCACTGGAAACAAAACAATATTGCACGGCACTCTTTATGGACATCGAAAAAACATTCGACAAAGTTAACCACGAAAAACTCCTTCAAACAATCAAAAAGCAATTTCCGAAACAAATCTACAAATTACTCGGGTCTTATCTAAACAATAGAACCTTTATAGTAAAAATAAAGGATGCATATTCAGAAATCAGGAACATCAAGGCAGGAGTACCGCAGGGAAGCGTACTAGGACCAATACTGTACACATTATACACGGCAGACGTACCAACAACTGTTAACAGCAAAATACTTACGTTCGCGGACGATACGGTCATACTAGTGAGACACGCAAATCCAGAAACAGCAGCAGCACTACTACAAGAACACATTACAAAAATAGAAAAGTGGCTGCAAAGAAAACAAATAAAAGTGAGCACCAGTAAGTGCAACCGCATAACATTTGCACTTAGAAAAGGAACAACACCAGATATCCAACTGAACGGCGCCCACATAGCACGTACAAAGCAAGTCAAATATCTAGGAATACATTTAGACACACACCTTACATGGAAGCATCACATAAAATCTATAATAAACAGAATACGTGAAATAAGGAAAAAGATGTACTGGTTAACCAATAAAAAAATCTAAATTGAGCACAACGAATAGACTAAATATATACAAAACAATAATCAAACCAATCTGGACATACGGAGTCCCATTATGGGGGACGGCAGCAATGAGTCACATACATAAATAAAATAGAGACAGAACAAGCAAAAATTTTAAGAACAATAGTTAACGCTCCATGGTACGTCAGAAATGAGGATATTCGAAAAGATCTAAAAATTCCAACAGTTAAAGAGGAAATCGCTAGATTCGCAAAAAAGTACAAAGAAAGACTTGCAATACAGCCAAACCAGCTAGTTGCAGAAACAAAAGAAACCGTAATAGAAAGAAGACTGAAGAAGAAACATCCCGCAGACCTCGCAATAGAAATACAATAAACAACCTGGAAGATGGAACCCCACTGGGGGTAACCATCCACATGCTATATTTTTCAAGTTATAACATTTTACCAAATGTCC
This sequence comes from Bombus campestris, assembly GCA_905333015.3. Taxonomy (NCBI): domain Eukaryota; kingdom Metazoa; phylum Arthropoda; class Insecta; order Hymenoptera; family Apidae; genus Bombus; species Bombus campestris. Next base: position 5,975,631 of record HG995129.1, on the reverse strand, counting down.
TTTTGGACAAATTGTAAAATTAACTAAATGAATAAATAAAAAAAAAAAAGGAAACTTGATTGGAGCACACATTTGCTTACGCACGTCTGTTCACCTCGGTTGCGCGAGCAGGAATATTGGGACCATGTTGACGAGAGTTGTAACTATTTAGACAAATTAACTATTTAGTTTTCTTAGTTATAACACATTACTGTATTTAGTTCAATTTAAATAACCATCGTTTCCTGTTTAATCCATTCTAAATAAATAAAAAGATCCTACATTTGTAGAAAGTAAAATACAATAAATGATATAATAAATATTATAGTAATAAAATACAATAAGGAAGTAAATGTAATATATATAATATAGTATATATATGCAATACATTCAATACATTTAATACATTTTGACCATTATAACACAATCAGTACGTTTTGATCTGATATGTCGAAACAACGAAAATTTTTAACTGATCCTTATTAACGATATTTTGATCCATTTTTAATGTTTGCATTTCCCAATCCAAATTTTTCACATTAATTCATTTTGTTTTGTTCAGTTTTCCTCCTGTTGTTAGTACAATGAAATAGTTACGCTTTTAAGAATCACAACTTCTTTTCTCTTCTATGCTTAGCTTGCTTTCAATTCTTTTAATAAAGCTAATTTAAAAATAATTCCAACTTTTATATTTTACCTTAAAATATCTGTTAAATGGTACATGATCCTTCAGAACTTTTGTTAACGCAATACAAAATGACAATCCTAACAGAACTTATTCAACAGAATTAGAATGTCAAGGTATAAAGTTAACGTAGAGCAGAAAAAAATTATTGAGAAGTTGAAAGTTCAGAGAACAACTTTTATACATAAAAGTTAACTGCTTCATTCGATCCCTGCTAAGAACACATATTTTAATCACTCTCAGATCCAGATAATGAACAGATGTTTTTGACTCAGATAACACCGCAGTATCAATTTTCATCTATTGATCTTCTATTGTTGCTTTTTTATTTACAGATACCAATAGATTTTGGCCATTGTTTATATTGATATCTATTAGTAGTATATGGTTACTTGAAATAAAATCAGGGGCGCAAAATTTATTGAAATAGGCTGTTTAAATATTATCGATGTAAGCCGCTGACAATTCCATGCTTTTTTTACGTGACTTTTGTAACAAGCTACATAATTCGGTAAAAAGCTAGCTTTGAGTCTATCGAAGACGTGTGAACTATGAATTCAATAGATAAGTACAAAGCGTTCTGTTAAATATACGTTTGTGGGTAGCAAAGAGCATTCCGTTTAATAAAACATCCTCTTCAAAAATCGGATCTGATAAAATTAAAATAAAAATTTCCATTTGAAATAGTTATATATATTTTACGTATTCGATTGGTGCATATGAAACATCATTTTTTCAAATCAACCTTTAACTGCACGTAAATGTTGTGGAAGTCAATTTCCAATTCATTCAAGGTACTTTCTCAGTGAATATTCAGTTCCGTTATTACAAGTTTGTAAGAATCATCAACTTTAAGATAAAGAATTTCTTATAACACAGTCGTTATAATTTTCTTCATTTACAGCTTTTTTGTATTAAAGACCTGTAACTTATGTGTTAAAGACCTGATTGAATGATGTAGAGAAAGTGTTAAAGCTTTCCTATATAGTAGGTTTATTTTTAGCAGCTTTCATATTCTTCTTTCTATTTTGAACTTCTGTAATAGGATCGTACGAACATACCGATTATCTATGATGACCAATAATGAACTTTCGATGTGTTCGTTATAAATCTCTCTAACGTTCAATGTACATACGTATACCAATGTCTCTCTTGAGATAAAAATCGGTATCCAATTAATAGGCGCGTTATTGAGCGATACCTGCGAGAATAGATCGAAAGTTGTCGTTCCATCGCGAATTTCTCCGGTGAAATTAATCACCTCGCATCGTTCGTCTGATTTTGCACCCTCTTTTGCCATGCTATTGCTTTTTTTCTGTTCTTTGTGTCGTTTCTTCCGACGAGGCCTCTCTCAAGTTTCGAACGTTACATATACAGTACAGTACACATTTTTATTCATCTATAAGAAATTTAAAGCTGCAAAAGTTCGCAGAACTCACATATAATACGCAAAAATATATTATATATAGAATATCGAAAATATTTTAAAAATTCCTAGCGCTTTTGACATTTCCACATTTTACATAACAAGCAAGTTTATGTTCTACAGCTTGATGTATTTATTATATTCTATATATTACATATATTTATCAGATCTAAAGAAAATTATCTAATAAAAAAATTACGTAATTTTGCAAAATACTGTTTGATAAAGAGTTTTTTTAATTAGACGTGAAAAATGTATCAATTACAGATATCTTTCTGTAGCAATATTTCTGGGTAATAGAAACAGTGCGATTTCCAGCAAGGAAGAAAGATATTATTTTCATGAAAAATAGGCGAAAGTATTTATTGAGAATTTACCCCATTTTATTCATATCTTCACATTTCCAAAATATTTTTTACATCACAAAAAAAATTTATAAAGCTACCCAGAAAAATAATAAAATATTATCGAATGTGCCGCTTAATGATATGTTAATTCTATAATGAAAGCACAATATCCTTAAAATTTTCTTAAATTTCGTTATAAACTTTCTCTGCCTACGTTTCGTTTCCTTAATTATATTCATAAAAATATGAATTTGTATAAATATCAACAGCCTATACATGATCATTTCCGCTTTTTTTCATGTGGTTTTCTTTGATATTTACTCGATTTTTCTCTCTCCTCTATCTCTTTCTACCTTTTTTAGAAGCGTTCTTTTACTCGTCGATGTCATATCAAGCCTTGACATTATTAATTAATGTAGGACCTAGGGGACGAATTCCAATGAACTTCGAGTGCCAACGCCGCCGTCGCGACGGATTCACGTTTCACCGTTAGATACGAAGCGTGTATAGTAATTAATGACATGTTTCACCGACTCATCGCGTTCTATTTATTCGTTTTTTCTGCGACCTTTTTTTCGAGTCGAGTGTATATAGAAAATATGAGCCGTTTCGTTAAGCTCTGTATATGCATTCGTTTCCATAGATTTTCAAATGATTTATGCATTTTCAAATTTGAGTGTCCTGGAATTTTTTTTTTTTAAATTTAATTATTTAATTTTACAATTTGTCCAAAAGGACATTTGGTAAAATGTTATAACTTGAAAAATATAGCATGTGGATGGTTACCCCCAGTGGGGTTCCATCTTCCAGGTTGTTTATTGTATTTCTATTGCGAGGTCTGCGGGATGTTTCTTCTTCAGTCTTCTTTCTATTACGGTTTCTTTTGTTTCTGCAACTAGCTGGTTTGGCTGTATTGCAAGTCTTTCTTTGTACTTTTTTGCGAATCTAGCGATTTCCTCTTTAACTGTTGGAATTTTTAGATCTTTTCGAATATCCTCATTTCTGACGTACCATGGAGCGTTAACTATTGTTCTTAAAATTTTTGCTTGTTCTGTCTCTATTTTATTTATGTATGTGACTCATTGCTGCCGTCCCCCATAATGGGACTCCGTATGTCCAGATTGGTTTGATTATTGTTTTGTATATATTTAGTCTATTCGTTGTGCTCAATTTAGATTTTTTTATTGGTTAACCAGTACATCTTTTTCCTTATTTCACGTATTCTGTTTATTATAGATTTTATGTGATGCTTCCATGTAAGGTGTGTGTCTAAATGTATTCCTAGATATTTGACTTGCTTTGTACGTGCTATGTGGGCGCCGTTCAGTTGGATATCTGGTGTTGTTCCTTTTCTAAGTGCAAATGTTATGCGGTTGCACTTACTGGTGCTCACTTTTATTTGTTTTCTTTGCAGCCACTTTTCTATTTTTGTAATGTGTTCTTGTAGTAGTGCTGCTGCTGTTTCTGGATTTGCGTGTCTCACTAGTATGACCGTATCGTCCGCGAACGTAAGTATTTTGCTGTTAACAGTTGTTGGTACGTCTGCCGTGTATAATGTGTACAGTATTGGTCCTAGTACGCTTCCCTGCGGTACTCCTGCCTTGATGTTCCTGATTTCTGAATATGCATCCTTTATTTTTACTATAAAGGTTCTATTGTTTAGATAAGACCCGAGTAATTTGTAGATTTGTTTCGGAAATTGCTTTTTGATTGTTTGAAGGAGTTTTTCGTGGTTAACTTTGTCGAATGTTTTTTCGATGTCCATAAAGAGTGCCGTGCAATATTGTTTTGTTTCCAGTGCCTGTAAAATTTCATTCACGAGTCTGTGCATTTGTTCCATTGTGGAGTGTTTATTTCTGAATCCAAATTGATGGTCCGGTATTAGTTTTTCTTTTTCTATTATTGGTTTTAGGCGGTTATATATTACTTCTTCCAGCAGTTTGGAGAACGCAGGTAGTAATGATATTAGCCTGTAAGATGCAGTTAGGTGGGGGTTTTTGTTTGGTTTGGGTAACATTACGATCAGTGCTATTTTCCATAGTGTAGGAAAGTACTGTATTCTTAGAATTGCGTTGAATATTATTGTTGTTAGTCTTATTGCTTTTGGGGGAAGGTTTTTTAAGATTTTTCCATTGATCAAGTCAAATCCTGGTGCTTTACTTGTCTTTGTTGCCTTAATTAAGTTTGTAACTTCTTGCGCTGTTGTGCTGAGTATGGTGCAGCGTTTATCAGGTGTGTTGCTGGCATTTTCAACTTCTTCATTTGTTTGCCATCCGGGGATGCTGTTATTAATTTCGTACGGCGAGAATATATTTTGTAGGTGCTTTGAGAATTCTTCTGCCTGCTCTTCGTTGCTTCTGGCCCATGTGTTGTCTATTTTTCTGATTGCTGGGATTGATTTTATTGTTTTCTTCGCTTTGTTAGTGACTTTCCATAGGGAGTAGTTGGTGTTCTCATGCGCGGATAGTGATTCGATGAATTTTGAGAATTCCTTATTATGATGTTCCCTTATTTTATTTTTTAATTCCTTTGCAAGTTTATTTAGGTTTTTCTTGTTTTCTCGTGTTCTCTGTTTTTGCCATTTTGCTTTCGCTTTTCTTTTTTCCCTGATTTTGTCTAGGATGTCCTGCGGAATAATTTTTGTTTGCCTGCTATTTGATTCATAGGTGGTGATTGCCCGCGCTGCTTCCTGTATTATTTCTGTCAAAGTTGCTACTGCCTGCTCAATGTGTTCAGGTGTTTTCAACGGGATATTGCAATTGATTTTGTTTTCGATTTATTCTTTGAAAGATTGCCAATTGGTGGTCTTATTGCATAGTGAATCTGTCCTGTTATAAAGTAGTGGTTTGCTTGTGTATTCTATTATAATTGGTGTATGGTCGGAGCTAAGCTCAAGGCTGGTTGTTATTTTTAATTTGCTTACATTTAATCCTTTTGTTATTGCAAAATCCAACAGGTCAGGTATTTTATTGAGGACTGTCGGCCAGTACGTTGGCTTTCCTGTAGATAGTAAATTGAGGTTGTTGCTTCTGATGTATTTTTCTAATGTCCTACCTCTCGGCGTATTAATTCTCGATCCCCATAATGTGTGTTTTGCGTTAAAGTCTCCCGCCGCTATGTATTTGTCGCCTAAGGATTGAAAGTACTCTTCCCATTTTTTTAGTGTCATTTTGTGTCTCGGAGGTACATATACTGCTGATATCTGGAAGTAATTGCCATTGGTTTGTATTGTGACAGTGGTTGCTTGTAAGTGTTCTTGATTTGTTTGACTATGTAGGTGATGCTTGATGTCATTTTTTATTATTACTGCAGTTCCTCCATGTGCTTTACCTGAGGGATGTTTGGTGTCGTAGATCGTGTAGTACGGAATTTTCATGTAACTTTTTAAAGTGAAATGTGTTTCTGAGACAAGCAGTATATCAATATTGTTTTTATACAAAAGTGTTTTTGTTTCGTGGACTCGCTGTTGCAAGCCATTGGAGTTCCAGGCTGCTATTTTCAACTTGTCCATCTCTATTTTTTACTTAGCATGTTTGTGAGTAGTTGTAACATGACTGTTGTTTGTTGTACTTGTTGTCTTAGTATTGTGTTTAGCTCACTTACCATTTTTCCCAGCATTTCCATGCTTTTGGTGGATTGTTTGAGCATTTCTTTGATTTCTGTAGCGTCTTCGATGTTATTGCTTTGGTTCTGATTGGTTGTAAGCGTTGCTTGGCTAATGTTTTTGGTTACTTGTGCGTAGCTTCGGTTACTTTGGGGATCTATGTTTCTGATTATGGCGCTCGGTTCATATTGTGCTTTCAATGTCGTTTCATTTTCCGTTGTACTTTGTTGCGGTTGGTAGTTATTGAGTGATCTGTTGCGAAGTGGTGGAAAAAGTTTACGTTGTAATTGTTTCCTGATTTCGCATCCTTTATAGCTGGCTGGGTGGTTTCCGTTACAATTATAGCATCTAACTTCTTCTATTTTTCCTGTGTGTGGGCAGTGTATTGTTAGGTGATTTTTTGCACATTTGACACATGCCGGGCTTCTGTTACAATAATTTTTTGTGTGGCCGTATTGTTGGCACCGCATGCATTGTGGTATATCTTTTTTGTATCGTGGTGGTTCTACTGTTACAATTGTATTTAGTACCTTTCTTATTTCGTAAATTTCTTTGTTATTGGATCTGGGTTCGAGTTCTATTAAGAATAATGGTAATGGTTGCTTCGTGTCATATCTTGTCATATTGTTTATTGTTCTTGTTTGGTGGCCAATTTTTGCTAATTCGTCGCTCAGTTTTTTTGTGTTGGTTTTTGGATGTAATCCTCTTATGACTATTTTGTAGCTCCTTTCCGTTTTGAGCTGGTATGTGTGGTATATAGCATTTTTATCCTTTAGTTCTTTTATCACTTTCTTACAAACTTCTGGGGTGTTTGTTTGAATTTTTACTTGTTCTAATTTTGTTTGTTTTATTGTGTAGTTATCCTTCCCGACTGTATTGTTTAGTAGATCTATAAGCGGGTCTATTATTTGGGCCTCAACAAATATTGGTGGTGGTTTTGATATGTAAGTTGATTTGGTTGTGTTTTTGCTTGTCGGGTCATTGTCTATTTCTTCAGTTAAGGAGCTGAAGGAGTTTCTTAAAGGTAATTCTTGCAGCCATCGCTGCTTTTCTGTGTCTGGGTTTGCTGCAGGACTTGTGCCTAGAATTATTTTTCGTTTTTTGCTTGTCTTTGCTAGTTTCCAGGTTTCGTCCTGGTAACTCCTTTCGTTGCCATGTCTGCACTCCTCTTGTCTCCATTGCTCTTCCGTTTCTTCTGTTTCCATGTCGTTTTGGTTATTGCTATTTTGCTGTTGTTGTTTCACGCCTGGTAAATCTAACGACCCATTTATATAGTATTTTTCACCTGTAGTTGCAATCTTAATTGTTAGTATCTGCTGCTGCATTGTTTGGCACTTTCACTGTTCTTAACACTAAACCGTTTCACTTGGCTGGAGCACACGTTTGCTTACGCACATCTGTTCACCTCGGTTGCCCGAGCAGGACTGTGTCGTAGAAATTGAGGAAAATCCTCCAATGCTATTTGCAAATATTGTTTTTCTCGTTTAATTTATGCGTTTTTCTTTCTTAATGAGAAAAGTTGGTGATATCTTCAAACCTTTATATTTCTATCTTAGTCCGATTAATAATCAAATAAGGTTCGTAATGTTTTAAGAAAATGTTTAACATTAAATTGAAACGGGAAATCGTGCGTGTTAGTGAGAACTTTTCTTATATGTTTCTCAATCTTGATATGTTTGTTAACGTTAGAAAAATGCGATTGAGTCAAAAATGGTTGAAAAAGTTCAGTTGCATTGATTATATAATTATTATAAGATATTGATTATTGGAATTTATAGCGACCATAAAATGTATTAGTACGTCATTGTATTTATTATAACATTTGATATACTAATTAATTAAATCCAAGTATATTAAATATCATTTAGCAATACTTTCATATGAGTATAAATATTTTATATTATGAAAATGAAATATATAACTACTGTAGCCATTGTAGCGTGTCTCGTATGCTTTTTAAATTATGTTTAAGTATATTAAAACAAAAAACAATTCATTTCCAATTTTTTTATTTATTCTTGCGTAAAAGCAATTATTTATTTAGATGCTTGTATCTATCATTCATTTTATTGGAATTGTACGAAGCAGATTTGCAGGATTGAGGTTAATTAGTAATACATTACGAATAAGCTTCTAGCAGATGTAAAACAAGACCTTGTTAAATCTTAACAAGCACATTGGAATAAGATCTTCAACGAAGCACTAAAACACATACATATATCTTCCAATGTGGATGAAAATAAATTGAATATATATGTCGGAGATGAAAGGACATCGGGCCTCCCCGTTAGAATTCTTAGGAAAAGCCGAGACAATGAGCTTGGGTTCGAGGCGCCAGATAGAAAACGCCGAGCGTAGCCGCGGTCACGGGATAAACACTTCGTCTAGACAGAGACTCTATCCTTCGGACACGATGATTACCAGATGTCAACGCATCTCTGCAGCTAGTTCGAGGACTCGCTATAAATCAGAGAATTTGGTTACCAAGGTCCTTAAAACGAACAAACAGTCTTTTCTGCCACTTTAGACACGAGGATGCCGGAGATCTGGTTTTCACACGTGGGACACTTCCCGCCAGCAACTTTCTTTCACGAACGGCTAGCATCTCTCTCGGACCACCAATACAGAAATTAGCCAATTAACGGCTACGTCTGTTTCCCTCACTTTCTGGACAAAGGTCGTCCTCGACGAATCCGATGATCTCGTACCCTTAGACACACCCCATCATAGTTTTCCTCCGCGGCATCATCGCGACGGAAAGTTCATTCTTTTTCAAGAACTCTCCTTAGCGAGTTTTCCAGTCTCCACGATCCGTGCATAAAGAGTTAGTCGATTGTGATTCATACTTGTGAGAAAGTATAGCTGTTATCCCGTTAATCGCGAATTCGCTGCCGAATCTGAGATCATTGTCATCATTGCATAATTATCTCGGTCGCTTGTTAATATTGTAACATCTTTGCTCGTGTCAATAAACGATACCTTGAATTGTGTGGCCACGATGAGTAATCCCGGTGAAGATTCGTTACGCGCCCCTAACCCCGATCCAAATGCCGACCCAACATATATATCTAAAACCTTGTTTGCATTAGGCGATTTTTGGACGAACGATTAAGTCGATGAACTTAATTAGGTTGTTCGAATTTGCACATGTAAATACAGTTTCAATCAAGTTGAAATGGCTTTTAGTCGTTCAACAAAAAATGGTCCTAAATGGCGTGGCGGGGCGCGACGTTTTGTGACGAATGACTATAGTCGCGCATAGTACATACATACAGTGCTGGACAAAAGTATTGGCACAGCAAGATTGTTATGATACAAATGCTTATAACTATTAAACAAATTGATTTAAACAAAAAACTTTTTGACGTATTTATTTATTATCTATCCTAGTTTATTACATAACAAGAGCAACAATATAAATAAAATAATACGCAAAATAATAACAAAAATATATTTTTTGAACATTTTATGGGTGGACAAAAGTATTGGCACAGTAGAATATTTACGCTTATAACTAATTACATAATAAACTTCTAATATTTTGTTGGCAGTCCTTTTCTTTTAAGGACTTCCTTTAATCTTCTGGGCATCGAGTGGACTAATTTTTTAGTGAATTCAGGTACAATATTGCTCCATTCCTGCAGAAGAACTTTCTTCAAGAAAAACGAAAGAAACCACAATTGAAGAAAGAAAAATAATATTAAATTTATATAAGATGAATAAATCTTACAACGAAATTGCACAAATCATAAACAGAAGTCGTTTTACTGTGCGTTCAGTCATAAAACGCTTTAAAAGTGAAGAAAATCTAGAGAATCAAATTAGGAGTGGTCGCCCTTCTAAGGTAACAATTCGAGAAAAAAGGAAAATCGTAAATATTGTAAAGAAGGATCCAAAAACTAATTCGACTGAAATTGCTTCGATGTTAAAAGCTGAGTGTGAAAAAGAAGTAAGTACCAAAACTGTACGTAGGGTATTGAAGGATGCCGGTTATTCTGCCCGTGCAGCACGAAGAAAGCCCTACATCAGTAAAATAAACCAAAAGAAAAGAGTGGAATTCGCGAAAGAGTTTGTTACGAAAGATACTGATTTTTGGGAAAAGATCATGTTTTCAGATGAAAGTAAGTTTAATATTTTTAAATCTGACGGCAGAATATTAGTATGGCGAAAACCCAACACAGAGATGGACGAACTGAATCTGCAAGCCACCATGAAACATGGGGGTGGTGGTTTAATGGTGTGGGGATGTATGGCATCATCGGGTGTAGGAGAACTTATATTCATTGATGAGATAATGGATAAATATGTATATTTAAATATACTCAAGCAAAATCTTTTGAAAAGTACTCAAAAATTAAACCTCCCCAGGGATTTCTATTTTCAGCAGGATCGAGATCCTAAACATATGGCGTATATTGTTCGTCAGTGGATAATATATAATACTGCCCACACATTAAACACACCACCTCAAAGTCCCGATATGAATCCCATTGAGCACGTGTGGAACGAATTGGAAAAAAGAATTAGGAAACATAATATCACAAGCAAGTCTGAACTGAAGAAAGTTCTTCTGCAGGAATGGAGCAATATTGTACCTGAATTCACTAAAAAATTAGTCCACTCGATGCCCAGAAGATTAAAGGAAGTCCTTAAAAGAAAAGGACTGCCAACAAAATATTAGAAGTTTATTATGTAATTAGTTATAAGCGTAAATATTCTACTGTGCCAATAGTTTTGTCCACCCATAAAATGTTCAAAAAATATATTTTTGTTATTATTTTGCGTATTATTTTATTTATATTGTTGCTCTTGTTATGTAATAAACTAGAATAGATAATAAATAAATGCGTCAAAAGGTTTTTTGTTTAAATCAATTTGTTTAGTAGTTATAAGCATTTCTATCATAACAATCATGCTGTGCCAATACTTTTGTCCAGCACTGTATATGAATAGCATTTCATAGGGAGCCACTATAGTCGTCCGTCGTAACGGAAGGAAATATTACAACAAATTGAATATATTCATTACATTATGACCATTGTAACAGAATCAATACGTTTTGACCTTATATGTCGAAACAATGATAATCTGTTACGTCGCGTGAAACAACCAGCACACCATCCTTCATTACCTGGCAGACAACAACCCACGTACCACTAATCCGACCCTCCATAAACCTAAAGACCTACTATAAACCTTAACTTTTTAGTTTAATTACGAACATATACTCATTAAGTAAATCTATTTGCGCTGCAGGAATTTCGAATCCTAGAAATATTTTCGGTTTATGGACAGCTATTAAAAAAGGTCCTTAGGTTTATTATGCTCTATTAAATTATAGAAAAGACAGTATTTCCCTGACGTAAAAATCGGATACTTCTATAACGGAAAAACTGGGTTCTCCATAAATAATGACACCCCTACCGAGCTTTCCTCTGTAATGGCGTGAGAGCGGACTGTCAGTCTTTTCTTGAATCGAGTCAACTCCGGATCTTCCAATATTACTTCAAACTTAGTCCTCACTACGATCTATGTGACATTACATTAATCTACTCTCTATTAATACAACTCATCTATCAAGTATACTACTGTTAATCATTTATATCAATTATATCTTCAGACACAACGGAAGTGTAGTAAGTTGTTAAAAATACAAATATTATAGAATTGTAGACTACAGTTTTATTCCACAACAAAAACCCCCATTATCCCACAAGAAATAAGGGGATCGACCTGTCGTGGTGTCGATTGTTATAATCGTAGCGGGAATTTACGACTGCCGTTGACACGCTTCAACGCGATCGCGCCTCCCCGCGACTGGACGAAAATACATAATCCTTACTTAACAATATTTTGATGCATTTTTAATGTTTGCGTTACCCACTCTAATTTTTTCACATCTGTAGCGGCACTCGACAGTAAACTTTCCAACGGTTTCTGTCCCGTGACTCGCTACACAAAGACCCGATTTTTCGCATAAGATGATTGTCAGATGTCGATACATCCTCACAAAATATTTTCAGCTAACCTAAGGACCCGCTATAAAACTTAGGATTTATTTAACTAAGGTTCTCCAAAGAAATATGTAAATAGTCTTTCTCTTAGCAGTCCCTAAATCTATCACCTACTACGGGAAGATACGAGAAATCTGCTTTTCTCACGTACGATGCTTCCCGCTAGCAACCTTCTCTCAAGCGCAGTTAGCATCCTTTTCCAACCACCAACACAAAATTAGCCAAGTAACAGCGACGTCCATTTCCCTCATTTTCCGAACCAAGGTTTTCCTCAACGAATCCGATGATCTCGCATCCTTAGACACACCCCAACACAGTTTTCCTTTGCAGCATCATCGTGACAGAAGGTCAGTCGTTACACACTGGTCCGAGTCAATAGTTGGTAATTCGCAATAATTGATCAGAGTTCCTCGACATCTTAAGCAATCATCATCCGAACTTGTATCGCGCATTAAAACGCATCGACCAAAAGTCGAACTTGTAATTGCCAATCGCAAACCGCTAATAGTAATCGCGAATCGTACGCAAAGTGTACATATAGAGTATATCATAATAAATATATATATTGTTAAACATATGCAAGTGTTTCTTCCTATCACTATCATGATCCATCATCTCACATCAGTTGCAGGCTATCGCTTCTCCTAATGTAGTTTCTGCAAAATATGACAAACAACTTTTATCACATTGCTTCAAAATCTAAAGTTTTCTGAAAAAGAGCAGACCGGAATTTGACGTTGATTTATGCTTTGCTTCAGTGCATAATACATCTCTTTGTAATAAAAAAAAACCGACAAAACATCGATCACGTTACGTTCACTTAACTTCAAATTTTAAATTGAAATCTAATAAATATTTAACAGCATTTTTTGTTACTAAGTTTTGAACCATTTTACACATTTCTGAAATCAATTATTTCATATAGAACGACGTAGCAATATCAAAGTTTTAATTACTATAACCCTACTAAAATATCTCGTTACTATAACTTCTTCAACATCCTCGTAAAAAAGCTGAAACTGAAAAAGACATATCTGCCTCTAACAACGTATATTCGTACTAACTACCTTATCTAACTGTCGTGGCGTTGTGTCGCACAAGGATATAACATGGCATACAATCGTACGAGACTGAACGTATGAATTTTCTCTTTCCGTTCCAGATACCATCGTACGACCCAAACTCTCATTGTCTGTGCGTCGCCGGTGAAGTATATTGTTGGTGGCAGAATTACAATCCGAACACCGATCCTTCCGCCGGCCCCTCGTTCCTCCCATCGACGACGATAGAAAGTAATTACACGCCGTCGCTGGAGGGAAGCACGGATGCCGTCGACAGTTTGGAAGCTTCCGGTGATCCGGCGGAGGAGCCTTCTGTCGAGCAACAGGGATACGCGGAGATTAACGCGACCTTTTCGACTACCTTGCAGCCAGTACCAACTACGTGTCTCGTGATGGGTAATAGATTAGTCGTAGTTCGTTTCAACTCGATTCTTTACACGGCCGAAAACTATCGACTAAATAGCCGCTATTCGAAATTAATAGAATTACGGTGTAATTAGTTTCGTATTGTATGGACGGTTTTTCACGAAGAAGTACAACGAATACAAAAAATATTAGCAAGCTATTGTATTTAGTGTAGCATTTACAAACGAATTAACTTTAAATTTCGTATCATTCAATGGCATCTTCAATATGACTACAAAAATTTAATACCATGAAAATGAAATATAAACATTAGTTAAAAAAAGGAAAAAAGAACGATTCGTTGGAAAATAGGGATACGCATAAATACTTTTTTGTTATCACTGTAGGTAAGAGAATAATTATTTGTTTTGGTTACGTGTTTTCTTGAAATTTCTAATCGTTTCGTAGAAAAGTTGCGCAGATGTATAAATATTCCGAATTCCAGGAAGTGAGAGAAAGAAAGCAGAGGATTAGACGAAAAAGAACGGACAACGCAACTTTCAAAAACCCAAACATGTCTCTGTATCTTTTTGGAAAAGTTTGTATGGAAACTCCGCATTAAACCGTATATGTATAACGCCTAATTTTTTTTTAGTCCACACGAAACAAATTGTCTACTCAAAAGTGTATTTATCGAGTATCTTCCTAGTTAACAAAAAATTACAAGAATTCGAAAGTTCAAATATTATATTGCAGCTAACGATACGAAAAAGTTGCTTCTTTTTCGTATAGGAATACCTTATTGCCACTGTTACCAACGACGATAATACTGAAAATCATCGAGTTCTTCAAATCCGCAGCCAATGCAATTATCATATGACCAATCCACATCGTATACATTATATACAATTTTCATTTAGTTTGCATCATGTTTCTCTTGACAATATGCACAAAAGTAATTTTCATTATTATTTCTTCTAGGTTCGTTTACCTTAGTTTTTTGGTCACCAATCTTTGTTTTTTTAACTGTTATTGCCAAGAGATTAAACGCTAGTTTATAAACAGTTTATAAAACATAATCTCCTGTTGACAACTTAACACCAAGATGAAAATGACCGGCAACAATTTTTGAGATATAATGTAAATGGATAGCTTTAATATATTTCATCGCGTAACTTGCTATAAAAATACTATAATACGCTTTCATCACAAATAAGATCGATGCATTTAAAAAAATTGAAAACATAAAAAGATTAATAATTCATTGCAGTGTACGTATTGTGTAATAAATTTTTTTTGACAAATTTTTTAATACTATCTTTAATATGAGGAGGACTAATTATCAAAAGGCAACCATTTTTTAAATTAATTATAGATATGAACACATCTTCCCCTATAGGGAATATTAAGAGAGTGTGTTGTTGATTAACTCGCTTTTGTGCAAACTCGCGTTCCACCGGAGTGTTTTAATTCTATTATGACTTCTGCTTCATTTTTCACTGATTCGTATTATTATTATTTTTTTTCGCTAAAAAGTTCATCAAATTTGGTGACAATGAGTTAATATACATAATTCCTGGTTCCAATTATACCGTCAATGTATTCTTAAAATATTAAATTCTCAATTGAAACAAAAGCGAGATTAAGGCATAAAGCTGAAGTTAGAGTATAGGAAATGGAAGTTTCTGTCAACAGCGATCTTTGTCAAATGTTTTAATTTTTGAAACAATAATACATTTTCGAAATCATAAAACGAGATACAACGTGGTGGAATTTTCATAACATGGGTTTTAATTATGTAAGGGAAATTAAAAGTAACTTCTATCGTGAATAAATTAGTTTTCTGTAATGTAGGAATATCGATCTGACATTAGGAATGTCATTTCCTTATCGTGAAAAGTAAAAATAGTATGACATAAAATCGACGACCTAGGGTTAGATAAGTTTGAACAACATTTAGTGGAGGGATTTTGTCAAAAATCTATGAATACATATATATATACTTATATATACATATATATGCATAGATAATCTATGAATACAATAATAAAACAATACATATATAATAGCAAAGAGATTAAATTGGTATCAATATGCTAAACCAGAGATTCTTAACCTGTGGTCTGCGGACACCCAGGAGACCACGAAGTCCTTACACAGACGTATTATTCGAATAAAAAATATTTATTATTTATTGTATGCATAAGGTGTACAGAGGGTAGATTCAAAAACTACTGTAGCATGATTCCACACCGTGGATCGGTGAAAATTTGGAAATTTGGATCGGTATAAAATTAACCTTGAGCATGACTTTTGTAGACGTCGCGATATTAATTCTTGATCACCGAATCGTTAACATAGTCGCTGAAAATCGCAGTGTCACGGAATGCTTTCTGCACGCAGGGATCTTCCGCTATTCTTGTATCCCGATATATTTAACGAGCTAGTCTGTGATGTCCTGCTGCTTCGTAAATAGTACGCTATTTCCTCGTTAAATACGAATATAGATGTAAACGTATTGTGAATGAAGCCAGTTTAAGAATTATTAAAACTTTAACATTTTTTCCGGAAGATGAGATCATTTAGTTACCATGGTTCCTTTGAGACTTTCGTTCCTAGTAATGAGCGGAATACGTTGAAATAAAAAATATTTAGCTTTGGAAATCATACTCAAGATCAACTTTGCACAACTTCTTTTTACAAATCTTCACTTGTTCAGGCGTGTAGAGTCATGCCACGCTGGTTTTTACACTTACTTTTTGTACAATGTACAAAAGTTATACAATAATAAAAGATTTACACTGTACATAGTTCTCGCTTAGCAGTTAGAATGGTTCTTTGGCTTTATATCTTTCTCTTATCTTCTCTCACCCTCTCTCACATTCTCACCCTCTTCGTTAATCCTTCTCTATCTACGCTTTCACTCATATCCTTACTCTCCGCCTATAGACTATTGTCATACATACATATATTTCTACATTTACATATCACATAATACATATCGTTCTCCTTATACTCTCCTAATACTCTCTTGAACCATTGCATAATAAACAACAAAAATCGAGGATTGAAAGCGTAGAATTGTCTGGTGTTTTCAAACAGCTTATAGGTAGGCCAAGAGAAAAATCCAAGAGAAATGTAAAATACTGTGTCCGGACGGACACGATATTCTGATTACAGGAAGAGAATACCGTGAGGGCGAGGTACTTCCGCACTCGACTGGAAACTGCATTGAGTGCAACTGCGGATCCGAGGGCCGTGTCGAGTGTTCGCCACGGGACTGCGTAGCCCTTCGACCCGAGATACCAGTTGCACCAGATATACCGGACGCACCAGATGGCGATTTCGAAGTTTTCAACCTTGCCAGGGATCGGGGAATCGACGAGAGCTTCTAAAGAATCCGATAATAACAATTATCGCCTGTTCCACGAAATCTTCGAACGCGTGACTCGTGAGAAACTCGACTTTCGCGTAATCGTGGTCTTCGACGAGTTTCACCTTTACCTATTAAGCTTTTCTTTTTTATTCGGAATTTGTTGATCGATATGAATTATACGTGAAAATCAAACAATGTTAATCATTACGTTAACGTTAAAATGAATTATTTAAATTTGTGTGGTTTTTCTGATTTTGAAAATGACGAATGAAGAGTTAGTATTGTATACATACGTGAATCATAGTTTAATTTTCATGAAAGTGGATCAGGATTTTAAGAGAAATAATGAATTCCTTAAATAAGTAATTATCTTATCTGTAATATTATCTTTTTATAGTATCGAAACTATATTGGATTAATCACGCTTAAAAAGTAAAATTATAACTGTCGTATTCTTATTTCTCACAAAGGTGTACGAAAAAGCTTGTTTCATCCAAATGGCAAAGCATGCTCCAAACTTTCGAGCAGGAGTATACGAATGTGTTTTGTAGCATGTAAAATTTATTGATGATTTATGAATAATTTGTAACAATATGATTGCAACAATTGGGAATATAGTTAAAAATAAGATTGGTTATTTTGTACCACGATTCATACTAATTATATTTGAGAATTACTTTAAAATAGATAAAACCTTAAATATTAGATTTTATTAGAAATTTATTCTATTAGAAATATAACGATACATTAATGATAGGAAATATTAAAAGTGATACTAGTAGTTATACGGTTTATTTATGTTACTCATAATATAATTTAGTAGTAATAATTGTAGAAATAATTTTTTTATAAACTTTGAGGAACATATTGGTATACATATTAACCGTAAATAATTAATGTATTGTAGAGTGAAAATTGAATACAATTTCTCCCACGATTATTTTCGTATCGGTCAACAATATGTTGATACATATCTGTACGATCATTGCGTTTTAAATACCAGTTTACGCAAGTAATCGAACGTTTAACGATCCTCCAACCGTATGGAATGATTTTCTTATTAAAAATATTTATCTATGGATCGAGATCCACGTTTTCAACAAACTGAAAGATTTATCAAAGTATTTTTTATGCATCTCACAACATATTAAAAGTCACATGATTTCAACGAGAAAAATATTCTCGACCGGGAAGTGATTACACGGTTGAAGGATCTGTAAGTACTAATTAGTTTAATTTATATACCTTCTTATTCGTGTTCTCTCAAGCCTTAAGCTTTTCTCCTTTTATTTGAAACGCGATTCCGGTTGGAAGAGTTCTACGAAAGAGAAAAAGAAAACTCTGAAAAATCGATTACCGATAATGAAACAAAAGAAACCTTAAATACTTTCTTTTCACATACTTGAATAATTAAACGAGACGGGAATTAGATATATATAATTATGTATGAGAAAAGTAAAGAATACTTAAGTTCAAAGAAAAATATATTATTGCAAATTACAACGATGATTGAAGAGAGCAAGGTTCAATTTTAACATCGTCGAGTTATCGTCGTAATGATCAGTAGCATGAATCGATCCAGGCCAAGTCAAATAATATATTTATGTTCAATTTAGTGATTTAATGAGATCGATAGACAGCTTTAAGCCAGGATGCTATTCCAACATTTACGAGCCAACTGTAATTTATTACTCCCAGGACTTCTAAACGTTTCACTAGCGTGAGCCTAATTTATCAAACGATGGATCTTAGAAACAATCCATTTAAATACCAATTAATTACGAACAAATTCTATTTAAGCGTTTACAAATTGCATTTCTTTATCAGAATTAATATTGTTACCATTTTTACCATCCACTACAACTCACTATTACCTAAGAAACGTTAACGAATCTTGAGAAAATGTTCCTCACGCAAGAACCTCCAGCGCCACGAAAGTACCAAACGATAGATTAATAGCGATTAAGTACTCGTTCCTTAAGAGAACTCACATTCCTAATACTTCCTTTTTATTTCTAACATTTTAATTCTTCAAAATAACAAACTAGTCCCAGAAAAAAACTCCGCTTTGAAGAAAATGTTCCGTTTATTTATCTTGCGTTTCAGAATCCTCTTTCATTGATGGAAAAAGTCGAGATTTGCGCACCAGGATAGATCCTCGAGCGGTAAAATTTTTCTATAAGACGACCTACCGACGATCTATCCTCATACTGATGAATCCTCGCCACGATCGTCACTAAGTATCGTGATCAAGTGAGGACTCTCGGCCAATTTGGCCACATATTTTCTATGTAGACACCCGTAGATGTTAGAATGTTTGAACGATAGGTCCCACGCGCTTTAATTCTCTAAATGAGGGATCGTTGTAGTTCTCTCGTCTGTTGTACGGTATTTTGTACGCGTTACGAGAATGGAAGCGATTACTTCCCACCATGTTAACGATACACAAACGATAAACAAAAGTATATAATTCTGTAGACGTCGGCCTACAACGTACGAATTAATAAGTCGGGTATGAGAAAACCGGCCAATTCGGTCTCGGGATCGAGTATCCGTTTTAAGAAAAGAAGCGTTACAGAGCTTGGATAGTTCTGGATTTTCGTCATAAGATCATAGATGATACTCGTGTCATTCATATCTTTCGTCATATTCTAGTCGAGACGTAGCCATATCCTGTTCACGGTCGGTACGTTCGGCCTTGTAGCTTGGATCGTAGGGACAGCAATGCCCTGCTACTTCTACGAAGAAAGCACGACCTGTACGAGACGTTTAGAAAGCTTATTGAACAAACTCAATTGGCTTGTGGCTCGCAAGCTGGCAATCTGGTGAAACGATCTTTGCACGAGCTGATCTATCTAGCCTCTACTGTGTATAAAATATTGTTCCATCTGTGCTTTTTGCTTCTGTTTCGGAGATATTGGAAATTGGATATCGGCGAGAAATCATGTTCCGTGTTTGTTTAGCAAGGTGAAAAATTTCAAATCGCTAATAAAAATCTAAAATCGAAGAATTTATTAAAGATCTCAATAATATTGTAAAATTTTGTTTTCTGCTTGTTTTATTGTAGATCTGAATTAATGAAAAAGACATTCTTTTTTATTTAATAAATTTGAATAATTTTAGAAATTTCTTGAAGTTCTAAATTTAAATTCATTACTCATTTATGTTTACAACCTATAAAAATATTTATGCTATTAAACAAGTGAATATCTTTTGTTTGGCTGCGAACATTAATGGGAAAGTATGTAAATGTTAATACCATTGCAAAGGAATATTATACATTTCACATAGTTCAGTTGCAAAATGAATAACTACTTTTAATTTAATTGAGGAATAATTTTTTATCAATTACAGTCGAAATTAAAATTTATAGCAAAATTATTTTATTAATATCATTTAATTTTATACGTATTGGAAACATATGCTCAATTAATATTAAATTTTAATTCACTGGGCAAAAATGCAAAGTTCGAGTCAATCAGATCGAACATCTCGTACATTTGCATCATATCATGAATGAATAAACTATCAGCGAGAAAATACCAAAGTTTTAAGACGAATCGATTAGCGTAGTAAATGATTTAATGTAAAAATTAACTAACGAATGTCTAAATAACAGAAGCATAGAATGGGAGTGAGTTCTCGAGGATAGCTGACATTCCTAATCTCACGTGCAGATTAATCATTTACGATACGTATATTAGTGAAACCACGTTATAAGGTGAAGAAAGAGGATTTTTCGTAGAACGATGTTTCTGCTACATATGGAGCGATAAAAAAAAAATTTAATAAAAATCGGTAGCGTAATTCGCCGATTGAATTTAGTATTAAATAGTCTCCTAATATATATGTGTGTGCGTGTGTGTATTCCTTTTAATGACAGAGACAAAATGGAATTCTGTGTTGTATGGATCAACATGCACAATTAATTGATTTAATACATACATATAAATATTATATATTCATATATATACATACATGTTATATATACATGTACACGTACTTATGCATACACGAGGAACCAAATATCAAGAGATAATTATTGTACGTAACTATGCATATAATATATGTATACATATAAATTATACACATATATAGGAGTAGGATACCCAAGCGTTTTCAATTGCTGTGCACCTTTTGTAGATATGAATTCGTCTCTTCTTTTCACAGTACGTTTCCTTTTGTGTAATTTCGATGTTTCAGTAGTCCAGTTACAATAAAATTACAATAGAGTTATTTTGAGAAAAAAATAATTCCGCATTCTGCTAATATAAATGTAATATTGGGAGATAGATGGACCTCCTGTTTCGAATGCTTCTCGTTTATTCTTTTATAAAGTTGATAGTATGTATACATTTTTGCTGTGATTACTATACGTGTACGTTATTTTTAATTATATGTAATAGAGATTCAAATTGGAAACTATGGTAAGAAGAATATTGTAGGGTAAAAAAATAAAAGAATATCGTGTCATCCAAAAATTACTTGCAACTTGTTGAAAGATGAAGTCTCTATAATTATATGTATATGTATGTACATTAGCCATAAGTTCAACATTACTTTATTTCTATTAGAAACTTTAGTAGATTTCTTCCATGTTACTATTATAAATTTTACTTCATAAATTGTAAGCAATAATGGTGGCAGTCATATGTACTATATACGTTTGGCAATGAAAGGAATAAAATGAATAGAGGCAAGGAAATAATTATCAGGATAAACATATGAAATATAATATTATCCCAAAACCTAAAAAAATGATCCATCTATCTTCAAGCACGTTATCACAGATACGTTTGATTATACAGAGAATTTATCTCAGCGTACAAATAGTTAACGATCTTAGAGTAGCACCGATTATCACGCAGTATCAAATAGGAAAAGTAAAGGTTTGTAATTATACTTTTACGATGACTAGTTAATTGTTCATAGTTAGTCGCATAGTTAGGTAGAGATCCAATGTGATATATACATTCAAAAGGTAACTTTGTCTAAAAGTTTTACTATACATATAGGAAGAAGATACGACATCTTATCGCAAGATTTGCCGTAAACTTCTACGAGCGTTCGTTCAATTAGGTGTACCTAAACTATAGAAAATCAAGCAACGTTCCGAACGTTATCGTCGGGTTCGCTTCTTGCAATGATTCGAGTTTATTGTCATACACAGTAATGACATTTTCGTTAACGAACCAGCGTAATCGCATCATCATAACACGGCCTGTACTGATATTACCTTTAACGATAATCGAAATAGAAAACAGGATGATCTCGAATGTTTTGTGACTACTGTGGAATAACGAGTCGAGACTACTATTTTTTAACTGCGGCACTTTTCGAGGGAATCGTGAACAATCTGTGTATTATCGTCCTAGAACAATCTATCTCCTGGAAATACAAACATGAGATTGCATTAAAGAGAAAATAAAAAAAATGGAAAACGAATGGGAAAAGTAAGTAGGATCATCACGAAATCACGCGGGACCATCATGGCAGTTCGTTTTTCTCGTACGTCTTCCAATCATTCCATAAACCGTTGTATCTGTTTTGTATCCGTGGGATCGCCTGTCTTCTTAAAAAGAGTTGTACGCTAAATAAAGGAAGATCTTACGGTATGTCGATTTTCTTTCGATTTTCACTCTATCCTTACATTATCTATATTATATATGTGTAATATACGTCATGGTTCTAAATCCGTGTAAAGTCAGGGAAATTCTGTGACCCGAGATAATATGGAAATCAAGAATAACAATATTACGTGGAGGTTTCGGTTTTGAGGAAATAAAACTTAGAAGCGTGTCAAGTACATATAGAATAACAAAAAGAATATAGAATAACATTCTTTTTTGTCTGAAATCTCGTTTTCGAGAAAGTCGAATTTGAAAATTTGTCAAATACACATATACCAGGATAATCTTTTATTCAATATGTTCAAATCGTATTTTCTCGAAAACAAAAACTTAAATAAAAAAGTGTTATTCTATATTTTCTCACTTTTGACTTATTTTTGCATAGAATAATTTCCCGTATTATACATCTATTTGCCTAAATACACTAGGCAAGTTTTCTGACTCAATAATTCTAAAAAACACCTCCGATGTAATTGTTATTCTATTATTACGTATTATTTTGGTATATGGTAGAATAAATCATACAATCTTCTTGACTTCATTTCTACCGCAAATCTAAGCACATAGTGTATAATATTTACGCTCTTACGATGTTTTAGTTATATATATCACGTCAACAGCCAATGGTTTTTCCATTATTAGATTGTTTCGCAAAACTGTACTTTTAGATAATTACTTTATAGAATTGAGATAAATCATTTAACATTGTTATATTAATTTATATTATTAATACTGTCTCCGGAAAAAATAAAATAAAAAATAAGGTAAGATAAACAATAAGATAAAAATAAGATAAACAGATTTGTTATATCAAATAAAGCATTACATTAAAATTAGATATTTACGACACATTCAATTCAAAAATATATATGTCGTATATTATTACAATATCACAAGAATATTCATAAGGCAAATTGTTTAAATTTAATAACATATTAGTGTCACGTCCTCTATACAGATAATGACATGTGTCGAGGCATCTCGTAACTCTCAAGAGTCATCGGGTTACTGATATTCATAATCTTAAACTTGGAAATGACAATTGAGTTAAGACGTAGCGAATTCTAAGAATCATCATGGAAATAAAGATGATCATCGCAGATAAGTCATCTACAGTAAATGTGAAGGATGAAAGCCACAATATTTATACTACTTCACTGGTTGAATTCACTTCACCAGTCTGAAATATTACAGGCTTAATTAAATATAATAAGGGTTAAATTTTGAAGTAAATTGAACTAAATAATAATATAGTTCTAATGTAATGTAATAATAAAAAATAAAATAATTAATAACATAATTTTTAAACGTCTACATTATAGAAATAAATTATTATTCGCGAAAATACAGATTTGTAACAATAAATGTAATTTTTACAATAACCCTCAATGGATAAAAAATACAAAAAATTTAATTACTATCTTTAGTTTTTAAATAACGTTGCACAAGCAAACAGATTTTACCAGCCATTTCCTACTTTTTTGAATAACTTCAAATTAAACAAAGGAAATGTTTTCCTAATTGTATAGTTGCATAGATAACACGACCTTTTCCACGAGTTGTAGTTTTCGCACAGTCAATGCAGAAACTGCACACGGAACTTTTACACAGCCCGCTGCGTTCAAGCCATCTGACTGCCCGCAGCGAAAATGAAAGAATTTTATAAATCTTTTTCTATGCTTTATGGGCATTCAACTAACAAGAAAAGAAAATCACGCATAATATAAGTCATAAACTGTAAAACAACGCTCGTCGATTGTGGGTCATTGTAGAACAACCAATCAATCCTAGAAAAACGTCTTTTTCTTTAAATTACGTGGAATGACTCCAGAAATCGATAAAAGCAAGTTCCACGACGATAGAATGTAAATTGCAAAGGTTATTGCATTTAACAACAAAGTTAACAACAAAATAATTACCACTATATTTTAGCCATGCCTTTGAACGAAAACATTTTTTTACAATTGCATATCTATACTATAAGTCTTCTACATAGCGTAGAAGCTCGGAGCATAAACTAAGATAAACTCGCATATTTTTCTTACAAATTAAAAATTTCCCGTTTCGTAAATTGATTAATTGATTTTACAAAAACTAACAAACGAATCGATTTGAAATTTGGTATTTTGATATGACTGATACCATAAAACCTCAATATTGTATGACAATTTTAACTAACGTCATAAACGATTTAAGAAAAAAGTCTTTGCACTATTTGCTAATGTACAACGTAAAAATTGAGCTTATCGTTACGTAGCGAGTCTCATTTTATAGATAATTTTATTATCTACAGTTTTCTACTGATAAATAATTTTTCACGTATGATAAATAATTTTTAAGATATAGAGGAAATGTAAGAAAAACTCGAGTTTTTTTTTTATTTAATCGATGTTGTTTATAAAGTTATAAAGTTACTTGTTTTGTAGATTATATTATATTATCTATATAATATTGTTACGTTTTTATTTCGATTGTTCTGTTTACGTTACCGTTAAATTTTGAAATTCGGGTAAATGGTATTTGCTGCCACCAGAAACAATCTAAGGATTGCTTCAGTTAGAATTTTTGTTGTCGTTTATCTTTTCGATGATCCCGAATTGTCGTATTCCTTAGTAATTCTGTCGACAATTAAATATCGGTGGGTAGCGTTGACCAATGTTTAATGCGATTACCAATTAAACTTCACGTTTCGGCTAACCTGCTACGCGCAGGAGTACTGGCACGGGAGAGGATCAAAGTTGGTGAAAATAAGTGTTTGTTTAATCTAATTATATTATAAGGCGAATATTTTCCACAACAAAAGTTTATTCTGATTCTAATTGGTTATTAACAGAGTTATCATTGAAATTTAGAATACTCGAAATTACAATTGTTCGCGATACGTTTTACTTATTACAAGATTTTAATTTATGTGATTTTCAATAATTTATAAGTTGAAAAATACAAGCAAGTCAATTAACAAAACTGACAAGAACCGAGAACTAAATGAAATAAAGAACTAAAAACTAAAGAACTAAAGGATTAAAGAACTTAAGAACTAAGAGCTGAGAAAACTAAGAGATAAAGGAACTAAGAGCTAAGGAACTAAAGAACTAAAGAACTAAAGAATTAAAAGCCAAGGAAACTGAAATATTAAGAGCCTGAGGAATTGAGAACTAATCGCTATGAACCAAGAAATTACTTGCCAAAACTGAGGAACTGATCACCAAGAACCAAGGAATCAATCACCAAGAACTGAGGAACTAATCACACAGAACTAAGAAATTAATTACTCTGAACTAAGGAATTATCTGAATAATCTGAATCTGAATAATTCTTCCATGTTGCTGCGCTTATTTATAGTTTGCTCTATCGTAGAAGGGGGGGGGTCGTCATGTGGCAGTTTGTGAAGCTCGAATTCGGTTTCTAACCAAATTGTTAAATTTTATTTTCGAATTGAATCGCTTACTCGCGCTATTGGTAGGTTTTAGCCTTTGTTACGGCGCGTGCGCAGCGCGAGACGTGACAATATAATAAGATTATATTATCTATATAATCTAATCTATATCGTTCCGAATCATATGATACAAAAACGTTTCTACTAAGAATTTGTTTCTAATACAATCTGATTATATTCGATTATATTATACAATCAGAATACATATCAGTTTATTTCGAATAAAATATTCGTAGGAGGGCCATTCCTCTCCGTGACAGTGAACAGACAGTTTTGTGTCGAGTTAGAGACCAGCTGAGCATCTTAAGAGTAACGATAGTGAAATGCAATTCAAATTGTATAATTGAGAAATATTACAAACCGTTGTAAAACGTATATTACTTACAGTTTATCCAAAATGAAAAGGTGTAAATTTGGCTTTATGTTATAGTTTCGGTTCACGATAAGGATCCCGATATTCTTCTTATTGATTCTTAGGAAACATGCACGTGTGACGATAGCTCAACCTGATGATGCTGCACGACGCATGTAGAATGATAAGGAATAAGAACGTCTTACAGCTTCTTTTCATTTCTGGCTAGTATCACGCGCGACACCGAACGAAGATCAGCTACAGTGCTGGACAAAAGTATTGGCACAGCAAGATTGTTATGATACAAATGCTTATAACTATTAAACAAATTGATTTAAACAAAAAACTTTTTGACGTATTTATTTATTATCTATCCTAGTTTATTACATAACAAGAGCAACAATATAAATAAAATAATACGCAAAATAATAACAAAAATATATTTTTTGAACATTTTATGGGTGGACAAAAGTATTGGCACAGTAGAATATTTACGCTTATAACTAATTACATAATAAACTTCTAATATTTTGTTGGCAGTCCTTTTCTTTTAAGGACTTCCTTTAATCTTCTGGGCATCGAGTGGACTAATTTTTTAGTGAATTCAGGTACAATATTGCTCCATTCCTGCAGAAGAACTTTCTTCAAGAAAAACGAAAGAAACCACAATTGAAGAAAGAAAAATAATATTAAATTTATATAAGATGAATAAATCTTACAACGAAATTGCACAAATCATAAACAGAAGTCGTTTTACTGTGCGTTCAGTCATAAAACGCTTTAAAAGTGAAGAAAATCTAGAGAATCAAATTAGGAGTGGTCGCCCTTCTAAGGTAACAATTCGAGAAAAAAGGAAAATCGTAAATATTGTAAAGAAGGATCCAAAAACTAATTCGACTGAAATTGCTTCGATGTTAAAAGCTGAGTGTGAAAAAGAAGTAAGTACCAAAACTGTACGTAGGGTATTGAAGGATGCCGGTTATTCTGCCCGTGCAGCACGAAGAAAGCCCTACATCAGTAAAATAAACCAAAAGAAAAGAGTGGAATTCGCGAAAGAGTTTGTTACGAAAGATACTGATTTTTGGGAAAAGATCATGTTTTCAGATGAAAGTAAGTTTAATATTTTTAAATCTGACGGCAGAATATTAGTATGGCGAAAACCCAACACAGAGATGGACGAACTGAATCTGCAAGCCACCATGAAACATGGGGGTGGTGGTTTAATGGTGTGGGGATGTATGGCATCATCGGGTGTAGGAGAACTTATATTCATTGATGAGATAATGGATAAATATGTATATTTAAATATACTCAAGCAAAATCTTTTGAAAAGTACTCAAAAATTAAACCTCCCCAGGGATTTCTATTTTCAGCAGGATCGAGATCCTAAACATATGGCGTATATTGTTCGTCAGTGGATAATATATAATACTGCCCACACATTAAACACACCACCTCAAAGTCCCGATATGAATCCCATTGAGCACGTGTGGAACGAATTGGAAAAAAGAATTAGGAAACATAATATCACAAGCAAGTCTGAACTGAAGAAAGTTCTTCTGCAGGAATGGAGCAATATTGTACCTGAATTCACTAAAAAATTAGTCCACTCGATGCCCAGAAGATTAAAGGAAGTCCTTAAAAGAAAAGGACTGCCAACAAAATATTAGAAGTTTATTATGTAATTAGTTATAAGCGTAAATATTCTACTGTGCCAATAGTTTTGTCCACCCATAAAATGTTCAAAAAATATATTTTTGTTATTATTTTGCGTATTATTTTATTTATATTGTTGCTCTTGTTATGTAATAAACTAGAATAGATAATAAATAAATACGTCAAAAGGTTTTTTGTTTAAATCAATTTGTTTAGTAGTTATAAGCATTTCTATCATAACAATCATGCTGTGCCAATACTTTTGTCCAGCACTGTATGTATATTCTTTTTAATAGAACCATCCATTTTTTAACACGTTAATCAATCTGTTATAGCATTTCTCATAAAAGGATAGTAACCTATTTATGTCGAAAAACTACTAGTACTGAACGAAAAAACTTTGGAAAAACTGAACAACATAAATAAAATAATTAAATTTTGGGTTTTTGTCATTTTTTACCGCTATAATATTAATTATTTATATTAAGGGTATTATAAATTATAATATTATATACTATTATAGTATTATTATTATATATTATAACTACATAATATTATATAGTATTATAAGTCAATACATAGTGTTATATATTAGGACGGCCTTAGTGGGGGTCCTCACACTTCTAACAGCAAAATGACGTTCAGTCCCGCGCGATTGTTCTGGCTATGGATATAGCACGTATTTGTTCCATATACTTTGTAGTCGCACGCGAGTGACTTGTCGCGGTAAGTCGCAACTTTACAATCGCGCGCGATCCTTAATCGCATGGCTAGTCGCAAATAGAAGCACGCTTCAGACGGCAGCGTCGGAAGAACAGAGAAATAAAGCTTTTCTGTCTCACAAAAGAAGGATATATACATATGTATTTCCTTATTCTTTCAATTTACGTGGCGCTGTTGCGCCAATTTACGGCTATTAAAGTATTGAGAGGACTTGGAGAGGTATTATAAGGAACTTTATTCTAATATTCACGTAACTTTGCCCGCCACGTGGGCTACTCGCCAGAGACCTAGGGATAAGATTTCACACTGCACTTCTCTCTTTTTTCTCAACGGAGTCCTTGGCCATCATACAACGCTCACATACATACTATGGAAGGGATACATACTTATGTGTGGTCTTGCCATACGTTCCTTCACTCTCACACGTACAATACAAATGTACCATATATATTCAACAACAACAAACCGCTCGTCTGATGCCGGCTTAGTTTGAAAAACCTGACTACGAGGTGGGAAAGGTGATAAATGATGAACCTTTTGACAAGAGGACTGATGACGAGTCAAACAGTTCAGTACTTTCCTCAGAATCTTGAGGGAGAAAAATTGTCTAGAGAAAATAATATCAAATTTGTTAAGTTTATTAATATATTCATATCGTAGACCGTAGGCGATACATTGTATGAGACATGCGACATGGTACCTCGAGACCAAGCATCGATTGCCAATCTTTCGTAGCTGGACATATGTAGATACATACATAGCTATCTTGTAACTATATAACTATTATCAGTACCAGAAATGCGTGGGTTGCCGTCGATTGTTTGGTAGTCGTCATATTATCTTTGAAGAGAACACTTTGTATATAGTAAGTATCTATACTAATAAATTACATGTGTGTCTTTAACATTATTATTTTGCATAGTGCTTCTCCCTATAATATATATTAATACATAATATAAAATTTAAAATTTATTTCTGGTGACTTAAAGGACATAAGTATAATTTGTATGACTTGTGTATGGCTGTGCATTACGATATTTGAAAATTAATTAACAACAGTAATTAATTTAAGTTTTTAGTATTATCGTAATAATAAATGATTATTCTTAGGAACAGAATTACTTTGTACATGCATATACTTTAAATTACTAAAAGTTAAATTACAACAAGATATGTAATGGATTAATAGTATACGATAATTAAAAGAATATCATTTTTTATAAATTACGAAAAATTTACTTATATCTGAACTAAGAAATGTTATAAATATCATAAAAAGGGAAGCAGGCGAAATAAAATTGAAAGAGAGAATGAGAAAGAGTAATAGATGCTTTTCAGTAACGCTGACGTATACTAATTTGGTATCTTAAACGTAAAGGTTAGGTGTTAAATTCTAAGCGAATTTAATGAAATATTTAATTAAATATAACGTGTTAAAATATTTACTTAGTTATGTTTATTCCAAATTGTTTGTTTCGATATAATTTTTGCTAAATATTAAAGAATATATACTTCTGTAAATAAGAATATTTCTTTTAAAGTTGAAATGATCATATAAATATCGATATACGCGCATTATAAATTCATAATTTTATTTCATATATTTTGTTTCAGATAGAGAAATGAACATTTTTTTGCTCACTGGAAGTTGGTAGATAATAGTATTAAATCATGAGACGTAAATTGATATGCTAGTTCCGTTTGCTGTGAACACTATCAATGCAATGAATGTTCTGCATGATTACAACTCTTCCGGTGATGCAAATAAGAAGGAAAACCTTTGTTTGAGTTAATGAATTAGAAACTATTTGAAAGTGGTTTGTAGAACAGTATAAATCAGAGAGATGGCAACTGAAGTTACAGAGTCACAACCTTTCAAAAACTTAAAAGAATTATTTGATAACGTGGGTAATTTAAAACCATGGCCAGAAATTAAAGAACTAAGAGATTCAACCGATTATGTGTACAGTGGTTTAGAAATAAGCGCAGAAAGAATGCAGTTAGAAAAATTGGATAGAGAAATACAACCGAGAACGTTGCTTTGTCATGATATGAAAGGCGGTTACCTAGAAGACAGGTAATATTTATAGAAACCACCATATTTATTAATTCATATATTATACATAATATACCCATGATTTTTCAGATTTATATATGGATCAGAATCTTATGATTCTTACCTATTTTATCATTGGAGTGTTATTGACACATTTGTGTATTTTAGTCATCATTTCATAACTGTGCCACCTTTTGGATGGATTAATGTAGCACATAATCATGGTGTAAAAGTTCTTGGTACTGTAATTACAGAAAGAGAAGGTAGCTGGGATGTTATACTTGAATCTGAGGAAGAAGTAAGAAGATTCGCAGATGCACTAATACTTGTTGCAAAATTTTATAAGTTCGATGGCTGGTTATTAAATGTTGAAAATACCATTAAAAGTGAGCAAGTTAATAATTTAATTTATTTCGTAAAATATCTGACAGAAAATATTCATGAAGCAATTAGAAATTCTGAAATTATATGGTATGATAGCGTAACCACTGAAGGAAAATTAAATTGGCAAAATGAACTTAATAGTAAAAACATGTAAGCTTATTACATTCATATACTTTTACAATTGTTTCTGTTTGTAAATTTTATTTAATGTTATAAATACAATATTTCAGAGATTTCTTTTTAAACTGCGATGGCATTTACCTGAATTATAACTGGACGAAATCAAAATTGGAAAACAGTTTGGCACTTGCAAAATATCACAGCAGAGATATTCATGATATTTATGTAGGACTTGATATTTGGGGAAGAGGTTGTCCTGGTGGTGGTGGATTTAATTCAACATATGTAATTACAATATTACTTATTTTATTGTAGCATATAGTCATTTAATATTTCATTAAACCATTATGATCTACAGGCTTTACAAAAAATACGACACGAAGGACTTTCTGTTGCGATTTTTGGTCCAGGTTGGACTCACGAATTTTTCGGATCTAAGACATTCCAAGAAATAGAAGATCTATTTTGGGCACAGTTGTTTCCTTATTTATATGTTCATGTACCTATCTATGAAGAAGAAGTATTCAAAACATCATTTTGCCGTGGCAGTGGTAGCTTGTATTATCGCTGCGGTCAGGTATATTAAATATCTCACATTATTTTTAACAAATTGAATTTATTACATGAATATATTATAACTGAAATGTACATATTTTATGCAGGCACTATATGAAAAGGACGGAAAAAAATTTAAATACAAACCATTTTACAATTTATCCCTGCAAAATCCACAAATTTCAGTACCTATACCGCACATGAAATTTACATCCTCTCCTCAACTTCCAGAACCGAAAAGTGAAAACGATCGAAATGAGTGTTCAAAAGAACCGATACAATATGTTTATGAAACGAGGAAGAATGTTATTCGAGTATTAAAAAATGTCGTAAATATTGAAAATAAAATGCCAATGCTATATGTAAATAGCTTCGAATTTTGTAGCCAGTTTTCTTTCGAAGGTGGTGGTTGCATAAAATTAACTACAAATGATCTTACGACTAGGTCATATCACAGGTGAGGGAGTTCTATATTTTATAATTAAATTTATGATACTTCGCACAATTGTATTTTTTATATTAACTATGTGTTTAAATCCATTTACAGACTATTTCTCGTTCACATCGAATTTCCACAAGACATTGTAGCAGTCATTGCTTATAAAGAAATGGAGTCGTCCATAGCAAACGGAAGTCAACACGAACCATTACTAGTTCTCGGCAATAATACCGGCTTAAAATCCATCGTTCATTATAAATCAAGGGATTTGGTTTCAAACTGGAAAAAATGGTAAGCTACAAAATATAAATTGAAATATTTGTAACATAAAAAACAAAAAATAATTAAACCTAAAAAACATTTTATTAGAAGAATAAAATAATTGTAGGTATATGTAACGTCATTGCATTATATTAAATATTTATATAGCATGAGTTATGATTATACTCTAAATAAATGTACCGCACACACATATATTTTTCTTATTTAGGAAGTAGGTATATATATGTCGGGTTAACATTATGATTAGGGGCGTGTAACGAATCTTCATTTGAGTTAGACATTGTTATTGCACAATAGAGAAGATATCTACTAGTACAAATATGATTATCTCAAAATTTGACAAGTAACCGTGGTAATTACATATTCGAGATATTAATGACAATGATCTTAGGTTAATAACGAATCCGCGGTCAACGGGATAACGAATATACTTTCTTCCAAAGTCTAAGTCGGACACTTTGTTAAAAACATGAAATGTCCACTGATCATAAGGACGTTGTTTTTCTCGCTGATGGGATCGCACGAGAATGTGTCTCTCCGTCGCGGTGATGCTGCAGAGGAAAACTACGTTAGTGTGTGTCTAAGGGCACGAGATCATCGGATTCGTCGAGGAAAACCTTCACTTGGAAAGTGAGGGAAATGGACGTTGCTGTTAATTGGTTAATTTCTATGTTGGTGGTTAGAGAAAGATGCTAGCCGCCCTTGAGAGAAAGTTGCTAGCGGGAAGCGTCGTTCGTGAGAAAAACAGTTTTCCCGTATCTTCCCGTAGTAGGTGATAGATTTACAGACTGTTAGGATAAAGACTGTTTGTCAATTTGAAGGACCTTAGTTAATTAAATCCTAAAATTTATAGCGGGTCCTCAGGCTAGCTGAACATATACTGTGAATGATGCATCGACATCTGACAATCATCTTGCCCGAAGAATAGGGTATGTGTGTGGCGAGCCACGGGGCAGAGACCGTTGGAATGTTTACTGTTGAGTGTCGGTACAACTATTTCTTTTTAAGGAGATTTATGCAATTCTATACCCCCGTTAGGTAAAACGTTCATCCCGAGACTGCGGCTACGTTCGGCGACTAGTTGTCTCCTTGAGCCCAAGCTCATTATCGCAAATCTCGGACAATTATAATCGGTTTAATTCACAGATTTATAAGGACTAAATATTTATAAAGATCGGTTTAATTTATAAAGATTTATAAATATTACAGATTTATAAAGATCGGTTTAATTTATAAAAACAGTGTTGGGAAATTTTCCAAAGAATTCCAAGAGGAAGGCCCGCTGTCGTTTTCTCACCTACATATATATATATATATATACTTGTAATTGATAATTTTTAAATATTTGTTCATACAACTTTCTAAAAACATAGTGTAATAAATGCAATTGGTTACATGCTACAAACGGACTAATTACAGTTAGAAATAGTTACTACCATTAATTGCTACTGTTCAATATAAGGAACGTGTTAAAATTACGTGATTCTCGGGAGTATATAACTTTAAGACTATTTTTCATTGTGCTATGCTCTTGGGATCTGCCATTTGAAAGTACAATAAACTAGGGCTCGAGCTTAAGCTCTTAGAACTACGACATGAGACACAAAATACAGTTTCTAACTTCTAAGTTAACAAAACGAAATTTTCGAATGAAAGTATATTGCATTACGTGAAATTTTTAAATATTTACAAGGCTTTTAATTTTCATATTTTAAGAACTTATATAACAGTAAAATAAAAGCATCTATTTCAATGTCGAAAATTAAGCAAATTAAATCAAAGAAAATTAGTTTTATAAAGGAAGTTAATTGATAGTTGATAAATTGTGATCTTATGTTGAACTGTTAGTTTCAATTTTTTTCTATAAAAGGTTCCATTTGGTGCTTTTAACAAGGATAGTTTAGGTATTATCTTAAATTTCAAATCGTAAATGGAGATATATCAAATCTTTAGTTTGAAAATTAATTTGAAGTTTTTAAAAGGTGTCTTTAAATTCATAATCTTTTTTAACTGTTGCATAAATGCAAAAAAATATTCTATTTAAACGACAATTTATATTGAAAAAATTTCACACACGAGAATATTAACAATAATTTTACTATTAATTTTATGTAAAAAAAGAAGTAAACAATATACGAATTATTGATTTATGTAAACTTATTTTTATTCGTTTCCTGAAATTACATAAACTTTTCTAAATTCCATAAAATAAAACTTTTTCAATGGAAGAACATTTTAACAAAAAGAGGAAGAAGTTACGTTCGTATGAATGTTCGTAATACTATATTCTTTCTGTTTAACATGAAATTTTCCTTTTTATTGTCAGCGTTTACCGGACGAACATGAGGACTGTGAACGAAATTGGTATATCTTTCGCGAGGAGTAACGTCTGCTATCTGGGAGAGATCATCCTCAAACAAAAGCAGCGACACCTGAACGGTAAGTCTGCTTCTCGTACATGATACTGTCGCTTGCATTTCGCGTTCCCTCGAGAAATGTACATAGCAGGTGGATTGCGTCACAGTAAAAGTGTATGGCCAGAGGACGAGGGTTTCGACCGTGTAAAAACCGTTCTCCGATGATTAGACCCGGCTATATACACCTTTTCATCTTTGAGAACCTCTTTAGTGAAAGGAATACTAACGTTTCACCATAGAATGTCTATTCAACATACACTTATCGCTCGATATTTCATGGGTCGGCTTCGTGATTATACGATAAGCCCATTTCTCATTGGTCGACCGTACGGTATTAGATCGAGATCGCGAAGCTTATCTTTGTCATTTTTCCTTCTCTCTCTTCTTCTTTTTTTGCTTATTCATACACAGGCGCACGAAAACATTTGCACAGTTATGCACATATTTTTTGATATTATATATTATGTGTGTTGTACGAAACATTTTGAAATTCCGTTAACACTGTTATGAGATTCGACTATTATGATTATATTGGTGAAGTTTGAAGCGAATCTGAAAAAATATATAAAAATTACAAGATACCTAGTATAAGTATACATATATTTTGTACAGATCACAAGAATACTTAAGCAAGAAATTATTTATTACTAGATTTTTATGCGAATTGGTATTTTTGGGAATGTAATTAAAAAAAGTAGAATTTATATAGAAAATTGTGTAATTATTTAGAAAGCTGCTGTTTTGGATTTTCATAATTTTTTCATATGTTGTAGAAATTAACATTGTTAACAACTTTTTTTGCAGTTTTTTTGTAGTTTTCAAGATATGTGAAAAAAAAACTGTTGGTACCACTACAGTGAATTCTGCCTATAATTGCGTGTC
The DNA here is from genome assembly GCA_905333015.3 of Bombus campestris. NCBI lineage: Eukaryota > Metazoa > Arthropoda > Insecta > Hymenoptera > Apidae > Bombus > Bombus campestris. The sequence continues at coordinate 5,939,862 of HG995129.1, read as the reverse complement.
CATGATAGCATATGCATTACTGTCGGCCTGATAAAATGATACCTAATTCAAACCTATACATATAAACTATAAACAAAAGATAAGAATTAGGTTTGGGTTAGTCGTTATTTTATTGGATTAGGCTTCACAGTGGCCGGGAATCAGCATACGCTGTCTCGGACGCATAATCGTACAATAGGCAGAATTTACTGTAACGAGATCGTAGTTAGCAATATTTATGTGTTTAAGACCATTAAGCACGTCTTAAACACATTAAACCATTAAAACTTAGTACACATTATTCATAATGTATACTAAGTTTTTATTTAAATGTTTGCAATAAGCATCCTGTAATTTGTATATACATTTTTAAATTGGTTTTATATTTCACCATTATAATCATAACAGTCGTATTTTATTAGAGTGCTAATAATTTTTTTATTTAAATACTTCCTTTAACCGGTAGTGTATCTCTCACATTTTTTCGTGATTTAAATTTGTGCTTAATTTGCAACTTCATGTTTGCTACAGTTTAACTCGTTCGACGGTTATTTTCCCGATGGGTAACTATCAAATTTTCCCAAGGGTACCTGCATTCCGCGGCGATAATTTATTTGACGGAAAGACGAAAAATGTCTGTATGCCTTCTTATATGGAGAACGAACGGGGCCGCATGAACGAGGTCGCGACACCATAACTTCCACTACTTTTTTCATTCATTAGTCGCATTTCATAAGTTGTACATATGCTGGATATGATTGACTTCGATTTATCATTTTCGATTGACACGTTAACACAGAGATATACTAAGATGCTGGCGGTAAATTGATGATCCGAACTTTCTTTTTTCTTTAATTTCATTCATGGTATTTTATCTTTTTGTAATTTACATAATGTTGCATGATGGTACTGATTTCTATTGCTTCCTGTTTGCGTAATATGGACCATTGGTAACTCACAGTGATACTGCTATTACATTTCCTTAACGCACATAGTGTATAATAATTTGCAAAACGTAAGTTCTTTGTGATAATTTAAAAGTATTTAAAAGACTTTAAAAGTATTGAATTATTCAGCACTTAGGCATAGAAAACTCTCAATGAATTGCCAATATATTAAATTTTGTGGAACGTTATATTCTATGAAACTGATGAATAAAGCCATAGAATAAGCTAAATGTCCGCATTTATTTCTAACGATGGAAAACTAATACTTTAGCAAATATACTATAGTTATATAAACATTAAATCAAAATACTAATTTATTATTTGTAGGAATTTATCACGTAACATCTCTTTTAATAATTTGCAACAGCAAATCACCATAATTGCTAGTATATATTGCAAATTATACTAGATATTATACAATTGTATTAGTAATTATATTAGAAAAAGAACGAAGCCTTATTTAAACAAAATTTATTTTTATTGTCAATATATCCATTTTTTTATTTATTATTTATTTTTTTATGGAGAATTATCATTTGTAAAATATCTTGTATTCGTGCGAAATAATTTGCTAATTGATCATAGTAAAGTTATATTTTATTATTATATCAGTAGCTCACAAAAGTATTTACATACTTACCATAGAACATTTTTATGAATCTATTACAGTGCTGGACAAAAGTATTGGCACAGCATGATTGTTATGATAGAAATGCTTATAACTACTAAACAAATTGATTTAAACAAAAAACTTTTTGACGTATTTATTTATTATCTATTCTAGTTTATTACATAACAAGAGCAACAATATAAATAAAATAATACGCAAAATAATAACAAAAATATATTTTTTGAACATTTTATGGGTGGACAAAACTATTGGCACAGTAGAATATTTACGCTTATAACTAATTACATAATAAACTTCTAATATTTTGTTGGCAGTCCTTTTCTTTTAAGGACTTCCTTTAATCTTCTGGGCATCGAGTGGACTAATTTTTTAGTGAATTCAGGTACAATATTGCTCCATTCCTGCAGAAGAACTTTCTTCAGTTCAGACTTGCTTGTGATATTATGTTTCCTAATTCTTTTTTCCAATTCGTTCCACACGTGCTCAATGGGATTCATATCGGGACTTTGAGGTGGTGTGTTTAATGTGTGGGCAGTATTATATATTATCCACTGACGAACAATATACGCCATATGTTTAGGATCTCGATCCTGCTGAAAATAGAAATCCCTGGGGAGGTTTAATTTTTGAGTACTTTTCAAAAGATTTTGCTTGAGTATATTTAAATATACATATTTATCCATTATCTCATCAATGAATATAAGTTCTCCTACACCCGATGATGCCATACATCCCCACACCATTAAACCACCACCCCCATGTTTCATGGTGGCTTGCAGATTCAGTTCGTCCATCTCTGTGTTGGGTTTTCGCCATACTAATATTCTGCCGTCAGATTTAAAAATATTAAACTTACTTTCATCTGAAAACATGATCTTTTCCCAAAAATCAGTATCTTTCGTAACAAACTCTTTCGCGAATTCCACTCTTTTCTTTTGGTTTATTTTACTGATGTAGGGCTTTCTTCGTGCTGCACGGGCAGAATAACCGGCATCCTTCAATACCCTACGTACAGTTTTGGTACTTACTTCTTTTTCACACTCAGCTTTTAACATCGAAGCAATTTCAGTCGAATTAGTTTTTGGATCCTTCTTTACAATATTTACGATTTTCCTTTTTTCTCGAATTGTTACCTTAGAAGGGCGACCACTCCTAATTTGATTCTCTAGATTTTCTTCACTTTTAAAGCGTTTTATGACTGAACGCACAGTAAAACGACTTCTGTTTATGATTTGTGCAATTTCGTTGTAAGATTTATTCATCTTATATAAATTTAATATTATTTTTCTTTCTTCAATTGTGGTTTCTTTCGTTTTTCTAGACATTATTACTCTTTCTTGGTTTTTTGTTGTTTAATAACTGATGTCTCCAGTTTCACTGATCGAGTGTTATAATAAAAGACTAACGGGGGATTTCCCTTCGCTACTTCCAAATGACGATCGGAAATCGTTGAAAACGGCGACGATACATTGTTTGTTCCATGCTGTGCCAATACTTTTGTCCACCCATAAAATGTTCAAAAAATATATTTTTGTTATTATTTTGCGTATTATTTTATTTATATTGTTGCTCTTGTTATGTAATAAACTAGGATAGATAATAAATAAATACGTCAAAAAGTTTTTTGTTTAAATCAATTTGTTTAATAGTTATAAGCATTTGTATCATAACAATCTTGCTGTGCCAATACTTTTGTCCAGCACTGTATGTACTTCATACGAAAATTTTCGGAATTTTATTAGCACTATAATGAAACACGTTGTTATGATTATAATATTAGAATTTAAAACTAATGTGGAAATGTGTATAAAAGTTACAAGGCATTTATTGCAAATTAGTGTGTAGAATGAATAGTTGCTTTAAACATAATTAGTATTAAAGATGGTCCCACTAAATATTAATATTTATTGAAATAACAGAAAAGTGACTATTTAAATAATTTTGTGATCTTTGTAGAGTTTAATTTATATTTTAGTTTAAATGATTTTGGTCATGAATAATCATTACAAATGATTAACAAATTTTTGATTACCGGTAACCATCGTTCATAACAAAAATTGTTTTTGGTTACAAATAATTATTATTATATCTATGAAATAGTCTTTGGTTATCGGTAACCAAAAAATATTTTCCATCAAAACCAAAAATAATTTCGGTCACCAACACTGATTATCGGTATAATCAAAAGATTTTTAATTATTTCTAATAGTTATTCGTAAGCAAGACACTAAAAAATTCATATGTCTTAATCATTTAATTTTCTAAGAAATTTTATTAAGATTTAGCGATTGCTGTTTTCCATTTAAACAAAAAACTTAAGCGATTATCTTTACTCAAAAGTTTTAAAAATATCTATTATTTTTGGTTTCTGGCTGAAATACTTTCGCGAGCTATTGTGTAGCTATAGATATATTTTTAACTAATAAATATGTATATTAATTGTGCCTAATAGAAAGTTCTCGGTGGGCTACTAATGGCCCAAGCCTGTTTATATCACATTAGGTAACGTTCGCTTTAACCATACAAAAATTGTGTCAATATAACAATGTATTACCATACTACGTGATCGCATAGTGATCGATAACTTTGCGACTGACAAGTTGCGCGGTTTAAAATTCATGTCACATTGTATTACAAATCTTGACAATGCACAACACCCACTTCGAAACGAACGGTAAGTTGTAAGGAGGACAATCTGGTTGGCATTATTCGCGAGTATAGGTGTCGATGACACGCAAAATATCCACTATTGTGAGATGTAGCACGTTCCACGTGTCCCGTTTCAATTTCAAATTTATCAGGAATTAGCGCATCTTCTTACGATTCGTTGGCATTACGAAACTTAATCCATGTTTATGTCAATAATACATAACTTCTTCAATTTTTCTTATTACTTTTTTTTTTATTAAATTCCTTTAAGGTTTTCTTATGGTTGATTATATTATTTAGATCTGGAAGCAACACTCCGATAAAGCTCTATATTCATAATAAATTAAATTTGAGATCTACTGAAGTGGAGGAAGAATTTAAAGCGTGCACTACTTGAAATATCAGCGAACTAATTTTAGAACCGGACAATTCTTGCAATATTTGTTGTAGATATTTACTTTAGAAAATGTTATTAGGATAACACTTTTGATTCAAATTTTATTTCTGGGGGTTATGAGCCTTATATGTATAAAAAACGGGAATATTTACGTATATGTGTATACTTGTTTATGTATATATAAATATTATATATATATATTGATAATAACTATAGAATTTTGAACAGTTGTAATGTCGTGAAAAAAGTGTTATCAACAACCTGTGCGCGTATATTTCAATTTTTTTTATTCCTGTTAAATCAAATTACATCTTCGAGTAAATTTTAGGGATAAGAAGCTTTCCCTTTAAGGTATAGTACCTATAAGATACGTACTTAACAGATTGTTGTACGATTTTTTTTCACTAGTTACAGCAGCTCAGAGATTTACTTAACTCTTTCGTCTCTATGGCTGAAATATTAAAAACATGGTCGAGACAATATTCCTCGTGCGACACTGTGGAGGATATATCTTGCGTAACTTTTTATCAAAACGATACAAAACGTGTAAATTGGATTGCCGTATCTGTCTTCGATTGTTCATCTACTTCCAACTTGGAAAACTTAGATATTCTTTATTTCCCCGAGAACTGTTGGATTAAGGAAATTGATTGGAGATGATCGTTTGTTTGATTTTAAAATATAACAACTTTAACACTAGGTTTACGCACATTTCAAATGCGTCAAATAGACGTGTATAGATATAAGTATACCACAAAGAAAGCTTCAAAACTAGAAACCTTTGAAAAAAATGAATTTCGATATATTTATATATTTATCTTGTTAAATGGATAAAAGTCAGTAGGAGAAAAATGTAAACGGCTTGTGTAATTTTCCGCATGAAATTCGAAATACGTCAAAATGACGTCTCCTGTAAACCTAGTGTTACTATATCACTGTTATGAGCTACTAGGATTACAAGCGTTTATGTGTTCCAATGTAAGTATATGTTTATAAGTGTTTGATTGCACCGAACCGTTTGAGTATAGGTTTAACTCTGATTTCGTTTGAGTCCATCTGAACTTGGTTTGTACAGGATGCACATTGATTGGTTGCCGTGTACATCGCTAATTTTCCAATCAACGGCATTTTGAGTGTCGCGACGACACTTGCCCTCTAGTCCCACCCTTTCTTGGTGACGATGAACTAATACCTGAACGTATAGTAGATGGAAATATTATCGTAAAATCAGACGGTGGTTAAAATTTATAAGCTTCGACGAAAACATTAAGTAGAGTCACCGATTAGATGAAAACCTGGAATAAAACCTCGAATGCTGTATAGCGCATTTTGATCAAAGTTGAATTAGTAGATTATTTCAGTACACACAGATTGTAGATATTTCGTCAGAAGGCGGTGTAATGTTGAGTATAAGAAGCACGTTATGTGTTTGAAACTTATGAAACAGTATAACGCGGTAACTTCACCAAAATTCTAAATAGACCTTTATTCTAGATTTGCATTCAATTGATCTAATCATAGCTAAGGTCGTACGCATTCCACACACATACGGGCACTTACGTCAGTTTTTTGAAATCAGTTCCTATCATTGTTACCTGTTCAACAATAAGTCATAAAATCGGAGTTTTCAGAATATAGATTAGAAGTAAGTTATAACTGTTCCCCTTTACAAGGATACAATCTTTTTAGAAATCTCACTACAAACAAAGAACTGATTCTGGCACGAGGGTCTAGATATTAATTGTTGCAATCGGAAGTTGTAAACTTTGACCACTGACTAATGTTATGACATCTCTATATCACTTCCGCATATTATACATGAGATATTTGCTTTTTCCGCAAGATCGCAGGATTTCCGCCACGTCATTTGGATAACGAGTTGTCATTACGGAGTGTTACTTAATTTCGGAAATATCCAATTTATTATACGTCTACGGCTATTGAGCACGAACTAAAAGTCTTCAGAAGGAAAGTTGCTGTTGATATACTAAATTCTTTTTTTTTTTCTTAAGCTTAGATATTCAAACTTTTCTTGCAGGTTTATACAGCTCTAAAAAATAATCTTCCTTTACTATCAAATTATAAGTTTTGCTTTGCCGACAAAAATCTTACTTGTTCGTTTACGATTCCTGGTCCGGAACATAAATATAGTTTTATTAATTAAAGTTTGATTTTTTCTTTATACGAAACGACATGAATTCGTGTATATTTAAAATTACGAAAGTAAACTCTCTCGTCTAAAACAATATTTTAGTGCATTAAATATAAATTTTATTAAAGGTTATAGAACAATTTTAATTTCTTATAAAAATGAAATTTAGTATATTCTGCATTGTACTGCTGAATACACTGGTTAATAGCTAAATATTATATCAATATCATTTTCAATTGGGGATTGGATATATGTATCAATATCTTGAATATAAAAATTGTTTTATTTAGGTATAAAATAAAATAAAATGGTAACTGCAGAGACCTAGAGTTAGTAATTAAAAGAATGAATGCTACTATGAATAGTAATGATTAATTCTAATAAATTAGAAATGAGTTCTGTTTCATGGTATGCTCAGTTGTACACGGTAAAAATGTTACAAAATAGTATAATCGACAATTATCACGCAATTAATTGTGTCTTTCAGACTTCACAAATCTTTATTATTTTCAAGCGCTACGCTAACAGATTTCATTTACAGAAAAACTTCCAAATAATAACGAAATATTTTCAATTATTTATATTTATAAGACAGGAATTTAAAAATTACCTCAGTGGTAGGACATATTTCAGGAAAACAACAAATGGTATATACTCGTCAATGAATGTCATTAAATTTTTACTTTTTAAAAATACGACGTTACTTGTGAAATGATCTATGTACATATGTATATAATACTTACATACGTATATTTGCAAGGACTATAATTAATTTAACTAAGGTTAATTCTTTTTGTAAATTTTTAATTCATTAATTTTAGACGTTTCTAGTTAAGAAATCATCTAGTTAACAGGTTAACAATTTTCTATCTGCCTTGGCCAGTATGAAATTATTCGAAATTTGGTGTTTAATCGCAGCCATCGACACACTCGGTACGTGAAAAAAGCAATTGCGTGAAACTTAGCCGGGCAATCGATGCGTTCCAATGATTTGTTACAGTATGGTCCAATACCGTTTAAACCGTAACCGACAATAATCAACAGTTTCACTGACCACGGTGATAAAGTTAGCGCCAGCAATTTTCGGGCATGCACCAGACACTAATAGCTGCCATCCATTGCGAGCTCTGATGTTCTCGAAGCGAACAGCCACGGGCCGGTTGCTCGTTTGTTTTAACAGTCACATCGCGAACGAGCAACCCAAATTACGTTCTGCCTGCCGTGTGTCGCAATAACAACTATTTGTAATCGGAGAATGCGACCGGCTCATTGATATTCCTGCGGTTATCGGGTCGAACTTTTTCGCGGTTCTACCTGCTGTTACACTTTGCATTATAAGACTTCTTTCTTTCTTTCTTTTTTTTCTTTTCCTTTTTCTTTCTGTCCTTTGTTCACCATGTATGTTTCACTTGTCAGTTACGTCAAGTACTACTTGCACACAGGGGCTCACGAAAGTTTTCCAACACTTACCATAGAACATTTTTATAGATATGTACGTTGTGCATGCTATGACACTGCTGACATTTATACAAATGTGCTTTTTTATAGAATGCAAATAGGAGAACGAAATTTATATAAAGATAGAAGTTTGTTAGAATGATTAGAAGATTATAAAAATGTATTGTCTTATTTCACATTCTTTGTATGATGCATGTTTTGCATATTTATGTATAAGAGCATATGTAAAACGTATCACGTATTTATGTGACATATTTATCTCGTCAAACGTTATACGTAATTAAAAAATCTAATGATTCTACAAGAAGATAATAAATATGGCCTTGATTATTAATTTGTCATTGATCTGTATATTTTAGTAACATTCGTGAATTGTTGAAGTAAATCGACAAAACCGTCCACATATTGTGACTCATGGAAGCCACTCTATGCACTTACGGAAATTTTTATCGATATATTCTATTTGCTATACATAATATTTTGAAGTTTCACCAATATTGTAATGAAACACAAATATCATGACTACACTGCTCAAATTTGTAACGAATCTGAAAATGTATATAGAGGTTACGAAAATTATTATATTATATTATATCACACTATAATAACAAATTGCGTTTTGCGAAAATTCACACACGATATTTTTTTTCATTTATCGAAGCTTTTGATGTTATTATCTACAGCTATCTACTGTATAAATACTTACATCTTCGCGGAACGCACATTGCTTTCGATTTGGATGTAACCTTTCACAGCTATTATTCTTCTACATGGTCTTCTAGTTACTTGTGCGTGACAATTGTGTACGCATTATAAGAAAGTACTTTTTTTAATTGTCTTATAGTTTCTTTGCATTGTTCTGCTTTTAAATATCGCACGATTTATGAATTAACTTTTAACTTATTAAGCAAGTAGTCGACCTTTAATCAGAGATTTCTATGCTTATGAAATTAAAAATTAATGGAAAATCAAATTGTATTATTATCAGTTCACATGGATTTAGTGTAATCTTTTATATTACTTAGTAATAATATTTATTAAGAAAGTATTTCAGTTTGAAGCACTACTTTCTAGACTTACTTTGGAATTCTTTTATTTAAAATCTGCGAGACTCTTTAGTATCAATTTTTTCACTTTCATTTATTTATGTTTCAAAAATATTCACCATTCTTTGTGTCGTAAGTGGATACAATTGAAATTAAGTGAATTATAAAGCATTTAGTGCGGCTTTTTAAGAAACTATATTTTATCAGCTAACAGGCTCCTAACCGAAATTGATTTGTTTTCGACTACTGACGAGGAAGATACAAATTTTACACCATAGAAATCAGAATGAAAAATTATATGAAAAGATACACGGTACCAGGAGAAAAATCCTCATTCGTATATTTAACAAAAAATCATTCAAATCTCTAATAGTATGCCATTGTAAATGTATGAAACTTCTATAAAAAATTTCGAATTAGTTATTGCGCCTATGCAGTGGTGGTTCTGTCGTTAACTTTGATCGGTTATAGAAGTTTTTTATCAAAGGATGACCCTAGTTGATAAGTTAAAATTCATCTTGATACCGAAAATCATGCACCGTAAAAATAAAATTCATTTCACATGTGGGACGATAAACGGTACCAAAATCGTGTCACATCGCGCGATCGAACCTATTGTCGAAAATGCGATAAAACGGCGTATGATGACGTGCTATAGGAAAATAATGGTTCGTTATCTCGATACTAGATGCTCGTTCGACAGGAACTATAATACTTTTAAGGTCCTTGATACGGTGTTTAAATTACGTCAACGATGGCCAGCTCGTACGATTCACGGAACGTATAATCTTCGACAGCGAGGATCGGCTCTGTTATGGTCGATAAAGTGAAAGAATGTCGTCTCTAGTTCTTAAGGTATTGCATAAACGTTCTTTCGCAACTATTTTAAGTACCAGTATCTTGGACGTTTCTTTTGAACCGTGCCTCCTCGACCGTGTTTACGGCGGAAGATCGATGACTTCTCTCTTCCGTCATCCATACCGTGTTGGTGCATCCTCCAACTTCCATCCGCGTGTAGGAAGCAACACAGTGGGTGTTGAACTCCGCTAGAAGAATTTTACAGGAATTACCAGAGGTTTGAGTACTTCTTGAAAGAATATGTTTTTTTTTTTTGCGTTCATTTATTCATGTGGTTTACAATTTCTGTAGTACATTTATTAATAATTATAAAAATATAAGCAAATATTACTAGCATTAATATCGAAGTCTTTGTAATAGTTGAGAGAAACCTCTTTCATTTGACTTCAGAAATTAAAGAATCTGAATATAAGCCTGCCAAGTTAACGAAACACTTGTATTAGGTTTAATGAATCTAAATGTCAGCTTTGTTATTGCATATTAGCTTTTGAAAGTCAATCTAATCGCGTCGTGATCTTTTATTACATGTACAGAGATTATAAAGCAAGTATAAGGTGATTATAATTTTATATAGTCAAAATACTTATTATTATTATTTACTATATTAGTAATGCACAGTATTTGGTAAAACTATCTTTGCCATTAATCATATTAATTTAAGCCTGCTATTCGTGCTGTATTACTCTTTTAATTGATGCATATTTGCGATTATTGTGCCATAAGCTTTATATACATTTCTAGACTGATTTCAAATTTTATCGATATAATTATGATTGTCGTGTCTCATTATGAAACTAATGAAATTTCAAAATATTTGACATAACACACAATATATAGGTATATAAAAAATTTCTGTGATATGTATTCGAAGCTGGAATATTTTTATGAGCTACTATATTTTGTTGAGATAAGTTTTCAACGAAAATTTGATTGGTTAAAGCGAGATAAGAAGGCGTCTACTGTACTGAAGAATATTTGAGGATAGAAGTTTGCAATATCAAATGCTCGTATGAGGTACCTAAGTTAATTGAGAACAAAATAATGGGAACTGAATTGCCGGTTGTGTCAGTAGCATTCGAAATGTGCACTCTGAAACAATGCTTTGTGTGAATCACGTGCCTTGTTTCTAACACCGCAAATAAACTTTCTACTGTCATTTGAGCAAGATTTTCAAGGTTTTCACGAACATGATCTTTATAGGTGCACTATTGTTCGAAGCTTCTAGTGTTTCCTGCACAATAATTTATTAACTAATAATATTACTGAATTGACAACTGACAAGTTGTGCGTTATAAACTTTTACACCAATAGTTCTTACAATTTTAAATCGAATAGGATAACCTATTAACATTTTTGTCCTTTCGTAAGAAAATTTACTAGCACTGGTAATTTGTAATAATATTACCTTAGTTGTGAAATTGTGCTTTCTATAAAATTATTTTCATGCTTCGGCAACACATTTAATATTCTCAAGAATATACGCGTTTAACATTCGCAAGAAATCTCATATCGCCTTGATGTAACGTACAATTGAAGATTACAGGAACAGAGAATTACAGGATAATTTTGTCGATTTTCTGACTTTTATGTTATTTAGTAAATAAGAGAATGTACTTTAACATAACATACCTACAAAACTTGACCGATCCAAAACATGAGCCTTTTAGCAGTAGATAATAAGTTCATGAAGTTTTGTGAAAAAACTAACGACGCATTTAATATCTACGATGTGATAATCTGAACTTGAAAAATTAATGTGACATAAATAAGTTTCAAGAGAACTCTATAACCAAATTGGATAATATAACAGGTTTCATAATGTGCGACTAGTTAATAAGATACTGAATTATAAAAATGTTCTCGTGTGCAATACAAAAGGTGTATGTATCACGTTTTTCCATTATTTCTGTGGTCTTCAATTATTATATATCTAACGATAATTCTTTTATTTACCAAACTGATGTTAAAAATTCCGAAATAGTTCATACAAACTATTTCTAATTTTCCTCAAACGTACAAGTTATTTTAATATTAAAAAAATAATGACGAAGAAACACTAACATATAGAATACGCTGACTCCAAGCATACGATGATGAAACACTGGTATCGTGGACATAAAGCTAACAAGACACACTTTTAGTCACTTTAAAAATGGTTTACTTTGCATATATAGATAACAATAAAATTGACCTTTCATTATAAAACTATATTTTGTATTGAGAATATGAAAACGTTAAGGACATATTAACCTTGACATCAAACATGTGTTAATACCAAAGACGGAATAACATTGAAGATACGCAAATACATAAAAATGTGCCAAAAATGCATTCAGGATTCAATACGTCTTCTGATTTTTAATATCAACTAGAATGATCGGATCCTAAAGCATTCTTTTAAAACAAACATATCCTCTAACGTTATTAATTATATTGTCAATTAGCTATCGTTCTGTTATTTAATTTTATAAGATATTTTGAGTGAGGAAATGCTTAATCTTAGTATGTATATAAACATAATTTAAGTTAACTTCCATATTATGGTGCAAAGTTCTGCAACATACAGTATGTGTAGTTAGTAAAATTCAATATGCGTATAACGTCGTAGAGCATAAAGTATACATTCTATAAAAAATTGCACAAAAATTTTGAACTACCATCCAGTTAACAGAACTCTGAAATGTTTGACAAGGTTCCTTCGAAATTTCAGGAGTATAATTATAATACATGATATATTTTATTATATATTATATATATAATAAATAAGTAAATATATATAGTGTATATATTATCTATATATGTATATAACTTGTTTTTATTTATGATACTATTTTCATCTTTTTTTTCTACACATCTACTTACGCATCTGGTCGTCATATTGTAAGAATCATATGACATTGCTGAAAAACTGCAACAGTCATTTTTTATACACTACTTTCAAATTCGGTCAATCATTGACTACAAATACAAATCTGCAATTTGTGCACTAAGATTTGAAGTTTGAAAGAATAAACAGGCAAAATGTATGTATATGTCTAACTTATAACCCTTATGAATCTGTCTATTGTAATATGATAATAGGAAGACTATAACGAAAATAATGTACACATACAAATGTATTCAAATCCATGAGAATGATGACTCTAAAATTAACAATTTCTATAATAGTAATAAAAATAATGTCATAATCAATAATGTACAATTTTAATGACGTAAAGATTGAAGAGACGATATACAAATATTTGAAACATTCAAAGTGTAGTATTTTTTATAGTATTTAGCAGGTGTATACGTATATAAGGGATAACGTAAAAATATTTATTAATATAATATAATATACAAAAATAATACGCAAATATTAGATACGTATAAATATTATAATACTATATACATATGGAAATTTGATTTGTGAAAATTTATGAAAAATGATTAGTATCTTGTAAAATTTGGCGGCAGAATAAAAACTAAATTAAAAGTAGTGAAGAGCAAAAATAAATTACGTTAACGGTTTAATATCTGAGAGGATTACGTAGTGGTTTTATAGCAGTATTAATTTTCTCCGGTTCTACGTTGTATTCACGTCTGGACAAAATTTTCTGACGCATATGTTCCCATATTTAATTGAAAAACACATTCTTGTTTCTGCAAATAATTATTCTGATTTTAAATTTGTCTATCTGTTTACTCTTCTCGTCAAAAGATTTATAAAAATTTCCTCAGCGTTAACTAATGAAACTTCAAAATGGAAACATCCATTAAAAACATATAAATTTCTCACAACAGCATGATATAAAGAAACAAAATTTGCATAATATGATAATTCGAATCTTTGAAGGAAACGTATTTATAGTTGCGTCGTTAATTTATTCTGTCTGACATGTATATGATTAAAATACCCTTGGCGTAAATTTTGGCTAATTTTATTATAAATCTTTCAAAAGGGATGAAGGGTTATATATATTTATAAATTTATCGGGATATCATCGAATTTATTTCTCGATAGAAAGACATGACATAATTCTTTCATGGAGGTTCAATGACACACACGTATTTCTATTTCACTTCTATTGGGTCAACGACCAAATAATTCCCCGGTGAAATCTTGGAAACATCTCTGTGCAGCATTTCAATTGCTACGGACTATTTTACACAGTTCTCTAATGCATAGTTTATTTTCTAGCTATGAATTCTTTAAGCTCTGTCGCAAAATATTAAACGGCAACAGTTTGTGTAACACGTAATTTAATGAATGTGAGATAAATAGAAATTACAAATGTCTAGAAATACATCAATTTATATCGAATCAAAGAATTAAATACTTTGATCTAAAGCTTCAATGAAATTTCAGTAAAAAGTAATTTGAATTTTCCTAGTAATATTGACAATTTTTACACTTTGTATTTAAGAATGTTTGACAGAATGGTTATTTCTTATAAGGATGAACAACTGTTTAAACGGCTAGGTTAAATCCTAATTTGTTAAAAGTCTTTTTGAAAGTTAAATTTCAGTTTGTTGTACAAATATGTTGATTTGTTTCATTGTACTTACATCCGTAATATTTATTTATCTATATTCTAAATTTTATTTTATTCGTATTTCTGATTTCTATTTTCATTAAGAAATCTCCTCTATTGTTTTTAATTTATTAAAAATTCACATATATATGATAAGCGATCGTGACATTAAAGTATACTATATAACAAAATATGTGCATGTTATTATTAATAACATACATCGTATAAAGTGTAGAATATCAATTAAAATTAAATAATCTAACTCGTGTCTAAACCAAATTGTAATGTTTACGTAGGATTTAACATACAATGCAGCTCGTATGTATTTGGATACGTTAATTGACTTGTTTTGACAATGCACGAATGTTACTAAAACGTATGAAGTAATGATCTTTGATGATCTTGTTGTGGAATAACTATTCATTTAAAACTATATCAATGTTGTGTTGAAATTAAATACATGATTCATCTAAGTGTTAAATAATATTAAATATTATTGCTTCAGTTAATCACAATAGTCTATCTATCAATTTATTACATCCATCTCCATCATATCTACTGTACATACAGCTTTATTACCAAATGAGCTAAAAACAATGGATTCCTTAGGTAACATAACTCCTCCATAATATTTGATAGCTGCAAGCATAACAGGCAGTTATAATATTCAAGGATGACTGTAACAGAGAATAAAGTCGTTCTAGATCTTTCTATTCTACCATGTGTTTTAGTAACATTTGTGTTTTGTTCATACAAATCGATCGAAGTGTGCATTACTATTAAAAAGTATTCAGACACTTGTTTACTTTTGATTCATATTCTACAAAATTAAGAATAAATTATTATAACTACGTTTATAATTACTTTAGTTTCATATAATATTATATTATGATTGAATCGAATTAATTTTTGAAAGCTAATACGCAACAATAAAACTGGTGTTTGTAATCGTAAAATTTTACAGAACTATTGATAAAGTCTTCAGCTACAAATTTTTTAACTTTTTAATTTTTTGATTATAAATTAGATAAAGATAGATCTTCCAGACAGATGTAATTTAACTTCCGATATTATTAGTAAAATCAGCGATATTTAAATAGCAAATTATGCACGCAAGATAGGAAAATATAATGTTGCTGCTTTTTAATAGATAATTTATTATTATAGCTTGCATGCTAATTTACATGCTAATTAATTAGGTCCAAATATACTATATTTCATATCATTTTCATATCAGTAGTACCTTAATATAGTTACAAAAATTTGATGAACAAAATCTGATGAAAGACTGCTTAATTGCAGAATAACAGTATGTGCCAATAGTTTTTATAGTTACTATATTGGGCTTCTAATTATAGCTTCTAATTATCAATTTATCATTAATTTGTACACTTCAAATAAATTTAAATAATGTTATCGCAAATCGTTTCAATTGTCTAGACACATTATCAACTATTAATGATATCATCACAGCTTACCAATGTTTATGAATTATACTTATCAACAATGCTTATGAACTATACTTACGAGCAACAGTACACTACGACGGAACATTACGATGCAATACCTCTAACTGACCTGTAGTTACAATCTCCATTTCCCTAAGCTTCAACCTTCCACCTCTGATACATCCGTCTATCGTTCAACCCCCTCAAATAGGCGATCGACAATATAGAATCGAGTCATATAATGGAAACCGATAGTGCCTATGCGATCGTTGCTCCCCCTCTAAGGAATAACAGCCGTGCCATTTCCATAAAATCTTCGGCATTTGGTGCTTGTTCTCGAGAGGCAACAAGAGGAGGAACGTTCATATTTACAAGATGAGATCAGACTGTTTTCCTGTTCGGTTAAGACGACCTAGTCGTTGGTTTTAGCATGGACGGGGCAGAGAAGAAGCAAGTGAGGTCGAGAGTCGGTTCGTGTGCCTCGACCGCGGAAACATTTTCAACGGGACAGCCTCTCTTCGTTCTCGTATCGTGCTGAAGCTTTTACATTCCACGTAGTACGTTTGCTGCGAATAAACGCAGTCATCGTGTCGCAAAAGTAAAACGTGCCTGGTCACCAAGTCGATCGGTAGATACGATTTGAAATCCGCTCGGCAAGCAAATCAAATCAGCCCAGAAAGATTAGATTGGAGAGTTAATCCGTTGGGGTTGTAGCGTGAGAGACGGAACGTTGAAGCTTGGAAACTATTCTTCGTGGGATCACGAGATCGTAAATATGTAACGAGTTGAGAAATGTTGTATCTAGTTTCCAAGTTTCAGATTGTTTGTTAAAGCTTGACATTTAGGGATTTTGACGACTTTAAGAAGTCAAGATTTGGATAAAAATTTTATTCTCTCGTTATATATATATATTAAAAACCATAATGCAGTAAATACAGATTGTGTCAAAGATTATAGATATTAAATTTAAATCTACTATAAGAATAAAAGTTAATATAAATCCTATTTTATATTGAAAAATTTTATTATACGAGGTGGGGCGGTAATCGCAGTACAACCAGCTAGGGGTGATTCTACGTGAAGAAATAAGAAAGCAATTTCGTATGACATTTGTTCATCTGTGGCTTCGTTTTCGAGAAAATCGACTTTGAAGATTTGACAAGTATACCTAAATTTGGTTAATTCCGGATAAAAGTAAATAATCGACAGGGATTTAAATTTCATTTAAAAATAAGTAAAAAATATAGAAAAAATATAGCCAAATTAAAGTAAGCTTGACAAATTTTCAAATTCGATTTTCTCAGAAACGAAGCGTCATATGAATAAATTTTATTGTAGAGTTTCGACTTATTTTTTCATGTAGAATCAGCCTCTTTCCGGTTGTACTACGACTATCGTCTCCGCTTTGCATATATATAACAAATAAATTGTTCTTAGGTGTATATCAGCTTTGCCAACCATTTGGTTCAAATAATCCAAAAATGTTTTTATCGCCGATAATGCCAGTGATTATTCTTAGTCAAAAACAATTTCTATCATCGATGATAATTATTGAAAGTGAAATAAATTGTAATCATTTATAATGGTTAGATATTTATAACTAAAGTATTTTTAAATTAATAGCTTTTAACTATTTAATTTGTAGAAAATCCTTTTAAGATTTAGAGTTCAGTGTCATCCATTTCCATTAAAATGAACTTTTTCTCAAAATCTTTCTTCGTAATAATTTTCAAAATGGCTTACTTTTCGGCCACAAAAAAATACAATGTCGAATAGGTTTTGAAACGAATTCTGTCATAGACATCCTCGATTAATCGTGACTTTCTACCAAGTGTAATTAGCGCATTCCTTATCCGACGAATTGCAACCGCGAACGTGATTTGCGTTACTAAAAATATCCGGAGGGAAGATAGTTTTCGCAACGTGGATCGCTTCCGCGATTGCTATTAACCAACGAACAAATTAATTTGCGTTCGCGTGCCCGTCGCCGAAAGTAAATTCAACGGTGAAACCTATCGTACCTTAATTAAAATAGATCGTGTCTTAAATCTTTAAAGGAATGAAAGTAACTGGTCGCGTGAAAACAGCCTTTCGAAATCTTTAGAAGATCGTGCTTCTTCGTTAGGGAATGCAAACGAAAGTTAAAGTCTGGATTTATCAGGAACAATTTAATTAAAATCAAATTAATTAAAAATATCAATTTGAGTGATTAATCGTTTGATTATTGTTAACGATCGTATTTGACACACGTATATATGCAATAATAGTAATAGTAATAACGTACTTAATAAATATAACAATATATTATAAGCAAGTATATATAATATTATATATGTCCGAGATGAAAGTACACGGGGCCTTCCCTTCGGAATTCTTAGGAATATCCGTAACACTTTAATCTTATAAGCAACCCGATTATAATTGTCCGAGATTTGCGATAATGGGCTTGGGCTCAAGGCGACAACTAGTCGCCGAATGTAGCCGCGGTCATGGGATGAACGTTTTACCCAACAGAGGTATAGAATTGCATAGCACTCCTCAAAAAGAAATAGTGATACCAACACCTAACAGTAAAAATTCCAACGGCCTCTGTCCCGTGGCTCACCACACATAGACCTTATTCTTCGAACAAGATGATTGCCAGATATCGATGCATCATTCACAGTATATGATCAGCTAGCCTGAGGTCCCGTTATAAATTTCAGAATTTAGTTAACTAGAGTCCTTCAAACGGACAAACAGTCCTTATCCTAACAGTCCGCAAATCTGTCTGTCACCTACTGCGGGAAGATACGGGAGATCTGCTTTCCTTACAAACGAACGCTTCCCGCTAGCAACTTTTTCTCAAGGGCGGCTAGCATTCTTTTCTAACCACCAATATAGAAATTAACCAATTAACAGCAACGCCCATTTCCCTCACTTTCCGAGCGGAAGCTTTCCTCGACGAATCCGATGATATAGTGTCCTTAGACACACACCGTCATAGTTTTCATCTGCAGCGTCATCGCGACGGAAAGTCATTCCCTTTCTTACTGTCTCATTAGTCAGTTATCTAGTGTCTGTACGATCGGTAAATAATCTACGCTTCAATAAAGAGTTAGTCAAGCAATCCTTGTATTGCGAGAAGTAAGTCGAGTTCGATTTAGACTTTGGAGCAAAGTACATCTGAATATCCCGTTGACCGCGGATTTGTTATCGAACCTAAGGCCATTGCCATTAGTATCTAATTATTGCAGCCACTTGCCAATCTTGTAACATTCATACTTGTGTTAATAAACGTTACATCAATTGTGTGATGACGATGAATAATTTTTGTGAAGATTCACTACACGCCCCTAACTATTATTATTAAATATTGTATCATAAGTAATATTCGATATATTACCTTATATTGGACATATTGCTGACATATTGTGCATATTTTTCCTGCATATTTTATGTGCGTATATGTCATACGTTTCTTGTAAATTTAATGTGCATAAACGTCCACAATTTAATTATTGCAAACAAAATATGACATTATTTAACATAAAAATACAATAATATATTATTGTAAATTATATTGGAGACATTACGAAATGATAATATAAAGATAAAACTACAAAATAGGTATACAGCGATTATTTATTGATTAATACGTGATTCGAAATTATAAAATTATTATAATAATTAATGAATTATACATGGCAGTATAAAAATAAAATTATGATTTATGAATTAATTACACTAATTTTATTCTCTTTATATATAATCTTATTTTTATAATTCCAATTATTGTGTAGCGATCAATCATGGTACTAAGTTACCTCTAATTACAGATCGCGTGAGAAAATATAAGTAAATTTCTGTCGATTAAAAAAAGTATTTTAAATTTCTGTCTGATTAAAAAAAGTATTTTAATATGAAATAGTAGATAAGAGGAATAAGCTGACAGATTTAAAGGTATAAGCCTTTTTAAGCAGATGATAAATGCACGATATTTTGTAAGAAATGACTAATATTAGTTTAATTAATATTTTTAATACTTTTGTATATATTATTATAAATAAAATATTATTATTTTATTTTAATCCGTGCCTTTCGGCTTTGGACGAACTTTCGATTTACATTTCTTACATTTATTTGCTCCTTATGTATCTACCTCCCCTCTTCTCTACTCTATTGTATTGCACTCCTTAGCTTATTCTTACCTCTAACAGCAAAACTAATAACTACACTATTGCAATTTATAACTACACTTTATTGCCACTTTGGTCTTTTGCCTCCTTGCTGTGCCACCTTCTTGTTATTCCTCCCCGTCTTGTATTGCCCTTGCCCTTCTCTTCTCTATTATCGCTTTCAATTCTGCAAGTCCTTCTCCAGTCTCATTTAGTGTTACTTCCATGTTCTTTGCTCCTCTGAAATACAATATTATTATAAATATTATTGATAAGCAAATGATGTGAATTATAAAAAAATTGTAATAATTAATAAATTACAAATGAAACTATAAAAATAATTAACATAGTATAAGAATTCAACGTGAAATCACCTAAAAATATTCAAGATATTTTGATAATTATTACATCAATAAAAGTGTGTCTACAATATATAGAAACTTATTTATCGGACTTGTTTCCGTTAGTTTTATATTTATAGTTAACGCCGTATTAACTGCAAAACGGTTATTGGAAACGAAGGCAACGGTTAAACTAGTACGATAGTAACTAGAGCGTTCAGATCAGATTCTGTTACGTAAATTATATTAATTGTTCAATTAAATTCTTATCTTCTTAAACAGTAGCGTAAGTTCATGGATTCCTGCAACTTCATCAATACATATTATTTTTTAAAATCGCTTTCAGACCGTATCTCTCGCTCGCGGAACAAGATGAGTACAATTAATTGGTTAAAATAGAACTGATAAATATTCGAAATGGTTCGATAAAAGCTATTGGCATGCTATTGTTGCATATACAGTCTTTAATATCTAATTCTATTTTCGTCATTTCCTTTTTCAGTAATAAAGATCATAAACATTTTTCCACTTGAATAAATATATATCTTTCTACATTCTTTCAAATTAATGATTCTGTAATAATTAATTCATCAACTGCAAACATATACTTGGGTATTGTTCGTATCAATAATTACATCAGCAAATAATAATGAAATACATATGTACATAATTATATGTACTAAAACTAAAGCACTAATACTATAATATAATCAATATATGTAATATATGTATAATACACGTACATGTATTATAAGTCATTAAATTTCTTTGTAAAAATAAAATATCCAATTCTGCAACTCAATACTACTATAATACACTATCATAAGTTCCCGTTCATAAGTATTAGCACACTTATGAAAACTTAAGTGTCCTTGAAGAATCATTACGAAATTATTAAAACGTCAAAAAATTATTATCTTATTCAAAATAAAGAATTCATATTCAAAATTACGATAATAATCTCATCAATTTCCTATAATGAAATTAATTTATCTTCTTCATTACCTATACTTGTTATGTTTGTCGTTAATTAATGCATTCAATTTTGCTACTTACTATGTTATTATCATATAGTAAGCATATTATTACTGCATTTGTTGTTATTTAATTTCATGCACCTTGTAAACGATTTTGCCATAATCGCTTATAATCGCAATAATAATCCATTTCTTGATAATTCATATTTTGTATTACATATTCTGGTTATGCATATTGATCGTCAAATTTCACACGAATGTCGTAATATTTATAAATAGATGGCAATAATGATTATAAAGAATAAAATCATTGCAATAATGTTGTAAGTAAAATATATATTGCGATATATATTGTGAATTATATAACGAAATATATAATGAAATAATGTATCTAAATGTTAATGTGGTGTAAAGGATAATTTTTGTGCGGTAGTATACAACCGGACTCGAAGAAAAACTTTCCCCTTTTCAAGCATTAACGTATAACCTTGTGTTAAATTCCCTGAAATCAGTTTATGAATATCTCGCATACCTCATTTTATATGCTACGCGATAATTTACACAGATTTCGAAACTTAAATCGTTCACGAGACAAGCATTCTTTCTCGCAGCATTTAGTTTAAATACCTACTTCCTGGAGAACGTGTAAGAAAACTAGTAATGGCGAGATTGTATATATTATTTGCACGATATTAAATGCAAGGCTAGCAATAATACTTCTTTTTCAAGCATTATTTTCAAATAAATTTACTTAAGGTAATCAATCTTTTTATTTGCTATTTTTGTTTCAAACAAGAAGTATCTAATCTCGTATCGAAATTATGTAACGAATTATATATTGAGTAAAACGTTTTATCAAACTTCTACAATCTGAAAGTTAAGCGTATTTGGTTCGTGTTGCAATGGAGAGCGCGTGATTATATTGTTAGAGGATTTAGGTAATTATTAACGAGATATTTATGTACATTTGTATTTTATCGTAAAAACTTTCCATCATTGTTTCGAAGTGGTTCGATGCATTTATAGGAAAACACGTGATCTGAAGATTAGATCGAATGCTCGTTACAATTGGTTTTGCCTGTTAAATTATCAGCTAATGTTGAAAATGTGAAATTTGTGATATTTTATGTTCTTATCGAGTGTAGGAACTACTGCCTTTTCACAAAGCATAATCGAAATTGAAATTAAGTGGAAGAATGCGTACATACTACAATTGAAGGCATTACTGCAAAACGCTTTCGAATGTTACTGTATAGAATATTGTATAGAATATATATAAATTTAATTTTTCGTACGTGAAAACCTCAATATATATATATATATATATGTCGGATTAACATTATGATTAGGGTTAGGGGCGTGTAACGAATATTCTCTGGAATTAGCCATCGTGGTTACGTAATAGAGAAGGTATCTACTCGTACGGATATGATCATTACAGAATTTGACAAGCAGCCGTGGTAACTAGATACTCGAGATACTAATGACAATGATCCTAAGTTCAATAACGAATTCGCGGTCAACGGGACAACGAATATACCCTCTTCAAAAGTCTAAGTCAGCTTCTTTTCTAAAACGTGAAATATCCACTGATCGTAAAGACGCCGTTACACTCTCGGAGATCATACAAGAATGTCTCTCTCCGTCATCGTGATGCTGCAGAGGTAAACTATGATGGGGTGTGTCTCAGGGCACGAGATCATCGGATTCGTCGAGGACAACCCTCGTTCAGAAAGTGAGGGAGATAAACGTTGCTGTTAATTGGTTAATTTCTATGTTGGCGGTTAGAGAAAGATGATAGTCGCCCTTGTGAAGAAGTTGGTAACGGGAAGCGTCGTCTTCCATTTATATGATTTTCAAGAGAATCGAATTCGTTTAATGTATGTGAATTTAGCTAATTACCAATTCAATATAAGTAAACAATCGACAGGAGACTACTCTACTTGAGAAAATAAGTCAAAGATGTAGAACAAGATTCTTCTATATAAACCTTCATTTTCAAGAAAATAGAGTTTAATGCATTGAATTAAGAATTGACTTACTGCACGTTTACTCGATAAATTTTCAAATTTCATTTTCCCAGAAACGGTACGTTTTATGAAATAATTTTATTCTACATTTTCGATTTATTTTGAAATACAGAATAACTTCTTATTGATTCATTTCTGCCTAGTTCAGAATCAGGCAAGTTCAATTATACTAGACAAATTTTTCGACTCGATTTTCTTGAAAACGATGCGCCGTATGAAAACATTTTATTCTATAAATTCTTGATTTATTTCAGGATGTAGAACAACCTTTTATCGATTGCTCATTCCCACTTCACAAATCAGACCAAAATAATTCAGAATCAGACAAGTTCGAGTATATATTTGGCAAAGGTTTTAACTCAATTTTAAGCTTTTAAGTAAAGTTCAAGTCAATTTTAACGAAGTATCGTATATACAAACCTTATTCTACATTTTCTGCTTATGTTGCCATGTAGAATGGTTGCCTCGTTAATCCATAATTACTGGAATATAATACTGGTAGTAGGTACGGTGTTATCACGGATGTACTTTGTCAAACGGTAAACTTATATCAAGTGATTGCTCCAGTATATATTCATCCGGGTGCAAAAATGCACAGTTAAAAACAGGATTACTGTTATTTAAACGTAAACGTGCTTACTAAAATCAGGTAAAAAGCCTAAAACTTTTCAGTGGTTTTAATCTGTAAAACGTTCGTAATACGTTAATGGTAGGTCGAGATAGATCACTGATCCGAGAAAAAAAATGGACGCCAATCCGTTGTTATTCTATTTCCACGATTGCATCGTAATTGCAATAACTTTATCAGCTACGTATTTGTAACAAAGTAGAAGAAACACTGAAATTATTTTAGGAATTTTTAGTTCTAACTAAATAATTAAATAGTTATTTAATACCGATATTCTCGAGGTAACTTTAGAGGATTGCAATTATATGATGAAAAATTTTTAATGTTGAACGGTATCAATAAAGCACACAAAAGATGCTTAGACATTATTTTCCTTTATCAGCCGTTTTGCAGTTGTTTTAAGCAGCAGTTATCGATAGATGCTCTGTATAAACGTTCAGTCAAACACGGTCAGTAGTTTAGTCAAGTTATAAGTAAATTCAAATTTACACTGTCTCACTGTGGATCAACACAGCGGACAATTCATCGGAAAACGTCGCTTTAGGCGAATTTATGTTTCACTTTGGACGAATACGACGGATAAACGCTATTTCTATTCGTGTTCTCCCAAAATGAAACAGCATAAATTCGGCTTTTTATCCTCGTTTCAACTGTAGTGATCCTTCAAAGTGGACAGTGTAAATTCAGCTCTACCTACTACTTGACTAAATTATTGTCCGTGTGTGAAAACATATTCTTAATGCTCATGTCACTGCTATCTCAAAATGAGTTACGTAAGTACGAAGGCATTTTAAGGCCAAGAACCTTAATATTCTTCTATAAAAAATAAATAAACGTATCGATTAGAGAAAATATAAAAGAACATACGATAGAATTCCATTTTCAGAAAATGATAATCTTAAAATCTCATAAAAAGAAAAAAAAAGAGTTTTTCTATTATTACGCGATTCTGAGCCTGTATTATACCAGAGTGTATCCCCACAATTCATTATGATGTTACTGCAATTGATAAACAAATCTACAAATCGGTCACAACTGCCAATCCGTTAAAAAATACGATCTGTTTTATTATAATATATTTTGCAATCTTTTTGACAATTCCCTTGTTCATAAATAGTAAAAGAAAGTAGCGTAACATTGAACCAACGAATCTACTTCAAGATTCCATTATTAAACTGTCATACTTGGCTATTTATTCAGTTATCTTGTGTTTCATCTCGCATTAACTTATTCATATTGACTTATGTATTCTTATGTATTGTCTTCAAATAGCTGATAACTATATATTAGTGAACTGCTTCTAATTGTTGTAAATAATGTGGTGTGAAATATGTTCTATTTTGATTAATTAACCCTTTGTGTGCTTACTGAATTGTTCGTCGATCAATGTTTGTATAAACTAAAAATTAAAAATGGCGAAAATTACAATTTTTTACGAAACCTGTTTTCGAGCTATAACTGTAACAAATCTAAAGATTCTTACATCTTTCTGCGCCAACTAATTTCGATGAAACTTTTAGCATGTATATAACCGACATAAGTCTACGAAACGTATTGTTAGAAGATCGTAATAGTCATAGTTATATTGGTAAATTTTTTAGCAAATCTGAAAATATACATAGATATTACGAAACACCTAACACAAGTATGTAGATATTTTGTACAAATCATGAAAATATTTAAACAGTCCATTTTCCATATGTATAAAATAAGCCTAAATATTTACTGGAACCACTTTTGAGACTTATTCTAGGCATACCTAAGGAAGCTATTAATGCTGTGTGCTAATCTTTATTAAAGATATGTTTGTAAATAATTTCTATGTATATCTTCAGATTGGTTTTAGGCTTTTCTATCATAAAAATAGTAGTTGTAAAATACTTTTATGAGCCATTGTATCTATTTCATACAATCACGTGCATAAATATGTTTTGAATATATTTGGTGTTCGGAAATCAAGCGAAGTCTGATTCACCATGAGAACACAAGTCGAAGATGTAGAATAAAGATTTTACGTATGATGCTTCGTTTTAGGAAAAAAAGAAAAAAACGATTTTGAACATCTGCTCGATGCTGCTATATACACATACTCTTTATGATATACTAATTCTTCAATTAATAACGAACTTTCTTTATTGATGAGCTGCTAGTGGATAACGAATCTTAATAAAATATTGAATGTCTGCAATTTATTGAGAATAACGAGTGAATATGGATATAGATATATCCTTTGACTAAGCATAGGTCTTATGTAACTCATTTTATAGCTGAGAAGGAAAATACTAATCAGTACTAATAAAATTTATGAATTAACAACTTTTTTTGTAATAAAAGAAATGTTGCGATGTATAATGTACAATGTATTGTACTTGCTCTATATTTAATTACCGTCTACTTCATTGATTCTGAACAATTATCTTTGCTTCATTAATTTTTAATAAATTCAGTATCCATGACTTAACGTGATCAGGTTATCTTAACAATTGTAATAAAATTATATCATTCAGATGATAAGAAAACACGTAATAATAATTACTACGATGCAAAAAAATAATAAGTATGTCTATAATAAGAGAAAATATTAACAAATTTATAAATATAAATATAGCAATATACAAATAATAAGATTTAGGATATAAATAATAAGTTTGTGTATGAAAGTAACTTATTGGCAAATTGATAATGTATTTTTCAACGTAGAAATCTTGCAAGTTGTAAAATGTAAAAGGACGAGTTAAGTGTTCTGAGGCCTTATTATAATGTTAGTTCGTAAGTCTGTTGCAACGGTGCATAGCTATTTGCAAATCAAGATGCGTAGATGTTCGAGATGTCGATGCACTGTTCGTTATGAATAACATGCAGCGTGGTTGCGCCTGTTACATCTCTCTCGAACACAATTATTATAGTTCGTTTCGTAATATACCTGAATATACTACCTCACTTCTTGGTAATAATATGGAAATTGCAGAGAATGTGATAACACAATACATTGTGTTTTTTAACTAAAGATGAAACAAGCATAATTGTGGATTATGACATTTTTGTTGATTTTCTGATTTTAATGTCACTTGATGATCAAGCAGGAGAATCTAAAAGTAGGTGCGACATTTTAATATATATATGTCGTACATGAAAGGACATTGAAGCCTTTCTTTTGGAATGTTTGGAAAGGTCCCCAATACTTTAGTCCAGTCTTTTCATTATAGCTGTATTTAAATAATAAAACTGAGAAATAGTTGTTTATGATTTAATCCGAGTATAGGTGCCCGAGATTAATGACAGTGGGCTTAGGCTCGAAGTGACATAATGGGTCGCTGACCGTAGCCACGGTCACGGGAGAGACGTGTATTTAACAGAGGTATGATATAATTAAATAGCTCGCCTTAAAAACAAAGATTGATCCGAGGGGTACAGAGACGTACGGAGAGGAGTATATAAGGGTAGTTCCACTTGGACTGAGAGGCAGTCAGATAAGTTCTACTTGTACTGTAGATAAGTACGTTGAGTCACACCTGAATCGTAGATCAGTAAGTTAAGTTCGACTTAGACTGTGAAAGAAATCGCATTCGTCATCCCGTTGACCGCGAATTCGTTATTGAGTCTAAGATCATTGCCATTGACATCCTGAGTATCCAATTACCATGGTTGTCAAATTCTGTCACAATAATAATTGTACTAGTAAATATCTTCGCCCTTGCATAACAACTATGTCTAATCCAAAGAAAGATTCAGTACACGCCCCTAACCTTAATGTTAAGTCGACATATATATATATATATATGTGTCGGGTTAACATTACGATTAGAGTTAGGCGCGTGCAATGAATATTCTCTGGAATTAGCCATCGTTGTTACGCAATAGAGAAGATATCTACTAGTACAAATATGATCATTACTGGGTTACTAGTGGTAACTAGATACTCGAGATACTAATGACAATGATCCTAGGTTCAGTAACGAATCCGCGGTTAACAGGATAACGAATATACTTTCTTCCAAAGTCTAAGTCGGACTCTTTGCTAAAACGTGAAATATCCACTGATAGTAAAGACGTTGTTTTACTCGCGAACGAGATCACACAAGAATGTGTCTCTCCGTCACCGTGATGCTACAAAGGAAAACTATGATGGGGTGTGTCTCAGGACATGAGATCATCGGATTCGTCGAGGACAACCCTCGTTCAGAAAGTGAGGGAAATGGACTTGCTGTTAATTGATTAATTGGTTAATTTCTATGTTGGTGATTAGAAAAGGATGCTAGCCGCCCTTGAGAAAAAGTTGCCAGCGGAAAGCGTCGTACGTGAGGAAAACAGATCTTCTGTATCTTCCCGTAGTAGATGACAGATCTGCGGACTGTTAGGATAAAGACTGTTTGTAAATTTGGAGGACCTTAGTTAACTAAATTCTAAGATCTATGGCGGGACCCCCAGGCTAGCCGAACATATACTGTGAATAATGCATCGATATCTGGTAATCATCTTGCCCGAAGAATAGGGTCTGCGTGTGGCGAGCCACGGGGCAGAGACCGTTGGAATGTTTACTGTTGGATATCGGTACCACTATCTCTTTTTAAGGAAAGCTATTTAATTCTATACTTCTGTTAGGCAGAACGTCCATCCCGTGACCGCGGCTACGTTCGGCGACTAGTTGTCGCCTTGAACCCAAGCTCATTATCGCAAATCTCGGGCAACTATAATCGGTTTAATTCACAAGAATTTATGACGTCTAAAGATTTATGAAGATCGCTTTAATTTATGAAGATTTATAAACACTAAAAGTTTACAAGGATCGATTTAGTTTACAAAGACAGTGTTGAGAAATTTTCTGAAGAATTCCAAGGGGAGGGCCCGGTGTCCTTTCATCTCCAACATATGTATATATGCGGTGGAGTATAGTGCAAGTAGGTTTGGTAACGGTATGATTTTTTCAATATCGTTCACGTCAACACAAAATCAAGTATGATGCACCGTCAATCTATATGCACGCAGTCACCATTCGTCACTCACTACTCTCGTTACAACGGTTCCAACGCTCATTTTTATGCTAACCACATTCCTTGACGACGCTGACTAATGGCTACTTCTTATACTATGGCTCCGGTGTAGCCGGCACGCACATATTCCACAGACGTGAATGATCCATGGTCAAATAGACCTTCGTAATTATTCAGGGTTTCTCTCGTTACTACAATTGGCCATTCTGAAGAAAAATATCATCTGCCCTCAGATGTGCTCATCATCGCTGATTTCATTCGCGCCCCTGTTTTCCTATGGCTTTCTCAGGTGATAGTCACGTCGCGGGATCTTACGTATCGTAAATTATTGGGATGGGTCCATTCTTAGTATTTCCCATCCACCTATACAATACTAAAAACACCTTCATCCTGCCATCCTGCATTAACTGTCGATCTCAACAGTGGATTATTATTCTTCATTGTCGCCAAAATCATCACAATCATTAGCATCACTATCAAATTCGAATGGTTTAATCCACGGTTTCATATAATCGGATACGGAGTATGTTTTTTGTAGCCCTTCTTGCTCACTCACTTTGACGACTTCATAATGGTCCTTGCCCTTTACTAACATTATTTCGTTTGGACCAAAAAACTTCGGCAATAACTTCGTACCCATTCCGAACTGAGTACGGTTGATCTCTAACAAATCATCAATTCCATATTTTGTGACGATCTTACAACGCTTGTTCAACGTGCTCTTATTTTCCTCTTGAATTGTTGCAATATTTTTCTTAGCTTCCATTTTCATGGCTGCACGATCCTTTTCGAAGATATCCAGCAATTCTTCATCTATCAGCTATTTCAACTCTTGGTCTTCTTTAAGCCTCATTTGTCCTTTAACCAGCAGTTCAAACGGCGTTTTTTCAATGCTTCGGTTATGAGTTGCGTCTACAAATTGTTACACCTTGCCTACATGTTTCTACCATTTTGCTGGATTGCTCACAGAAGGTTTTGTCAAGACAGGTATGATCGTTCTGTTCACTCTTTCTGCCTGACCATTGCTGCGTGGTATGCCAGTAGTAATTAATATGTGTTCAATATTTTCGTCTTGACAATACTCTTTGAATGCGTTCGAAGTGAACCCTGTAACCCGGTCTGATACTATGCGCCTCGAATTACCAAAAAGGCTTGTAATTTTAATTTGTTTAGCGTCTCTTCCGTAGTGGTAGTCTTGATTGTGTACAAGCAAGTAAATTTGGTGAACGCATCGATAATTACGAAAATGGACTTTCTCGTAAATGGCGTCGGTCCTAGGTGATCAATATGATATGTGTCTGACGGTACGGCTTTTTTCTCTATAGGATTTAACAACCCTTCACTTTTCCCTTGTTTTTTCTCCGCTAACACACACCGTGTACAATTGTCAATCACTTTTTTTATTTTATCCTTCATGTTAAGAAACTAATAATCCCTTTGGAACATTATCATCGTTTTAGCACTGCTAAAATGTCCTTGTTCATGTGCTTGTTTGATGATACCCCACTACATCGACTTCGGCACAACTATCGCTTCGCCACTGTTGCGTCGATTCGAGATTATTTCACGTTCCGCATGTAAGGTGAGAGATTCGTACTTCAATTATGATCGTTATTGCAAAGTTTATTATAAACTGATAGAGTAACGATACAGAATGTTATAACAGAACAGAATAGAATGTCGAGTACTGACTTGGGAGGGTTTTTATATCAAGGGTTTGCTTCCTGTGGAGGGGTTATCGCTGGATGCCGGTCACATAGTAGCCGTTATGCTGTTACTGCTTAGTTATTGTTTTGATGGCTAAGGTATGTGAGATACGATTATCCTATCGTTGTATTCCCGGGACCACAGTGACATTCCTCCCTCCTTAGTTTCGTTTTGCTCCGCTAAAGCATAAGGCTCTGGTGGGGCTTTTAATTTGAATGATCTCCCCATCTTCGTCTTCGGTGATATTTTGGAAGGTGACCGTCCTTGGTGCTGTTGATGTTTGGTCGATCCTGTTTACGCGAACGGTAGGGCAGAGTATTTTGATAGATGCATTTTTAGGAAGTGATCGGCGTAGACATTTGAAAAGTTTAGATTTGTACATTACATATATTGTTCCTAGTCCTAGGGCTACGATTCCTAATATTTGTAGTGTGGATATGCCATATTCCTTCAGTGAATTTATGCGTCGCTCAAATTGTAGGGCACTGATTTGTGTTTGTAATGCATCGAAATTGGCTTTATATCGGTTAAAATTGTGAGTTATCTTTGGAGCTGTTTCTAGTATTTTCTTTAATATTGGAACGTCTGTTTCTTCGAAGCTGTATATACTATTCTTAAATTTGGTTTCGTAGGAAATATTTTTATGTGATCCTCCTATTTTCATGATATTATTATCGTATGTGATTATGCACCCGGTTTTACTGTTACAGTCTGTCACACAAGAGCGTGTCTGCGATATTTCTGTAAATATTTATATATTTGTAAAAAAATTTATATGAATTGAATCTACATCTAAAACACTAATGCGCTATTACTTAGTAGGGTGTCCAATCTCCTCCATTAGCGATTATAGCTTGACATCGTTTCGGCATACTCTCGACTAATTTTTGAGCGTAGGATTCTGGTAACGACCTCCATATCTTTCGAATGTGATGTACAAGTGTTCTTATTTTTGTGATACGTCTTCCTCTCAGCTTGCATTTCATTAGGGACCACACATTTTCGATAGGGTTTGCATCAGGGGACTGCGATGGCCAAGGAAGTACAATCACGATCTCTGTTTTCATTCGCCCATGCCAGACGATTTTCGACGTGCTTTTTTGAAAGCATCGGTTTTAACAATGTACTTTGCCACTTAACACCAAATTCGTCTAAACGCCGTTTCAGTGTCATTATACTGATATTTATACCCTTTTTAGCCAAAAATACTTGACCTTTCCGTAATGAGAGAGTCGGATTCTTCTCGAAAAGCCGGAGAATCATTTTGTCTCGTCGGATATCGGTCTTCCTCTTTAACCCCCGATTTTGGAAGTCGTCGACATTTTTTGTCTCCTTATATCGGTCTACCCACTTCTTAACAAACTGTACCGACTTGTGCATATATTTAGCAGCACTCGGGAAACTCAATTTTGGCCCTTTTGGGTGGCAACACAAGAATACTGCTTCAAATCGTTTCGCGTACGCGGCACTCATATTAAAAAGCTCTGTTCCTTTCACTGTTTCAAATGAAACTGAAAGGTATTCAGCAACGCGTATTAGAGAAGTTTTCGTTTGTTTACATTCTTTTTATCTCATTCTGATTAGGTGTCAGGTTTCGCAGATATCGCAGACACGCTCTTGTGTGACAGACTGTAATTAAGCTTGGTTGTCTAATTTCTAGGATTTTATGTGTCTTACATAATATGTCGATTTGTACATTTTTCGTAGGAATAAAAATATAATGGTTTTCCGTCTGCAAAGGTACGAACGTCAATTCTTCCAGCTTGAAGACAACAGTCGGGCAAGTTTTGACCGTCTGTTGATTATTAATTAATTCTGATCTGCATTCAGGTGAATTGATTTTATTGTGACTCGGTTGAGTTCTTTCACAATTGTGGATGATTGCTGTTCGTTTACAATATTTCTTTAAGTAGTGATTATCGGCAAAGGTGTATTGTTCTGAGTTGGTTAATATCAAGTCAGTTTCTATTATAGGCGCAATGAATATAGAGTTTTGTTTGGAAGGTATCGGATAAATTTTAGTTATTTTCCATTCATTGTTTTCCAAAAGCGGCACAGTTATTGTATATATAAGTTTGTTATCCCTTATCCATACCTTTAGTTTACTTAGATCTAGAATTAGTTGAAAGTTTTGAACTGAAGGTTCGATATGGTTAGTCATAAAGTTTTGTCTCGTTATTTGGTCAAGTTTTTGTAAGAATTGTTCAGGTTCTATAACTTCTGGGTTTATGATTCCTTGTTTCCCTAACATGACAGTGTTAAAAATTTCGTCGATGTTAATATGGAGTTCCGATATGGTAGATTCAGTTTGAATTAGTAGGGAGACTAATATTTCGTTTTTTTCATTGTGGTTTTCAATCTTGTGTATATCGTTGGCAAAGTTTTCAAGTTGATTTGTTTTGGTGTCGTCTAGCACGCATTTGATAAGTGTGGTTTGGTTACTAAAGACTGTTTTTATGTTGTTGTTGGAATCAAATAATGTATCGATGTTTTTGTTAATGAGTTCTAGATCCTTTTCGTCGAGTTCCGAATAAAGTTTTGGATACTGAGCCTATGACATTGAGCAATCGGCGCTTGCTTCTATAACGCAATAATAATTTGAGTTGCCGAGTCAGGTTTTGAAGATTTCTGTACTTAAATTTTAGGCTGCTTATTTCTGGTATGTAAGCGCAAGGCGGTTTATATTGACATTCTATTAAATCTATTACGCGTTGTAACCTATTAACTTGATCAATTGGATCGTTAAGGCCTACTTTTTTTTTTTTTTTTTTTTTTTATTTGGAGAAATCCTCATGGCCGCTGCGAGATCGCAACAACCGAGTAGTGTCAGACTCTTACCGACTAAAACTCCACGGTAGTCATCCCAACGTCCAACAGAATTGACCCCGGAATCTCTTGCGAAAAACTACCAGGGGGCACTCCCCGTCGTCTTCTCCCTACTGTTGGTTAAGGGAGACGTCCTTGTCTGAGTTGGCCGTTAGGAGGGACCACACCCCCTAACGCCCTGGTCTGACGCTCCTAGGGCGGTGGCAATGCCGCGCCCCTGCGGCGTACGAATTCTTCCCGGTGCGACGCTCTACTTGGATCGCGAGTTCTTACCCTCTTTTATTCCGCTCGCTCCTTCACCAGCATCATTTGCTCGCAGTAGGAGCGGACGGCGATGAACTCCTGACGCCCCATGAGTATGGTCCCGACGACCGCTTCGGGGGCTAATCTCTCGCCGATGTCGAGCCGCAAGACGCGCCGCGGTTCTGCCCACGCTGGACAAAACTCCATCGTGTGCTGCGCCGTCTCTTCCTCTTCCTTGCAGTGGTGACAGATGGAGGTCACCTCCCGCCGAATCCATAGCAGAAACTCGCCGAACACTCCATGGCCAGTGAGCACCTGTGTCATCCCAAAGGTCAGCGGGACTCCGCCTTGGTCTCTCCAGTCTTCCCAGTTGGGAAGCACGGCGCGAACGGCCGGGTGTGGCCGCGCAGCATCCTCCTCGACCAGCTGAGAGCGCCACCGCTCTCAGATCTCCCGCTCCGCCTCCTCCCGGACGCTTGGGGCCGACCGGCCGTCAGACATGCGCTCGTCCAAGCGCAGGGTCTTCAGGTGCTCGCACACCCGTCGGAGCGCAAGAGCCCGCAGCTCGAACGGGGGTACGCCGCCAGCGCGGTCGCCGACGCGTAGGATGTGGTCCTGTATCCCCTCACTATGCGGATCGCGGCCGTCCTCTGCAATCTTCTCAGCGAGACTAGGCTGCAACGACTCGCCATCAGGTCTTCGGCCCATACGGGAGCCCTGTAGAGGATTTGGGACCGGACCACTCCCTCGTAGAGTCAGCGAACGTCCACTCCTGCTCCGCCGATGTTCGGTAGCAGGCCGCATAAGGCGTTGGCTGCGGCTGTCACCCTCGGGACCAGGAGCTCGAAGTGCGGTCTGAACGTCCATTGGTTGTCAATGGTGAGACCCAGGTATCTCATCTGGCATCTCACCGGGACCTCTTCCCCGTTGATGGTCACGGACAGTCTAGGGGGAGGGGCTCCTCTGCGGCGTCGATCGAAGAACCCCACGGCCTCGGATTTGGCCGGCGACACGCTGAAGCCGAGCCTCTGGATGGCGTGTACCGCGCATGCCACGGCAGCTTCCGTGAGGTTCACGGTCTCGCTCCACGACCCCCCCCCCCAGCAAGGACCAAGGTGTCGTCGGCGTAGCACACCATGCCTGTGCCCGGGGGCATGGGGCATCGAAGGACCGAGTCATAGGCCGTGATCCACAGAATGGGTCCTAATGCCGAACCCTGCGGAACACCGCGCTCGACCGATCTTCTCTCTTCCCCGTTCATGCCGGTGTAGGTGATCCACCTGTCTCTAAGGTACACCCGGATGACCCCGACGAGGTACGCCGGCACCTCAAAATATCGCAGGGCTTCCACTATCCTGGCCCTGGGAATGGCGTTGAAGGCGTTCGTGACGTCCAAGGAGACCTCCAACGCCACCCCCCCCCTCAGGAAACCGTGTCTTCCGCCATGGACTTCACGCGCCTCACCGCATCCACCGTCGAGGGGCCCCGGCGAAATCCATATTGGCTGTTGTGCCATCCGGCCACCCGCCTCGACATATGGTCCTCCAGACTGGCGGCAATTACTCTTTCGAGTAACTTGCCCACCTTGTCGAGCAGGCTTATCAGCCTGTACGCGGACGACGAGTCCAGCGGACGGCCCTCCTTCCGCAATAAGACCAATCTCGCCATCCGCCATGTCCAGGGGTAGACGCCCTCCTTTTGGCATCTGGTGAACAAATGCCGTAGGCGAGGAGCCATGATGTCGATTGACTCCGCCCAAACTCGACCCGGGATGCCATCCTCTTTGTCGCGACGAAGAGCTCCTCTTCGGTGACTCGCAACTCCTCGCTCCACTCCACCGTCGCCGTCGGAGGGGGAGGAGGGCCCTGACTGTCCCGCGTTGCTATTTTGCCGCGGGAACAGGGTCCCGATGACGTCGGCCAATAACACCGGATCCATGTTTGCGGTCAGCGGGGGGGGGGGGGGAGAAGGGCGCAACTTCTTCATCACCATTTTATAAGGCCGCCCCTACGGATCGAATTCGACCGATTTGATCAGTTCCGCCCAGGACCGAGCTTTGGCGATCTTGATCTCTCGCTGAAAAGTGTGTCTCGCCCCTCTGTAGGCCTCGTAGCTGCGGGAGATCTCTTCCTCGTCGCGTGTCCGCCTACGACGGCGGGCCCTTAAGAATCTTCTGCGAGCCCGGACACAACTCACTCGCATCTCCGCGATCTCTGAAGTCCACCAGTATACGCAGCGGTTACGCTCACCACCTGGAACGGAGCGCGGCATCCAGGCGTCACACGCCGCGCTCGTATGTTTTCGGATGTTTTCCGCCTCCTCGTCGACGCGTCCCAACGTGGTTATCCCACGGGCGTCCCAGCTCCAAGCAGAAACGATAGTTGCCGCCCGCAGCATCTCTTTGTCCCTTCCTTTGAGGCGCCATCTCGGTGGCGGGCGGGAATGGCTCGCCACCCTTCGGGTGCCGGTATCCCCGTCGAGGGCCACCTCCATCCGTATGTAAAGATGGTCGGACAGGGTCTCAACCCCCTCAGCCACCCTCCAGTCGTGAATCTCCCGATACAGCTCGGAGGTAGCCCATGTGACGTCGATCACGGAGGATCCCCTCTACGTCACGCAAGTGCTCGCCGAGCCCCTGTTTGCCAGTAAGAGCCCGAGACCTGCAGCCCAGTGGGTCAGCCATCTTCCCCGGGCATTCGTCCTGGCGTTTCCCCACTGCGTTGAGTGGGCATTGAAGTCCCCGAGGACGAGCACCTGGCGGAGAAAGCATCTTCTAACGCATTTGCCAACATCGTCCAGGAAGTCCCCGAACGCGGCCTAGCCACTGTCAGGGGAAACACAGACTCCTACCACCGCTATTCCAGCCCACCCGACCGCAATATAGCCGCTGCCATGCTCGTGCAGGACGCCGAAGGCACCCAGCGTCAACGTTATGCCCGTCAATCCATTCAGGTCCCCGACCCAGTTGGGAGCGTCGGAGATACGATACGGCTTAGCCACCACAGCAAGGGCGACCGCGCTCTCCCGGATGGTCTGGAGGAGCAGATCTTGCGCCTCTGGATCTTCCCAGGTTACATTGGAGGAGGCGCTTGAACTTAGTCGTTCAACTCCATTGCCTCCTCCCGGCCATCTACCGCGGCTTTGGCGGTGCTCCCTTGCTGTATTTCCGCGGCTGATTCGCGGATGGGTCGCCTCCTCTTGACCTTCGGGGACACACACGCCGTCCCGCCCACTCTGTGGTCGGCGGGCGCCCCGAGCGACTCGCACGGGGGTACTTGGGTGCAGAGGCAGGACATCCCCCGGCACGATGACCGCCTCCGTCGCACCTGTAGCACAGATGCCCCCGATCCACGGTGGACACGCAAGTCGCGCGTACGTGCCCCAACCCCAGGCACCTATAGCACTGTAGTGGCCTTTTTGTGATGGCTATGACCCTCGCCCTAGACCACCCCAGTGCAACTTTTCCTTCCCGGGCCAGTTTCCGGGCTCCAGCCACCGGGCACTTTATCCACGCGGACCCGAGGCCGTCTCTGGAGGCGCGGATCTCTCCGACTTGCACTTCCGCGCTGCCACATCCTGCTGCCGAGGCCAGTGCTTGCCTCAATCCCTCCTTATTGACCGAGATGTCTATCCCGATCACTCTCAG
Source organism: Bombus campestris (assembly GCA_905333015.3). NCBI lineage: Eukaryota > Metazoa > Arthropoda > Insecta > Hymenoptera > Apidae > Bombus > Bombus campestris. Next base: position 5,902,237 of record HG995129.1, on the reverse strand, counting down.
CTCCGCCGTCCTCGTTGGAGCCGCGACTCTTACCGTGGTCAGGTCTAGTACCTCGGCCAGGCGCGTCGCGAGCAGTGACGCCTTTCCCCTGTCCTTGTCTCCAGGGACCCCTATAATAATAGCTCCCGTCCTGGCCTCCTTCATGTCGACGGACTCTACGCCGATCTCCGTAAGCGGGATCTTCTGCCTGGCCGTTGCAAGCACGTCGGCGTATTACATCTTTGCTCCCTCGCTCAATGTTAAAGTCACCGCGGATGTTCGTGTTGCGCGAGGGAGCGTGGCCATCTTCGATGTCTGGGTCGGTCCCTTCTTCATTGTAGCGGGTGCGCTCGATTTCGGCGCACCCGTCGTCCTTGCCGGTGGTGAGGTCATAGTCGCCCCTTTCTTCACCTCTTCTCCAGCGGTGACCGCGTTCCCCTTCTTCTTCTTCTTCTTCTTCTCTTTCCTCATCTTCCTTGGTTCTACCATACTCCATTCACCGCCCTCCTGCTCCTTCGAAAGCGCCGATGTTTGGGTGGTGCGGCGAGTGGCAGAGTGATCCGTCCTGTGTCGGGATTCAGGGGTGTGTAGTCTTCGGCCCCCAAATCGCTCTATGATGGCCCTAATTATGATAGGCCCGAACTCGTCGAACCTTTTCTCCAGGGTATCGATACGCATACTGTCGCTCTTACCCTCCCGCAGGGGATGGCCAGACTCGGAAGTCGAGCCGCTGCATCGCGGACAGTCGTGAGTACAAGCAGCCCTTCTAGATAATTCTTGGCGAAGGACTGTAATCTCCTCCCTCAACGCGGACATCCTTGCTTCCTCAAGCCTCGCAGCCGCGGTGCCGCTGTTGTGCGCTAGTTCCGTCCTCCTTGGCGATTCGTTTTTCCATGCGACGGTAATATAGCTCGCCGCATCCCTCAAGGTTTTTACGTACGTCTCTTTCAGGTTGGACGATGTCGTCGCAACCTGCATTATCACGCCTTGTAAATTCGGCGTTGACCTCCGCTGCCGAGCTCGTCCTTACTTCTATCGTCAGCTCCGCGAAAACGTCCGGGGTTGTCGACATAACTTTCCTTTTCTTTCCCCGGGACGCCGTCGAAGCCAACGATGAGGGCGACGCGAACGAAGCAACTGACTCTTCGTCGTCGGACCTCGCTCGCGTCCGGAATCCTCTTGCCATCGATGACATGGCATCAGCTACCATGGCCGGAGCGAGAAGGCGCCCTCCGACCTGTCCGCAGTTCTCTGCGAACCCCTCGTAGTTCTTCTTGGAGATCCTTCCGCAACCTCCATTCTGCTGCTTCCCGCCTCGCCAGGCGCAGAAACACGTCCGGGGGGCCTGGCGTTCCACCTCCGAACGGCCGTGGTCGTGAGATGACGACGCAGTGAGGCCCACTTGACTACACACAACTGCGCCGGTACTGGGGTCTCCTTCCCCTGCGCCGTAAACGTGCTTTTTTTTTGATTTGCCAAATCCATTTTTATTATTTCTTTCGCCTGGTCGTCAACAAAGTCTCCATCCTGGTGTCACTCACTCTTTCGCACCCTACTCAGTCGAGGCCGGTGCAGAGTGACAGGGAGCCCTACGAGAAGGTGAGGTGAGTGGTCTTGACGGGCATGTGCTCACCACTTCTCCGAAATTCTTCGTATCGGATCAGCGAATTGACGGGTGCCAAAGGCACCGACCAGCCGTCACTCAACTACAGTAGAATATCAGATCCATCGGGGTTTCCCACGGCGTGGTCCTATGCCCTGAGAACCCATACCCGACTCACGCTCCCCTCGTTAAGGCGTACTATAAGGGTGATATGTATTTGTTCGTTGTACAGATAGCAATCGTTGATGTGTTCCAAGAAAATGTTGGTATAATTTAGTGGGTTTACTACTAGATCGCTTTTAATGTAATCAAGTGCTATAATGATCCATGTTATGGTCTTTTTCCTGAAAAGTATGGTTTTAGCCTGTTACCGTGGATTCTTTGCGTCTGACCGTTGGAATATTCGATAAGATAGGTGGGTGGATTGGATGAGAAGATTTCTGCAGGTCCTAGCCATTCATGGTTTAGTTTGTTAGTTTTGTGATCGTTATGTACCCATCCTTTATCTTTTATTAGGAATATCGTCTATGTTTTAATAATTTTTCGTACTTGATCTCTCTGATATCGCCTTTTGTTAGATTCGGTAATTCGTCTTGCTTTAGCTATATAGGCGTTGTGTCGATTTTTCCAGAGGTTAAACCGTTGTTCTCTAGTTAGGTTAGGTGTGGTTGATATTGAGGATGGCATGTTAGCTTGTCGTTCAAATGTTAATTCGAATGGGGTATGTCCGGTCGTCTCGTGTACTGAAGTATTATATCCCATGCATATTAATTTTAAGTTTTCATCCCAGTCGTTCTGTCGGTCGGTCGTACAAGTTCGAATAAGATCCTTTACTACGGCATGCGTTCGTTCAAGGGATCCGTTGGATTGTGGATGGAAAGGAGTGGTTTTTATGTGTCGAATTTTGAAAGCCTTTTCAAATGAAGCCATCAATTTATATACGAAATTTCGTCCCATGTCCGTGAGAATACTTTTAGGTGCGGAAAATATATACACATAGTGATCCAAAAGTTCGTTAATGATTGAGTTGGCTGTTTGGTCTTTTAAGGGTACGAGGATGAGATATTTGGTTAATTGATCCTGGATAGACAGGATAAATTGATTGCCTCGTTTGATTTTGGTAAGAGGTCCGAATATGTCCATTGCGATTTTATCATTAGGATTAAGGGATGTGTCAGTTATTATAGGTTGTTCTTTGGCTCTGATACAATTTTGCTTTTCTTGTTGGCAGGTTTCGCAGTTTTGTATGAATTCTGTGACGTCTTGTTCTACGTTTGTCCAGTGATGGTGCTCTTGTATTCGTTTCACGGTGCAGTGTATACCTAAGTGTCCTACTATTTCGTTATGATTTTCGCGTAGTATCGTTTGTTTTTGTTCGTTATCGTAGTCTACTGGCGGATCTTGTCCAAATATTAATTTAATTTGAGGGAATCTCGTTGTTAGAAACCTCAGCATGAGTTGAATATTTACCGTTTCTAACGTGCTGAAGCTATTGTCGTTTATTCCTATTTGTAAGCGTCCGGTTCGGTGTTTAATAAAGTGTTTGGTTAATTGACGCAACCAGTGTTGTTCGTTAAAGTTTCCTAGTTCGGTCCTTGTAATTTGTTTAAAGTGTGGTCTGTTAGGTTTTTGAGTTATCGAAGCTGGGGTGATATTGATTTTCCAGTATATATATTCGTCATAATAGTCCGGGTTTTCTACATTGGATTGGATTTTCTCATTGATGATAGGATACAATCGGGATAGAGCGTCTGCAGCTGTATTTTCTTTTCCTTTTTTGTATTCGATTTCATAATCGTATTCCTCGAGTCTCAAACGCCATTGCATAAGTCTCGATGAGGAATCTTTAACATTCTTTAACCATTTCAAGGCTTGATGATCACTTTGAATTTTAAATTTTCTACCAAGTAGGTATTGTCTTAGTCTTTTGATTGACCATACTATTGCTAATAACTCTTTCTCGGTCGTGGAATAATTTTTTTCAGGGGGGTTCAAGGTTCGGGATATATAACAGCATGGATGTCCGTCTTGGGAGAGTATTGCTCCTAACCCTTCGTTACTTGCGTTTGTTGTTAATGTGAATGTTTTGTCAAAGTCTGGATATTGCAGTACAGGGGCTTCGCAGAGTTTTTGTTTTAGTGTGTCAAATGCAAGTTGTTGTTTATCGGTACAATGGAATGGAGTGTCTTTCCTTGTGAGGTCTGTCAGTGGTTTCGCGATTTTAGAAAAATTACGTATAAATTTTCTATAGTATCCAACGAGTCCTAAGAATGATTTTATGTGGGTCGCGGTTTTTGGTGTTTTAAAGTCTTTCACGGCTTGAATCTTTTTGGGATTAGGTTTTACTCCATCTTTTGTTACTACGTGTCCTAGGTATTCTAATTCTGGTTTCAAAAATTTGCATTTGTCCGGTCGTATTTTTAATCCTAAATTTTGTAGTCTGTCTAGTATAATAGCCAGATTTCGGTTATGTTATTGGATGGTGCTTCCAAATATTATGATGTCATCTAGGTATACAAAGCAGTTATTTCCTATTAACCCCCGTAGCGCGGTATCCATCATACGTTGAAACGTTACCAGTGCATTTTTAAGGCCGAAGGGCATACGATTATAGTGGAAGTGACCTTGCGGGGTTGAGAATGCAGTATATTTTTTGGAATTTTGCTCCATAGGTATCTGGTGAAATCCTGACGAGAGGTCTAGGGCTGAGAAAAATTTAGCTTTGCCTAAGTGATCGAGTATTTCGTCCGAATTTGGTAAAGGATATGCGTCTTGGTCCGTTTGTTCGTTTAATTTTCTGATATCTATAACGATTCTCCATTTTTGTCTGATGCGTCTAATTTCTTTGGAACTACCCAAATTGGTGCGTTATATGGACTGTCCGTTGGTTCTATGATTCGTTTGTCTAACATGTCGTTGATTTGAGTCTCAACTTCTTTTTTATGACATTCGGGCGGTCTATAAGATTTGATGTTTATAGGTTTGTCTATCTTGAGTGTGATTGTATGTTCGGTCAAGTTGGTACATGGTAATGAGTCTGTTTCCATATTAAAAACGTCTAAGTAATTGACGAGGATTTTCTCAAGGAGTTCTCGAAGTTCTGGATCGATATGTTTGGTACGTATTATTTGTGCGAGTTTATTAATTTGGCTTAGTTTATCGGGTTTCTCTATTTCGTTTGTAATGTGACAGATTTGCTTATCAGTGTTGATGAAACATACTGTTGTGGGCTTTTCTTCGATGTATTGGGTTGAAGTTTCGCTTGGTCCTATCTTGCTATCGGTTTTCTGGAATGGTAATATAATTTCGTTTAAGGTTAGTTTATTGTTCGTGACGCTGTATTGGTACTTTGTAAGGAATGGGAGTCCGATTATTCCATCTTCGATTAGAGGAAAGTTGTTAGGGACTACGTAGAATTGATGATTTTTCTTGAGCATGGTTAAATTGCAAATTTTGTTAGTGCTATGTTTGTCACTTCCCATTAGGAAGGTCTTTGGGTTAGAGGTTTGGACGTTTAGTGAGGCTTTTTCTTTTATAAGGTTGATTCCTGCTCCGGTATCGATGAGGAATCTGGCTCTTCCTCCGTCTCTTCGTTGCAGTACGAGTTGACTCTAGGTAAGCTTCCTTTGGATTTTCCGTTGTTTGGTTTACTCGAGGTGGAATCTTTCCTTGGTTGGCGAATAGAAAATTTCGAGAGTAGCAGTTTTCGGCTGTGTGTCCGGTTCGTAAACACTTTGGACAGTTCGGTTTCATGCGATCGTCTAATGGTCGGCTAGGTAACTGAGCAAAAGTCTGTGGTCGTGGATCGGTAGTATTTCGCTTGGATACTAATATAGTGTTGTGAGATTGATTCTTTGGGCGGTTGGCGACACGATTTGCTTCTCGTAACCGTTGTTCTCTATCAGCTGCTAGTTGTTGGGCAACCTGAGTTCTTCGGATCGCTAGCTACTACTATCTGTTCTATTTCGTATCGTAAGTTGAGCAAATATGTTTTAAGTGCTTCGCATTCATCAATATATATAGCTACGCGTCGTTGGTGTGCGGTTTTCATTTTGAACCGCGTAATTTAATTCGTTGAGCTGTTGTCGGAATCTGGAGTTGAAAGACTGTACACTTTCTGTTGCCCCTTGTTTTAAATTCTTTAATTTGTCCCTACAATTGCTAATAGTTGTTGGTGTTAATACGTGTTGTCTTAAGCATGAATATAAGTCTTCGAACGAATTAATTTTTAGATATCGTATGTTTCGTTTCGCGTTGTCGGTAATCTTTTCGATCAGTATGAGATCTAATAATAACTCTCTGTCACTTGCCTTGTACCTATCTCTTGCTTTGCGGACCGATAAGATGAAATCTTCAACGCCAACGTCATCTCGACCCCGTAGTGTCTTGACAGTTTGTATGGCCTTATCTGCTTAGAGGCCTTGATCTTCGTTGTAGTTGTTTCTTGGTTTACTCGCGGCGTGGCTAGATGTGGCTCGTGGTCTTTGTGAAGTGTTCGGTCCGTCAGTTTCGTCATCCGTTACGTTATCAGCAGCGGTTTCTAAATGGGTGCTCATTTGCAACTGGTCGGTCTCGGTGTCATATTTTATTTCCATGGTTTTTGCAAGATCGCGTATTTCTTTAGAGCGGTTTCTATCGCTAGTTTCTGTAAATTCCTTTATGTTTTTAATGTTTTGATCGGTGCTATTTCTAAAGCTTTTAAACTCGAGAGTTAGGCTTTGAAATTGTTCAATCAGGGTAGCGATTAGCTCGTTTTGTTTAGCGGTACTCTTGTCAGTTGGGTTCATGCTGAGAGATATGACACTTTCGGCGGAAGAAGAGTCACTATCTTCAGAACGTATTTCGGTTTTACTGTTTCGATAATGTAAGAAAGCCAGTTTACCAAAGTTCTTTGTGGATCCTTCTTTTGATCAAGGAGGTGACCGTGGTCCTTCGCTGTAGAATCCGTAGAGTTCCCATTGAAGTTTCCTCTTGGTGCGTTGAATGGATCTTGGCAGGATCGCCAATTTTGTCGCGTCGATTCGAGATTATTTCACGTTTCGCACGTAAGGTGAAAGACTTGTACTTCAATTATGATCGTTATTGCAAAGTTTATTATAAACTGATAGAGTAACGATACAGAATGTTATAACAGAACAGAATAGAATGTCGAGTACTGACTTGGGAGGGTTTTTATATCAAGGGTTTGGTTCCTGTGGAGGGGTTATCGCTGGATGCCGGTCACATAGTAGCCGTTATGCTGTTACTGCTTAGTTATTGTTTTGATGTCTAAGGTATGTGAGATATGATTATCCTATCATTGTATTCCCGGGACTACCGTGACACCACCATCGACTTCGCGAATGTAACATTCCACTTTTCATTGATGTAAAGTTTCTTTTCTTTTCTGCATATACTGCGTCGATTACCTTTTTTACCTCCTGATCTTCTTCTTATGCCTTGCGCACTCGATCGATCAAACCGCTTCGGCCTTCCTGCACTAACAACACTTCTATTGTATTCCGGTTCAGCGCATCCACATGTATCGCCGTGCTCGGCGGTTATTCAATTGTGTAGTCGAACTGTTCAATTAAGAGTGCCCAATGTGACTTTCGCAAACATAAATCTTTCTTTTTCAATGTCCAAACAAACGCATTGCAGTCGGTCACTATTTTAAACGGTATATTCAGTAAGTAGACACAGAATTTTTTCAATGCTTTTACCACCGTTAATATTTCCAATTCGTAGCTGGTATATTTTTCCTCTGTAGGAGACGTCTTCCAACTAGAATAGTATATGGGGTGAAACTTCTCATCACTGACATTTTTCTACAACAGTACATCGCCCAATCCTTTTTTGCAAGCATCAGTATGGAGCTCGGTCTCAGCTCCCACTTGATATAGTTTAAGTACCGGATTCTCAATTAAAACCTTTTTAAATTTTTCAAATGATTCTTTCTCTGACGATCCAAACTCAAATTTAACGTCGTTTCTCAACAATTGCGATAACGGTCGCTCAATAACAGCGTACGATTCTATGAATTTATGGAAATATCCCGTTAAACACAGAAAACTCTGTTCCTGTTTGATCGTCGTGGGTTCTGGAAATCCTGATACTGCTAATATCTTCTGTCGCGACGGTCGAATCTGTCCATTCTCAACAATGTACCCGAGATAATCCACTTGTTTAACTAAAAAAAACTATACTTTTGCCAATTTTTCACTAACCCATATACACTTAGGGTCACTAACACTTGCCTCAGTTTCTCGATTGCTTCACTCTCATTCTCCGTAGGGACTACAAAAGCTGTGTATTTGACACTATTTTCGTCTATTGGAACGTGGAAGAACCCATCTTTCAGATCTAGTATGGAGAATACTTTTGCGTTCTGCAATCTATCCTAATTAATCCTCTATTAATGGTGAGGTGGTTATGGGTGCAATGTATAAGTCATGCAGTTATAACACAACAAATTTTATTCTACGAAATCGTGCGTACAATCGGTTCGTCGAACTGTTCAGCGTGCCGGTCGGAAACATTCTGTCTTCTTTTCCGTTGTCGAAAACGTTCGGTGGACCGCCCGCTAGTCGTTCGGTTCGGTCTCTTATCTTACGTGTTTTGTTTCTTCCCGTCGCCTCGCTGTTACCCGAGACGACGGTTTTGCGTAGTATCTGTCGCCACAATGGTAACGAGTTTCTGTCTCTGACGATTTTCCTATTTAATAATCTATAGTCTGCGCACAATCGCGGTTCATCGTTTTTCTTCTCCACCAACATAATGAGCTTTGCATACTCTGACACACTGTAACGTATGATTTTCTCACTTAACCATCGATCGATAATATTATTAACCTGTTTTTTCTGTTCTGTCGATAATCTGCGTGGATTTTGGTACACTGACGCATCGTCTTCAAGTATGATTTTCATACACGTACCTGGGTCCTTCTTTTTCGTCGCCGCATAACCGTCAATTAAGTCTCTTATCTCATCTTTAATTTTTTCATCTTTAATATGGTCTGAGGTGGTTATGGGTGCAATAACAAACTAATCGTTTAAACTCAACAAAGGTTTATTATCTGAAGTCGCACGTACAAGCGGTTCGTCGGACTGTTCGGTGTGACGGTCGGAAACATTCCCGCCGCCTAGCTGTTACCCGAGACGACGGTTTTACAGAGTATCTATCGCCACAGGTCTAACAAAACTAAACTTTGCTCGTTTTGTTCACAACTGTATTTTCGTCCAGTCGCGGGGAGACGCGTTCGCGTTGAAGCGCGTCAACGGGAGTCGTAAATTCCCGTTACGATTACAACAATTGACACCACGAACAGGTCGATCCCCTTATTTCTTGTGGGATAATAGGGGTATTTGTTGGGGGATAAAACTGTAGTCTTATAATATTTGTATCTTTAACAACTTATTACACTTAAGGTTCCGTCGTGTCGGAAGATATAATTGATATAAATGATGAATAATAGTACACTTGATAGAAGATCTGGAGTTTACTAGATTCAAGAAAAGACTGACTGCTCCAGGAGTTAGATACTTGAGTTGACTACGCGAAGCTTGGAAGAACAGTCGTGTTGACTGCACGACGTTTGGAAGAACAGTAATGACCCGTCTCGTGCAATTACGGAGGAAAGCTCGGTATGGGTGTCCTTTTTAATGGGAAAAAACCTGCTAGTTTGATAGACAAACAACCGCTTTCTCCGTAAGTTATAAGAGCATGCAATAAACCTAAGGACTGTTTTAAGGACCATCCATAAACCGGAAATACTTTTGTGAATAGAAATTAAATTGACAAGATTCGGTTTATGATGGTTCCTTAGGTTTATTGAAGGTCAGTATAACGGTATGTAGGCCTCGGCGGCCAAACCATGAGACGCGTCGCACGGACCGTCTTACGCGACGTAACCATAACATATGTTTATATTCAACACCTCTTTCTCCTCACCATCTTCGGTAGCACACTTATTGTCAGGTAGTTCGATTTTTTTAAATGTTTTGTTTATTTTTCACTCTTACTTCCACTTGTTCGGATAAATCGGCGCCTATTAGTAGATCATGTCCCAAGAGGTTGTCGGGAACTACGTCGAAATTTAGTTTATATTGTTAATGATTACGCTGGCTTTGAATCGTCTTAGGGTGTGTATACCAATAGCGCCCACACCATTATATTGAATAATGTCTTTTGTGAGTTGAGGTGCTCCTAACCGCGAATACAAACTTAATCGTATTAAATTACAGTCGTTACCTGTGTCTATCACTGCCACTGTATTTACGTCCATAATTTTTTCTTGCTTATACTCCTTTTTATTTCCATGCCACAACCCATCGCAACGCGTCTTGTCTTTTTGTATTTTATTGCAATTCAATGAATGGTACCCGTACTCTCTACATTTAAAACACTTAGGGCCTTTCGAATTGTTTGGACAATTTGCACTCACATGTTCTTTACCACCGCAATTATAACACCTTTTATCCTTCACTACATTTCCAGATTGACTGTACTTCTTGTTGTTTTCGGTTTTGACCGTCTTCGCAGTCGACTTTATTTTACGACACTTTTGTTTTCATAGATATATTGTATCTTTGCTTTCTCTTCCATATGCACATGGCTAGCTATTTCGAACATGCGGTACATGTAATGCAGGCATGCTTCATCGCTTCTTTTTTTTTTTTTTTTTTTTTTGTTTTCTCGAGTCTCTGGTGTACTTGCCGACCATTAATTTTCTTTGAAAATTCTTTTAGTAGTCCTCGCTTCAAGTCCTAGCATGCCACTCGAAACTCGCAAATATCCTTGCTGATCCTCTCAACAGTTTTCACGCATAAATTGCTTTCTGTGCTTCTGACCACATGCACATGTCTGCAATTTCTTCGAACGACTCCAACCATCGATCTACATTTTCACTTTTGTCACCACTGAATGTTTCTAATGCATCTTCGACGTCCTTAAAACTCAATGTTGAACCAACCTGTGCTTTAAGACAGTATTTGTCACGATCCTGGCGCGTATCTCGTGTGCTTCTCCTCCATTCTCTTACGTCTTCTTCATCGTCTTCAACCTCACTTTTGTCGTCACTTTCCAATTGTTTCCATCCATGGCTGCCTTCAGCCGTGCATGTAAATAGTTCAGTTTTTTCCTGTCATTTCTAACCCCAAACTACTGAAGCGCGCTCTCAACTCTCTCGTCTTCAGTTTCTCGAGGTTTTCGTCTTTGTCTCGACCGCGCTTACTTCGCTGCATGTTTCCTGAGCCTCGCTGATCCGTTGACACTTCGCCGCTTGTTGATCCCTTAAGATTCGACTGTCCAGTACTACACGCTCGATTCAGCCTGGTAATCAATACTGACCTGGCACCGAGTATTGGTAAATACATCTGTGAGAGTGTACTTCTCAATTTTTCCAGCGTCAAACTTTCTTCGCTTAATAATTATTCGTCTTCAACGTTTGCTTTTTTTTATTTTTTCAATATTATTCTTCAAACGACATACTATACTAATTTTAACGGTCAACGATATTGTCTTTTATCACACCGCGCATTGTTAAATTTAAAACTAGCACGATTTTATCCCGGAAAAGCCCCCAATTATGTGGGAAAGTATAGCGCTAGTAGGTTTGGTAACAGTATGATTTATTTCAATATCGTTCACGTCAACACAAAATCAAGTATGATGTTCCGTTAGTCTATATACACACAGTCACCATTCGCCGCTCCCTACTCTCGTTACGGTTCCAACGCTCTTTTTCACGCTGACCACACCATTTGGCATCCTTTTTTTTTTTCTTTTTTTATGTGGAGGAAATCCGCACGGACGCCAGGCCGCCTCTGGGGAAGCGGCGCGGCAGTGTCGGATTCCAACCGACCAAAACCTCCACGACAACCGCCCCTGATGCGATCGAGGGAGGCCCGGGAACCGCTGCGAGCGACACTCACCCCCCCCCCCCGCACGATGATACTACTCCTCGTGGCGCGTTGTGCGGCCATGTCACATCGCGCATCTTTCGCTGGAGCCGCCGTGCGCTTGGCGGTCCTGGGCGCTGGACGTTGCAGCGGCGAAGGTTCTTGAAACGCCAGCGGGGTGCGTAGCGGCCCTAGCGCGCCACGCGTTGGCGTGTCCACGGCCCCCTGACGCATTCCCGCCGACTGATTCTCTCGGGGTGGGAGCCCCGCTCCCTCGTCCGCTCAGCCGCCTCCTTCCGAAGCATAACCTGCTCGCAGAAGGAGGTCACGGTCCTCCTTCCACTCTCGCCTGCCAGCAGCGCACCAAACACCGCTGACGGCGAGAGGTCCGAACCTATTTCCGCGACAAGGGTGCGGCGCGGCACAGCCCACGTCGGGCAATGCTCGAGCGTGTCGCAGTGGTGGCAACACGCGGTCGCCTCCTTCCTGATTCGGTGCAAGTACTCAGCGAAGCACCCGTGCCCGGTGAGCATCCGCGTCACCCTGTAGGTAAGAGAGGGCCCGCCGCCGTCCAACCAAACATACCAGCTTGGAAGGACGACCTCGAGGACCCTCAGACCGGGCGCGCCCTCTCTCGTGTCGAGGCTCGCGCGCCACCTGTCCAGCAGGGCTCGTCGAGCCTGGACCCTAGCGTCGGCATCCGCGGGGTCGACTCCCCTACCCGACAGACCCCGGGCGCGAAGATAAATCTCGGGACACCTCAGGGCCTGCAGTTCGAACGGGGGAGACCCTGCGAACACCGCCGCTGCTGCCGCCGAAATGGTGCGGAAAATATTGCTCGCAATTAGGCAAATTAATGACAGCAACTGAACAAAAACGTCCAAAACTAGCGATTCGGAGACCCTTCGAGTTTCATCGGGACAATGCGTGGCTTCGCGCGTCTTTGACTACTCGACAAAAGATGTTGAAGCTTGTTTGGGATGTGCTAGCACGCCCACCGTATTCACCAGACGTTGCACCCTCAGATTTTCACTTATTTAGGTCATTAGAAAATTCCCTTAATGATAAAAACTGTAACTCTGGTCGACACAAAAAATCATATCGTAAAGTTTTTCGCCGAAAAACCTGAAAAGTTCTGGGATGATGGAATATTCAAGTTGCGTGAAAGATTGAGAAAGAACAACACAACTTTTGACGTAAAGAGAAAATTAAAAATATGAAATAAATAAAATACAAATACTTATTGGTACACGATATTGCAATAAGTAAAAACTTATATAAAAGCTATATCGACTTATTACCCTCTGTAATATTTATCTAAACATTTATTTACCATCAAATTATACGTGATTGTGTATATCTGCATTTCATGAAAGAGACAAGCATACTTTTTCCTTATATACAAGATAGTTACGTATAAATACATGTCCTTTTGTTCTCGAATATATGAAAATAATTTTAATTCATGGATACTAATTAATGGAACTTGATTATAAATGCATGTATACATACATATTCATTTAAACAGAATTTTTCAATTTGTAGGTATTTATCTTTATTCAAGGATACAATTCTTACATCAAATTAGTATGAAGGAAGGATTATTACGTTCAGCCATTTTATCCTTTTATCCATAAAACAAAATACAAGGAAATAAGTGGAATTTCTCTATTTATATGTACAAGTTGCTTGTGTGTGCTAATCTATAGGTAAAATATACAAATAGTCTCCCAAATGTTCAGTACGACTCGTATTCTTTCGAATTTCTTCTTATTCTAAATACTCGATGCTTCACATTTGCAAATGAAAATTCATTTCTTATATTATTAAAACGTACAATGATTTTTGTACAAGGTATTGATAATAATTAGATAATTACATTCAAATTCAAATCGATGAAATAGACAAGGACAAAACAAATTCATCAGAATTTACACCTCCAAGTAAACAGTTTCTGTTATTTTCGTCGTTTCAATATTCCATTTGTTATGTTTACTTTTTTAATCCTTTCATATTTGAGAACGAAATATTTTACAACGCAATGTCGTTCGTACAACGCCTTATACGAAATACCTCACAGTATCATTCATGCGATGCTTTGAACAAAATATCTCGGGTTCAAATGTTGTTAATCGCTTTGGAACGACAAAAGAGATACATATGGCGAAATAATATTGTTCGCACGATGTTATCCCGCGAATCTGTTTTTCTGTAATTATAACTTTCGCCCTAATAAACAAACACGCGGGATATCTCCGTAGCGTCGTACGAACTGTATCGCGTCGTAGGGAGACTCGTCAGTCGTTCATCGGCCGCTTTGCACGATAGTATATCGTTTTTACGTTGAATTTATAATAATAGTTTTCATTTAGCATTCCGTACGCGTAATAATCGTAATATATTAAGAACCGTATTGTTAGCGATAGCGAAGACAGTAGTAACGACGATGTGCAACGCAGTGATGATGACGCGCAATGCAGTGACAATGACGCTCGGTCAGAAAGATTAAATAAATTTACCGAAGAAAGGCGGTGGAAAATACCAACAACTACGACAAATTTTGAACCACGCGTTATAAATTATATAGATAATAATAATGGAGATGGCAGCAGGCATCTGGTTTGTCAGAAAATAGTTGCCCCACTTCTATTTCGAATACTTTTTCAATCAGGAGTTCGTTGAAATGATCGTGAATAAAAGTAGCAAATACAGAAAGAAATAAAGTTTCTTCAGGATTCCTTATAATATTACCGTTACTGATATGTATTCTGCCATCGCTATTATTATTTACATGAGTATAGTCCATTTACTTACGATCTCTATGTATTGGAATACCAATCCCATGTACAACTTTCAATTCATAAGAAAAGTTATGTCACGAGACAAATTCCTACGAATTCTGTGATTCTTATATTTCAGCGATGAGGATTATGACAAAATAAATTGAAAAGATATTGATGCAACATATAAGGTACAACCTGTTATCGACATGTTACTGTTGCGTTCTCAAAGTGCGTATCGACCAGGAAGAAATATCGTCGTAAATGAAAGCGTGATGCAATGGAAAGGTAGGCTGCCATTTGACCAGTATATTCCTAACAAACGAGCGACATTTGGACTAAAAACCTTTGTTTTGGCTGAATGTGAAACTGGTTATGTATACAATTTGAAACTTTACAGTGGACAATTGCTACGTAAACTAAATTCCAGACCACTTGGTGCCTCTGGTTCAATTGCATTTACATTTAACGAAACATTTGCTTCAACAAGGAAGAACACTGTTCCTCAATAATTACCATTCGTCTCTTGCCTTGTACGAAATATTACATAAAAATGGAATTAACGTTTACGGTATTGTACGTCTAAAACGAAAGGAAATGCCATATTACGGGGTGATTGCAAAAGATATAAATAGATTTAAAAAAGGACAAATGCTAGTCAGATATAACGAAATAGTGGCTTTTTGTGCGCGGAAAGATAAGAAGCTAGCATCAACTCTTACTACTGTACATGCTCCCCACTTGGTGATGTCTACTAATATTGATCACATTACGAGACAATACCGAAAAAAAACTCAATGTCGTTCTAGATTATATGGTAATACATACATGAGTGAAGCAAATGAAATTCATCAAATTTTACAGGAGCATAAGTAAATCTATAAAATGGTACAAGAAGTGTTTTCCGCATTTGCTTAACATAACGATATTTAATTGTCTTGTAATATGGAACTCTTGTTACGAAGATAGAAAAACTTTTCGCGAGATAAAAGAAGAGACTATTTCTGGATTATTAGAGAAGTATTTTACACCAGCTGAAAATTTTCATCGCAAAACAAAGAGATCTCACAAAATGTTCCCGCTTTGCATTAAATCTCGATGTTTCTCTAAGAACATACCTCCTACGACAAAGAGATGTCATCCTAAAAAACACTGCGTAGTTTGTAAGGAGAATGAGAAACCAGGTATCTTTGTAACGATTGTAATGTACCATTATGTATAATACCATGCTTCGAATTATGTAGTATTAAGGAACCAACATCTTGTGAAAATACCTTTCTCCTATGGTTTTTTCTTTTTTTAGAATTTACAAGGCCATTTTAACACACGACTGCATACATATTTTTTTCTATCGCCTCGAATAATTAATGTTAAAATACGGTTATGTATGTATAGTAACATGACCTTGAAGTGACATTTAGTTTCGAAAATTAAAGGTGAAATCTGAAACGACACGCGAGAGTCGGTAAATGTAAATGAACATGTTTACTATCGCACAGATGACTCCTTAGGATCTGAAGACCTAATCGCTTTCAATTTGTCAGCGTGTCGATGTACTACCGTTCGTAATGAATTAGTCGAAGCAAGAAAAAGTGAAAGACGATAACTTAAGAGAAAGTAAGCGATAAATGGCTTACTTTTATGATCAAATCATTTAGATATTACTGCAATAGAAAATATTTTCTTATATTCTCTAGTTTCGACGTCCACGTTTGCTAAAACCTGCGATCTCGATAGGCATAAATTTCACGACATAAAGATCACTTCGAGATCATGTTATTATACATATCTATGTTACTATATACATTACTATACATAACTAAATGTTATTATCAGCTGTAAGATGCGATAGAAGAAGATATGTAGTTGTGCACAAAAAATAAAATTTAAATGGATCACCTTGTATTAAAGCAACATAATAGGATAAATAAATAAATATTAATACTAGTGAAAGTAGACGAAACAAATATCTGTCGAGGTTTTAATTCTTTAGTCGTGTTCACAATATATATGTCGGATTAGCAGTAGAATTAGGGTTAGGGGCGCGTAACGAATCTTCGCCGGGATTACTCATCGTGGCAACACAATTCGAGGTATCGTTTATTGACACGAGCAAAGATGTTACAATATTAACAAGCGATCGAGATAATTATGCAATGATGACAATGATCTCAAATTCGGCAGCGAATCCGCGATCAACGGGATAACAGCTATACCTTCTCACAAGTATGAATCACAATCGACTCACTCTTTATGTACGGGTCGTAGAGACTGGAAAACTCGCTAAGGAGAGTTCTCGAAAAAGAATGCATTTTCCGTCGCGATGATGCCGCGGAGGAAAACTATGATGGGGTGTGTCTAAGGGCACGAGATCATCGGATTCGTCGAGGACAACCTTCGTCCAGAAAGTGAGGGAAACAGACGTTGCCGTTAATTGGCTAATTTCTGTATTGGTGGTCCGAGAGAGATGCCGGCCGTTCTTGAGAGAAAGTTGCTGGCGGGATGCGTCCCACGTGTGAAAGCCCGATCTCCGGCATCCTCGCGTCCAAAGTGGCAGAAAAGACTGTTTGTTCGTTTTAAAGACCTTGGTACCCAAATCCTCTGATTTATAGCGAGTCCTCGAACTAGCTGCAGAGATGCGTTGACATCTGGTAACCATCGTGCCCGAAAGATAGAGTCTCTGTCTGGACAAAGTGTTTATCCCGTGACCGCGGCTACGCTCGGCGTTTTCCATCTGGCGCCTCGAACCCAAGCTCATTTTCTCGGCTTTTCCTAAGAATTCTAACGGGGAGGCCCGATGTCCTTTCATCTCCGACATATAATATTGTATAAAATCCACAGTGTAATGATAATTTTCATATTTAACAATTCTTAAATTTATTAACTCGCTTTCTACATTTGCTCATCTGACATGACGTGGATACACGTATCTCTTTATACCATCATTAACATCAAAAGTTTCATCGTTATCAGTAGTTCAAAATAAAGCACAGGCTTAATCACATTGCCAGATCGATGTTTAATTAGACAGTCGTTGATTAATGATAACGGTTTTATTGTAAACTCCATTGAGAAAGTCATTAGCGGATCGATATAAACAAAAACAATGCTTGGAAAATCGAGTATCTATCGATTGATCGTGAACCTTTGTTTAAAAATTTCAACTTAAATAATCTTATTTCTATGTACACTGTCATATATAAATACGGTCCTGCTCGGGCAACCGAGGAGAACAGATGTGCGTAAGCAAACGTGTGCTCCAGTCAAGTGAAACGGTTTAGTGTTAAGAACAGTGAAAGTGCCAAACAATGCAGCAGCAGATACCAACAATTAAGATTGCAACTAAAGGTGAAAAATACTATATCAATGGGTCGTTAGATTTACCAGGTGTGAAACAACAACAGCAAAATAGCAACAACCAAAACGACATGGAAACAGAAGAAACGGAAGAGCAATGGAGACAAGAGGAGTGCAGATATGACAACGAAAGGAGTTACCAGGACGAAACCTGGAAACTAGCAAAGACAAGCAAAAAACGAAAAATAATTCTAGGCGCAAGTTCTACAGCAAACGCAGACACAGAAAAGCAGCGATGGCTGCAAGAATTACCCTTAAGAAACTCCTTTAGCTCATTAACTGAAGAAATAGACAATGACCCGACAAGCAAAAACACAACCAAATCAACTTACACATCAAAACCACCACCAATATTTGTTGAGGCCCAAATAATAGACCCGCTTATAGAACTACTAAACAATACAGTCGGAAAGGAGAACTATACAATAAAACAAACAAAACTAGAACAAGTAAAAATCCAAACAGATACCCCCGAAGTATATAGGAAAGTGATAAAAGAACTAAAGGATAAAAATGCTATATACCACACATACCAGCTCAAAACGGAAAGGAGCTACAAAATAGTCATAAGAGGATTACATCCAAAAACCAACACAAAAAAACTAAGCGACGAATTAGCAAAAATTGGCCACCAAACAAGAACAATAAACAATATGACAAGATATGACACGAAACAACCCTTACCATTATTCTTAATAGAACTCGAACCCAGACCCAATAACAAAGAAATTTACGAAATAAAAAAGATACTAAATACAATTGTAACAGTAGAACCACCACGATACAAAAAAGATATACCACAATGCATGCGGTGCCAACAATACGGTCACACAAAAAATTATTGTAACAGAAGCCCGGCATGTGTCAAATGTGCAAAAAATCACCTAACAATACACTGCCCACACACAGGAAAAATAGAAGAAGTTAGATGCTATAATTGCAACGGAAACCACCCAGCCAGCTATAAAGGATGTGAAATCAGGAAAGAACTACAACGCAAACTTTTTCCACCACTTCGCAACAGATCACTCAATAACTACCAACCACAACAAAGTACAACGGAAAACGAAACGACATTGAAAGCACAATATGAACCGAGCGCCATAATCGGAAACATAGATCCCCAAAGTAACCGAAGCTACGCACAAGTAACCAAAAACATTAGCCAAGCAACGCTTACAAGCAATCAGAACCAAAGCAATAACATCGAAGACGCTACAGAAATCAAAGAAATGCTCAAACAATCCACCAAAAGCATGGAAATGCTGGGAAAAATGATGAGCGAGCTAAACACAGTATTAAGACAACAAGTACAACAAACCACAATCATGCTACAACTACTCACAAACTTGCTAAGTAAAAAATAGAGATGGACAAGTTGAAAATAGCAGCCTGGAACTCCAATGGCTTGCAACAGCGAGTCCACGAAACAAAAACATTTTTGTATCAAAACAATATTGATATACTACTTGTCTCAGAAACACATTTCACTCTAAAAAGTTACATGAAAATTCCGTACTACACCATCTACGACACAAAACATCCCTCAGGTAAAGCACATGGAGGAACTGCAGTAATAATAAAAAATGATATCAAGCATCACCTACATAGTCAAACAAATCAAGAACACTTACAAGCAACCACTGTCACAATACCAACCAATGACAATTACTTCCAGATATCAGCAGTATATGTACCTCCGAGACACAAAATGACATTAAAAAAATGGGAAGATTACTTTCAATCTTTAGGCGACAAATACATAGCGGCGGGAGACTTTAACGCAAAGCACACATTATGGGGTTCGAGAATTAATACGCCGAGAGGGAGGACATTAGAAAAATATATCAGAAGCAACAACCTCAATGTACTATCTACAGGAAAACCAACGTACTGGCCGACAGACCTCAACAAAATACCTGACCTGTTGGATTTTGCAATAACAAAAGGACTAAATGCAAGCAAATTAAAAACAACAACCAGCCTTGAGCTTAACTCCGACCATACACCAATTATAATAGAATACGCAAGCAAACCACTACTTTACAGCAGGACAGATTCACTATGCAATAAGACCACCAATTGGCAATCTTTCAAAGAATTAATCGAAAACAAAATCAATTGCAATATCCCGTTGAAAACACCTGAACACATTGAACAGGCAGTATCAACTTTGACAGAAATAATACAGGAAGCAGCGCGGGCAACCACTACCCATGAATCAAATAGCAGGCAAACAAAAATTATTCCGCAGGACATCCTAGACAAAATCAGGGAAAAAAGAAAAGCGAAAGCAAAATGGCAAAAACAGAGAACACGAGAAAACAAGAAAAACCTAAATAAACTTGCAAAGGAATTAAAAAATAAAATATGGGAACATTATAATAACGAATTTACAAAATTCATCGAATCACTATCCACGCATGAGAACACCAACTACTCCCTATGGAAAGTCACTAACAAAGCGAAGAAAACAGTAAAATCAATCCCAGCAATCAGAAAAATAGACAACACATGGGCCAGAAGCAACGAAGAGCAGGCAGAAGAATTCTCAAAGCACCTACAAAATATATTCTCGCCGTACGAAATTAATAACAGCATCCCCGGATGGCAAACAAATGAAGAAGTTGAAAATGCCAGCAACACAACTGATAAACGCTGCACCATACTCAGCACAACAGCGCAAGAAGTTACAAATTTAATTAAGGCAACAAATACAAGCAAAGCACCAGGATTTGACTTGATCAATGGAAAAATCTTAAAAAACCTTCCCCCAAAGGCAATAAGACTAACAACACTAATATTCAACGCAATTCTAAGAATACAGTACTTTCCTAAACTATGGAAAATAGCACTGATCGTAATGTTACCCAAACCAAACAAAAACCCACACCTAACTGCATCTTACAGGCCAATATCGTTACTACCTGCGTTCTCCAAACTGCTGGAAAAAGTAATATATAACCGCCTAAAACCAATTATAGAAAAAGAAAAACTAATACCGGACCATCAATTTGGATTCAGAAATAAACACTCCACAATAGAACAAATGCACAGACTCGTGAATGAAATCTTACAGGCACTGGAAACAAAACAATATTGCACGGCACTCTTTATGGACATCGAAAAAGCATTCGACAAAGTTAACCACGAAAAACTCCTTCAAACGATCAAAAACCAATTTCCAAAACAAATCTATAAATTACTCGGATCCTACTTAAATAATAGAACCTTTATAGTAAAAATAAAGGATACATATTCAGAAATCAGGAATATCAAGGCAGGAGTACCGCAGGGAAGCGTACTAGGACCAATACTGTACACATTATACACGGCAAACATACCAACAACTGTTAACAGCAAAATACTTACGTTCGCGGACGATACGGCCATACTAGTGAGACACACAAATCCAGAAACAGCAGCAGCACTACTACAAGAACACATTACAAAAATAGAAAAGTGGCTGCAAAGAAAACAAATAAAAGCGAACACCAGTAAGTGCAACCACATAACATTTGCACTTAGAAAAGGAACAACACCAGATATCCAACTGAACGGCGCCCACATAGCACATACAAAGCAAGTCAAATATCTAGGAATACATTTAGACACACACCTTACATGGAAGCATCACATAAAATCTATAATAAACAGAATACGTGAAATAAGGAAAAAGATGTACTGGTTAACCAATAGAAAATCTAAATTAAGCACAACGAATAAACTAAATATATACAAAACAATAATCAAACCAATCTGGACGTACGGAGTCCCACTATGGGGGACGGCAGCGATGAGTCACATAAATAAAATAGAGACGGAACAAGCAAAAATTTTAAGAACAATAGTTAACGCTCCATGGTACGTCAGAAATGAGGACATCCGAAAAGATCTAAAAATTCCAACAGTTAAAGAGGAAATCGCTAGATACGCAAAAAAGTACAAAGAAAGACTTGCAATACACCCAAACCAGCTAGTTGCAGAAACAAATGAAACCGTAATAGAAAGAAGACTGAAGAAGAAGCATCCCGCAGACCTCGCAATAGAACGACAATAAACAACCTGGAAGATGGAACCCCGCTGGGGGTAACCATCCACATGCTATATTTTTCAAGTTATAACATTTTACCAAATGTCCTTCTGGACAAATTGTAAAATTATATAAATAAATAAAAAAAAAGAATATACATCATTTATTTTTACTATAAAGGTTCTGTAGCTTAGGTATGATTTGAGTAAGTGGTGGATTTGTTCCAGGAAGTATTTTTTGATTGTTTGTAAGAGACTTTCATGGAAGTCACTAGTGAGATTAGAAGTTAAAAGCGTATCACCAAGTTCCCTCAGTTCAGTAAATTTCACCACATAGTAAAGTGTAGTCAGTTCAATTTTCATTACATTTTATGTTCAATCAGTTTCGTTCGGGAGACTCGATTAGAACGACGTTGCCAATAAGTCGAAATTGAGTGATCCTTTGAACATAGATGCAACGGATTGCACGGTACTCAAGGTCGAAAAAAACTGTTTAAGGGTACGCGATACCCTTCCAGACCACCAAATGAATTTTATGAATAGGAACCATATAGAGATAACAGTCTGCATTAATTAAATCATCAACATAATACATCGCCATTGTTGGCGATTCCAACGATTGATTCAGTTGACAGTCGGGAGTCCCGCTATTTGTTATTATTCATTCATATACATAATCATAATAATTAAATTATTGTTAATTGTCATAATGTTGTTTAAAACATGAGTTAATTATAAAATTAATTATAAAATTTAATGAAACTTACTTACCTCAAACATATCATGAATTTCTCTTCGGAACTCATGTTTGTTCTCAGAGCTGTATTCTCTTCTGTTAAATCTTTTCCCACTCTTTTTAACAGATTATCAAAAGTATTACTATAGATATTGACATCCGGAAATAATTAAAAAATCTTATTTCATCCTTCTTGGTTGAGACATGAGAATTCGATACAAACTCAATTGATCTTTTTTTATCTTTTACGATAAGAAATAACCAATATCCTCTGTTGATTCTTTTCCTATGACGGCAATAATAAAACATAACAAAAAAAAAAAAAAAAAAAACATATTTACATCCATTTTTCTTAACTACAAGTAGCAGAATGAACGAACAAAGGAAGAAACCATACGCGTGACAGTTGAATTTTCAGAAGATACGGCACTATGCGAACGCTATTTTCGGTTATTACCAATTCGGTAAAGACTCTGAACTGATTGAAAACCCATATCATCTGAACTGGCTGTTACACCTACGGAAATTCATCGAATTTTCATTCCTTCCCTGAATTAAATAGGATATTGAAGGGTATTCATTTGAAGTCCGACGATGGGGACAAGGCAGCTGTGAAATCTTTTATCAAAAATAGATCGGCAGAATTCTTCGCTGATGGAATAAAAAAAATTTGTTACACGTCAAAAACGTATCAATATTAACGACAATTATATTGATAACTAAATACGTTAATTCGTAGCCTATAAATTATACTTTTATTCGTTTTCTTTTCTTGCTTCATTTTGGTAGCTGTATTCGTTTTCATGGTGCAGTGTAATTGTATTATCTATTATATTATACTTTATCTTTTGTTTTTGTTTTATTTAAATAACTGTTTTCGTTCTCGAGATACAAGCGATCGTGCATTAATTCACTTGTACATAGAAATTTTCTATAGTAAATGTTCACATATTTTCGTCAGTCGTTGCAGGTATATTTAATGAACAGTCAATTAAATTTGAATTAAATGTATTAAAATGTTGAAAGTAGGTATTAAATAGATCTTCACGCTAAAATTATTATAGCAAAGGATTCACTAATGTTGCTAAAAAAAAATACATTTCTATTATCTAAAAGTATATGCCTGTATAAATTGTAATAAAACAGTTATTGTATTATATTTCCATTATTATCTCGTAAAAAAATCTATTTTACGCTAGTTCGCAAAATAGCAAGAACATAAACCTTTTGAGAAAGTGAGGAAAATATACGTGATTATATGATTTAACGAATCGTGTTATTTAAATTGTAGGAATAAACGTTAAGCGTGCAATAGAACAAAGAAGATCACTTTCAATTCTACTCTTCGTTTTATTTCAAAAATCTGTATTTCAAGGTATTATTTGCACTTTCTATTATACTTCATTTTGTTATAGTTAAATAACAGAGAATAGCTTTGAAATTATTTGAATATATTATACTATAAAGTTGCTTACATAAACCTAAATACTTATATACAGTCTGTCACACAAGAGCGTGTCTGCAATATCTGCGAAACCTGACACCTAATCAGAATGAGATAAAAAGAATGTAAACAAACGAAAACTTCTCTAATACGCGTTGCTGAATACCTTTCAGTTTCATTTGAAACAGTGAAAGGAACAGAGCTTTTTAATATGAGTGCCGCGTACGCGAAACGTCGAAAATCGTCTGGCATGGGCGAATGAAAACAGAGATCGTGATTGGAGTAATATAATATTCACTGATGAATCTTCGTTTTGGGCATGGTGTCCTATTAGGCAAGCTGAGAGGAAGACGTATCACAAAAATAAGAACACTTGTACATCACATTCGAAAGATATGGAGGTCGTTACCAGAATCCTACGCTCAAAAATTAGTCGAGAGTATGCCGAAACGATGTCAAGCTATAATCGCTAATGGAGGAGATTGGACACCCTACTGTAATAGCGTATTAGTGTTTTAGATGTAGATTCAATTCATATAAATTTTTTTACAAATATATAAATATTTACAGAAATATCGCAGACACGCTCTTGTGTGACAGACTGTACTTAGGTAAATATATTCATCTACATTTCGAGTTATATTTCGAATTGTTCGAAAACATCGTAGCGTCTTTGTTATGAACTTCTATTAAATAATGAAATGTTCGAACAAATGTTATTTCGAATTGAATTCGCTAATAAAACTGGTTTCTTTCTTTTAGTGACAAACGGCGTAGACATTAGGAAGAAATTCTTACTTCTTAGCTGTTCATCTCTGTTTCATTCGTTGAATATAGTATAATCTCATTATTATTTATTGTAGCATTTACAAAGCTTAGTCAAAAAACGACGGCGAGAAATGGGATACTTTAGAAGTCTATAAAAATTATTATTTATTCCCGAAAAAGGCGAACAATTTTTCAAGGAAGACTCATGAAATTATAAATATTAAAAGTCATTTATAATATATTACTCAATCAGTGCATATATTATTCGTTTAAATAGTAATTGTATGAAAATATATTGTCTGTAAATCTTTTTTAACTTCCGCTGCAAATTTTCTGAACAACTCATAATATAATGTCCATATATTTTGACTTTAAACAATTTATTCGCAGAATTTTAAGATCAAAGTAACCGATTTGTCAGTTAGATTTATAGCAAAAGAAAAGAGCTAAAGATAAAATTTCGCGGAGATATTAATAGAGAAGTTTAGCTTTTAAGCACATTTGGATTAAATCTGAGGATTTAATCGTGTGATTAATAGCATAGATAAACCGATAACGGGACAAATTCCTTTCGTTTCTCATGTTGTAAAAGAAATTACGGAAGCCAACGTTAAGAATATGCTGTAGCACCGTATGTCATGTTGTGCGACAGTAGAACCTGAAATAACAGGAAGTACAAGATAATTTATCTAAATATCGCTAATGTGCCACTTGCTTTACTTAACAGTACGATGCAAATTTAACGAATCGGAATTTAAATAAACTCCTGGAATATTTATATACACTAGAAGATCAGGATAACTTCATAAAGGTAACTCATGATGAGTATTCTGTTGCATCAAATATTGTTTTATTATTTTTTTAAATATTCGCCTGTTGCAAAAGTTGGTTGCATTTTCGTGATAGAAAAATAATTGTCTTATTATGAATTTTTATGAAATTACGAAATACTAAACTCAACATTTAAAGAAAACAATTATTCACCTTTTTAAAAGATAATATTAGATTTTATACATACACGAAAAACACATGAAAAGTATTGCATTTCAGTTGAAATACATTGAAGTGATTATACAATTTTTATTTTATATCGTGAAATTAAATTGGTTTTAAAAATGAGTTTGATATTGAAAATTACAATGATACTTTACCTAATACATCATCTAATATATCAGGATATATGCGTATAAATTACGGTCCAGAATCACGTAGTGTTTGAAGTTAGGATTTAATCAAACATCCTGCTTTACACATGGCACAATTCAAGCATAATTTCGAGAAAGCAACCCTGTGAATGATCCTACGAGACGTTTGTTGATTAGAGTTGCACAAGATTTTACGAGATCATACAAGCTACACCGGATACGCTACAGATTAGAAGTTCGAGTTTAGTTGCTTATGTCGTGTATTATTTCAATAAGTTATTGAATATTTCGAAAAATTAAAAGAAATTTTATTATTGCGCAAAGACTTAGTCTTTCTTTATTGTTATACTATTTTTATTCAGGAAAACATGTAGATAATCAAATATTTGCCATAATCGTGTGGGAGGAAGAAAAGAGATATTTTCTTTTTAATAGAAAGTTACATCAAAATTAGATAATTCAAAAATCCATGAAACGGAAGTATACTTACATCTTGTTTATTATTTAATTAATTGCGTTAAAATCGTGGTTTCTCTTTAATGGAAGATTATATTCAAATTGGAAAATTGTCACAGATTTATCAAAAGCAAGTAAACAGTTTCTATTATCAGTTATGTGATATTACATGAATACAAAGAAATCATAAAAAGAACCTTAGGAACTATTTATACTCGTTTCAAAATTTCGTCTATATTCATTTTTATGCTATTTAACAGGAGTTCAACCTTTTTATAAATACATACTATCAAAAAGAAATATAAAATATAATATATACAATACATAGCAATTTAAGACCAATACATTCAATCTTCAACCTTACCACATTGCTCCTAGCATAATCACTCAAAATTAAACGGACCACATACATTAACATTCAAAATAAATTTTTCGATAATACAATTTTTATTCATTTTAATATTTTAAAATAAATGATTTGTATAGTGTATCGCACAAATTATTTACCGCACTGTCTTTCATATATTACCAATTTAGAACTGCTGATATATGTACATCGATACGCATTATTTCTTCAATTATTGTAAAGTTCCTTACGAAAACTTTCTTAAAGTTATCCTTGCATGGTGCAACAAGGCTTATTGTCTTAATAATTACTTTCGAAAGAAACTGTGCGTGCTAACCGCAGACTTCCAACGCAAGAACAATCTAAAATTCGCGATCGATAACGCGTCACGCGAGAAATGAATGCTGTCACTGGAAGTGACGAGTGAATGGCTCATACAGTCGGTCGACGAACCTCTTGATTGAAATTTAAAAAGATCAGCCGACAGAATCCGCGTAATGGAAGCCCGTATCAGGTGGAGGAACGGTCATTAACTTCTCTCAATACAAATTCATGACACTTTTCTCGTTTGTCTCCATCAGATGTAGTGAAAGTATTTGAATGCTCATAGACACCTTTAATGTATGTATTAGGTACGTGTGTCATATGAAACATTTTGAAATTTTATGTACGCTGTAACGAGATAGGATCATCATGACTGTATTAGTAAAATTGGTAAGCAATAGCAGCTATTGTTAAATGGCAAATTGGCAATATATCTGGCTTTGAGACCAGGAAGTAATTTGATAAGAATTGTCTTTTGTTTAGTTTGCAGTTCCTTATTGCTTTCAGACGTAATGTATCAGTACCTTGGCTAAGTCTCTTCCGCTGAACCGAATTTTACTGATGGAGTTAGAGTTTGTTTCACTTCTTTATGAAAGACTATTTTATATTCTCTAACGCAATTCAATATAAATTTATCTCACGTTATCTTCTTCTAATTATTTAAAAAATATTTCAACTTATCAGCGGCGAAACCTACATTCATTTGAACCTAATTTGGTCTGTCGCTTTATTGTATACCTGATATCGTGCCCTGTTATCGAATGACTGCTTCGTCCGGAAGAGCAATCGTTTGACCTGCCCTGTTGGTTATTGGTATCCTTACTATGAACTTGACTGGTTGCGAAATGACCTTTTCCCCAGTAGGCTATTCGAATTTAAAGATTGTCCGGATATCGAAACTGATCCTTGAATTTTATAAGAAGATTGCTTTTTAATAGAGTTGGCTACTGTATCCATTACTTTGGCTTCCTCGATTTTTTCAGGTAAACTTCATCCAAATAAAAAATCCTCTGCTTTTGCAGTCTCGAGATTAAGCTTCTCATTTCTTTATTTATTCTTGTCACGATGAAAGCATTTCTTCATTTAGTCTGACTATGCATAATTTTTGTAACGAGCTTCCTTGCATCGTGTAATTTTTCCACGAATTGAACTTTATCAATACTATCTGGTTCTTTGACCAATGCTGTCATAGGCGAACAAGGAGCTGCCAAAGCTGCATTTGCTAATTGTTGTCCCTTGGTCGTGTGGTTATCTCTTGATTTTGCATGCTTTGACGATTTTAAACGGATTGAAAAAATTGACCACTACGCAAAAACACGCATCATTTCCAACTCACTACGAAAGAATATGAAGATGGAATGAATCGAGAAGCGAAGACATTGTTCCTGCTTGTGTTCTGCTTTTCCTTTACTTTAACGTAGTGACCTGTGACGGATATCAAAAGCAATACTACACTTGTAATCGAACGTACGAAGCGAATGGAATACAGTCAATGTAAAAAGTATTTGTACAGTAATTGATTTGAACGAAAATGTCGTAGAACATCGCTTATTAACGAAATTTTAATAACTACAAAACCATGTATACTTTTGTATACCATATATACTTTTAGGAGTCTGCACAATAATTTCCATAAAACAGAAGATAAGATATCTATGTTCCTTGTGAAAATATTAGTAAATATCTAAAAACTGGCATTGAATTTATCAAATTGATGAGTAGATATACGAAATATTTTTCCATTCTAAAAGAGCCCTCTCTAAATCATTTCTTGGTGAAATATGGGCACCTGGAAATATTTTTTCTTTCAGGTGGTCTCATATATTTTCAATAATGTCTTTCGTTCAATGATTGCGTAGGTGTTTTTAAATGTTTCCCAACAAGCTGAACGCTTACGTATCAGTTGTATTATTGCTTTGGATTGTTATCTTGCATCCAATTCAGATTGAGAAATAATTTAAAGAGGTTATTTTAGAAGAATGAAAAGATATTTCAGGTAAAGTACTTATTAATTTAATAAATTCAATACTACGGCGGCTTTAAACCATAATAAAATCGAAAGGAAAACCCATTAAGTAATAAAATAATTAAATTTAGCGATTCCTTTCCCTAAATATTAGGTAAGCCTTATTAGTTTTTTCCATTAAACAGTTACTGTACGAATATTTATTACGTACATATTTGAGGCATTTTTTAAATATTTGTTAATATTTCCACAGAGGACATAGATATATCACTCTTTCTGTTATGAAAATTATTTTATGGGCTTGTAAGGATATGTACAATATTGAATCCGTTATATTTTTATTAATAAACGATGTTCTACAATATTTTTGCTGAAGTCAATTACTATACAAATACTTTTTACACTGATGTTATAATTCCTCATAAAACACCAAGCTGTTCTTGAGTATTTATGTATTTATTCAAAATACACTACTGCCAATATTGAATAAAATTCATTAACCAAAGCAACTACAAAATTAATAAATTTATTATATTCATTCCAAATCATCCATCATTAGAATTCCATGAAACATTAATTCTTTACTTAACTCGTTTACTACAAAAAAAAAAAAAAAATAATAATAACGCATATAGTTATTTGGATGATTATGTACATTATAGAACATTATAATATTATAATAAAACATTGAAACATGAATGATTACAGTCATGATACCAGTGTTGGTAAAATTTAAAACTAATTTGGAAACGTATGTACGTACCTACATAGGAGCTACAAGACAATTGCAAACGTGCTCTTTGCAAATGGCACTGATATATTCGTGCAGTCAACTATTCATATTATTAATAAACTTCACTGTTTAGTGCGACGACACGTAAATATTACGTTTAGACAACTACTCGTGCTGTGCACAATTTTTTTACCACATGTGTGTTAACAATAAATTTCTCACATACCTATATATTTTTCATTTATAATTGTAGTATCATATTGCAACATTAATTTTCAAAACTTTTGTACAACAATATATGTAGATGTAACGTAGTCAAAATTGTCTGTGATAAATATTTCAGTACTTTCATAAATCACTGTACGAGTACATGACTTTCACCTCACTGCTAGTTAAATAAATAGATTGTTAAGAAGAAACGTAGAGACCGTAACGTGCCTATCGATTACCCTCGATCGATCTATTCTTCGAGGAAGAATTGGTTAAATTATCCTAGCTTATCTCGTATCTTTATAATTCTCTATTTATTTATTTATTTTTTTCGTCAAATTGTAATAGAATTTTCTATTTAATTGCTTAATTATACTGAATATAGGTAGCTCTTTGAAATCGAACATTCTTCGATCGAAAGGTTCGATGGGTAAAGTATAAGCACGAAGTAATTGTTCAGACATGATGAATAGTAGGTGATGCATGAACTTTGCAGAATGCAGGAACTATTAAGATGTACAGACGTGCATTTATTGGATGCACCGACTTTTATTACTCTATTAAGTGAAATTCAGTACGCTTTTTATTACTCGATTTTGTGTATTTCAATGTAAAATGATGAAGTTGAAAGGTTGAAAATATTATGTTTAAAATATAATGAGGTATTGAAATATGGAATAACGAAGTACAAGTTATACTTTGAACTCGATCAAAAATGAGAATGTATTTCGATGTTGAGCAATTCAACATTAAAAATCATAATTTTATTGTAACAGTAATAAATATATATTATTTATAATTAAGTAATTTATAATTATTTATAATTTAATTTATAATTAAAGAAAGTCTATCACATTATTATTAAAAAATATATATATTTATATTATCATAAAGGTTACGCTGTTTGTACGTGAATTTGAAAATGTTCATGACATGTATAAATAACTGAAATACGAATATGATTAATGCAATCAGTTCCACGTAAAATTTCATGATTTTATCTACATCATACTATATCTGATCGTACAATAATGTGGAAGCAGAAATGTGTGAGATTTCAAAACTTGGAAATATTTTCAGTTCATAGGAAAGAATATAAATATAATTTATGAAAGTCTTTAAAAAAAATATTTTTTATCTTCAAAACGATAACTTAGAAAAGATTTATTTTTTTTAATCTTTCAGTGCTAATTAAATTTTAAAAAGTTTCGTATAACACATAATGTATTCATAAATAGCGTTCAAACACTTTTGTAAGCCACTGTATGTTCGAAAGCTTAGTTTCTTAGAAACAGAGTTTTATGCGAAAAAATTTCCATCCTACGCTTTTAGTCTCTCGAGAGCATTCACCCTCTTCTGTAATTACGTTACGTATTTCATCACACTCAATAAGAAAGTAACTCCAAGCTGAATGATATGATGAGTACATGCTAAATTAAAACCAAAACGTGCAGCGCACGTCGATAAAGATAAGTAATGGCAGAATTTCAAAGTAATGATTTCCTTTCTCGCGGAGGCACCTTTCTAAAAGGAGGATCAAACGATCCGAGCAACACCGATTACGGGTTAATCTTTCACGTTCGATGCCGCGTTTCGATTTTATAACCAAAGATGGACATTTTGATTCATGTTATTGTGTCATTAATTTATTCAAATTATTGTGTCAAGGCTACCCTGGCTTCCTCTTTCCGCTCCACTGGATGTTGCATTTTATAACGCGTTATCGTGATTCACAGAGAAAAAAGGAAAGGAAACATCGCAGAAACTGGATTTTCCGGTCGACGGTGTTCCTTTTCTTTCGGCGTGCGCGTTTCAACCAGAATGAGATAACAAAATAATTCACCGGGCAGATAATCGCGAACGTACGAGTGGATTTCAAAGTCTTGCTTTGTAGATTGCGTACACTTTGCGGGTTCGTTCGTTTAGAAACCGTATTGGGAATGTCGGTTAATAGAAGTTAATAAAACCTGTTAATACGACTATCTGAATTCAAATGTGCGATTTTTAGATTAAGATTAATAAAAATTTGTATGGGCAAATCGTGTTACTTAGAAAGTTTAATAGCTTCAACATACACCTTCACAGTTAAAGATTACAGAGCAAAGATATGATAAGTGTAATTTAGTGGTTAACAATGTGTATTTTAATATAACGTAATTCGAAATAGAAGCAATCTATTCGGCTCAAACATACAAGTTTTTTAAAATAACAAATCTATGATGTGTTGCAAAAAAAAAAAAAATTAAGCGGCGTACCTAATATTTGTAGTATGATAGTCAGCACTATTGAAATCAATATTTTGGATGTAAATGTTTTTCAAATATACTTCATCAACAAATTTAATGAAAAGACGGTTTTGCTGATTAGCTGATATTGGATTATAAAATCGACCTCAAACGAAACATAAAAAGTGTTACTTATTAATTATTGTGTTGATATACATCCCCATTCATAAATATTATGACACCTACTGGTTTGATAAGAAATATGACAATTAATCTAACTTATCAAAGGAACAATAAATCGATCAGAATGTCGTATTCGTGCAAGATGGCAATCCAATACCTATAGGTGAAATATGTGATACTTAATTGTAAGAATTACAGTGATTTAATAAATTATTATAATTGGACTGCGGATGTTTATACAAAAATGTATTCTTTATAAAATACAAGTCAAAGAAATCTGGATAAAAACTTGATAGAAACTTGTTACATGATTAAAAGTTTGTAAAAATATGTTTCTTATCTTACATTTTTGCATAATAAATATATTCTTGCATATTTATGTTCAAAGATATACTTCCATATCATCATGTAATTACGTGACATATTTATTTCATCAAATTGACCCATTTATATAGATCAAGATATATAAAATGATACAGACCACATAAAATCATACATTTTTTGCGACTTTTAATGTTCGGTTAAACGTAACATGTAGTGGTTTTGTTTCGAATCAGGACAGTTCTATTTGATTAAATTTATAGCATCATAACCTGCAACGTAAATTGTATGGTGAACAAGAAACATGTCTGGGAAATTTTTTCTATAAACGAATATTTTAAAAAATAGGCGAACATTAGATATATCTTAATAGATGTAAACGTCATCAATTGATAACTGCAAATCTGAACAAAATGCCTATTTATTATTGCATATGAAAAGTATCGTTAAGTACTAGTTGTTAAATATTGTAGATAATATTCGATATACTAAACATATGTCAAATATGTTTCCAATATACTTTGCATATTTCATTTGCATAAATATTATACCTATATCTATATTTCTTGTTTATTTAACCGCTTATCTAGTCTTTACTTTATAATTACGTGTTACTCGTCGTAAGTTCTTAACCAATGTAAATCTTATTGGAAAGAATATGAGACAAATTGCATAGAAAGTTTCAGGAAGTATAGCCAAAACCTGAATATGAATTGCATTTATATAGAGATATTAGGATATAAATTTAAATTTATACATTATTTTTTATTTATTTTATGATTTTATACAATGGTTGTGATAGCAAAGGCAATATTTCCATAATGCACAGCTGCAGGAAGACCGAATGTTTAACTGAATTCTTTTAGATTTCAATACTCGGGAATAGCTGTTAACTGAACTTGTTTTTGCGTACACAGCTAAGGGATCACCCAAGATCATGCACGTTTCCTACACGATGACTTCATGTAACATGGATTACATTCTTTACCTTTTCTTGCGACGTTCACTATTGCTGTTCCCCTGTAAATTTTATTCGAAGAAAAAAATGCCAGGTACGCGGTTTGAGGCAATTACGGGATTACGAAATAGCAAATTAGATGTCAACGACGGAGGAAATACTTCGTATTTTAATGTAGTTATAGTTTTGTAGTATATTCAACTCTTTCTTATTGAACTACTGTATAAAATCCTTAGAAGAATTTTTGAAGATTTTAGTTATTACGAATATCTTTTTGTAAATAGCTTTTGCATTTGCAAAATCGTATACTAAGAATGTAATAATGTGTACATATATATATATGTACTAGTATTACTATAATTACCATATTTATTTAATAATAGTAACTAATGTTTTTAATGTTACTGTATTTATCAATATCTACATTTTAAAAACTATTTACAACAGAATACTAATAGAATGGCCTTTTAATTATATTCTTTATTATATTCTTATATAGCTATAGAATCAGTTCAATAGTATTATCATGATTTGTACAATTAGCGGCTACACGCAGCTACACTATTAATTTTAATCTCAGTATAATATCAACGTGTTATCAATACATTCGGTGTTAAACTAAATATCTACCTCACGACCACTCGAATTTCTTAACATTAAAAAGTATCGCAATCTGAACTCTGAAACAAACACTGAAGTCTTTTGGAACTCCATCAAAATCCGCTTTTCACGAGAAAAAAGCTAACAGCTTGGGACCTAGACGAGCTTTTCCAATACAGATTGCAATGTCGAATCGCGGAAACATCCAAAGAGGAAATGAGTGATTTCGATTCTAAAAAAGTCGAAATGCAGCGATTCGATTCGAGGCAGAACGAAAGTAAGAGCGAACCGAGGCCAATTTACTTTTAACGCGTACCAGCGTCGGATCATTGCACTTGCCAGCGGATATTATCTGCCTATAATCGGGGATCGATTTCATTCCATTCGATCGGTTTCGATATCCCGCGATTTCCCTTCCATTTCCAAGCTATTTCAGCGAATGTAAATCCAGAATGCGTTCGTTCATTCGCATCGAGAATAATACGTGCTGGTATTGGAATCTTTATTATTGTAATTTTATCATTGTCAAACCCGTACATGTATATAAAATCTTATGTTTAAAATTCTAAATCTATAACTCTTTAATTTACGAAACAAATTACGGGACCAAAATTGATAGGCAGTTTACGAACAGTGGAATTCAGCATACGATCTTGTACATGCTGGTGTAACTTCATGCAATTCTACCCCACAACGCGACGTACGAACACGATCTCTTGCTTTACAATAAAATGAATAGAAACTGTAAATGTATTACTTTGTGAAACTTATCTGCTAATTATCAACACGCTATAATCCGTTTTTGAGAATCGTTGGAAATAAGATTGTAGCGCTTAACTGCAATACTTATTAACCAGTTAGCTAACTGTTGTAACCTCTTTGAAGACTTTGAAAAGTATGTACCTAAAATGTAAATCCCAGAGTACGTGTGGCTGTTATAATATGGAATTAAATTGTAATAAAATGACTATTTTATTTTTCAATTTTACTACTGTCAGGGCTCATCATAACACAAAATATTGGCATTTCTTCATGACGAGTATACTCATCACAAGCAGCTAACCGATCAATAAATTAGTTATGGAGATAAACATGATGCACGACTTTTATACGCCTTGCTATACGGTTTTGTACAGTACAAGCTTTCTCTACGATTGTAACTGGTCGTGAGGATTTCATTGGTATTAATATTTACTTTGTACATTTGCTCTTTATTTGAACAAGATTTTCTTTAACTGATTAAATACGATCAAAAAGCGAAAAGAGATATAATCGGTTATCGATTGAATTAAAATCAGTCAAAACTTCTGATATTTCCTATCTTTTTAGCAAAATTAAAATGCGCGAGAGAATTTTAATGGCAAACTCTTTTAACTACTGTGGTGTCATACACAATTGTGTTAATAATTTATTTTTCCACCATTCGCTCTTTGCAGCTTACATTCTTTCCAACTCGTTCCATATCTGGTGCCTTTGTATCATCGTTTTGATTAACATTCTGAATATTTGTCCTCAGATATTATAATGTAATAGTGAAAAATTACTACACAGGTGATTCGATTGAATATAAAGATATTTTTCGATATGACATAGTAATAAATTAAATAATTGTTATATGTATACGTTATTATAGAGAGTATTTCCGCGTTATTGTATTTATTGTAACATTTACATGCTATTTAATACTCTTGTATTTTTATGCAAATTCACTTTCTTATGAACAGAACTAAAAAAACTTTCAACCACTAAATTTTATAAAGAGTATTATACTTAAGATATTCTGTATATCTTTTGCATTATATATACTACATGAATGTTTGGATCTTTACGATTTAGGAGAGAGTTGTGCAATACTATTTGTCTTACGATTTTTTTTTTTTTTATCTTGAACTAGAACAGATAAAAATCAAACATTCGAAAAAAGATCTGTAGTACAGGTAGAACATACTAAAAGGAGAAAAGTTAAAATTATGAAATTCAACAATAAGAATTGAAAATTTACAAGATCAAAAATGTTGTAATTTGTAGTAAATAAAAAATTTTTGTCCAGTATTGACCAATTATTTAATTAGTAGATGTCGATATGAATGATTAATAATGTTAAAAATAAAAGACATTTAGATGTTAGAATACACACTTTTATTCAAATTTTATTTTTACAATCATAAGTAACATAATTAATATTTTTTTAGTTTGTGCATTTGTCGTGTGTCTAAACTTCACATTTGTCGTTTTTGGAATATTGGAGCAGCCTCAAAGCTGTATTCTTGCTCTCCTATGTCACTTTCGCTTTTCCTGCACGAAGAAGCAGAAGAGAGATTAAACGAACATCTTCTAATTAGCTCCAGTTGCTATTAGATTGAACTTACAGATAAAGGAAATTTGGTCTTGACGGCTGATTGATTGGTACTGGACGACAATTTGATGGCCAATACTGGACGACATACACGACGAAACGTTTCAGATTATAAAATTATAACATGTATAATGTACAAAGAAGATTGCAGAACTGGGGCTCGTAATTATATTTAATAAATTATATATAATATACATACCAGAAAAAAATCATTTACTTGTCTGAGAAATAAAATATCAGTTCTAGAAAATAACTTTTAACATTCAGAATATCAGTGTCTAATTTAAATAGTATATATGTTACCGTGTAAAGTGCAAATGACGCGTCCTTTTATCGTTGTCTAATCAGACATGCAGACTGACGTTGCTCGATGTAACAGTTACATATTTACTGTATGTATGAATATACATGTGTGTTAGATAAAGACACAGTAAGCCTCTAGACGTTCTCTTTCTATTCCTATATCGCTTTCTTAGCTCACTCGCGCATCTATCTTCATATCTCTATGTATATTACACAAAATTGTTATATTCATTTGTTTATTCAAATAAAAGCGCTAATATTTGGTGAAAAAGCCAGAATTAATTTAAGTCGGTTGTCTGTAGCAGTCGATACTGTACGACTCTCCTCTACATGATATATTGTAATTAGAGAAATGAAACTTCTGCATGTGATCTTAATTCGATGGCCAGAAACTGCTGAATGATGTTAATATTTCGCACGTTAGAATATTCTCCCATAATGTTGCTAATTAGAAAATAAACAGGAATATTCTCACGAAGTTTGTCCAAAGTCGGCCCAATTCGCGAACGAAGGACGGTGATGAAACACGCGACCAACGTCACGGAGATCCTCCTTTGTCTCGAGCAAGGTAATTACTTCATCGCCTCCCGTATTTCGTATGCCAGACGTTATGTAAATTAAAATTTTGCAAGCGTGCACAATTGCCGGGTCGCGGCTTGCATTACGCGCTTCACGGTTTGTGCGACTTTCCACTGCAGAAAAAATGAGAAATTTTTGCCGATTCTGCCGATCTTTTATTACTTCCGTATCGAATTGCATTAACCTGCGCTTCTTCTTGCACCGGTGCATGGCACTAGATCGGACGTATCTGCTTGCATCGATTTGCATAGATGTTTTTTCTAGTAATGATCGTTACTTCATGATCGGCCGGGATCGACTAAATTAAGTGAAACTCTCATTCACACGAAATTTGCTAACATTTCATCAGAATAGAAATTTGTTTCACCTACTAAATATTATAATAAGTACTCTGCTTTCGATATTATATATATTTTTTCATATTATGTGCATTCTGTAGACCTTGAGAATCTTAAAATTGAACGAAAAAATGACTGAACCTAATATGGCTCTAGTAAAGGAAAAATCGTCCAGGGTCTTTTTATTTGTAATTTTCTAACCAAATTACGTTCTATCAAAAATAACATATCTATTGGGTTGTCCGAAAAGTTTCTTTATAATATAAGTTTTATAAGATGATAATAAATGAACGATAATTTCTGTTTTATATTATTTTATTGAATTATGTATGATCCATTTCGTTATATTTCTATTATTATGTTCATGCATTATTCAATAAACTAATATAAAACAAGAAACATTGTGCATCTATTATTTCCTTATAAAACAAAAGAAACTTTTCGGACAATCTAATATATATTTTTGAACGATACTGTATGTTGCTGTGAGTTTTAATGATTTTGTAAATGATCTCGAGCGCTGGTTTAGGAGGGTTTTTATATTGGAGTTTAGTTCCTTTGGAGGAGTTATCGTCGGATGTGTGTCAGGGGTGCCTTTTCGTTATTATTTCGATAGCTGTGGTATGCGGGATGTTTAGTCTATGCTTAGATGTTTAATTTACTGAGCGAGTGGCCCTTCCTGAGCGGGTGGTCTTCTTGAGTGTGTGATGCTAGCAAAATGTGCAAGAGCATTATCTTGCTGAAATCATGATCTCTGTCGAACATCTTGCGAAATAGTTTCAAGGTATCCTGGTGAAAGATTTCGGAGAAAATTTAAATAAATTGAACTGTTAATAATCCGTTCGAGGAAGTGCGGTCTGATGATTTGGCCATTCAATATTTCAAGCCAAACATGTAAGTTTCAACGATGTTGATTGAGCACTTGTCGGGACCAATATGGATGTACTGGTGACCAACGATGACAATTTTATTTATCGATACAGCCATTGCTACAAAATGTCGCTTCGTTGCTAAAGTAGACGTTATAAAAAAATTTGATTCTGTTCTAAATTTTCAAGTGCCCATATACAAAACCGAATTCTTTAGTTGTGATCTCTTATGCAATATTGACGTGGTAGCACTCTATCGAAAGCATTGTAACATTCGTCGTATCGTAGATCCGTCGACAGTCGTCTCGAAGTATATCACTTCTACCATACTAGCATCCTCAACAAAAGACCAGTGGAAGAGGTAAAAGGAAAGCTGACAGAAATAT
Organism: Bombus campestris; assembly: GCA_905333015.3. Classification (NCBI taxonomy): domain Eukaryota; kingdom Metazoa; phylum Arthropoda; class Insecta; order Hymenoptera; family Apidae; genus Bombus; species Bombus campestris. The sequence continues at coordinate 5,863,362 of HG995129.1, read as the reverse complement.
ATTTCAGGTTTAGGAAAAACAGGGGAGTAATTGACGCAATCTGTGTCCTAAGCTTTGTAGTGAACAGGTAATTGTTTGCACTCTTCACTTAAAATCTTCTTCGTTTAAAATCCGTGTTTGCTCGAATGGATGAGGAAGTCATAAAGAAGATGTTGGTAACATCTGAAATCAGTAACCAATTGTGGCTGAGAATAATGGACATTTATAAATGCTGAAGGTTGCAGATAGCTGTTCGGAGGTGTTCTGGTCGCAGAAGGGGGTCAGGGGTTAGATTTGATAAGCACGTTATTTAATATGTACAATTAATGTGTACATATATACTTGACGAAGTTAGAGAGGGAAGTAGGGAGAGAGAAAATGAAATTCTGGATCACTGCATACGCAGACGATGTAATTTTGTTAGCAAAAATGGAGGCTGAATTCAGAGAGGATGAAACTGTTCAGGAAATGTCTAAGAAAGAAAGATATCTCACTCCTAACTTTACTACTTCAACTACAGAGCGATAAGACAATGTCTGTGCGTTGGAAAGATGAGATACGGAAGTATCTGTTAAGTCCGCTTTAGCGTCCAGTTTAGCTTACGCCCATATCTCCACCAATTCTTGGAAATAAAGTCTTGGCGCGAGCTTCAAGCGTGTCGTATTGAGTTACATCGTCTCACTGCAGTCCACATGTTACTATGCCGAGTATCGTTTTTTCGTTCACACTCTTACTTTTCCCTTCTCTCAGTCTAATTCTCAGACTTTACCAATACAGATAATCGTTCTGATTAACCCTGGATCGTGAACGATCTGTAGATATGTATGTAGATGGACGTTTCTGTAGATATAGCAACCTCTTTGAATGGTCCAAGTGGACACTGTATCTACCGCACGGCGAACAGGTTTCACTAAACGATTCGCCGTGCAAAGGTTAATCTTCAAATTAGGTATCTAGAAAACAGAAGGTCAAATCGAAAAACCAATGAGAATAAAGTATTTAATTTTTTTTTATTTGATTTTTGAGACAAGGTTAACATCGAATGTGTCCCTCAGAACTCTACAGCTTTTGTTTAAAACATTTTTTTCGATAAAGCTCAGTTTTCGAGATATTTCGCTGTCTAAATTAAATCGGGGGATTCTGTATATTGAAAAATAAATTTTTGTTTCCTGAGAAATCTTAAAACTTGACATTTCCCCTCTTTTCCCCGTGAGTTCTTCACATGTATATGCATGTAAAATGTACATCGTTATGTTTGTAATAAAAAAAGGCAAATCTGTTCTCTTATATACACAGTAGCTGTAGTTTTTCAAGTAAATATGGCAGAAGCGTCTTTTCTACGTATTTTTGGAAATCTTTTATTAACTACGAATTTTTCCTAATATTTATTAGAAGCAATCAAATTCTTTTTTATCTGTAACTGTTCTTTTGCGTAGGCGTAACTTGAGTTGTCATAAGTTGTTCTTTCGTCCAGTCGCGGGGAGACGCGATCACGTTGAAGCGCGTCAACGGGAGTCGTAAATTCCCGTTACGATTATAACAATCGACACCACGAACAGGTCGATCCCCTTATTTCTTGTGGGATAATAGGGGTATTTGTTGGGGAATAAAACTGTAGTCTACAGTCTTATAATATTTATATTTTTAACAACTTGTTACACTTGAGGTTCTGTCGTGGCGGAAGAGATAATTGATACAGATGATGAAGAATAATACACTTGATAGATGAATAGTAGTAATAAAGGAAAGATTAAGATAATATCAGTTTGATCGAAGTGAGGACTATGTTTTAAGTTGACTACGCGAAGCTTATAGGAACAGTCGTGTTGACTGCACGACGTTTTGTCGAACAGTGATGACCCGTCTCGTTCAATTACGGAGGAAAGCTCGGTATGGGTGTCCTTTTTAATGGGAAATACCTGCTGTTTTTAATGGACAAACAACCGCTTTCTCCGTAAGTTATAAGAGCGTGTAATAAACCTAAGGACTGTTTTAAGGACCATCCATAAACCGAAAATACTTATATGAATAGAAATTAAGCTAAAAAGATTCGGTTTATGGCGGTTCCTTAGGTTTATTGAAGGTCAGTATAACGGTATGTAGGCCTCGGCGGTCAGACCATGAGGGCCGTCGCACGGACCGTCTTACGCGACGTAACATAAGTTATTAACCTTTACATATAAGTTACAAAATATTTATTTAAGAACTTTTTTAAAGAATTAAACAGCTGTATATACCTACATATGTTACAGAATTTAGTTCCTGAATTTGAACGAAGTAAATAATTTTGAGTTTTAGCATTTTCTGTATCGATGTAATATTTGATTATTAAAAGGGTGAGTAGAATAAGTAATACCTGAAAAATTGTGACATAATTTCTAATTTGTAAATAATAGTTATTTTACACATATGTATATTGCAAGAAGGAAACAATTTTTAATTATATGTTTATATTGGTTACATTCATTGTTTGTCAATATACATATATACTTGCATTTTAATTTTCAATTCAAGCACAGTTGATTAATTTTTTTCTCACAAAACTAATCTAACGTAGTCTAACACGTAACAAATAACAAAGTGAAATATCTGCAGTTACCACGTTATTATGGCGGCTAAAAATTAATCATTTTTATATCTAAAAATTTGTTAATATAAAAGTTATACAATATAACGAGAATATAATAGCAGAGAGAAAAAAGAAATACGCTAACAACATTATTATAATAATTGTGAATGAGCCATGATATAAAGGATGTTGCAGGAAGTCTCAAAATCCATAAAGCAGTGTAATTATTTCTAAAAGTGGAAAATAATTAATGAAGTTAATATACTCTAAAATTTAACTATCCGTGAAAACTCAGTTAATAATTATTTATTGTCTGGTACTACAAGAAATATTGTGACAATAATATCGCTATCTCTAGATTCCATCACCAAATTCTATCACCAAATAAGAATTTTAATTAATAAGAAATTTAATTATGTAATTTCAATTATTAATTATATAATAATAATTGATAAATGCACATCTGCATTTACACATTTAAAAATTTCTATATCGTATTTATCTTAAACGCATAGAACGCAATGATTTTTTAAATTTTGCTTTCTAAAAATTCTTCGTTGTTGTTCAATAATTTTTCAGTAAATTAAAATGTTCCACATAATATCTTCAAAATTAACAAATTCCTTATCATATACCTGCTTTTCTTTTTTTACCAGTTTGCTCTCAGTATCTTCCGATATTATTCAATCGTTTTTCTGAAAATTTGAACCTTTTTAACAATTACGATTGAATTGATAATAATTAAAATATTGATGGTTGTAATAATGGTAATGGTTATATTAGGTTACAATAGTAGCAGTAGCACCCGAGAAGCAAGCCGTTCCTGCCCACCGCCGCCACCAAGGTGGCGCCTGAAGGAAAGGGATAGGGATCTGCTCCAGGCGGCGGTCACCGTTTCTGCGTGGAGCTGGGACGCTCAAGCGACGCAGGAGAATAGCATCGACGAGGAAGCGGAAAGCCTGCGGAAGGACATGAGCGCGGCTTGCGACGCCTCGATGCCGCGTTCCGTACCCGGCGGCGGTGCACGCAACCGCTGCGTCCACTGGTGGACAGACGAGATCGCGGAAACCCGAAGAAGATGCGTTCGGGCCCGCAAAAGACTCCAAAGGGCTCGTCGCAGGCGGATACCCGACGAAGGAGAGATCTGCCGCTACTACGAGGACTACAGGGAGAAGAGACGCGCTCTTCGGCGGGAGATCAAGATCGCGAAAGCCCGGTCCTGGATGGAACTGGTCGAATTGGTCGAATCCGATCCGTGGGGGCGGCCTTACCGATTGGTCACGAAGAAGCTGCGACCACCGGCCCCCCCGCTGACCGCAAACATGGATCCGGTGTTGCTCGCCAATATCATCAGGACTTTGTTCCCACGGCGGCGAGATGACAATGACAACGACAACAACGACGCGAGGCGGACACCATCCTCCCGCTCCAGCGAGACCACGGAGTGGAGCGAGGAGCTGCGAGTCACCCGAGAGGAGCTCTTCGCAGCAACAAAGAGGATGGTATCCCGCGGCGACGTAGCACCGGGTCCGGACGGAATCCCAGGCCGGGTTTTGGCGGAGTCTATGGACACCTTGGCTCCCCGCCTGCAAAATCTGTTCACCAGATGCTTGAGGGAAGGAGTCTACCCCCGGGCATGGCGGAAGGCGAGGTTGGTTCTGCTGCGGAAGGAGGGTCGCCCGTCGAACTCGCCGTCCGCGTACAGGCCGGTGTGCCTTCTGGACGAGGTAGGCAAGCTCTTCGAAAGGATAATCGCCGCCCGTCTGGAGGCCCACATGTCGGAACGCGTGCCTGGATGGCACAACAGCCAGTACGGATTTCGTCGAGGTCGCTCGACGGTGGACGCTGTGAAACGGGTGAGGTCCATGGCGGAAGCCATGGTTTCCCGAGAAGGGGTGGCGCTGGCGGTCTCCCTGGACGTCTCGAATGCCTTTAACTCCATACCCTGGGATAAGATAACGGAGGCGCTGGAGCATTTCGAGGTGCCGCCGTACCTCGTCCGCCTCATTCGGTCGTATCTCAGCGACCGATGGATCGTATACACCGGCAAAAGTGGGGAGGAGACGAGACCGGTCGAGCGCGGTGTTCCGCAGGGTTCGGCATTAGGACCCATTCTGTGGATCACGGCCTATGACTCGGTCCTTCGATGCCCCATGCCCCCGGGCACAGGCATGGTGTGCTACGCCGACGACACCTTGGTCCTGGCCGGGGGTCGTTGGTGGTACGAAACGCTGAGGTTCGCGGAGATCGCCGTGGCATGCGCAGTACGCGCCATTCGGAGGCTCGGCTTGAACGTGTCGCCGGCCAAGTCAGAGGCTTTGGGGTTCTTCGACCATCGCTGCAAAGGAGCCCCTCCTCCTGGACTGTGCGTGGATATCGACGGAGAGGAAGTCCCGGTGAGATGCCAGATGAGATACCTGGGTCTCACCATCGACAGCGGATGGACGTTCGGGCCGCATTTCGATCTGCTGGTCCCGAAAGTGACAGCCGCAGCTAACGCCTTATGCGGCTTACTGCCGAACATCGGAGGAGCAGGAGTCGAAGTGCGCCGACTTTACGAGGGTATGGTTCGATCGCGAGTCCTCTACGGGGCTCCCGTATGGGCCGAAGATCTGATGGCCAATCGTCGCAGCCTGCTCTTGCTGAGGAGGCTACACAGGACGACCGCTATCCGTATAGCGAGGGGATATCGGACCATATCCTACGCGTCGGCGTCCGTACTGGCGGCGTCTCCTCCGTTCGAGTTGCAGGCCCTCGCGCTCAAACGGGTGTACGAACACCTGAGGGGTCTGGGCTCGGGCGGCGGGGGTACACAGCCCACCAACATCGACCGACCGGCCCAAAACGTCCGGGAGGAGGCGAAGCGACTGACATGGGAAAGGTGGCGTTATCAACTGATGGAGGAAGATGCCGTGCGGCCGCATCGAGCCGTTCGTGCCGTCCTTCCCAACTGGGAGGCTTGGAGGGACCGTGGCGGAGTCCCGCTGACATTCAGGATGACGCAGATGCTCACCGGTCACGGTGTGTTCGGGGAGTACCTGCTAAGGATCCGGCGGGAGGTGACTTCCACTTGTCACCACTGCGAGGAGGAGGAGGACACGGCACAGCATACACTGGAGTTCTGCCCAGCGTGGGAAGAACCGCGCCACGTCCTGCGTCTCGCCATCGGCGAGAGTTTAGCCCCCGATGCGGTCGTCGAGGCCATGATGAGGAGCCAACAGGAGTTAGCCGCCGTCCGCACCTACTGCGAGCGAGTCATGCTCGCGAAGGAGCGGGCGGAGAGGAGCAGAGAGAAGAGAGGCGACCCCGTCAGGGTGGCACGCAGAAGCGAATCGACACGCCGCCGCAGGGCCGTGACACCACCACCGCCGCCGCCGTTCTAGGCGCGCGCGTCGAAGGAGTCGTCACGCCGAGGAGGGTCTGAGCCCCCCCCCCCCCACGGACTTGCACGGCGGCCCATGGAACGTGGCGCTAGGGGGTGGGTGGTCCCCCCCTAGCTGTCCAGCTTGACCAGAATGCCTCCCGCAACCTGGACATTCATGTCAAACGTCATGACGACCACCGTGGGGTTTTAGTCGGTAAGGGTCCGACACTATCTGTCGCCTCCCAGAGGGCGGCCGGGCGTCCATGAGAATTTCCCCACGTAAAAAAAAAAAAAAAAGAAAGGTTACAATAGTAACGATTATAGGAATAACACGTTCTTTAAGCTTATTTATTTTAAATACGTAAGATACAACAACTTTTTAAAATTAATTTTATTTGATCCTTTGTTATTGTCATTATTTTATGTAAGTTTTCTAACAGGAATTAAAATCATTCTACGCGTATCGATTGTAAGATCAACATATTTTTTAACTTTATTTATTTTAAGTACATGAAGTGTAACAACTTATTTAAATCAATTTTATTTTTCCCCAATTTTTTATTATTATTTTTATACAATAATTTCCTAACAGGAATTTAAATTATCCTTCCACAGTTTCATTTATCTCAAACATATGAAATAATCTTTTAGAATTATTTAATCTCAACATAGTCTGTTTTTATTCAATCATTTGCGAGGAAAGTAGAATCGTTTTTCCACGTGATGGTTGCAAGATTAACAAACTCTTCAATCTCATAAATCTTAAATACACAAAATACAACAATTTTTTTAAATTAATTCTATTAGAAGCTATTAAAATCATACTTTGCTAACTTTGTTTTCCTCAAGTACACGAAACACAATGATTTTTTAAAACTAATTGCTCTCAATATCCTCAAGAATAAATCCAATTAACTTACATTTTCTCGTGATTCGAATCATCATCGAGATACCAAGTGTGATTTAAACAGAACGTGGAGGCAGATACTTCAAAGTTGTGCCACATAGACCTCTAAAAAGAACGCACTACCAATAGAAAAGGTCAGGTTATTGAATCCGGGCAGATTGTTTCTCCGGCGAACGCACAGACACCTAAGCACAGTTCTATTGCGATTTCTATACGTTAAACGTCCTCGTGATTTCCCACGAACAGCGTTTTCTAACTTTCATCGGTATTCAGCTAAGATGAATTTGCAAGAAGTGGACAAGCAGACGTGTAGAACTTTCGCTCATGTCCTCGTAATCTGTGCATAAATCAGCCTTTAATGAATAACTTATGGCGACATAGATCCAGAATCTGAAGTATAATTTCAAACTTTCTTGGTAGTGCTCGTTAAAGAAAGGGATATCGATTTAATATCGATTTAAATAATAGGGTGCAACGTCATAAACGATATTGTGAAAATGATGTCTGAGGGAATTCGTTAAATTTATCTTTAGAGATATTATTAAATTAAATGAAAAATACAATATATTATGTATACAGCGAATTGCGAAAGTATTTGAATACTTGCCATAGAAGAGTACACATTATACTCGAAAATATAAAAAATATTTATATAATATTATATATATGAAAGGAGAATATCAATTCTAATATTTATGTAATATTTATGTAATAAATATTTATGTAATATATAATATCAATTATTTAGTATTTATGCGAAGCAAATTTCTGCTTAAGCTTAATTTCTTCAATTTTGTTCCTAAAAATATGAATTTTTATAAATACATATCCGTAATCTACTTATGAAACTTTCGCGAACATAATTTTATCTTTGGTACAATCGGCTGCAGAAGGTGGAAAAAGCTGCGTCGAAAGCGAATGAGCTTTCTTTCGACTGCCGAAGCGTGTACACGTGTGTCTAGTGCCCAGTGAAGTTCACAATAAGTGAAGACCCTCTGTCGAAAGTGAGTGAAAATCAGAAACAAACCAAGTGTTTTATAAACTACTCATGAAAAATCCAACTTTCCAAATCTCTAACAAATCATAACCTCTCGACTAGTTATTTTAATTTGAATTAACTAGCTCGAAGATGGCCCAAACATCTCGAACTAGCTCAGTCGAACAAAGTTATAACCGCTTTATTCTCGCTCCTCCGTGGCAAAAGGACAAATCGTCCCACCTTCCAAACCACACAAATGATAACAAAAAACGCAAGCTCGACTCACCTAACAAAAATATAAATATCTCCACTTACAACAGATTCGAACTACTAGAATCCACACACGACTCTATGGATGTAAGAGAAACGTCAAAAAGCCAACAAAAGCCAAAAACTCCTCCTCCCCCACCAATCTTCATCGATGACGCCATCGATATTCAAACAATGATCAAGTCCATCGAGAAAGACATCAACAAAGAAGATTATCAACTAAAAACTAAAAACAATCAGGTTAAAATACAGCTAAAAAACAGCTGAATACCCTGAATGCCAAATTCCACACTTATCAACTAAAACAAGAAAGACCCTTTCGAGTGGTACTACGCAACATTCACCACTCTGCTAACTTAGACGAACTAAAATACGAACTCCAAAATCTTGGCCACGAAGTGACTAATATCAGCAATATAAGACACAGAATCACAAAAAAACACTCTATCCTTATTCTTTGTTGATTTAAAGCAAAATCTAAACAACAAAGAAATCTACAACATTAACCGATTAATGAGCTCGGTAATAAAATTCGAACCACCTTTTACAAAAAAAAAAAAAAAGAAATAGTTCAGTGTAAAAGGTGCCAGAGATACGGCCACATGCAAAAATATTGCAACCGCAATTACTGCTGCGTCAAATGTGCAGGTCCTCATTCTACAGATCAGTGCACTAAATCAGCAGAAACTCCTGCGAAATGTACCCACTGTCAAGGAGACCACTCTGCGAATTACAAAGGATGCCCTGCCTACAAGACCTTATATAACAACAAGTACCCCAAACCCAGAGCTAAGAGCCTAACAATTCCAACACCCTGTCCACAAAAACTGTCTACTCCTTCAATATCCTATGCACAGGTAGTTCAAGGAGAACAAAGCAGACCGACAATCCATAGTACTCAACCACAAATTAGCGTTCCCGGTTCACAAGGCACGGAAAACTTCAACTTCAATAGACTTGAAAAATTAATCGTCAAACAAACAGAGCAAATTAATAACATGCTATCCATTACTTACAATCATCGTGGACAAATTAACACACTCCGACGTAAAATAAAACCAATACGCATAGCTCTTTGGAATGCTAACGGTCTAGCTCAGCATAAATACGAACTAGAACTCTTCCTAAAACAACAAGAAATCGACATAATGCTCATATCTGAAACTTACTTCACCGATAAAAATTATCTGAAAATAAATGGTTATAACTTTTCCCATACCCAACATACCAATGGAAAGGACCACGGCGGGACCGGAATTATCATCAAGACCAGCATAAATATATGAGCTTCCATCATTCCCGAAGGACTACCTCCAAGCCACAAACGTAGCGATAGAACATTAGCATGATCCAATTACCACATCAGCAGCATATTGTCCTCCTAGACATTCTATATTCAAAGAAAACTTCGATAAATTCCTCGATGACCTGGACAATAGATTCATAGCTGGAGGAGACTATAACGCTAAACATACGCAATGGGGTAGCAGACTTATCACAGTAAGAGGTAAAAACGTTCTGAAATCCATGAACGCCAACAGTCTTAACTACCTCAGTACAAACGAACCCACTTACTGGCCCACTGACACTAACACTACCTGACCTATTAGACTTCTTCATAACCAAAAACATCTCGCCAAGATACATCCAAATCAACTCATCCGTGGAACTCTCTTCAGATAATTCACCCGTCATAGCAACAATAAACTCTACAATTATCGAAAACCAATCTAATGGCTTTATTCACAACCAGCTCACAAACTGGCAGCTCTTTAGAGAAGCATTCAATAATTCAACATCAGCCTCAATATCCCTAAAAACAAACGAAGATATAGAAGCAGCCACGGAATACTTAAACACCAGCATAATAAACGCAATCCGTTCTTCCACTCCTACTAAGATAACCATCAGCAAACGTGAATATCCCCAATACATATTAAAAAAAATAGCATAGAAACGAAGACTAATAAGATTATGGCAGACCCATAGAACCCCGGATGATAAACGCAAACTAAACAACGCAACCAGAAAGTTAAACAAACTCATAAAAAATTACAAGAATGACTGTTTTCAAAAATATCTCTGCAATTTATCACCCACAGCTGACGCCAACTACTCACTATGGAAGGCATCCAGGAAACTCACTCGTCCTCTGCAAATAATTCCCCCAATTCGTTATCCGTAAGGTGGATGGGCACGTAGCCCTATACAAAAAGCCAACTTGTTTGCAAACAACGTAACAAATGTCTTCAAACCATATTCCTCCACTATTGCCGCCGAAAGAACGGAATACTTGTACTCTCCCTTCCAGATGTCTCCCCCTATTGAACCTTTCTCATCTCTAGAAGTTATTGAATTAATACGTAGCCTAAACCCCAGGAAAGCATCTGGACATGATCAGATAAGTAACAAAGCCATCACGGAGCTTTCCAAAAAAGGGATTGCTCTTATTACCTCCATCTTTAACGCAATTCTTCGCCTTGAATACATACTATCCCACATCCCGGAAAATATCATTAATCACCCTTATCCCAAAACCTGGAAAACCAATACACGAAACTAGCTCTTACCGCCCAATTAGTCTTCTACCCACTTTGTCTAAATTATTTGAGAAGATACTAACGAAACGACCCCTCGCACTCTTAGAGGAGTTGAAAACAATGCCGGATCATCAATTCGGTTTTCGGAAGCAACATTCTACGATAGAGCAAATTCATCGTCTAACACATAAAATTATCCTAGAGTTAGAAAAGAAAAAATATTGTACTGCTGTATTTCTAGACATTCAACAGGCATTCGACAAAGTATGGCACGAAGGACTTTTGTTCAAAGTAAAGAAAATCCTTCCACACACCTACTACTCCATCCTAAAATCCTACCTAACCAATAGACAATTCATGGTAAAACACTTAGATGCTATAACCCCAACATTTCCAGTAAAAGCTGGCATACCCCAAGGCAGTGTCCTCGGACCCCTGCTGTTCAACAACTACACTGCAGATTTACCAACTTCGACAGAGATAACCACAGCGACATTTGCTGACGATAGAGCCTTATTAGCCTCGCACTCAGACCCGACAATTGCCTTCTCCACTCTCCAGCGAGGTCTCGACTCTATGGAAGAGTTGTTCCACAAATGGCGCTTCAATGTCAATGAAAATAAATCCAAACAAATAACTTTCACGCTACGAAAACAAACTTGCCCACAGGTGACGATAAACAATATACCTATTCCAGATAAAGAGTCAGTCAGATATCTGGGCATGATTCTGGACAGAAGATTGACACGGAAACAACATATCTTAGATATATCCAAACATCTTAAAGCAAAATTTAAAAAATTCTACTGGCCCATTGGTAGACGCTCCAACTTAAACATGCAGAGTAAAATAATGCTATACAAAGCCATATTAAAACCTGTTTGGACCTATGGAATCCAACTATGGAGAACAGCAAGTAACTCCAACATAGAAATTCTCCAACGATTCCAATCGAAAACGTTAAGATCCCTAATAGATTCACCTTGGTACATCACCAACGAAATAATACATCACGACCTCTAGATACCCACAGTCAAAGAAGAAATATCCAGATTCAGCAATAGACATAGCACAAGAGTTAACAACCACCAAAATCCTCTAATTACTCAACTACTCGACACGTTGGAACAGATCCGCAGGCTAAAAAGACATTACACCTTAGACCTAAGCACTAGATTCAAATAGATTCAAACATAATATAAACAATTATTAATCATGTCATAGTACCACGCCAGATAAATTTACTTAAAATTCTATACAAGAATTGATTGTAAATTTAAACGCAAATTAAAAAAAAAAAAAAAAACGAATTTCCGAAGATGCACCAGACAAACAGAGAGGAATGATGGATTGGATTGCTTGGCGATTTGAACGACAACAACTTTCTTTGACTTTCCTAAAATAAAAGATTAAACATAGACACAACATGGAACTTTCGCCAGTGTAGCATCTTCCGATGTCTTCCTCGGTGAAGAGAATGTCAAGCAACTTGCGAACCGTGAATAAAAGGACAATTCCTTGTAAAGAGCAACAAAAAGCTGCAATTAATTTTTCTTCTTCGCGATTTTGAACTAGAGTAATATAAAATTTAATTGTAGAAATGCAAAATAATTAAAACGTCTAAACTGCTAGATTTACATTTTAGTCTTGTTTGTTGTACTTCAGGGTAAAGTATTTAAGTGAATTATATAGTAGAGAAAAGTGCTTATTATTGAAAATTGAGTATACCAATTGAATTAGATGCTTTGCTAACTAATCATTGTCTGAAATATTTGATACAAAATTTGACATTCTTCGGGTCCTGATATATGACTTCCATATGACGGTTGTTAATGATATAAAATAATATTATTTGAATTTCACCATTCTATTAAATATTTAAAGCTTCGCCTAATTCTAATCATTATACGTATATATTATTTTTCTCACGCATAACGTTGCTTAAAAGATACTTTCTCCACGTTAATTTATTTTAGAAGCATACTCTTAGAATGATAATCATATAAGTAGAAGACAATAAAATTCAAACGAAGCGATGCTGTTAATGTTTTACTATTGATTATATTATGTTTTTAATTTAAATATTTTTTAAATTACTCTGACTACGTAAAAATATACCATTTATTTCGAATTTCTTCGAAAGAAGTTTTAATTACATTAATTTAATTTTTTCATTTCCCTTGAGCATTTCAGAAGGCTTAACTGTCACGATTAGTGATGACGTTCTTTTATTATATTTTACAGATTCATCACTCATTTTTGCTACTTTATTTTTGTCATTTATCTCGTACAAATTGCCATACATACGATTTGTTACATCAAAATGCTCCCTTTTAGTTGGTGACACGAAAAAAAAATCACTAAACTGCTTAACAAAATAACCGAATTTTTAGATTCTAGTCAAAATCTGCTAAATCTTCTTTAATTTCTGAGATCTACAAAATTGTATCTGAAATTATGAACTGTCGATTGTACTGCGTTGCTAACGATCAGCATTATTGAAGCAATGTTAAATATATATAAAAAAAAAGTAGTATCAAAATCATGCATTATTATGTGTATTAATAGATTATGCCCGTCTACAGAAGACTTTAAGAAAGATGTTTTTTTTCCTCTCAATCTTTGTCTTCCGTGAAGATGAAAATTGTGTCTTCACTAACCGCTTACTGTAATTTAATAGCTGGTGTCATTCTATTCTATATTTTTATACCACTTTTTTGATATAAACATATTATGTTTTATATTATATTTTCTTAAATATTATAAATTTCCTATGTTATATTTAATAACTAATATTTTATACTTTTAACTAATATTAACTAATATTAATATTAATATTAATATATTAATTAATATATGCTGTAAAACTTTCACAGTTTAATTTTATTTAAACTATTATATTTATTTGAAAAAAGCACAAGAACTTCGTGAGTCTCTTCCGAAAATCGCAATGAATCTTGTCGCACGCGCCGATCACGCTCTCGATAATCGGTACGTTTTATTTGCTCATCAAAGCGACGTAGCGCGCACATATACACCACAAAACATTATGCATTGTAACAAAAATATCGTACGATATTATATTTTATATCGTGGTCTTTTATATCATATATTATAAAACTGACTGAATTGGAGATGAAAAAATAAACGAATTTTGAAAGTTTATTCTAATTCGGCGTAGTCACTTTTTGTTTTTCATTCCGTATCATATGTACATACTAAATATCAACGAAAATGAACTTATTTTCTTCAGTTATTACAATTTTCCAAAAATGAATAGGGTTTGTTGTTACAAATCGTCACTGCAAATTAATCTATTCATACATAATTCAAATGGTGTCAATAATACAAAAAATACTTATCACGTACATATATTTGAATATTTGTCTTTCACAAAACTTCATCAACTTATAAATTATTTTTAAGACTTACATCTCTGTCAAGTTTCTTCGTATTAAAATCCTTTTGTTTAATCACAAACATGTTATTTTATCATAAAATCGAAAAGATCAACAAACATGTACTTGTCATGTTTTTCTCCTGTAATCTCCACGGAGTTCATATTAAAAGCTCACGTAATATAAATCAACTAACGATGGTCTGAAACGTTGAAGAAACAAATCGTGTGTACGTGACAGCCATCGTTAAAGTATTAAAAAATCTTGCTTGGTCGGATTGAAAGGAGGATTCCGGCTTCTCTTCGGTAGCACATTTCTCTCGAGGTCGCTTTAGAAAGGCCGGAGAAACGTCTGGAAGGCCGTGTACGAACACTCGGTCTCGCATCGCGATCGTAGACGTACGACGCGACGTACCGTTCGTTGAGGATTTTCCAGAGCTACCGGTGCACGTCGGTTTCGTTCGCGTAACTTTTCAGTATTTCACTTCGAATATTTTCTGACGAATATTTCTAACCGAATGTTCACGATATTAACTTGTTAAGGACTAAAGTTACGTTAATACGTCATTTAAAGAATTAGGACATTGACACTTTGAATTAGAAATGTAATAGACTTTACAATTGCAAGAATAAAACTTCCAGACTTTGAACTTTAAAGTTGAATTGGAACTGTTGGACTTTCCAAACCTTTCTAGAATTCGTATATTTTCGGACTTTTAATCGGGTCTTTTGCGCAAAATTTTCTAACTATTAGCAAATACGTTTCATGTATTTGTTGAATACTCGGCTGTAGGAGTTGTGCGGATTTAATATTAACTTAACAACAACATTTAATCCATAATTTCTTTTTAGTCGATTAATATTATTGAATTTTATTGAATTCACAGCTCACTTATAAAATTGAATTCCAATTTTCTCAATATCTTTTTCGTTACATATAGTAAGTTCATTAGAATCCACAAAAGTAACATTATGGAGGAAAATATTTCCCAATTGAATACAAAATGGTACTAATTAGAGGTTTACCGACTTGACCGACTAGTTGGCAAAAAAGAACGATGGATCATACTTAAATTTTTAGGATTACTGGTAACTTATAACACACAGAAATAAAAGTACATTTTTCTTTCTGACAGTTTTCTTTCAACTGCCGAAGCGTGCACACGTGTGTCCAGTGCCCAGTGAAGTTCACAATAAGTGACGGCCCTCTGTCGAAAGTGAGTGAAAATCAGAAACAAACCAAGTGTTTTTATAAACTACTCGTGAAAAATCCATCTTTCCCAATCTCTAACAAATCTTAGCCACTCGACTAGTTATTTCAAATTGAATTAACTAGCTCGAAGATGGTCCGAGTAACTATAACAAGCCCTCACGAACAAAACCACAACCACACCGTTCTACCTCCTCCGTGGCAAAACAATAATGATAATATCATCCACCTTCAAAGCCACACCAAGTGCATAAAAAAACGCAAGCTTGATTCAATCAAAAAATATGCAAACACTAATCAGAACGAACTGACATCAAGACACATTACCACTCACAACAGATTTGCAATATTAGAATCTACAGACAATTCAATGGACATAGTTGAAACACCAACAATTCAACACACGCAAAAAAATCCTCCTCCTCCACCAATCTTTATTGATGATGTTATTGACATCAAAACTATGATTAAATCCATCGAGAAAGAAATCAGCAAAGAAGATTATCAACTAAAAACCAAAAACAATCAGGTTAAAATACTGCCAACTAATCCAGGCTCCTATAGAAAAATAACAAAACAGCTAAAAACCCTGAATGCCAAATTCCACACTTATCAATTAAAACAAGAAAGACCCTTTCGAGTGGTACTACGCAACATTCACCACTCTGCTAACCTAGACGAACTAAAGTACGAACTCCAAAATGTTGGCCACGAAGTGACTAATATCAGCAATATACGACACAAAATCACTAAAAACGTACTATCTTTATTCTTTGTTGATTTAAAGCAAAAACCAAACAACAAAGAAACCTATAATGTCAACAGATTAATAAACTCAGTAATAAAATTTGAACCACCTTTTACAAAAAAAGAGATAGATCAGTGTAAAAGGTGCCAGAGATACGGCCACACGTAAAAATATTGCAATCACAATTACTGCTGCGTCAAATGTGCAGGTCCTCATTCTACAGATCAATGCACTAAATCAGCAGAAACTCCTGCGAAATGTACCCATTGTCAAGCAGACCACCCTGCGAACTACAAAGGATGCCCTGCCTACAAGACCTTATATAACAACAAGTACCCCAAACCCAGAGCTAAGAGCCTCACGATTCCAACACCCAGCCCAAAAAAACTGTCTACTCCTTCAATATCCTATGCACAGGCAGTTCAAGGAGAACAACGCAGACCGATAACCCAAAATACTCGACCACAAATTAGCGTTCCCGGTTCACAAGACACGGAAAACTTCAACTTTAACAGACTTGAAAAATTAATAGAAAAACATTCCGAACAAATAAACAACTTGCTATCGCTACTAACACTCATCATGAATAAAATAATACGTCCCGACGTAAAATAAAACCAAGACGCATAGCTCTTTGGAACGCCAACGGTCGTCTAGCTCAACACAAAATCGAACTAGAACTCTTCCTAAAACAACAGCAAATCGACGTAATGCTCATATTTGAAACCCACTTCACCGACAAAAATTATTTGAAAGTAAACGGTTATAACTTCTATCATACCCAACATCCCAGTGGAAAGGCCCACGGCGGCACCGGAATCATTATCAAATCCAGCATTAAACATTACGAACTTCCATCATTCCAGAAAGACTACCTCCAAGCAACAAACGTAGCAATAGAAGACTGCCATGGTACAATTACCGCTTCAGCAGTATATTGCCCTCCCAGACACTCCATCGTCAAGGAAGACTTTGATAACTTCCTTTACGCTCTGGGCAATAGATTCATAGCTGGAGGAAACTATAACGCCAAACATACCCAATAGGGCAGCAGACTGGTCACAGTAAGTGGCAAAAATCTTTTAAATAGCATAATCACCAACAATCTCAACTACCTCACCACATATGAACCCACTTACTGGCCCACTGAAACTAATAAAATTCCCGACTTACTTGACTTCTTTATAACAAAAAATATCTCGCCAAAATGCGTCCAAATTAACTCCTCGGCGGATCTTTCTTCTGACCATTCCCCCGTGATAGCAACGGTCAATTCAACGATTATCGAGAATACACCTAATGGTTATATTCATAACCACCTCACCAACTGGCAGCTCTTTAGAAAAGTCTTTAATCACTCAACTTCAGCCTTAATTCCATTAAAAACAAATGAAGATATCGAAGCAGCCACGAAATACCTAAACATGAGCAAATAAACGCCATCCGCTCCTCCACACCTACTAAGTCATCCATCAGCAAACGTGAATATCCCCAATACATATTAAAAAAAATAGCATAGAAACGAAGACTAATAAGATTATGGCAGACCCATAGAACCCCGGATGACAAACGCAAACTAAACAACGCAACCAGAAAGTTGAACAAACTAATAAAAAATTACAAGAATGACTGTTTTCAAAAATATCTCTGCAATTTATCACCCACAGCTGACGCCAACTACTCACTATGGAAGGCTTCCAGGAAACTCACACGGCCCCCGCAAATAATCCCTCCAATCCGCCGTCCACAAGATGGATGGGCGCGTAGCCCTATAGAGAAAGCCAACCTATTTGCTAGTTACCTATATAACGTATTCAAACCCCACTCTTCCAAAACTGCCGCGGATATTACTGAATACCTGCACTCTCCCTTCCAAATGTCTCCTCCTATTGTGCCCTTCACTTCTGCAGAGACTATAGAATCAATCAATCGCCTAAACCCCAAGAAAGCTGCAGGACATGACCTAATTTGCAATAAAGCAATCAGGGAACTTCCCATAAAAG
Organism: Bombus campestris; assembly: GCA_905333015.3. Classification (NCBI taxonomy): domain Eukaryota; kingdom Metazoa; phylum Arthropoda; class Insecta; order Hymenoptera; family Apidae; genus Bombus; species Bombus campestris. Next base: position 5,845,396 of record HG995129.1, on the reverse strand, counting down.
GGATTGCACTCATTACATAGATTTTTAACGCAAATCTTCGCCTTGAATACTTTCCCAAGGCGTGGAAAATTTCACTGATTGTTCTCATTCCTAAACCCGGAAAACCATTATATGAAACTAGCTCCTATCGCCCAATTAGTCTCCTAACTACCCTGTCAAAACTATTTGAGAAGATGTTAACGAATCGTCTTCTTCCACTCCTAGAGGATTGAAAACACTCCCAGATCATCAATTTGGTTTTCGAAAAAAACATTCAACAGTAGAGCAAATCCATCGCATAACACACATGATCAGCCAAAACCTTGAAAAGAAAAAATATTGCTCAGCGGTATTCCTAGACATTCAACAGGCATTCGACAAAGTGTGGCATGAAGGACTGCTATACAAACTTAAAAAAATCCTGCCACACACCTACTACTCCATCCTAAAATCCTACCTAACCAACAGGCAATTTGTGGTCAAATACCTAGACACTACTGCCACAACATTCCCAATAGAAGCTGGCATACCCCAAGGCAGTGTCCTTGGACCCCTGCTTTTCTCCATCTACACTGCCGATTTACCTATATCAACAGAGATAACATTAGCAACATTTGCTGACGACACAGCGCTATTAGCTTCCAACGCTGACTCGATAATTGCTTCATTTACTCTCCAGCGATGTCTCGACTTTTTGGAAAAGTGGTTCGACAAATGGGGATTCAAAATTAATGAAAAAAAATCCACATATGTAACCTTCACGCTCCGAAAACAAACGTGCCCCCAGGTCACCATCAACAACACAACAATTCCAAGCAAAGACACAGTCAGATACCTGGGCATGACACTGGACAGGAGATTAACTTGGAAAAATCACATCACAGACAAAACGAAACAACTCAAAGACAAACTTAAAAAACTCTATTGGCTCACTGGCCGACGCTCCAACCTAAGCACACAGAACAAAATTACCCTCTATAAGACCGTAATAAAACCTGTCTGGACCTATGAAATCCAACTATGGGGAACAGCAAGCAACTCTAACATCGAAATACTTGAACGTTTCCAGTCGAAAACCCTAAGATCCGTATTGAATGCACCCTGGTATGTTACCAACGAAGTAATACATCGCGACCTCAAAATACTTACAGTCAAAGAGGAAATAGCTAAATATAGCACCAGATACAATAAAAGAGTCAACAAACATCGAAACCCCTTAATTACTGGATTACTGGATACATCGGACCAAATCCGCAGGCTGAAGAGACACCACCCATTAGACCTAAGCTCCAGATTCAACTAGTCTTATTCTTTATCCAAAATTATGCATATTTATAATAAGTTAACTTATTACAAATAATTTAGACATGTCACAGCTCCACGCCAGAAAAAATTACTAAAAATTCTCAAAGCGAGAATTGATTGTAAATTTTATAAATAAAAAAAAAAACTTTTTTCTTTCTTTATTGTCATTAGTATAATTTTAATATTTTTTGATACGTATAATATATACTATTTCTTATAGGTACTTATTTGTATGTAATATAATTATTACATAAAAGATTAAAAAGAATAATTAGTATTTATTGAAATAAACTAAATATAAACACCGATTAACTACGAACTTTGGCCATTATTTTTTAATTTTACCATAACAAAAAATTTTCCAAAAGAGAAATGTCTAGAAGAAATAAGATGCAATAAAATAAACATAGCAAACGATGCTAACAAATTTTCTTTTTGAGTTCGTAATATTAAATAATTTTAAATTTGACACGGTTTGTTCCGGTGTTTGAGAATCTTCGGCGGAGACGGCTTCTTGGGAGCCAATTAATCGGATTATCAGCTAGCCGATCAAAATCCTAACCGGCACATTTCCAATATTAATTATGATTGATAATAAAATATATAATACCATCGCTTCATCTACAAGAAAATGTTATGTGTGTGGAGCAACGTCAAGCGAGTCCAACAATTTTACAAAAGTAAAAGTAATAGACATAGATCTAAGTAAGCTCTAATTCGGTTTGTTCACTTTACACGGAAGAATTGAATTGTTCGAAAATATGAACTCCACTTGTCCTATAAGATATCTGTTAAAGATAGACTATAAAAAAGACGGATATCAAAGGAAAAGAAACTATTAAGACCTGCAAATTAAAAACCTAGAAAGTATTCAAAAAGGAACTGAGTTTACTTGTTGTTATTCCGAAACTAGTCTTTGAAAACACCAATGACGGAAACACCGGCAAAAGATATTTTGCTAATCCTAATTTGTCTGCTGAAGTAGTAAGATTGCAGCGGTATCTTATATTATACATGTGTATATTGCACAGGAGTAATTTTAGAAATATCGGGCGGTCATAAAATAAATACGGAGAAATTCGCAAAATGCACATTGGTCACTGACAAATTATCATATATTAATAGATTTGTATCAATATAATGATATACCAATCACGTACAAAATTCCATTGAAATACAGCACGCTTTATTTCCTATCAGTTAGCTATCGAAAGAAGTGGTTGAAGCCGTATAGTAAGCATTCTTGATCGTACTAGCAAAATTATTGCAGGAACTTTTGCAGAGAAACATGAGATCTGGACGTCATTGACGGATAATTATTTACATCAGATCCACTTTTAACTGGCATGAGACAGATGCCGACGAAAGAAAGCAAACCGTTTTTGAAAGAAACCATTCAAATATCTGTGCCATCAGAAACTCATTATAATGGAACTGTAAACCATGATGAAGATAAGAAATCATCTGATTTAGAATAGTTTTCGCATGGACGATTGTGACTCATCAAATTCTATTTCAGATTCTGGTTTCTAAACGTTAAAATCATTTTTAAATCCTTTTTATTAAATTCAACAACTTATTGAGTTTTGTTTAGAAAAGCATCAGAAGGTATTAACAAAATATTATGAAACATTAAAAAAATATTTTTCTTAAAAGAAACTTTCTTGAGTGTCGATTAGAAAAATATCGTAAATAAGTTTGGCCAGCCAGCGAGCTGGCTATTGTCGAGCTTTTCGAGCAAACGAGTTCAGCGAGAAACAAGAGACACTCAACGCGACGTTATCTGCGATTCGTCTCATCTCATTTCCTATTGGCACCCCAAGTGAATCGAGTAATTTTTTATAAGACCGCAAATGACGATTGAATAACTAATTACGTGATTTTACGTGTTCCCCAATCAATTGTTATTATGTATTATGTATCGTATTATTATACAGAATGTTAAAACTGTTTCAAAAATTTTTGCCAAAAATGTTGCAGGCCAATAAATTTAGTTTTAAAAGTTCTATCGAATAATCGTATCCGTTTGATGTTGAGAGGAAGAATCAAGGTTATGTCAGAATCAACATGACTTTTTTGCTCTTCATGCTGTGTTAAAGGTGTCGGCGAGACCTTTCTAAAATATTGATTAATCATCCATATTTGTCAAGAATTACCTGAGTTACGAGCTTTAAAGGTCACAGTACTGTCAGCATTAGCATTATAATTATAATAATGAAATAAAATGTAAAACTAAAAACACTGCACTTAATAATTATGGTAATATTACAATGGTAGTTAATACGATCAGCTCTATTATCAATTGATTGTTCCGAAAACGTCGAAAATACAAAAACGTCGTTGCGTTGTAAAGGCGGAGTAGCCTTTTCAACTTATTGGTAAAAAAAAAAAAAGAAAAAGAAAATAGAGTATATACGAGATCGTTTGCTGACTTTCCGCTTCTACTCGATGTCGAACAAGAAAATTCCCGGGAAACTATCCCTATCTAACGAGAAACATCGTACATTTAGGATGCAGCAGGCTCAGGATGTAAGAATTTCGGTGGTAGGAAATAATCGTTAAAAAGATCCTAACAGATCGATTTTGTTATCGTCTGAATAATTTAAATTAATAAATTACTGGACAAAATTCTTAAATAGTTTAGATATCCATCGTGTGATTCTTAATAATATGAGAAAATGGTATTTGAGAGATGATTAACAGAGATTATCGATGCTTATTATATACATGAAAATATGTACTCCCGGTAATATATATATATGTCGGGTTAACATTATGATTAGAGTTAGGGACGTGTAATGAATATTCTCTGGAATTAGCTATCGTTGTTACGTAATAGAGAAGGTATCTACTAGTACAAATATGATCATTACAGAGTTTGAAAAGTAACCGTGATAATTAGATATTCGAGATATTAATGACAATGATCTTAGGTTCAATAACGAATATACTTTCTTCCAAAAATAGACAACACATGGGCCAGAAGCAACGAAGAGCAGGCAGAAGAATTCTCAAAGCACCTACAAAATATATTCTCACCGTACGAAATTAATAACAGCATCCCCGGATGGCAAACAAATGAAGAAGTTGAAAATGCCAGCAACGCACCTGATAAACGCTGCACCATACTCAGTACAACAGCGCAAGAAGTTACAAACTTAATTAAGGCAACAAAGACAAGTAAAGCACCAAGATTTGATTGGATCAATGGAAAAATTTTAAAAAACCTTCCCCCAAAGGCAATAAGACTAACAACAATTATATTCAACGCAATTCTAAGAATACAGTACTTTCCTACACTATGGAAAATAACACTGATCGTAATGTTACCCAAACCAAACAAAAACCCACACCTAACTGCATCTTACAGGCGAATATCATTACTACCTGCGTTCTCCAAACTGCTGGAAAAAGTAATATATAACCGCCTAAAACCAATAATAGAAAAAGAAAAACTAATACCGGACCATGAATTTGGATTCAGAAATAAACACTCCACAATAGAACAAATGCACAGACTCGTGAATGAAATCTTACAGGCACTGGAAACAAAACAATACTGCACGGCACTCTTTATGGACATCGAAAAAGCATTCGACAAAGTTAACCACGAAAAACTCCTTCAAACAATCAAAAAGCAATTGCCGAAACAAATCTACAAATTACTCGGGTCTTACCTAAACAATAGAACCTTTATAGTAAAAATAAAGGATGCATATTCAGAAGTCAGGAATATCAAGGCAGGAGTACCGCAGGGAAGCGTACTAGGACCAATACTGTACACATTATACACGGCAGACGTACCAACAACTGTTAACAGCAAAATACTTACGTTCGCGGACGATACGGCCATACTAGTGAGACACGCAAATCCAGAAACAGCAGCAGCACTACTACAAGAACACATTACAAAAATAGAAAAATGGCTGCAAAGAAAACAAATAAAAGTGAGCACCAGTAAGTGCAACCACATAACATTTGCACATAGAAAAGGAACAACACCAGATATCCAACTGAACGGCGCCCACATAGCACGTACAAAGCAAGTCAAATATCTAGGAATACATTTAGACACACACCTTACATGGAAGCATCACATAAAATCTATAATAAACAGAATACGTGAAATAAGGAAAAAGATGTACTGGTTAACCAATTAAAAAATCTAAATTGAGCACAACGAATAGACTAAATATATACAAAACAATAATCAAACCAATCTGGACATACGGAGTCCCATTATGGGGGACGGCAGCAATGAGTCACATAAATAAAATAGAGACAGAACAAGCAAAAATTTTAAGAACAATAGTTAACGCTCCATGGTACGTCAGAAATGAGGATATTCGAAAAGATCTAAAAATTCCAACAGTTAAAGAGGAAATCGCTAGATACGTAAAAAAGTACAAAGAAAGACTTCCAATACACCCAAACCAGCTAGTTGCAGAAACAAAAGAAACCGTAATAGAAAGAAGACTGAAGAAGAAGCATCCCGCAGACCTCGCAATAGAAATACAATAAACAACCTGGAAGATGGAACCCCACTGGGGGTAACCATCCACATGCTATATTTTTCAAGTTATAACATTTTACCAAATGTCCTTTTGGACAAATTGTAAAATTAACTAAATGAATAAATAAATAAATAAATAAAAAACTTTCTTCCAAAGTCTAAGTCGGACACTTTGTTAAAAACGTGAAATGTCCACTGATCGTAAGAACGTTGTTTTTCTGGCTGATAAGATCGCACGAGAATGTGTCTCTCCGTCGCGGTGATGCTGCAGAGGAAAACTATGATGGGGAGTTTCTAAGGGCACGAGATCATTGGATTCGTCGAGGAAAACCTTCGCTTGGAAAGTGAGGGAAATGGACAATGCTGTTAATTGGTTAATTTCTATGTTGGTGGTTAGAGAATAATGCTAGCCACCCTTGAGAGAAAGTTGCTAGCGGGAAGCGTCATTCGTGAGAAAAGCAGTTTTCCCGTATCTTCCCGTAGTAGGTAACAGATTTACGGACTGTTAGGATAAAGACTGTTTGTTCGTTTGAAGGGCCTTGGTAACCAAGTCCTATGATTTATAGCCAGTCCTCAAGCTAGCTGTTTAGATGCGTTAGCATCTGGTAATCATCATGCCCGAAGGATAGAGTCTCTTGTTTAGGCAAAGTGTTTATCCCGTGACCGCGGCTACGCTCGGCGTTTTGTCTGACGCCTCAAACCCGAGCTCATTGTCTCGGCTTTTCCTAAGAATTCCAACGGGGAGGTCCGAAATCCTTTCATCTCCGACATATGTATATGTCGGATTAGCATTAGGATCGGGGTTAGGGGTGCGTGACGAATTTTCACCGGAATTACTCATCGTGACCACACAATTCCAGGTACCGTTTATTGACACGAGCAAAGATGTTACAATGCTAACAAGTGACAGAGATAATTAGGTAATGATGACAATGATGCTAAGTTCAATAACGAATCCGCGGTCAACGGGATAGCAGTCACGTCTCTCCAGAGTCAAAGTTAGACTATTCGTCAATTAAGGTATTCGCTGATCGCAAACGTTATACTCGCTTGATGATATCGCACAAGAATGTGTCTCTCCGTCATCGTGATGCTGCCGAAGAAAACTATGATGGGGTGTGTCTCAGGACACGAGATCATCGGATTCGTCGAGGACAATCCTCGTTCAAAAAGTGAGGGAAATGAACGTCGCCGTTAATTGGCTAATCTCTATGTTGGTGGTTAGAAAAGGATGCTAACCGCCCTTGAGAGAAAGCCGCTAGCGGGAAGCATCGCGCGTGCCAAGGACACCTTTGGTATCTTCCCGACGAGGACTGTTTATAAATTTGGAGGACCTTGTTTGACTAAGTATTGAGATCTGTGGCGGGACCACCAAGCCGTCCGAACACATACTGTGAAAAATGTATCGGCATCTGGTTATTGTCTTGCCAGACAAAGACTAGGGTCGGCGCGTGTGACAAGCCACACGGCAGAGACCGTTGGTCAGTTTACTATTGGGTGTCGGTACCGATATCTCTTCTTACGGAGAACTATGTAATTCTATACCTCCGCTAGGCAAAACGTCCGTCCCGTGACCGCGGCTACGTTCGGCGACTAGTTGTCGCCTTGAACACAAGCTCATTATCAAAACTACAATCGGTTTAACTCAGAAAGATTTATAAGATTTATAAACGCTAAAAGTTTACACAGACAGTGCTTGACACTTTTCCAAGAATTCCAATGGGGAGGCCCGATATCCCTTCATCTCCGACATATATATTGTTGTAAAGTGGAATTTGAGCAAAGAAAAAAAAAAAGATATATTTGCTATGCTCCATCAATAGACAATACATTTTATAAGTTCTTACGATTCGTATTTCGCTTGTCAAGTGTTGTAACTATGGAGTGTCTAGAAGTAAATTAAATTAAAATCTCGTAGTAAAATATCGTATATAACGAGGTTTTACTTAAATATTGCATTTATACACCCGGAAGTTAGATTTCTTAATTACGAGTGATACGCGCTTATGATTTTTCCAGGCCGCGGAAACATGCTGCTGTTTTATACCATTTCATTGAAGATATACATATCTACATACATATGTATATCGTTCAACTAGATTCCTCCTGTAGGAGCGAACATTTAGTTACTATTTTCCATTACAACGGTCTTTACTGTTATTTCAGCTGATATTAATCGATCGATGATTAATCCTGTGGAATGTTGTATTGATAATCTAATCCTTCAACTTTGAATAAGAGGAAAGAAAAAAACAATCTCCATATCGCATGAACGTAATATAATTAAAGTTCAATAGACGTTTTATATCCGTCTCTCTTTCTCTTTTTTTTTTAAAGGTGGTTTCATCTATTTTCTAGCTCAACGTTTACATTTCATTACATTTTACTTATTATGAAAATGTTAGAAAATGTGTTCTTGTACTATGAAAGCAGCATTTTCTAATAGGAGAATACTCGTTTTTTAAATATAATTGGCATAATGTAAAAATATCAAAAATATCTGAAATTTTATTCGTCAGACTGCCGATATCTATGCAAATTCATATTTTTTTATCTATAATTTAAAAAATGAAATTTAGGCAGAAAGTTGTTCTGTTTACTCGATATTATAAAGAGTACTATGTCGTCGCTACATGCAATCGTCGAACAAAGACGAATTTGAATTTTCCGATTCTCCCCCGACCAGTATAAATAAACGAACGCGATCGCAAGCGAGTTAATTATCTAGAGTTATGGAACAGTATTTACGAGTATCTATCGAGCATATTATCGAGTATTTATCAGCGATCCTATTTTGCTACTTATACATTGTACGAGTGTCTCAACGACATTATTTATATTTATTTATTTAATTATTTTAAATATATTTGACGAGTTGCAACAGCAAGTTCTCGTTATTCTAACTACCAATCCTCTACAATCCTACATTGGTAACCCCGACGTGAGTTGACAACGACCAACGATCCTCCACAATTGGTGACACCGTCATGATTTGAACACGACTAAACAAACATCTACATATATTTTAAAACTTTATTTGCATCTTCAAATTTCTTATAATGCATAAAAATCTGTAGTTTAGTGGTGGCTTAAAAGTTTATAAATTTATAATGATGAAAGAATAAAACTACCACTACAGTCTGTCACACAAGAGCGTGTCTGCGATATTTCTGTAAATATTTATATATTTGTAAAAAAATTTATATGAATTGAATCTACATCTAAAACACTAATACGCTATTACTTAGTAGGGTGTCCAATCTCCTCCATTAGCGATTATAGCTTGACATCGTTTCGGCATACTCTCGACTAATTTTTGAGCGTAGGATTCTGGTAACGACCTCCATATCTTTCGAATGTGATGTACAAGTGTTCTTATTTTTGTGATACGTCTTCCTCTCAGCTTGCATTTCATTAGGGACCACACATTTTCGATAGGGTTTGCATCAGGGGACTGCGATGGCCAAGGAAGTACTGTGATGGCGTTTTTCGCTTTCCATTGGGTGCAGATGCGACTTCGATGTTTAGGGTCGTTGTCTTCTTGCAATATCCATTGGTCCTCGGTTTGGTTGAACCAACGTTTCACGGATGTGAGAAGTCCCCTTTGGTACAATTTCACCATCTTTTGTGCATTCAGATTGTCTGTAAAGACGCACAAAGTCCCAAAACCGCGTGCGTTAAAGCAACCCCAAACATGCACTTTTATAGGGTGTTTTACACTTCTTTGAATCATCCTTCTTCCATGGATAGTCCAAGCACGCCTAATAGGACACCATGCCCAAAACGAAGATTCATCAGTGAATATTATATTACTCCAATCACGATCTCTGTTTTCATTCGCCCATGCCAGACGATTTTCGACGTGCTTTTTTGAAAGCATCGGTTTTAACAATGTACTTTGCCACTTAACACCAAATTCGTCTAAACGCCGTTTCAGTGTCATTATACTGATATTTATACCCTTTTTAGCCAAAAATACTTGACCTTTCCGTAATGAGAGAGTCGGATTCTTCTCGAAAAGCCGGAGAATCATTTTGTCTCGTCGGATATCGGTCTTCCTCTTTAACCCCCCATTTTGGAAGTCGTCGACATTTTTTGTCTCCTTATATCGGTCTACCCACTTCTTAACAAACTGTACCGACTTGTGCATATATTTAGCAGCACTCGGGAAACTCAATTTTGGCCCTTTTGGGTGGCAACACAAGAATACTGCTTCAAATCGTTTCGCGTACGCGGCACTCATATTAAAAATCTCTGTTCCTTTCACTGTTTCAAATGAAACTGAAAGGTATTCAGCAACGCGTATTAGAGAAGTTTTCGTTTGTTTACATTCTTTTTATCTCATTCTGATTAGGTGTCAGGTTTCGCAGATATCGCAGACACGCTCTTGTGTGACAGACTGTATGTAAAGAAATAAATCGAAGAAATTTACAATTAAATTCACTAAAAGAATAGAAATTTTCAATTCTTTCAGTTTTGAAGAAACTTTGCTAATAAATATCGATTATTTAGAAAGACGCGATAAGAAAAGCATTATAACTATTACCCCAGGAATGCAACATCATTTCTTCGAAAGGATGGTCGTAAGATATGTAATTTTATATTTATTTCGATTCCTGGACACAGCTCAACGTCTTCTGAAATGATTCATATATTCTTGTAAACTAAGTAATTCTTGTAAATATACTAAAAAGACTTCAATAATAAATTGTAATCATATACCAAGTAATGAAAAAGTGACATTTTCAAAAATATGACAAAAGACTCGGGAATATCTGAATTAAATATAATTAATCAAAAACACATTTATTTGTTTCTATATTAAGAATAAAAACGTTTATTTAAGATCGATACGTATGAGAACAAATAATCACATGAAATACTTTAGTACTAATTAATTTGTTTCTTTGTTAAAATATAATAATATAACGATATTAATACACATTACTATAATTGATTAGTAAATATATTATTACGATTAATTAGTAAATAGAATAAAATTATAATATGCAAGTGAAGTATTATAAAAAGAAATCTGATCTTAAATATTGAAAGTGATAAGGAGTGAAAGAAATTTTCTCGCGCTTGTCACGTTATAATTAATCAAACGGTTCGTTCAATACGCAATCATTCGAATAATCGTATATCCATTAGTCGTAGAGAGATCGTCGATTGTGATAATCATTATGTCAATAGCTTATCGTTGCAGAAAAATCGAACGTTGCAGAGCTTCGAGAAATCGTATAGTGCGGCATCATTTTAAATTCCTTACTATTATTATACATATTTTTAAACGCATTCCCTCTACATGCATACTAGATACCTACATGAAAATGAATTTTGCGACAATGTCCCAAATTTCATTACTGATACGTATACATACAGTATAGAGGTTAATTTTTCTATATATTCTATAATATTATGGAAATGAGATTGAAACACATATAGATATGGTACCTCTTAAAATATTAATACATAACTATAGAAGTATATTCTTTTCTATGTAGAAGAAAATGAAATTAATAAACAGTAAATAAATTAATTCTTTCTGTTTTATTTTAAATCCCGAATGATATTATTAAATGTAAACGTTAACAATATCTATAAATAATCTTATTAATTATACTCAGTAAATAGGTTTCGCTGCATAATTAGATATGTTATATTTTATGAACAGATCTTGGTATTTCCTTTAAAAGTGAAATTTTATTTTACTTTCGACGTTTCGCTACTCGAAGAACTTTCTTGATCATAATAAGAGCTATAAATCCTTAACGATCAGTGTATTAAGGCAATGAAAATATATTATTACAAATTATATACTTTCAGTTTCTGATATGAAGTTTAAAACTATAAAAGTTTAAACTGTGTGGCCAGACAAAGTACATTAAATAGTACCTACTAAAATTATAATTACTTAGTTGCATATACCTTTGTTATACCTTTTACTTTAATTGTTATGTTATTTAAACGTACGTATATTGTTAACATACAATGTATAACTTATAAATTATGGAAATAAAATAAATGAAAAAAGTAAAATATTAAAAATTTCCAAATCTTTAAAAAATTGTTCGATTATCAGTTTTTAATTGAAACCTATATAATTAAGAAAAGAGCAAAATACTGTATGATGTGTAAGAAATGGAATAATATTTAACATTCCTCCATTAATTAATTTCTAAAAATACTTGTATCCAATACTTTAAAACCATTATTTGAACGTGCATATTTTTAATACAAACAAATATAACGATGACAATAGCACATACATCAACATACAATAATCACTATTAACCGTTGTCAGTATTTCTCCATTGCAACGAATTTTTCTTCAGCCATCTCTTTTTACGTAATCCATATAAACTTTTATCGCCATCGCTAATTTTTAAAGTAGCGCTAAAATTGCTTATAGAATTTCGTTTCAACTGCTACGATAGTGTTCTCACTTTCCCTAATATTTTTTCCATTTACAGTTCCCAGAATCAAACAAAACAATATCATTTTATCATTCATTGATATCACTATCGTCGACACTTACACCGTGGATATTTATGTAAATTTATAGTATTCGCTAATTGCATCACTATCCTCTATCCAGTAACTCAAGAAAGGGAAAATAATAAATCTGTCAAACAATATGAGCAGCCTATTGAATTCAAAGCAAAGCTTAACAAATCCCACGCAATTCCTAAGTACATTAAAACTGTACCAAAGATTGCGAATTATCTGATATTTAGTTAATGATAATGATACAAACGAACAACTATACAGTGCTGCTACCAATGATCTTCGATATTTGAACAACATTAAAGACGATTGAAAAAACGATTTAAAATAAAAGATAGAATCCAAAATATCGATTTTGATGAATAAAAATATAAATTTGTATAAACATCCACAATCTAGTCATTATGTATCGTCCGATCTGTACCTCGAAATGTCTTCAAAGATCGCGTAAAACACGAAAAATTAGTAAACAACTTTATTGCAAATCGTTCGGGCATGTTTCTCGAGCAAAATTGATTTTTGATTGGCCTATCGCGTTTACGAAGCGATCTTGGCCAATGTTCACGCCCTCGAGATCGTCTCGGAAGAAGGTTTCACAAGAGTACGGCGAACTCCAAGTAACGTATACACATAGAATGAACTATACATTCATGTGTAAACTGCATACGGATCACGTTGATGCATAAACATAAACGGACGCATAAGCGAGCCGAGAATACCGTAAGATGAGCGTGCAACACGTAACGTAACGATCTCCTGTCAGGAAGAAAGGCTATTATTGTGAATGAGCGATCTCGATTGCCCGATTCCAAAGATGTTTCGTACGTGTGAAATATTGAAATGAAATTTTCGTTGCTAGACGTATCGTAAGTGAGAACTGTGTAGCATTGATATATACCGCGAATAAAACAATAATGTTGGTTTTTATACATTTATGAGAAACCTAACAATTTCATACAAAAATTTAAAGAATACACGTATGCAACGTATGCAAAAATAATATAAAAAATATGAAGTATAATATTTGTTTTAATATTTGGTTTTTTTATTGTGTTAATTGAAATACAGATTTACTTAAATATATGAAATGAAAATTAGGAATAGCACCATGGTAATTGGGATGAAATGTTATAACAGCTGATTGAGTGCTGTTTTAAAGATATTAGTAAATATACTACAGTTCTTATAGATATTATTCCAAGATATATATTATTTTCGAAAGCAGAAATATATTACGTTACTCATTACCATAGAGCTGTTAAAAATCAGTTATTCGCTCTTTAGAGTCGTTGGAAGATCCTCTTTTCTCGTTGAGTTTAAATTTATTTCTCGTCAACGGTTGTTTGTATTAATTATTCATACAATGTATTTATAGTAAGTCCATTCTTTCATTTTTGGCAAAATGTGATCTATTTTTCATATTGTAATACTAGTATATGTATACGAGTATCGTAATTTGAGTTATTTTTGTGTCTATAATATTTAACTCAAGTACAAAATTCATTACTTAACTTAGATTTAACCTCATTTCTTCATTTCATTTCGACATATTATAATGCTTTATATAGGAAGGTTTATATATTTTTTTCAGACTTCAATTAAACAGCAACTTAGGAAAAACGTACAAAAATTATATAAGCTCTATTATATAAAAGTTGTTCATAATGTTTTAGAAATTATGCTTTTAATGTACCGACAAAAACTTTAATCAAATACTCATTTTAATAATAATTACATAATTTAATTTTGGTTGCAAAGAGGAGGTGCATTATAACATCAGAAATATTTTTAATAAACTTATTAATTCATTTTTATCCTTCATTTACTCCACAATATTACTAAAATATGAAACAAAAGAATAAAATAAGATATGTCTTCAATGTTTAACATCATTACGAAATAAGATGCAATGATGTTAAAAGTATTACTCTCTAAAATTCAATATATACATAAAGCACGTTCATGTGAGACATTTTAGAGTTTAAAATAAAAACAGACTTAAAAGTTTTCCTTTTAATCTTACATCTCAATCGTGTACAAAATTTCAAAATATCACACAAGCAGCTAAAAAGAAATTGATATCGCAATATCATATTGGTAGATTTACACCAAGTTGTGTAGGGTTTAAGGATTTGTTCACATTCCAAATTTTCCAATCAAATGCATTACGAAATCTTCGAGCATCCTCGATTTGCTTTCAACTTTCAAATTATTTAACGTATCAGCGTCTCGATTATATCAAATACATTAGCTTGGTATTAACAAATAATTATTTTCTAGAGATCCAATACCGTTATGATTAATTAAACATTGATACTATGCACTTTCATATTCCTGTAACCATAGAAACATAGTACTTTTCATTCTTATACTCATATTATATTTTAAGCTATATATTGAATGAAAATACAATGCTATAGCAATAAAGGGTTGTCAATCTTTAAATAACAAAGAGTTAAGCTGCACAAAGAACTTTCCTTTGATTGAAACAATCTAAATTTCCACGAAGAAATTATCTCGCACATTACTTTGAACATTCTTCATTACAAAACAAAGTACGAATTACAGATACATTATTCTTTCAACTTGTAAAGTTATTGTTTTTCAAACATAAATAGATGAAATTATAAATCGCTACTGTAGAAATTCGAAATGACACAGGTATATTAGGTAGTTGTAGTTTACGTAATATTACGATATTAAGAAAAGTTTACATCAGTATATGAGATCTGTATATATATTTTAGATCAGATTGATGTTTTAAAAAGCAGTAGAGAAATATATTTCACATTGATCAATTCTCATATTATAACCCTAATATTTGTATTACCTTTTTCATTTTTTTATTATGGAGTCAAAGTTTTCTGTTGTTCACTAAAATAGTAAAATATAACAACAGAGAGGGTAAAGTTACAATAAACTTATGAAGACAAACGTATAGATCAGTAAAGTCAAAAGTCAACAATAACCTGACCTGTTAGAATTATGTAGGAGGTTAAACCGAAATCTTTTAATACATATCAATAATAAAATATATGTAGCGGCACATGAGCGTAGGAAAAGTCAAGTTGAAACGGAAAATTCAAATCTGGGAGACACCCATTTTATTGTGCCTTTGAATACTAACGCTGTTTTGGTTTACAAAAGCTAGAGGCAAATGAACTCTGAACAGATTGTTATTGCCGTTTCTTGTAATTTTCAACCAGAGTTACATAAAAATGTTAACTTTTTGTGGTAACGTTCGTTGATATAACATGTATGAACATGTATGAACAATGTATGAACGTGCTCCGTAAGACAGAGTATTATTGTTCTTTCTTTGATCCGCATAGTAGCATTGAGCGAGCAACGATTACAACCGGCATACACTATCTCTGTACTTGTACTTATACTGGTCTTAATACAACTGACTATTCAAATTCATCCACTCGTTACATTATTAAATACACCCACACGTTTAATCCTCCTCATATATGATACTAAGCAGCTAACAAGAAATTGAAATTTTTTTAAAGGATATAAAAGTAAATTGAATTATTTAAACTTAAAGTACAAGCATAACTCTGTTATCTTATTTTAATGCAATGCTTTATTGCAACAAGAATTCTGTTCAAAAGAATTGTCTATCAAATTTTAATTTCGCCCAGTGTGGCAGATTGTCGTTCGTAGAACAGATCCATAAATCGTGAGAGTTTGCTCAGGCAAATACGGAAGATGCGCATGATACCGTGATACACACGAAAGATCGCGTGTTCCACGCAAGAAGAGCGCACATTCTAGAGAAAGAGCGAATGATTGGAATTTAGGAATAATCCTTATTAAAACGCTCCTAATGGGTTGTGTGAATGAATAATGCATGACTGAAGTTAAACAACATTTCTGAGAAAATATATTTGCGGAAGCGTAAATGATAATGAACCGAGAACAGAAAAATATTTACTGTAGCGATCGAGATATAAACGTGTAGACTTCTTGAAGTCCTTAAACTTTCTTAAAAATTAAGGAATATGTATAATGCATTGCTGATAAATTATGATACACTCAACACAATCATAAAGATAAGCACGTGTATTTGCCTGAAGTGTCGCATGTTCAAATAAAATAATATAATAACGCACGATGGTATGCCCTAGAAATTAATACATGCTTATGTATCATGTATACTTTAGGACAATCAGAAAAAAATTATAAATTCTGTGCTAAACAATGGGAATTCGATAACTACACTGTAGGCGCTTGTATTCATTTATATAAGAAATTTAAAGGAATAAAAATGAATAGAATGCGTATTATCTTTATAAGAAAATTAATACTATTAATAAACTATGGATTTTCGTACATTCATATACATTCATATGGGAAATTTAGATACAAAAATGCATACGACGAACATAATATGCTATGTAAATATCTAAAGTAGGGTCTCGTTATATATATACAAATAAATAAATATATTTTTTCAAATAAATAAATAAATATATTTATTATGATTATTAATTTTTCCATAAAGGATTCATTATAATATTTAATATTCAGATGATAGACAATTCTACTTTGCTTTCATTCCTTTAATTGTATCCATAAAAACATGAATTTGCATAAAAATCCACGATCTACTGATAACAAATTAGAAATAATATTGTAGCAATTAAAGTGGAATTTTATAACACCAGTTTCAGCGCTATTTTAGCAATGTTAATAAGTATTCTATAGGTCTTATAAATCTTATTTCAAGATATATCTTGTTTTTGAGAGAAAAGGTGTCATATTGCATCATCCATAAAAACTTATAAAAATTATCTAGTTATTCAATCTGTCTAATTAATGACAGCAATAAATAATATTACAATCTTAATAAATTACATATAATACATACATACAATATGTAGCTCATGTTAGCACACCTGAAGAAACGTTTTTCTATACTTATGAACTATAATATTGTGTTTGTTGTACGAACTGCGTATTTTGAACCAATATCTTACAATACACAGAAAATATACTTACATATATAAAAGTTTTCTATGGTGTCTCTCATGGGCCATTGTATAATTGCCGTATCAAATTAAAATTTTTACGGCATAAGGAAATCTTGAAAAAGATTCAAAGACGATAATATAATGAGTAATGTATATGTAATTGTAGATATAGGTAAGAGTAACAACAGCGATAATCATAGAACGATAAAATATGCATATAGTGATATTTTATAGCATGAAACATTTGAATGTAATCCAAACTCTAATCTGAGTTGGAAACCACAGGTCGTATTTATTATCAATTATGCAAACTTCCTTATTCTACCACAAAAGAAAGGTAAAAACATTCATACTACAAAAGTACGTAGTACATAGCTTTTTACAAAATCAAAATATATTTTATGGTAATAAACATCTTCTCTTCAGACACACGCATAACAAAGAATAAAAAAGCATGTCGTATAATAGACGAAAAAGAGTGCGACACCACGTCTATATTTTATAGTGTCGTGTACGTTTGACAATAAAAAATATTCGATTTGTGATATTTGTTTCTACATTTTGAACCGTTTTAATGATACGTTCCTTTTAAATAGTTTAGACAACATTTATTTACAACGTTTAACAAAATATCCGTAACTCCAAATTAAAAAAGGAACAATTCTAATAGAATTGAAATATTACCTATAAATTATATTCTCTGCGTTACAGTTACTCTTCATACTCTAAAATAAATTTATTTTTGATTTAAAAAATCAATCTAAAAATCATTGCACTCTTCCAACTAGGTTAACAGTGCACTTTGTGTTTACTCGACTATCATATTTATGCAGATTGAAGTAATTTTTTAATAATAAAATATAGAAATAAATTAACAACTGTGTTTAGAATTGTGATTAGTATACTTTTATAGCACAGTTTCTATTTGTTTCAAATAAAATTATTATACTTTAAGGGATTCTGTACAGTTATATTAATTTACATACACTTATTGCTAGTATTGAGGCGTACATAAAATTTTTAAGAAATACGCAACAATCTGTAAACAAAACCGATATTCTATATGTGCCAACTGAATAAAAATTAGCCAAAATTATCACTAATTCTCATTTTAATTGTTTGTCACATATCACTAAATTTTAACGATAACAATATATCACAAAATTTTTTTCTCTTTTTTACAGCATTACCTATATATTGAGTTATTTATTTTACTACAATCAGTACAGTAAGAAAGTATCAAAGAAAGAAATGGATTGATGTTAATCGATTAATATTCATTCAATTAAAAATTAATTTCGTATAAATCGATTGTTCTACATTTCCATATTTCGTGCAACAATTTCAATGGTTATTCTAAGCCAAATGTTCTTATTTCCGCGTTGCATCATTACCAAATTATCAACAGGGAATTTTTCTATTAGTTCAGTAATGCGAGAAAATTAATTGGAGGTGGTATTTTTAGGATGACGCAAAAAGTTGCAATAGCTTCTAGTACTTTTTGCAAAAGCTGCAGTTTGTAGTACTTTTTAACGAGCAGGTGCGAAGTGAAACGTCATAGCGAATTGATTTTCAGCCGATACAATGATCAATGACTCGATTGAAACAATGCACCGCCTTGCATTGTCATTTAAACGACTCTTATCCCATGCAATTGACATTTATTAAAAATGTCGCAACCACGTGCATACCAACTCCCATGTAACATAATAGCTGAACTTCCTGTTGCAGAAACGAGCAACAGAAAACAAGCTTAATGTTAATTGTATGTTTAGAATATTGTACAATTTGTACATTTATTTGTTTCCTTATTCTTTGTTTAATATTATATATTATACATTAACTTTTTCTTTCAATTAATTTATATCATTCAATTCCGTTTCGCAACATTGTGATTACGAAAGGGAATTTGAAGGATTTGCATAGTATTTTTTCCGTCATTATTTCCCCTTTTGCTTAAATTTTACAATTTTATAAAATTTAAAGAAATTGTGCTGTTAGTGGTACTGCGATCAATTGTTTCTTTTTTTCTTTTTTTTTTTTTTTTTTTTTTTTTAGACCGTGCCTAATGGGTTTTGCGATTTGTATAGTGGATTATTAAGAAGTATATATTTTTTTAATACGTTTTCTATATATCTACGTCTATATATATATACGTCTTCTATATACCTTCTTATTTTGATATTCGAAATTGCGTTTCTATGATTAATTATATTATTAAATATATATTCGTTATTTATTACTATTATTGTTTATTTGAATTTGATACTTGATATTCTCGTTTGAAGCGATCCTTAGCAAAAAGGATTCTCCTTCTAAATAAATGTTTATATATTTATACAGAATACAATATTTATACATAATACAATGTTGTATTATACTAAATCACATTTCATCAATTTCTTCATAACCAGGTTCTGATTAATTTATATAAGTAAGAATAATTTTATTTTACAATATATTACGCCTATATGCTTTCATGAAAAAATGTATCTCATGCATATTATATCCTCTAAACCACCATTTCTTTATTTCTATTTTATTTACGTTTTTATTTTTATTTTATATTTTTAGTTTTATTTTATTTTCTTAACGTAAATAATAAATAAATAATCAAATATTATTTCAAGTTATTAAAGGAAGTTATTGATAATTATTGATAAAACACGTTGATGTTAATACATTAAAAGATATTGTTTATTAATTATTAGATTATGAATGTTTATGCATTTATGGAAAATTTCGTTTAGAAAAATATACAAAATAAAAATAGTATGCAAGAATATATGAAATATTTAAAGTAAAGTACTTATTGTAAAATTTACAGGATGAAAAAGGTCTCTATTTACTTAAATTCTATTTCTTTAATGAAATCTATAAAAGTCCAAATTTGCATGAATATTTTATTAATTACTGCATTTTATTAATTACTGTACATTGAGTTATTGTAACTTTGTTATTAATGTACAATTTCGACAACTTTGTTTCAATTAGTAGAAATTGATATACGCAACATGAATACTACATTAATATTTAAAATACGTGTTATGTATATACATCGAAGCAAAAAATTTTCATCGTGGTTACTTTCTGGACTTATTCGAAGTACGTACATACTTAATTTCGAGATATTAAGATTCTTGGCCGAATAGCTTAACGATAACATACAATTACTATTATTAAGTTTAATTCGGGACTTGTGATCCTCAATTATTACAACTGCCTTGTAATCATTCCACTCGTATGCAGTAATGGTTATTAAAAAGTTGTTTCATTCTGTGGGATTATAGTAATTAATTTCCGTCTACTTTTTCATCTTATCTTTTGTTAATAATAGTTTATTTCTTGTTTAACTTCATTTTCAATATCTCAACGTAGAAAAAATACGTATAAATCGGGTAAATCGAAATTTGAATTGATACATAAAGGCTCGCAAATAGATTCGCATTAAAGAATATGTGAAAGACAAAGAAAAAGCGGAGAAGAAACGTAGAAAGTAAATATGCAAATTTAACAAAATAAAATTGTATTAATTTGATTAATCATTGTCAACCAATTATGTCGTAACAGTGATTTAGTTCTTCTATTTCACTATGAAAAATATAATTTACTTAAACCAGCAAAGCGGAGGAAGAAAGAGATGTTCGTTGTTTTAAAAAGCTCTGAATATTACTTCAATCAATTGTTATCATAAACTTTTACAGTAATGATTACTTTAAACAATATATACACAACTGTATATTTTTTATATACTTCTTCCAAAAATTTCAAATAGAGAAATATTTCATAGAAAAGTAGAGGAAATAGAAAATGATAAAGATGTAAATGATTAAGTCGATAAAAGTTTTAACGATAAAAATATTCTAAGGAAATATAGTCTTCGAAAGTTAATGTTAAAATCTATTAACAGATGCCGACAACGATAAACTTTCTCTTATAAATTTCTCTCCTTTAAACGTATAATACCTAATCGTGGATTTCTGATGTATCGACCATTATTAAGAAGTAGGAAGGCATTCCTACACATCAAAGTTTTAATCATGATCCCAAATCTTTGCATCGAGTCGAAATTTACGTGTTTCTAAAAATTTCTAGATATTTAAAAAATATTTGAATTTAAAAATTTTAAAAATTTATCGGTCATCGGACTTAAATTCCAAAAATAAATTGTACAGAATTTTATTAAGGAAACTCATTCTCGATATTAATTAAAAACAATTTAAGAAATATGGATTGTTAGATTCGTAAAATTTATAATAATTTAGAAATGTATATAGTATTTATAAAATTTATAAAAATCCATGAACGAAAAAGCCTTCAGAAAAATAATATATTAATTCGAAAGAACACCATGACAAATAATGCATGGCATTCAGCAACCGAAGGATCTAGAACCATATTACATGACAACATAGAGTTAAGACCTTAACCTTTTCCTTACTATGAGTTACACCCTTCGCATTCAGCTAGCGTTGAATAATGAAAGACTATAGTCACCTTTAACAGAGTAAATGTTAAAATCAGTACCAATAAGAATGAAGTTTCTTAGCCCAATGTCTAGTTTCCTTTTCTATATAGGAATTCTACGTAAGAAATAGTTTCCGATATTACGTAAAGATCCAGGTTATGTATCCAAACCATAGATCAACATTGAATTCTAGTTTACTTTTCTTGTACCAGTTCAGATCTCTACATAACTCGATAAAGTTTTCGACAAAGTTCGTCGATCTAAATGGGGAAACATAAATTAAAGATTGAAAATTTAAAATATTGAATAGCGAAAATTATCAGTTAAAATTTACCAAGATTAACTAAGATCTTTAATTACGATAATTGCAATAGTTTCAATGAAGTCGGGATATAATTTTTTGCACAACTAAGATAAATACAAAATCTGATTAAAACGACTGTGTTTAGAAGATTTTATTATAGATTTCCAATTCTTTATAAATATGTATAATAACGTGTTTTATCCCTACTTATTTAAATCATTAGCAACTCTGTCGCATTTTGCTATCATTTAAAAAGTTTGTAAGACTAAAGATAAAATAACAGAATCATTGATGATATGTCTAATATCACAGTTAAATTGAGTGCATTGAAATTTTTATGCATTTAAACAAAAGATGGAAAAATTCAAAGAGCGCAGCAAGTTTAATATTTCAGAACATACAAATATTTTTATTACAGTATAGAATTTCCTCAAATTGTAGAATTTATAATATTATTTGTACGCGTTCTCCTCTGAACTGAATAAGGAACTTTTAAGAAAGGAGAAACTAAAAAAAGCAACGAAATGTTTACAACATATCAATATCATCGACCATTGATAAGTAACAAACCAGATAAATAATAGATCAAAAATTACTACTCTTAACTGTATTCTCTTAATTCTCTTAACTGTAGCCACAGTAAAGCACCGATATTACGGACACAGAACTTATCCTGTATCTCTTCCACTTTCTCTATTTTTACTTGCAGATCACTAAAAACTAAGGAATTCTCGAGAATTTTCAGCACAGAATCAAATCAATCGATTTGTATCAAGCGAGCCGAAAAATGCCCGTTTAATCTCAAACTACACGCTTCGCTGTATAATGGTTAGGATAAACGGATTCTTATGCAATTTCATATCTTTGTGTACTCGGTTAAAGAAATGGAATGAAAATAGCGATTTGTTTCATTTAAATATCTTAAGTACTCTACTCTAAATATTTTACACATTTATACATGTTATACGTAGAGCGTTTCACTTTTAAATTCCATAAAGAACTCACAGACATCCTTAGTCTAATTACAAGCGTAATTAGAATGAAAAGCAAGCTTTACAGCCGGAAACCTTCGATTCCCACGGTAATCCGGCGCGCGCATTAGCCGCGATTTACCTAGCGCGTAAGGATCGCTGATCGGTCGTTGAGCAATTTTCAGGGTGTTCCACGGTGGAAAGAACGGCGGCTATTCTACGGAGAGAGGGTCGGAAAGGTAGAGGGGTGATCATCGGTGTTACACCTTGATGCAAAGGAAGAAAGAGAGACGGAGAAAGGCGCGAGGAGAGTAGTAGTCGCGAACTGTGCCGTGCAAGCCAACACGCTCCAGTCACCGATCGGATGTATGAGAAGCCGGTCATACAAGAGTATCACAAGTCGAACTCGCTTTGCACAAGTGTCTTTTGCCTTTTCGTTCCTAGTGTCTGACCGCGATCTGGACCAGGTGTAACCGTAACATATAAGTGCGTGACGTTCGATCAGTGAAGTGTGTTACGATCCCTTGCGGCGGATCATGTGATGACAAGGAGGAACTGCGACGAGCTGCGTCGACCTGGTACGTTCATTCGCGAGCCTTCTGCGACCTCGTCTGCAACCTACGAGCGCACAGTGTTTTGGAACGCGACATTTCGTCGCTAGAATTCAATTTTCCAATTTTAACATTCGAAAAAAAAAAGATGCTTTTCTATTAGCTGACAATCTGAAACTTCCAAATGCAGCGACAATTTCCATGTTTCTGATGTTGTCGTGTTTTGATGAATCGTTTGACGAGTCGCTCACCAGATAGTGAGAGATTTTTCTGACGAAGAAATGCTTCGTTTGTGAAGATTGGATGATTTTATCCGAAGCTGAGTTCGAAGGTGACAGAATCGTGCGATAGTTAATTTAGTGAAGAAAGATATTTGATTGGGGGATGATTCGGAGAATTGTTCTGACAGAGAAAATGGAATAGAATTGTCAGTCACTTTAAAAGAGAAAATTATAAAATAGAAGAGATTTCTGATCTTTGGGGACGTTTTAAGCCAATTATAATTATAAATAATTAGTTCTAACTTTTAGATCGTTTAATGATAAAAGAGATTTTCTTTTATAATTTTGATTTTAACAACTATGTAGACTGTTGAGTAACAAAGAAAAAGATGTTGTCTTATTGTGATCTAGTGAATTATATTGAAAAAGTTTATCATTAGGAAGGTTTTGTTAAACCGGATAATGGGATCGTGTGAAATGTTAATTTCAGCAGGCAGAAAGTTTATAGATTATAAATATGATATTTATTTTTTTAGTGAATTGTGAAACGAGAAATTTACAAGTTTGAGGAGTTAATGA
Source organism: Bombus campestris (assembly GCA_905333015.3). Classification (NCBI taxonomy): domain Eukaryota; kingdom Metazoa; phylum Arthropoda; class Insecta; order Hymenoptera; family Apidae; genus Bombus; species Bombus campestris. The sequence continues at coordinate 5,821,016 of HG995129.1, read as the reverse complement.
AGTTATTAATAATTAACAAATTCTTGTTTAAGTAAACTACTATAAGAAGGTTTAATGTGTTATTGTATGAAATATAATTTACTGACGAAAATTGTTGTAAGGAAATTTTAATGAGTCGCTAATAATTAGGTTAGATAGAGTTTTGTAAAATTAAGAAATAATAGCCTGTACAATATATTAATTTTGACAGCGTGATAGATTCACAGTAGGAAACGTTTGTAAGCCGACATAGAAAGTATTCCATGTTTGAAGTGATCTGAAGAAGTTATTCAACTGTAAGATTTAGAGAAAGTTTGTCATGAATTTTTATGAAAATTATTTACCTTCAAAATCTTCAAGGGAAGAAATAACACAACCGTAGATAATTGATAAATGTTTAAGCTAAGTAACAAGATCGCGTGAGATATTCGAGATATAGCAGGTTTGCTGATCGAAGAAAGTTTCTTGAAACGAGGAAAGATCTTTATCGAGATTAAAAGACAAGATTTATTGTTGGTGGATCCTCAGTAATGGAAAAGGTAATTTAAGAATAGTGGATTTGGTTCTGGTACAATTTTCTTTATAATTTGGTGAAAGGTCTGTATAATTTATTCTGCGAAAGATGTGTATCTATGTATGAATAATTTATTATAGTTCAACAATAAACTACGCGAAATGACTTGAAACATAATTACTTCGACCATTGGACAATCTTACTTTTTTTTTTTTGCGATAATTTAGTGAAAAATGTACGTATGCTATTCTTAGAAGTATCCTTAATTGCGTATAAATCATTTTCTTTAACTTAACAATGAGATTATATGTAAAAATGGTTTGAAGTATAATTTGTACGACTTTTCGTCTAATTAGATGGAAGATCTGTGTAAAATATTTTAGGCTAGATTTACACTTGTATGTACATCATTTTCTGCGCGTGATAAATACTCCTAATAAATTTGCAAAGCCAGTTTCTTTTTCGTACTTCACTGAAAGAGTTACATGAATATGTGAAGAATGATCATAATGAAAATCTTACTCTCTCAATTTCCGTAAAACTTTTTATTGAGTTTCATTTCAATGTTACTCCTAAATTTCGAACTTTTATGAAAGTTGTGTTTGAATTAATATCTATCTCCATTACATTTTTCGAAATTAAATAATAATATATTGGAATATATATTTTATCGTGCAAAATTTATTTATTTTTTAAGATAACAAGATACTAAAATACATATTTTATCGCGCAACATTTACTTACCTTTTAAAACATTAAAATCGGAAATACAAGTTGTCGAATGAAAAATTTGTTTTTTCCTTTGAATTAATACAAAAATTCAAAAATTAATACAAAAATGTTCTACTGCTTGAAGGTATCTTACAAACTTTTAATCAAACATTATAATTGCTAAAAGTTTTACAACGGATCAATCTTTCTCAAAAATTATAAATCTCAATCTATAATCTCAACTAAGTGGCTAATAAGTTATTATAGTGGTTTATGTGACTGTAAAGAATCAATTAAAAAAGTTACAACAATCTAATTTAAGAAAAGTAATAAAATAACGTAACATTTTTGAAATTCATGTAATGTACTGCAAAAGTACTAATCAGTGTTATTAAATAATTTATATCAGTCTAATGTTATATTACAGGCACTCCCATATATATTATAAACAATCCCAATCCTCTGTGCAGATAGCATTCGAAACTTGTAGGCACCTGTTATGAACATAGTATGTATGTTGTGCGAAACATTATGAAATTTCATTAGCACTGTTATGAAACTCGACTATCATGACTATGTTGGTAGAGTTTGAAACAATTCTGGGAATATACATATACATGTACATAGAAATGACAAGATATTTAGTACAAGTACAATATTATATCTCGCACAGAGTACAAAACTATTTATTCTATTATAATACTTAATTACTTTTGTACGCTTAAGATGGCTAATCGTGCTGTATACTAATTGTTATACTAAATATATGCTTCTAATATGTGTAAATATCTTATAACTTGCTTATACGCGTTTTCAGACTGCTTTCTTTTAATCGAATCTTATTACTGTCTTAATAAAATTTCAGTGTCTTATATAAGGCACACAATATGGACATAAAAGTTTTCTACGGTAAGTGTTCAAATACTTTCGCGTACCACTGTATATCATTACTACAGATCGACAAAAGTATCCCAACACTTGTAAGCTTATAAGCTAATTTTAATATACAATGGAAAACTTCCTTTTTTGTTTCAATTTCAATTTCTCTTTGTCAGAGCCTCGATCCAATCTCATCAAATATTCCACTGCATTCCGTACAAATCATTACACCGCAATTACATACGAGTATTTCGCATTCAAATTAATGCAACGACCCATTCCAATAGTGGATTGTGCCATCCGTCAGCATAAAGCAAAACAAGCGCATAGCTAACAATGTACATAACTGTAAAACTATGCGTTTACGTGTGAAAGTTCTTGTTCGCGTCGTCCGATGATATTATGGCCACGAACAGGTGAAAAACCACTATTCTGTTGACCGATTCATATTCCACTGCTTGTAACAATTGCACCATTTAGTAGCGAAGCCTCTGTTGCGTGCTTGCTCGTAATTCATCGCGATTCTTCGGCCATCGTGCTTGCGTCGAGGATCCTTTTCCGGTCAGAAATTTACCGTACATGCCGCCGCCGGTTTCGTCTACCGTGAAATATCCATCGTAGAACAACGTCGTTGAACGACACAAAGTTTTCTAAAATTTTACGAATGAATTTACGCGTGTATTATGCCAAAAGCGTTAAGTAGGTTGGAAATAGTTAATTGGTTAATTAATCACGTGAAATATGGAAGTTTGGTTGTGGGCGAATTGTGTGAATAGAGAATATTTAAGTGTTACCTAGTTGATAGTAAAATTAGTTTGTAAGAGAGAGTTGTTCGACGGATACGGGCCACGTAAATTGTTTGCTTTTATTATTGAATACCAGACATTTAACAGCAAATGCATAAAATAAATAAGAGCACGATAATTGAATAAATAAAGGAGTAGTGAACATTGATATAAACACAAAAAAAATCGCATCTTGCGTTTCGTCCTGTATATATGTTCAAAAATTCAATATTATTGCTAGTCGTATTTTATTTGCACCTAAATATCAATTAACAACGAGATTCTCAAAATCATACGCAAACTATTTTATTGAGTACAAAATAAATTCAGAACTCGAAAAACTACAAAAATACAACATATTAAGATAGTATACTATATATTATATATATATAAAATTTTTATTTTAATGCAAACTTTAATATATTAACAAAACTGCTATAGTAATACATCTTATCACGACTGATGAAAATTCTTTCTAAACAAAAATTATAACTATCATATCATGTACAATAAAGTACAATATTGTTAAAATTTTCTAATAATTTTCTTTAATAATCATTGATTTCATCTTCTTTTCCTCCTTCTACGTCTACGTTTTACGTTGCATGGACTGCGAGGTTATTAGTTTAACTAGTGACGATGTTGTATATATTTGTTTCCTCAAAGTAGCGTATTGTATTCGTTATTAAATTTCTTGGATATTTTATCAAATTTCCTTATTCTTTATTACTATACATATAAAATACAAGAAAAGATGTAAAAATTATATTTCAAATAGACTGGGATTAGTAAAATCATACGTATTTTCAAGACTCGAATAAATAAGTTCCAAACTCGTACACGTAATCCATTTACATGGAAACCGATGAATTGAATAAAAAAATGAACGAATATTTCTAATTTTATCTTTTCTTTTGTCTATGGAAGAAGGTCGAATTCATGTTACTTCAAGGTCACTGCACATGACGAAGTATAGAATTTTTCCGGGTTGATTGTCTTAACTGTACTTGATTTACAGACATTGAGCACTGCGTGGTATTTTTCTTAGCCAACAAACGTAAGAGGATCGATTTACGATGCGTTTCAGGTAACAGTGATGCCGAGTTTATTGAGCTATCGCCAGAGACGATGTTGAAAAACGAAAGGACGCGTTCCATTGCGTTTTATTAAGTAATATCACGCAATATCGTTGTTTCGCTTGACGAGAAAGTTTTCCAGCTTGTCTCAATTATTCTTTATCTCTCTTTTATTAAAATACGAGTCATCGCATTAGAGGAGCGTTAGCCCTATTAGTGCCTTTGAATTTTTATATTTGACTTCTGTGCCATCTCACGCTTTCAAACGCTGGTTAAACCAATTTCAAAATTTAATTTAAAATTGTACGTTCATTGTTATTTCTTTTGTTCATTTAACTTTATGTAAATTCTTATATTAAGAAAAATTGAGAAGCTGATGAATCAGATAACATATGAATTTACGTAAAGTTAGATGGACAAAAGAAATAGCAATGAACGTACAATTTTAGATTGAATATTGAATATTGGCAAGGTTACTGTTAATGTTGTAAACAAATTTCTAACAAAAATTTGTAATGAAAAATCATGCTGGTCAATGACGATTATATTATTTTTTTTTAACCTTAACTAAACCTAAATCTTTAACCTTAACTTTAACTAAATATCTAACGAAATACGATTGGTTTGAAAATGATTCGATTACATTATAATTTGTATTAATAGCAATGATCATGGAGTAGCAAAAATAAAATAAGAAAATAATGATAACAGTGTCTACATTGACATTCCATCAACTGCAAGATTATTAGCGACTAATTTAGGTTGAGCAACGTACATTTATTAAATGAGAATATTATCGTATTAATTGTTAATATCATTCATTTTTATTACAATAAAACTTACTACCTGGTACGATCTTCGATCATTAATTGTACACTCTGTTTTAAATTTAAACGTTATATGCTATGGCAATTTCATATGTACATTACTTGCATGTGAACACAATATATTAATTTTAAAGAATACTCTTAACTTAATTTATATTATATTCTTATGTATATATCCTATCTTAGTTTTTAAAACTCTTACACTTCAATCTTATACTTTTAAATATATGTAATTGTTTCTTATATTATTTTGTATATCTTATAATATCTTATCCCTAAATATCTTTCATTTGTCTTACTCTTGTAATTCTTTAAGTTTTCCTTAAGCAGGATAATTATGATTCTAAAAATATTTCTACTTTTTTGAGCAAAAGGCGTTGAACTTCACACGTACTTGGCTTTATAATGATAGTACAAATAACAAAATATGAAAGTAAAAATAATGGAAATAATACATTATCAAAGTGAATAAAACAAATATATCCTTTATTAGAAATAAGATTAGGAGATCGTTTAAAAAAAATTTTGTGATTACATAATAAAATAAAATAATTCGCAATTGTTAATTCATTCGTAGATAAGTTATTTTAATTGACTTAAATGTTAAGAATGTTTGCATGTAAGTTAAAAATGAAATAGAAATATTTGAATAACTTTTTTTACAACTAAATACGAAAATAGTTGTAATTATTATCAACGAATACAAAGATTAAAATAATCTATCTAATGTATCAAAAATAAAATTGGAATATTTGAGAAAAAAAATTTTTTCTCCACTATATCTGATTCTAAAATCATTTACCTTGCAGCAATTATTTCGTTGAAACATGAATTATTAATTTTATAAATAGCGAGTTAATAGTGCAAGAGAAATATATGAAAGATCTTTGAAGTTCTAATTAAGTTCTATTAAAGTTCTAATAAAAAAGACACAGAAAAATTTATATTTTAAAACTAAATTTTAAAAAGGTGGTAAAACAATTAGATATTTCAAATTAGACTAAAAAGATTAGACTAGTATGAGTAACTTAATTTATATTATTAATCGAACGATTATCTAATTCGGCATGATAAAGCTGTCTTCCTGTTTAGATTTTCTTCGTATGTATATATGTATATATATAACTAGTTTCATTATTCCAGATTTATGAGAATTACCGATTCTAGAATTAACAAATTCTTGGAATGAAATTATTTTAGTTGTTTTAATAAATTGTGCATCAAAAAATTGCTTAAATAAACTAGAGGACGTTTCTAGCAGCTGTTACGATACTCTTCTTCATATCGGAAAATTAACCTAATATTCTGGTTATTTTAATAATGAGATTTTATTTCTATAAATCTTCTTAACATTGAATATACGCGGTATATAATAAATTTACTCTTCCGTAACAATATGTTGTTAACTGACAATAGGATAAAATTTAATAGGTAATATTAGTTCGTCAAATCCAAACTTCAAATAAAAGATATTTCATATGCAGCAACTTAATATTTTAATTCTTCTTAAATAGGAACTTAATGAAAATGCATTTATTATGTTTTTTTTAATGTTCTTCATACACACGTATTTATTTTGTTATACACTATATATATTTTGTTCTTATAATTTTCTGTATACGAGATCATTTCTCCTTGCTGATGGAAACTAAGTTGATTTCACTATCTCGTTCTTTACTGTTTTATACTGAAAGTATATTTCAATAAAATACTACGCCATGATATAACTAGCCCTCGGTAGAAATCGAACGTTCCTCTTACCGCAACTTTGATACTGTTGAATGATTATCAACACAGTTGTTGCTTGCTTAATTTACAGATCATTGGGATTCAACGGAGTGTGTTAACCGGATTAGCGACCTCGGCGTCTATTGACCTTTACCTGATCACACAATACAAAGAGTCGCTTCGAAACAAAACCAATCGAAAAAAACGACGATTCCTTCTAAAAATGTTATTTTAATCCTAACTCTTATACAATTTATAATAAATGCTTATTAAAATAAAACTAGCAAGAGAAATATAGTAGTTGTTCCTAGATTGTTTTAAACAAATATACAAGATATAAAAGATTAAATAAAATACAAATATTTTATACAAGACACGAAGAGAAATAATAGAAGAAAGAAAAAGAGAAAAAGAGAAAAAGAGAGAGTTAAATAAAAAAGGGAGCTCATAAGAGACAAGAGTAAATAACTAAATGTTCCTGGAACGCTGCATGGTAAAGAAACAGGAAGGAACAGGTGTGTATAGTGATGCATTAAAACGCCTCTAACGGGAGAAAGAAGAAGAAGAAGCATGGAGAACGCGACGATTGCGCTTGATTCGACGGTCAGAAGTCAGGATTCGAGTAATTCGAAGGACTCGAAGGAGTCGTGCGCATCAGATTCGAAGCCGGAGAGTTGCTTGGAGTCGAAGCACTCGAAAGAGATCCTTATCTCTGAGAAACAGCAACGACAACAACAACCACGAACACAGCAACATCCGGATGATCGACAGAAACTGAGGAGTACGGAGCCTAAAGATGATTCGAATCTTCTGATGTTCACTTCTTGCGGACAGTTGCTACTTGGTAAGTCTATTTTTGACACATTTATGGGTAATTATTTCAAAAATTATTTCATATTTCATATATGATCAGGTTGAAATACACAGGCTCAAAAAAATATTCGCACACCTATAGACACGTTTAATAATATATGTGTGTTATTATATTTATACGTGCTATACGAAACATTTTGAATTTTTAATTAGTATTGGCTATAAATGGCAAACTCGCTTATCATGATTATATTTGTAAAATTTGAAACAAATGTGGGAATATATATATGACAGTTAAATGATATTTTTTAATATGTTGCCGAGGTCATCACCTTGGCTAGTTTTATAAAGGTTTCATATAGTTGCTGGTCGCCGCTTATTAAAAAGTCATTGTCAAAAAAAAGTTTGTTTTAAACTTATTTTGTATTTTGATATTGTAGTATCAATAAGTAAAAGGATAGATGAAGGAGCGATTTCTACCTCAAAAAATGTCTAATCTGACCTGACCCAGATCTAATTTAAGTTAATTCGAAATGAGTTTGTTAGATTTGGGTTAAATCTAAATTACCTGGGTTACCTGGGGAAAAAAGGTCTCGGTTATTCACGCTCTATTAAATATAAATGGTATGTGGAAAATTACGTACTTTTGTGTAAACTTTTTTTGATAATAATCTTTTAATAATTAGCGGTCCTCATCCTAACAACATATCAAAACGTTATCAACACCGGAAGTCGCTTCCTGTTTGTGAATACCCAAGTTATATTTCATAGAGATCACAAAAGTATTTAAATGTTCAATAACATTATCCATTATATTAATAAGCGTCAATATTCAGCGGGACCATATTCAATACTTATTATATGCTTAAGATAGTTTCATGTTGTATACTAAGTTTTTACTAAATGCATGTTCACAATAAATAACTTGTAACTCCTATGTACATTTCTAGATTGGTTTCAAATTTAGTCGATATAATACTGATAGTGGCATCTTATAATATTAATGACTTTCAACATACAATATGAACATAACAGCTCTTTGCGATAAGTGTTCAAATACTTTCGTGAAAGCGTATAATTATTCTGAGTAAAGTACTAATATATTATAAACGTAGTTTTACTTTTAGAGATTTATCAATATATCAATGTTTATTTAAAGAATATGATAAATTTGCAGAAAGCACACTTTTGTGATTAATATCAGAAAATAACTTTTGGAATTATTGAATTCTGTGGTAACAAAATAGATTGGAACGAGCTAAGAAAAATTTGTTCAATGGTATCAAATATATAATTAGTATCATATCAAATTGATATTGAATATTTCATCTTATTTTACTTTCTGATTATTACTCGAAACAATAATCTGAAAGCTGTTCTATAACAATCTATAAAATCTTCAAGGTACAAGATATGTGTTTTTAAATCCTATATTATAGAAAGGTACAGAAATAAAACTAGTTATAGTATATACAACTAATTGAATTATATATAAGCATTTCTATACGATATATTATATATTTTATACGTAATATGTAATATAAAAATTGATTATTATATATATTCTATATTTTATGCAAAGCAATTTTTAAAATGATACCAGTATACGTACAATAATAAAATAAAATACAATCAGTAATCTTTTCTAACAAATCTAATTTTCAACAATGACACATTATTTGTATATTATTATACATACTTGGATAATAACAAGATAACTTTGATAGTCGAAAATCGATTAAAATCTGAATGACTGGAAGAACCTGTTTCATCGGAATTAATCCAATTATGTAATAACATTACAAATTCACAGCAAACGGGTTTGCCAGCCGTTTCAATATCAACAAATAGCGAATTCCAGATTAATTAAACGTGATCCTTAATAGCGATCAGTTATTTAATTTCATGTAAATATACATATAAGTACAGGTTCATTTGTTCCTCATCATCCTTGATGATATAATAATCCATATTGATTGCTATGAAACGAGGAAAAGAGATATCTCGATCGAAAAGTCTGAATATTTTAATGAATGAAATGCAAATAGAGGGAGGGAGGGGGAGAGAGAGAGAGAGAGAGAGAGAGAGAGAATCAAAAACAAAATTATAGAAATACAGTACAGGATACAGTTATAAAATTAGTTTAACACGCACTCTAATTAATTTTTAGTTTAATGATACATATTTATATTACTCAATTAGGGAATTATTTACTGGAAAATCTAGTTCTCAAAATCGTTTATATCACAGAAATTACACCAGAAATGCTGTAACGTATTAAATATGCTATTTTTTTTTACAATTAATACTTCATTTTGCAAATATCAAACACGGCAATTATTTTAAGTATGTTATCTTTATTAGGAGAAATGTTTCAAAATGTCTTTCAATCAGATTAATTCATTTTTGAAATTTCAAATGTTAATATAATCAACCTGTGGGAAAAATGAATAAATAATTTATAAAAAGAACAAAGTGATCTTCATTCATGTAGATCATTTTTAACAAGCAATTTTTACATTAATTTTTATTCGTCAGCAGGATTTATTCTCTTAATAATTATTGTTACAAACATGACGAAAATTAAACAACAGATATTACAATAGTTATTTCTTCCTTATGTAATTATGTACCTATTTAAATAATAATGTATTAAAGAAGATAATAATAATGTAACCTGTAGTCTACTTAAATATGAACAATTTATTACATACAATCACAAAAGATCTATATTTTTATCAAGTCTAGGACTTTGGTTATCCGAATTGATCACAATATGCTGTTGAATCGAATTTTTCAGAAATATTATCTATTCCATATATTTCATCATTTTTTCTTATTTTAAATAAGAGAAAGAAGAACATTTAGTTTGAACTATTTTATAAATATTAGTATTAAGAAGCGCCAAAGCTTTTGAATAAGAATGTAATAATTTCTTTAACATCCTGTTCTTGTTTCTCAATTTTTCTTGCAAGGTCCCATCTTTAAATTTTTGATTACTTGATGTTCTGATCATCGAGTCCGTAATAACATTAGAAAACGTTTACTTACGATAAGAAAGCAAAAATAGTTTTAAAATTATCATATAGTACATAAACAAGTAAGTTGAGCATGCTATGATGCGGTTTCCACTTTCGCGTAGTATCTTGATTGGTTTGGATTTCTATACATGAAAAATACACGAATTTCCATTGGCCGGCCGAGCATACATTTCTCCAAACTGCATAGAAATCGGCGTAAAAGTGAAAACATTTCACTTAGAAAGTCATACTTGTGTAACTCTTTCCGCGGGTTTGCAAACCGTAGAGAATTGCAGCGCTGCAATTCATTGTTATTCGATGTTCTCTGGCGACACTCTAATGAATACAATTATTTCAATGTTCATGTGTACTCTGTTATTTGTATAGAAGACAAAAGTGAATTTCATTGTAGAAAAAGAGAGTTCTTAAACCAATTTTATATATTCTAAGAAGGCACTCATTTTATCTTTCACATTACATTGTGAATCATAATTGATTTAAAAATGTTTCAAAAAGTTGATTATTATGTTTTAAAAGGATCAAGTTCTAAAATGAAAGTAAAAAGATAACCATGTATATGTATAATTATTTGCAATAATAGGTTTCCTAAACTTTTCAAATATCGTAATAATATAGATTCCTTTCTAATTTTGAAGACTATGTTTAAAATTTTACACATTTAAAAAATTAAAGAAAATTGTTTTCTTTAATTTACCTTTAAAATCAGAGTATCCCATATACTTCGTGTTTTTTAATTGGTATTTTAAACTTATGTAATTGTAATCTTATACTTATATAACCTTGTATATGATTTAAATTTATATATTTAAACTTAATTGAATTATATTTTAATTGTTATCATCCTAAAACACATTATAATATAAATCGATTTTAATGTTTCTCAGGTGTAGTCCTCGTAGTGTTCGGTATCCTGGTGCTGGTCCATGGCGCTGCATTAGGCGGTTCCGGTGCAGGACTGTGGGCAGGTGTAGGTGCCCTTGTCGCTGGAGCGTTGGGTGTTGTCGCGACGCTTGCAACATCGTCGACCAAGACAAATTCCAGCTTTTCCACGGCTCACCTTGCAGCAAGCCTCGTTGCCCTTGCCCTTTCGAATATGGCTGCAATTACGGCCTTGACTGCTATCGTCAGAGACTCACAGAGGACACCGGAAGTAACCTTGCTCACTGTTCCGGTACGTATTGTCTGTACTTTCACCGGTACCCTCCTTTCCTATTTCTTTTTCTCTGCTGAACATTACTGTATTATTGTCGCACTACTGAAATGTTAATTACTATTTTTCTACGTTACTTTTGTTTTCTCTCCCTTCAGTTAAATTCTTAATTATTTAATAATCCATACAATTATTTGTATAGTAAATAACAAGTATTGAAGTAATGATCAAATAAATGTTGGAGAGGACATACATATTTTTATTGAAAACTTTCAATAATTCTGCTGAACTATAGATGATATAATTATAATAATATTTTGTATTATGATCTGAATTGTAAGATAACATTCATTGAAGATATATCATGTAAGCCAAATCTCACATTATTGCCAGGACAATGCTAAATTAAATTTCATCCAGATAAAAGTTGTATATATTTAAAAATGCTTCTTCATTAATTTAAAATTTATCTATCAAAATAGCTTCACCTTAGATAAGGTTAAAAAGTATTACGAATATTAAAAAAGTACCTAAAATTGTTATCGAAAATGTACTAATATTTATTACTTACTAATAATAAGTTATTATTGTCGCTACCAGAAGAATTTTACCGAGCTAAAAATTCTGGTTCTTACAAAACATTTTTTATTCCATCTCTTTCAGTCAGTACCTACTTTATTTATACTACGCATAATTATATTTGTATTATATTATTCGTAATCTCTATGCAGAGTCCGGTTTTATGCAAAAGTTAAAAGAAAATGTAGAATAAAATTTTTTCACCCGAGGCTCAATTTTCGAAAAAATCGAGTCTTCAAAATTGTCGAATATAAAGAAGCACCTCATGCTCGCTTGTATATGTATATTATTCGGTTGGACTTTCCAGATCTTTTCCAAACTATACCAACATGACCATGAGATTCCAGTCTCATAACAGTATTAATGAAGTTTCAAAATGTTTTCTATAACACACATACTACGTACATCTTTTCATGAAAGGTATCTACAAGTGATCAAATACTTTTATAATCCTGTGTACATTTTCAAGTACCTATACTAATGTAATGCTTACATTACATACATTTACAAATAGGTAAAACATTATCTAATTAATAAATTCTTTTTAGTCATAAATTAGCACAGCTTATCAAATTGGTGATTAACAGTACATATTATTAATTTCCACCTTACTGCGCCAAGAAATTGGAATTTTTCAAGCTAATAAGTAAGCGGAAATGGATAATTATGTTCCCATTTCACTGGTTTACACGCGACTATCTTTCATGTAACATATCGCATCTTCAATGATAACATTTCAACTCTTCGAGTTGCATTAGCAATCGCCGTAGATACATATATATTATAACGCGAAGGTATCAATTACGATCAATCATTAGTGAAGCGATAAATATAATTCAATGCCCGAGGGAGATTCTGTTGGCGCGTGCCTATTGCGCAAAGCTGCTAAGAAGTTAACGGTGACTTCATCAGCAAATTATTACCATGATGTTGTTGAATACTGCTCTATGAACGAGAAGCAGGTTTTGTAAGGATCGATAAAAATTTCTCATGTCGATAGTGAGCTTGTGTAAAGGTTAATATAAGATAGATCATCTTACTCTATACTTTCTTTTCTTCTATTTTCTATTGAAATATACTACCAGTCGTAATTATTATATTAGAACGACCTGGATAGTTGATGGACAGTTTTTAAGAACCTACTGGGAGAAGGATCCGTAAAACGAAATGGTGAATTTAGTTCTAGTTTTTAATATTAGCTATGTTTCAATTGATAATTATAACAGCTCTTAAAGAACTTTATTCTTTTTGTATTTACAAAAGGGATAAAAATTTATTTTTCTCTTATTACAGTAAAGTAGAACTGTATTATGAAATTTGGTAGAATCTGTTTTTAAAATATACGAATTTTATGTGAAGAATATAAAAAAAAACACGGTGTCACATTTTCCATTTGGTACAGGCAGTTCTAAAGTTATAGAGCTCAATACGTTGTCAATTGATCTCACATTGCCAAAATTGTTGTTTTACTTAATTTTAAAAGTACATCCATTTCTCTACCCTTTTTATGATTCTAAAAATATTGCTCATCATAATATTTAAATAACAAATGCCTTAATAATTGTATCTTTAGCTTCTAAAAAACTTCATCAATTATATCTTTGAATCTATATAACAGATTCGTCGCACGTTTAACTGTTCAACTGTTTTTAACGTTTAACTGTTTTATTTTAAAACATTCCCCTTTGATCTTAATATGACATTCAAATTAAAAACAGTCGAAAAACATGTACTTAGCATGTTTTCTCTTATGATTTTCATATACTGAATCTTATACTGAATTTTATTAACTTTCTCTTACTTAATAAATTTTATATGTACAATAATCCAACTATGTAACTTGAAATTACTCTCGATATCTGTATATTTACCATAGACACCTTTTCTGGTTGATATTCGAATATGAATTTCGATATGAATTTAAGACCCATACAATTTCTACGTTAAAATAACATTTATTGTATATATTAGTAATTGCAAGGAATTTTTACTTAGCTTTTATTATAGAAATGAAGGATAGTATAAAATGTGGTATAAAATAAAGTATTGTTTGAAATAATTATGGTCGATACTATATGCGAGATACATGGTTGCATAAGTTACATATAAATTGATAAAATTTATTATAGCAATATAATATAATGCCTGTATCAAATTTGGACAAATTTTATTTAGAATAAAAATAGAAAATAACAATTTCAAACAATGAGTTATTTCAATCATTCAATTTGTTATTTTATATATCTTATTTAGTAGAAATTATTATTGTCTTATTTAGTAGAAATAACTTTGTTTTATGTGAAAATTAAATAAAATTATTTTGAAGTATAATATACTTTATTTTGATTCATTTATCTTTCAAATAATATAATATGAAATTTTACACACTATATTCTGGATATATTTGGGTTATAAATGATAGAAACAAATCATTTTAAAACGTAGTACCATTTGCTCCCACGGTTGTTTAATTTCAATTGCCATTAAATAATGTAAGCTGTATAAGCTTGTATACGTGAAACATTGTGAAGAAACTCCTCTATAATATTATTGAAAATCATCTGAGAAATTATTTGGGGAACGGTTTTTTTAGATAAAAAATAAAACAAAAAATGTATTTCGTTTAATAATCAAATAACGAAATAATTGTATAAATAAGCTAACGCATAATCGTTTCAAAATAACTTCAAAAAGCAAATAAAAGAATGACCAAAGATCTAATTGAATAAATCAAAGAAACTAATATTTAATTAATCATTTTTTTAATATTTTATTGAAATAATATCCAACTCTGTTAACTCTGGTAACTTAATATAAGAAAATAAAAATTAGTGATTCATTAAATTAATTGTAAATCTGTCTGACAGAAAAATAAAAAAGTAAGAAAACGTTATATTGTACAGGCCGACATAAAAAAGATATGAAGAGCTACTTTAAAGACACGCGATGCCTCATCCTACGAAGAGTCGCGAAAAAAATCTTTATAACCATATTTTGACGATCTCAAAACGATACTTTTCTCATTTAAAGCTTACCGTCAGTATCATCTATAGTTTAATAATTTACTTTGTCGCTGTTTGCTATTAAAGAAACTTATTAGGATTTTTTTAAAGGTACCATAGAGGTATAAAGAATTTTATTTATTTGAAGGGTTATGAAGGCCTAATGATGTGGAAATTATACAAATTTCATTAAATGAACAAAACACATATCCACATCTTGTACCCTTTCATTTTCTATAAAATTTTTTAAACTTTTTTATTTTTAATAAGATATTCTTTCATTTCTAATAAAATAGAAAATAAAATAGAACTTTTAGATGATTACGTTGTTTAATAAGTAAATTAATTTTGTGGCTTCGTAATTTTATATACTTCGTGTTGAAATACAAACCATGTAAACTATAAATTCTGCGTCTTGGAGATGCATAACATTATGAATGAAAATGAGATGTGGACTTTCTTGTTTTACGCTTCGTTTCATTTTAAGGAAAGAGACATATCTTCATGTGCATGTTACATCTGTAAATTCTGCTTTATGATACTCAATTTTATGAATATGAATGTAGCAACAGTTTTACGCGTATATAACACATAACTGTAGAACGTGTATGCATAAAAACATAATTTTCATTATTTAAAATTTTATTACTTCTAATTAGAAAAATCATAATTACTAGCAGTTTCTTAGTCATAATTCGATCCTCTAAATAATAATATAGACACCTCGTAATTAATATCATATATAACACGATACATTAATATAATACAACTTACGCAATTAATTAGAATGATTAATTTTGCCCTTTAAAAATATTAAAACGTCGAATTCATACAAGTCGTATATGGCACGTGTATGATACTTTCTCATTTTCATAATTCCTTCGTTATTTTGTTATTTGTAAAATTTAAAAAACTTGACATTAGTACTGAATATCTTACAAGATACTTATCTATCGATCACAACACTAAAGTATCTTTATACAATGTATAGATAATTAGATAATGATTTCATTCACGTAAGCGATATACATGTAAGTATTTATAAAAAGCTTTGCAACTAGTTAATGTATTTGCACTGTTTCATTTGCGAAAAAAAACATAATTTCAGAAAAATAGATCTCAAAAAATGTCATTTCAGAGCTGTACTCAAAAATTGTTGATCAATCGTATAGAAAAATTCTCAAAGTGAAAACAGAAAGCGACTAACATAGCAAACGTCATATTATATTTAATGCTTAAGCTTGCAGTGCAACGACAATCGTTGATCGATTCATATGCTAATTAGTAACCAACGTCGGTGGCCCAAATTCGTTTCCGATCGTTTTCTCATTCATCGGTCGGGTCGACGAGTTTCGGCGTCGCAAACCAACCAGAACAGGACTTGAAACCGTTGGAACCGTTTGATCGCCGGAGAAAGTTTCCAATGCCAAGGCTAAAACGCGGTCAGGACACACACCATCGTGAAATTTCACAAAATTGCTTCGCCTCTAGACCCCGATGGAACGAGCCTCTTCCGGTCAATGATCTATTGCGAAATACATTTTTCGAGATGCAGTAACCTGAATTTAAAAGGATTCCGTGAGGGAATCGATGGATCAGACCTGCACTATTTTAAAAATTAACAAATCGTTATAGGAATAGCAATCTAAATAAAAATAGGAATCTAAATAAGCTTCGTGAAATTTTCGTATTTTAAACAGTTTCGTATTTGATAGGTTTTTACTTTCCAATGTGTATATCAGTATATCTTTTCCTGTTTCTTTCAAGAATTTGATGCAATTTATATGTAAAAGAAAACATGATATTTTATTGTGAGAAAGAATTGTTTATTATACTTAATGATACAAAATATTTCAGTTTCATAAAATTTTAGAAGATTGAACGATGGAAAGAAATGGTAATGAGAAAAATATCGAGGAAATTCTTGCAACTAAATTAGCTGAAAGGTATATCAAAACCTGAGATAAAAACCATGATAATCCATATCATCTATCATTTATGGAAGAGTAATTTAAAAATACACTGTCAAGCAATTCTACATAAAAATTATACTTTCATTTTATTTTGGAATTAAATGTGCGTTTTGGCTTCTTCGATAGATAAAAAATATTAATAACATTATTTTATGTGGACTAATATTCATTAAGTTAATCTGATAAATATACTAATATTACTCGTTCCTTACAAATTACTGTGTTTTTGTCATCTATTTTTGAAAGATTTATATCTTTGAATTTGTCAGGTTATTCCCTTCGTCAACTGTTTCATACTAAAATATTTCTTTAAAAAAAAAATTAAAGAATCTTTTCATGTTTTATATGAACTATGTGGTTTTATATTATTCTCCTATTCGACATTTATATCTTGAATTTAATATTTTAAAAACGACTACTGTTACTAAATTTGTTAATTTTACCGAAAATTTATACATATCAGCAATTATTGACCTATTCAATTACTATCCTTCTATAAATGTCAGTTATTATTTGTGGAACTCAGTGAAAAAGTAAACATTTCTATTGTAAAAACTTGTTCGTAAAAAGTTAAACTTTAATAATATGTATATGTGTATTCGTAGAGACCAAAGATGTACTATTTTAAGAATTCATAAATTCTTGTAATGTAATAGGAATCTAAACGAGTTTCGCGAAAGAGTGAATTACGGAATTAATGATGGATTGAAGATGTACAATCTCAAAGATTCATAAATTCTTTTAATATAACTTGAGTCTGAGGAACTTTTTAGAAAAAAGAGGATTGCAAAAGTAATGATTGATGGAAGGATTTATAAATCTTTGGATTTAACTTGAGTTTAAACAGCACTGGAAGAGAGGATTGTCGAAATAATGATGAATTCGAAGTACACCGTTTTAAGTATGCATAAATCCTTGTAAGAGGACTTGAATCTAGGAAATTTTTCACGAAAGCAGGATTATAAAAATAACAATGGATTAAAAGATTTATAAATCTTCGTAATTTAATTCGAATCTATACAAATCTATACATCGAAAGGTGAAAAGGTGAATTACAGAATTAATCATGGATCGAAAGTATGTTATGTTAAGAAGTTTATGTTGATTTCAAAAATGGTAATTTGAAAGATAAATGCACTTATCCTTTCTAGTGAAATGATCAAAATATGGTAATAAAAGAACAATATTAATATTAAACGACAAGAGTTTTGTGATAATAATTCTGTGTAAATAATGTTAAAAATATTGTAGCTTGCATATAAATTTTTATATATTTGTTGGGTATGTATTTAACATACTAATACTAGTATAACAGTAATTGATAATATAGTAACTAATATGAAATAATATGAATTTTTAATAAAACTAATAAATTTAGCGGCAATATAAATTCTGTAAATGTTATTCAAAATGTAAATATTAAATAAAAAGGTAGTACAAACATATTTTAACTCTTTTATAAAATAAACACTTTTGGCAACGGAAAATACTCAAAGATCCACATTGTCTTAAATTTAAAAAATTCTTTGAATAGAAAATCATTGATTCTAAAAATAATAATGTAAAAAACATTCTAAAAGAAATAATAAAATAAATAGAAAACTTCCTTTAGTTTAAACGTTTTAACATCGCATCAACTCCATCACGTGGTTATTAGCGATAGCTAATAATAACAATATTAGCAGAAAGGAATTTATTATTATTAGGATATTATAGTTAAATATCGCTAAATAATGATATGCTTTTCAGAAAGGAGAAGACGCGTGAAACTTGAATTTTTCCATAGAGATTTCCACCTAAAGTTTCTGTGATCTGGTATTTGTTACGAGAGTAATTGTATTTAAAACGATTTACAGAACATGTGTTTGATGGTAATTTGACAATTACAGATATCGTACATTGGTTAGTGTTAGGTTTTGACGAATTAGACTTTGAGATTAGATATGTATGTGCAAGTTTAGTCTGATCAATTTTAAGTCTGTTTAATACAACTTCGTGTCGATGATCGAGGTTCCTGATACCTAGGTTCTTGTTAAAAAACTCTTTGTTGATTTCTACTGCATACGAGGCTGCAGAGTTTGTCTATTTCATTCATTTGATGATTCAGATTAAATAGCTGTTCCAGTTGAATTGGAAATTTTTCAAATTTGTTTTGTTAAAAATAAGGTAGGCACATCCTTTGCTATCTTATCCGCCAATTCATTGCAACGGATGCCAACATGTGATGGAGGAATATTCATCTATGCAAAAATAACTGTTTCACCTTCATTAATTACGGAATGATTTGTTTCCAATATATCAAGTACGATGTCATCAGATCTCTTGATAAATGTGATAACATCCCTGTTATCGGTGAGAATACTGTAGTTTTTGCTTGGTCAATTATAAGAAGTTGAATTGCTATTAATTCTGCTGATTTAATGCTAATATTGTTAGGTAATATAAATTTTAATATGTCATCTGCATAGACGATAGCACATTCCGATCGTATTTTAGAAACCGAGCCATTAATATACTTGTATAAATTCTGGATATTTATTTAGAAAGGGTTAATGCCTTGAATGATTCAGGATTTGTATTCGATTTAGAATAATTTTCGAGATCGGAATTTATCGAAACATGTTTGAGCGACCAAGGAGGAATTTTGGGAATCTATGCCAATAAATTTAAGTAAATTTAACATCCAATAATCGAATTCTATGTTATTTGTATAATATCGTTAAAAAATTTGTCAAATATTCTTACTGGACAAATTGTAAAGTATCTCGGAGATACAAAAAGGGATATTATTTATACGTATCATATTTTTTGTGTTTAATTAATTTGTTGTTGTTCATGTTAAATGAGTCTCAAATGTAACGTTGTTCGGTCAAAGTAAATAGACTTTGACGAATATAGATTGCTATAGTTTCGTTCAACCGCTTGACAAGAGAAAGTCTTTCGAAGTAGATACCCTGTTCCTGTATATGTATTTATCTTTACTTTTCAGTCGAAGAAGTACCAGCTTACCAGTCATCTACAGTAACGTACCTCGTTAATTATTCCGAATATTTCATACGTCTTTATACCTCGTTTGTCTTTCATCGGGTAGTATTAAACTTTATGACCCATCTTCTTTTACCAAAAGATTTTTAAAAATCTATTAAACCTTACACTTTTATCAGACGAAGAAAATTGAAACTTGCTGTTTATATTACGATATAACAATATTCAAGTTAGTACATTAAATTACATCATATTTTTGTGTGACATTCAATGCAATGAGATTGCAGAAACAATAGGAGAAGAAACTAATAGCCCAGCTGAATATCTAGTGACAAAAGTTTCAAGATAGACATTTATACGTGTTTTTAAATACTAATACATTAGTTAAATTACACATTCCATAAGAAAATGTAATTGTACGTGTAATAAAACTATTTATTATTTATTTGTTGAAAAATATATAATAAACGTATACATATTGAGTAATAAATATATAATTTTATTATACCATATAATAAAAATTATTCTATATTAACTATTACAATAAATTATTCTATATTATATATTCTATTGGTAATAAAGATTATATATCTATAAATCTTAAAGATATATTTTACAATAAATATGCACTAAAATTCCTTGTTAGAGATAATTACCACATTTAAAGCGAAAAAGGCTCATAAAATGCAAAAATTTATAGAAAGTCTAAGGTAATTAATAACCCAGTTTAATGTAAATAATCAAATGTAATTATCGCTAATAACCTTGTAATTAAAGTAACATCAATCATTAATAAAATAAAAGTACCATATACCATTACAAATTGCAAAGACCATCATTTATAATATACTTCTAGTATGTTATTATAATTTTTGTTGTCCAGTGAATCTTCTTCTTTTCCTTTTTCAATCTATTTAAGAATAATTGTGATATACCTTTGTTCTCTAACACTAATATCTTCTTTCTAATTATTCTGAGAATTTTGCCCAGTTTACATGTAATAGGCTAAAACTAATAAAATTTACATCTCTTGTTATTTATAAAAATTGATGTATCATTCAAAACGCTCAGAGAAAGAACGAATAAGTGACCAAGTTTTTCATTGAGAAACACTGTAGCTAAAATGTTACATTTTAATAAGAAAAATCGATATACTTGTAAACATAATACGAAAAAAAGCACTTTAAAACAGTAAAAAAATCTACCTAGAAGAGGAACTCATAAGACACAGTGATGAATTGAATAAATTTGCAAGTTTTTTAATATTAGCTACGTATGACTTAATAATTACAATGAATCTTAAAAACCTTTGTTTCTTTTATGTTTACAAAACGAATAATAATTTCATGAGAATCCAGTTATTTGACTAAAAAAATACAATCGATATCTATATAGGAAACGTTGCGAGCAAAACTAGACCAACCTCAATATTCAACAAACTGAGTAATGTATGATTTAAAATAGATGTGAGCACACAATATTCAATGTAACAACTAATTTCTTGTTATACTATCTAGTGTTACTAATTAGTTTCTTATGTTGTCTAGGTTTAATTTGAACAAAAAAATTAATTCCTCCTCTTTCGTATAATTAACACAGCTTATCGAAATAAATTAATGTTTAAACTCATATGCAGAAAAAATTGTGGCTCACTTTTCTCAGATAGACCGTCAATTGTACCATAGCGTACCAGGAAGAGTTAACACGATAGAATCGAATCACACAGCTCTAGGATAGTAAAAGGAAACGATAAAAACAATATAAACTATCGTCTTTTTACAGGATGAAAACAGTGAAGCAGCCGACGTGGAGAATAGCTGGGCCGGGCTATTGGCAAGCATCGGTTTGCTAGTGACCAGCGTGGCCGAGCTGTTGGTTTCGGGCTACAGCTGTCTGACCTTGACTCCGAAGCTCTGCGGATGTCTTCGAGCGAGCAACGTCGACGAAGTAACAAACGATGGTCGATTGAAGACCCGTAACATGGTCCATCAGTGGGTCACCGCTCAGAACCACGTGCCGAAAAGTCAGCCGATTTACGTGGTGCAGCCGATGCTACCGATGCATCCGATGATCCAGGTGAGGCCGGATCCTCTCCCACGTCCCTTCATACTCGGCTACTACGGCTCGACCTCCGGCGAACTGGAGGTAGGGATAGGTCAGTGACACGAGAGCTAGAAAGTTCAGACGACAAGCGTCGAGAGAAACTCCGAGCTCCGGGCGATCTCCGTGCCTACATTTCGGAGATGCACGAGCTTGAGGTGCAGGTGTTTCTGTGTCAGCAGGATAAAGCAAGTCAGCTTCTCTCCCGCCTCGCTTTTCGGATTCCCCTTTGAGTTCTCGAGGATGCTCCAGGCGTAATACGTGTTTGCGGTCTGAATGCCTGCGAGATTCTTGCGGTGAATAGTTGCGATTAGCTTCGACCAGGAATGCGTGCTATGTTTATTCTCTCGTTGGTGAAGTTTACTTTTGTTTGTCGAGACGTGAGATGAGATGATTTGTTTAGTGATTAAATAAGAGATCGAAAATGAAGTTAATGTTTGGTTGAATGATAGTGGTTGATGATATGGAACATACAGTAGAACCCCATGTAACGCGGTACTACCATAGAACGTGATCAAAACATTGTTACTGCCTTCGTATAACGCAATTTGGAGAATAACGATGAAAGTAAAATGTTTCTTAAGAAAATAATTGGAACAAAATATCTGTAAATAATGAATATACCCAGTTCTGAAGCTGAATAAAATTCAACCAACAAAGAAGATGTGTCAATATCCAGAAAGTGATATTAGTGGAACCTAATTTTAAGCATTTCGATAATATGTTTTCTATATATATATAAATTTCTTCATTATATATTATATGTATTATATGTGTATGTATATATATATATATATATATATATACATACACATATATATATATATATATGTATATATATATATATATAATATGTTATATTATATTATATAATGATGAAATTTTTATTGTTTAAAACTAGAATGCAATTATCTTTTGTTACATTAAAAAACTTACTTAATTCTAATGTATTGTACTGCGGATCCATATATAACACATATGTATAGCGCAGAATATAGCCGTGTTATGAGGGACAACTCTACTGTATTTATTTATTAATGTTTATGTGGTGAATGTCACAATATTTAATGAGACTATAATAAGGGAATCTACTGTGTTAAATATAGATTCCATAAAGCTTAATGGTATAATCCTATTTTAATGTAAAGATAAAGAATAATAAATTCTATGCCTTTTTATATAATACAGAAGTGATTGACCTACTCGTCAATCGCACAGTCCAAACCGGTGTACCTAGAAACGTAAAATTTGTACAGTATACTTCTTTTATAACGTAGGCATGAGAAATAAAGAAAGATTTATGGAAACTACAGATCCTATGGGGGGGGGGGGGGGGGAAGGGGTCAAATTTTTTACAGGCTAACCGTATCTCTATGTCCACTAAAGTTAGAGACGTGAAATTCGGCATGCAAACTTTTCACTAGAAATAAACGAACACGTGTTTGAGCGTTTTTCGAAATTCAACCCTAGAAACTGTTTAAAAAGAGTTTAAAAAAATAATAAATATAAATCCAAATACTGTTATATTATAAAATAAATTTAATAAGATCCAAACTCATGTTCGTGAATCACTGTACATGTCATCTTCTTTTAATTGTACATGAATTAATCATGAATTAAGAGAGCTTGATGTGTCATGCAATTTTAATGGTGAATGATTTAGAATGGATGCAGTGAATGTATTTTATTACCTTGATGGTGGTTGAACTTATTTAATTATATACGGATATCGTCCTATTTAATATACTGAAGTAGATTAGGGAGAGAGAGGTTGATATCTAATGGAATTTTATATTAGTGACGGATGATTTAGAATGGATACAGTGAATTTATTTTATCTATTTTATAGGTGATCTAGTTGTTAAATTCTATTTGATGAGATGTAGGTGTTGTTTTGTCTAACAGTTAAGTGGGTTGGGCAGAGAGAGGTTGATGTTTAATGGAATGTTAGTGACGGGTAATTTATTGCAGATATATATGCGACATTGATTAATGTTCGTTTTTAATTTGAAAGTGCTTTGCGGAATAGGTCATGTAGTGAATAATATGATGTGATCTGTATCAAACTAAATGTTACATTATATAAAGTATTAAGTTTGATATAAATGGATCAGTTTAAGTAATTATCTTTGAATCGCTTCTTTGAATATGTTGTTATTTTTTAAGCGATTTTATAGTTTGTGTATTGAGTGGTGATACTAGAATCACTCGACTTGCAAAATTGATAATTACTTTTTTCAATTTACAGCAATTCTCTTCCCATTAATATGAAGTAGTAAATACTTTTCTAACATATTGATAAAAATTAAATTTTATGACTGAAAGGTATAATGAATTATTTTTATAAAAAAAATGAACAAAAGTTCTTTCTCTTTTTCCTATTCGTTTCAACCTATTTTTAGAGATTTTGCAATATGCAAAAATTTGTGATAATGCATAAATATTTCATTACATATATTTCAATAACATATTTAATATATTTTAATTAATATATAGTATAAATAATTACAAAAAATAGTACAAATAATTCTTTGATATACTACATATTTAATATACATTTTTGGGTGGAGAAGAAAATCTTGATCTTCGATGAATCGTGATTCCACTTAAACACATACAAAGTGCAAAGTATATACCAGTTATCGTAATCAAATATTAAAAATATTTTCCTTCCTTAAAAGATACAAGTTTTATAACGAAATCTAATCCCTCGTGTTATACACATCTCAACCACCATCTTCACAGTGTATTATTCCAAAGATTTGGACAATCTGTGAACATTACAAGTATTACATCTCGTCACACAAATATTACATTTAATGTTATTACATATAACGTACTGATTAAAATGAATTAGCTAGGAAAGCAGAAAATAGATATCTTCTATCGAGAAATCTTAATGATAGAAGTTCCTTGTGGATTGAAACTTGCTAAAACTAAAAAGAAAGAGAACGACAACAAAATAATAAGTTAACAAATTCTACTTTGTGACAGTCGCCTTATGCAATGCCTGGCGCTCCTGCAAAATTTCCTGGAGGATTCGTGCCTGCTGGACCATTGCCCATAGCTGCTCCAGCTTATGGTGCCGTTCCTATGCTACCACACATGCCATACGCAGCTCGTCCTCCATCGCAAATCGTAGGTATCCGACTTAGCATAATACTCCCTTCGTATCTCATTCGCGATTTTTCACACTAGAAAGTATCGTCGTGTCAAAATAGCCATCAGTATCTTTGACATCGATTTCTGCCGTTTCCCTTTGCATATATAATTATATGCGTAACCACGGAAAAAATTCTTGAACCGTTCTTGTCACTCCTAATTGCTCTTTCGAAATCTTTCTTGGCAGATTTCAGTATTTGTGAAAGCGAAACGTAGCGAATTCTATTTCTTAAGGTTTCCTTTTGTACTTGCTTTGATATGGAAATTAGATATATCTTTGTATTACATATACAGTCTGTCACACAAGAGCGTGTCTGCGATATTTCTGTAAATATTTATATATTTGTAAAAAAATTTATATGAATTGAATCTACATCTAAAACACTAATACGCTATTACAGTAGGGTGTCCAATCTCCTCCATTAGCGATTATAGCTTGACATCGTTTCGGCATACTCTCGACTAATTTTTGAGCGTAGGATTCTGGTAACGACCTCCATATCTTTCGAATGTGATGTACAAGTGTTCTTATTTTTGTAATACGTCTTCCTCTCAGCTTGCCTAATAGGACACCATGCCCAAAACGAAGATTCATCAGTGAATATTATATTACTCCAATCACGATCTCTGTTTTCATTCGCCCATGCCAGACGATTTTCGACGTTTCGCGTACGCGGCACTCATATTAAAAAGCTCTGTTCCTTTCACTGTTTCAAATGAAACTGAAAGGTATTCAGCAACGCGTATTAGAGAAGTTTTCGTTTGTTTACATTCTTTTTATCTCATTCTGATTAGGTGTCAGGTTTCGCAGATATCGCAGACACGCTCTTGTGTGACAGACTGTAATACGTAAGTGTTCTTAAGATTGTTGAAATTTCGTGGAAAATAGTTAGTCTCTTACTTACTGTGGCTATAAAAAGTATTACTACACCATTGTATTTCTTATAGCACTTACATATCAATTAATTAGATTCCAGAATATTAAATTTCGTATTGCTTAGTTAGTAATTCTTTCATACGACTCCAAAAATTTCAGACTGTGAAAATGAAATATGAGACCTGATAAAAATAAACGAAAATAATTGATAATGGAAGATTGTATATAGAATATTGTGCCAAAATGTTTTATCAAAATTCAAACTCTTGATGAATTTATAATATGACTATAATATACACGTATACCTATATATAGCTCTGTAATCTCATATAATTAAACCATCAGATTTAATAGAGGTGAAATTCATTTAAGAGGTATGTCAGCTTAAAATTTCTCTTGTATTTTCTTTGAAACTACAATGCTTTCTGATCCAACTATCGCGAAATCTCTAGAACTATACATCAAATTTTCATCAAATTTTATTCTGTATAATTTACTATTATTATAGCAGAATTATAGTATTTTGCAAATATTTTAATTATTTACTTTTCCGAGATGTTCAAAATTTTCGGTTATAACATTCTTTTCGATTCAAATTATTATAATTTTGTTACAACAAGGATTTGTTAATAATTTCCACCATTGCAAGATTAATTTTCCAGTTTTGAAAAATGTTATTAGAATACCTCAAACTTTCTAAATTAAAATAAAAGAAAATGAACACGAACCTCTAAATAATTTCCAAAGCAAAAATTCATAAGTACGATCTGTTTTCACGAAAATAGGCCGAAGTTGTATTTTGCAATTTAAAGCTTCATATCTTCGAAAAAAATTCAAAACCAATAATGTAATGACATAAACTCTTCCCCTAATTTCACATGCACTGTTTCATATTTTATTCTCAAAAAATATTCCTTATACCGATTGATTGGACGAAATAATCCTACAACGGAACAACTTTTATTTTTATTATTTCTTTAAGGCAGACTAATGAAAGTAAAATGCATAACTACTATATTTTCATTGCTGTAAGGAATAAGAATAAGTACATTGAATAGTAATTTACAAATCAATTCAATTAATAAATTAACTATTTACTATTTTTAAGTGTTCTAAATAATCAAAAATAATAACAAAAATATATGTTAAATGTATATAAGTTTAAGAAATATATTTATTAGACACATATATCCAAGGAAGAAATTTCTTTAATATAAAATTAATTTAGATACAATATAATTTAGTATACTGTCGTTTATATTTTTTAACGATAGTTAAAGGAATAATGAATAATGATATTTAATTTTAGATTCGACCAAAGCAGAAACGTCATATAACTATGGAACACGAAGATACCACGGAAAGGAAGAAACAGACTGAAAGAAAAACGGAGTCCCCAAAAAGGATGTCTTCTATAGGAGAAGACCAAGTAGATCTAGCTCAAACGTACACAGGATTGGACAAAAAAATTTCAGAAGAATTCATTTCAATCGCTATGGATCCAGAAAGAAAGTCGAAAGCTTCCAGTAGTCACGGTAGCGAAATCGGAACCTCGAAAACCTCTTGAAAACATGATATCCACATTTTCAAGTTGTATCGTGTTATTTTCGTAATTAATGTATAAAAATCTTCTACATTGACGCATGTAAATGTGCATAATTTAGTATTAAAAGAAGAAAGTTTTTATCATTTCAATTATCAACGCTTTGAAAATTTGTTAGACGCAAAATTCATTGTATGGTTATAATTGTATTAAAGAAGCCATTTGAAGACTTCTCTCGAGGCTCTATTTTTTTCTTTTTTTGTTATATGCGCGTACATCGTTACAAGTATATACAGGTACGCATTGAAATTTTAATTAATTGTTGTTGTAGATATTAACTATTGACCTTTGGTAGCCTAAACTATTCTAATGAAATCTGTTTAGAACAGAGAATAGATACATATTGTTGTGTTTCTAACTGTATAAAAATGATTATATTTAATAAGCAAGATTTAAAAAATTAGTAAATTTATTTATTTTTTATGGTATTTTATACCAGCTGTTGTTTATTATATGTACATTATTCATTGCAAAATGCAGTAATATGTATTTGGAGAAATAAGTTAGGAGAATTAGGAGTAATTAGGAGAAATAAGGCTTTAAAGGAATAACATATAGCTTTGTGTATTTGTTATAAAATAATTCCAAAGGTAAACTATAATTATAATATTTCACTTTATATAATGTAAGATAAAAGTATAAATTGATTTTAGATGCACAAGACTATTAAAATGTTATATTGGAAAATGAATAAGAAAAGTTAGAATATTCTATCTCTTTTTAATGGTTGAAAACTATCTGTACTTAAAAACTAAAGTTTTATACTGCCAAAGTTGTCTACATAATTTTTTAGTATATATTAAAATATTATATATGTTGTATACATATATACATATATACATACATAATTCTTCTACTTTATAAATTTGTAAGAATTTTTTTACAATTTTTATACTTGTGCTAGGTTTGGAACACATCCTGCAGAAGAATGATAATCATATTTTACTTGACTTTTTATTTTTCTCGCGAGTCACTAGAGGTTCTTACAAGTAATAGCATTTCTTTGTTTAATTAATGAATATATTATGATTTATTTCTTTGCAATCTAATAAACAACATAACTTAACTTAAGAAAAATATAAAACTGAAACAAGCTGTACAGATATTGCATTTACCTTTTAAAGCATGTTTTATCATGTTTAATTTGAAATAATGATTATACAATAATATATGAAATCCATTTCAATATAGAATTGCAAAGAGCTAAAATGAAATAGATTAAAATGTTTAACACAATCTTTGAAATGTCCGATTGCATATAATAAACTAAACTCCTAAGATATCTGATTTTAAAATGGTTTTAAAAAAATATACATAGATATATTATTAATTACATATAAAGAACGTAACACAAAACTTTACTATTTTTATTTGCATAAAATTATTCGAGTCATTTGTAATTATTGCTTTCTATAATTTAGCCTGTAAAAAGTTACACGTGATGCCGATTTAATATCGCCATTCTATTGTATAGTCATAACGCCACTGCTCGAAATTAATGCGACGCAAAATCCATCGTGTATATATATAACGTGTAACATGTCATGAATAAATAAATTTAAAAAATAAAATTTGTTGAACGCAATTATTATTAACAAATAAAGGACACGAAATACAGCACACTCGTCTTTTATTACTGAACATTTTATTAATGAATTATAAATAGCCTATATGCAAGTATTATTTACATATTTAATTCGCTACAAACTGCTTACAATTATATGTAATCACATATGGCATATATCTTTTAAAAAAGATGTGCACATATAACTAACATATACGCGAAAATATGTTGTACACGAAATATAAAAATATCTCATATTTTTTGAATAGGAATAAATTTCACTATTTACTGTTATTACCGTTGTAACATCCCCGGACTGCCAACTACCAGGATGAAAAAAGATTTTTCAAAGATTATTGTTATTATTTATATTTGTTTTTAATTATTTCATAGACTTCCAGTTCCGTTATCGGTAACAAAATCCCTTCATCTTACGCATATAATTCCTCCTCGTCCAGCTTATTCTTTTTCTGCATCTGGAGCATAAAGATAACGGCCCTGCCATCACTATTTTTCTATGGCATTTGAGGTACCTGATCTGGACGGAGACACTTTCTCCTATAAGGTGGTGATATAAGTCTGGCAATATACCGTAATTTTCAGCATAGTCCCAACAAATTCTCCCTCCTTGTTGGGTACAAATATGCATATATACCTTTTAAATAACTATAATGTATTTTCCCTCGATCAACCATTCAGAATATTCACGAAGCTTTCTTTTTTATCCTGTTGGTCCGGAGACATTAATTACTACTTATTGTTATCACTATTATTTCTATAACAAAATATACAAAAATACATGTGTAAAACCATCACAATTATTGGAATACTTAATTCATAAATACATAAGAATACATCATACACAATACCATTAAGAACAATACCTTATCGTGAGTAATACATAACATAATGTAACAATTCTTTTAGATTCGCGATTGAGCGAATGAAATTATATTATCGGCATTCTTTATTGTATTTCTTTTATAAGAGATAAAAAATTTGTTCAAGTAATCTTTGTTTTATGTTAAACATATATAAAATAGGATGATAGATTGCAGTTTGTATATCCAGTTATATTTTCAACGAGAAGTATAAGGCATAGATTTTTATGCACTATTACTATGAATAATAATAACTTTTGTCAATGTTACTATTATTATTACTGTTGTTGGTATTCAAAAAATGAAAAGAATAGTTTTTAACATGTTGAAATACTTTGAACATTTTAGAATATAAATGTAAAAATACTTCTATAAAAATGCTATTGCAATTTTAAGTACTTGTTACCTAATTCAACATTGGGGGCTTACTTATTATCTTCATATATTTTGTTGAAACATCTACCTGTAGAAAATCTAATCTCATTCTGCAGTCACTACATATAAGCTCTTGTGTTTCTTAATGCATATTTTATAATTATCTTTTAGAAAAGTATTGTATCGCATAGAATATAAAGGTACATGGGTACCTTACCACAAAAAAAGACAAATAGTTATTAAATTTTATATATAATTAGTTCAAATAAATACAATTGTTTGATGACATAAGCTACAAATACCACTTCCCAGTGACAATTAATCTAGAACTTATATTTGTCAGCAAAAATTATGAATATTATAATGTAATGAGCGCTTTCTCTTTAATTAAAATTATAATACTATAATAACAGATAGACTGTACTACTGCTCGTTGCAAAATGAACAAATGCACATATTAAAATATCAACCTTATTTCTACATACAACTCACTAATACCTAAGTACAACTATTATGATACACTTTATACATTTCTCAAGTATGAATCTATGCATTTATTAACCAAATTGAAGACTATAGTACCTAATAAATATATATTAACAGATATATCACTAATAAAGTAATCTATCTTTCTTTGTATTTACCAACTGAATACTAATTAGTAGTATACAGTTAATTCAAGACTTGTTTAAACAAAAATGATTTTCATACTTTATTAAAGTAATTAAAAGCATTTAAGTCTTTCAAATCAGTTCATTAGCGATAAATCATGTGTTAAGTGTCAAAACAGTTTTATGGATGACACTGTAGTATAAATATCATAGAACTAAGTTATTAAATTCATAGTTTAATAAACAGGATATATACAAGGCACTTGTTCAGTTCAGCCTCACAATCTACAATTTTGATACATAAAGGAAATATTAATTGTTCATAAAGTATGATCTCTCTTTCTAGCAAGCTATTGTCCTATAAAAATTACATTAAATTTGTAATAATATTGCTTTGCATAGGTTCTGATAATAAAACAATTGAACTATTTTCAACTGGCATTTGATATATCTATATCAACTGTTTCTTCTTTGAGCAATGCCCGTTTGTCTTCTTTACTAGTAGCTTGTCGTTTACCACCAACTTTACGTTTACCTCTATTGAGTACACCATTTTCTTCATCCATCATACGCAAAATTTGCGTTTGATCAGAACTTTCTATCGGTGCGATCGAAATATCACGAACTGCACGAAATTTACCACAATTGTTTAAATGTTCATTTTCTAAACGGAAGAAATTCCAAACGAATCGCCTTAAAATGAATATATTTTTATATATTAATTACTCTAATTTAAATATTCGTTGAGGTACATGTAAATAATAAAATAACTAAAGACGTACCTGAAGACTTCAAGAGGTGCTACTATCGATGTCATTAAATCACTAGATACATATCCACACTCAATAAGAACGAAACTCGCGATCCATGCAAACCTCAGAATAAAATCTTCGATTATAGCAAAATAATAAAATCCCTAAAGAAATATCAAGTGCAATAAATAATTGACTAAAAAGGAAAGATTAGAACATACTTTTATTTACATACCGCTGCTGAATATACTACTTCCTCGCGTAAGAATTTGTTTTCGCCAGCATTGCTATCTAAAAGACCCCAATCCATTTTTAAATCCCACGTTAGTGAATAAATAGAATTGACAATGCAACTAAAGATCCAAAGCCACAACCATGGATTTTCCCAACGATTTGAATATTCCGCTAAAATTAATATTTTTTATGTCCTTGATTGAAAATAATATCAATCACACTAGAAAATTATTTGTAACTTACCAGCATTGTAGGCACACACCGTATTAGATATGACAACAAGGAATGTAGTTGAATATTTTCCAGCATTAGCCAAATGTGGAAATGCCTCTTTAGAATCACGATATCGTCGTATACATTGCGCAAAACGAAACCATGCAGGTAGACAATTAACAATAGGTCTAACAATTAAGGATCCAGACATACATTGCGTAGTATCTCCTACTTCTAACCAATTTCCATTGGTAATATAAAAACACGTTAAAAAGTGGAAGTCTAATAGTGCCGTGGCCATACTATTTAATTGATCTGCTAACCAGAAATCAGCGAAATTCACGTATGCAAATGGTGATATTAAAACTCTTCCCTAAAAATAAAAATAAAATTTTATTTCTTATAAATTGAAGCAATTCTTGCAGTATATGTTATGTTAATAGTACTTACAATGATCTTTAATAACCAAAACCGTGCCTCGTGACGAAACATTTTTAATGGATTTAAGAGAAATGCTAACATAATACAAACTAAAACTAATGGATTCACGTATGGAGGAATGCTTAAGCTGACACTGTATAAAAAACTTAATAAACTGAGAGTCCATATAACTCCAAGAACAGCCGCTAATTCCATAAGATGTTGTTCAGATAAATGGTTTCGCGGATCCAATTCAAATATCAACACGTGATTCACACCGGACGATCGCCATCCATAAACATTCACGCCAATAAGAAACAAAAATTGTATAATAAGCAGAGGTCCACGATATAATCTAAACGCAATTTTTAAGTTTTCACTGCCATCATGAAATATTGCTAGAAATAAAATAAAAGAAAATACAGTATATAATTATATTTACTTTAGTTATTACATACTTCTTGTTATTACCTGAAAGTACAACTGCCACAAAGAGAACAATGAAACTACCAGAAAATAATCCAACTTTAAAAGTGGTCCATGGACTTTGATGCTCACCTAAAGGTGGTACACGTAAACGTTTCATTGCGCGTTGTCTGTCTCCACCTTCCAAATCGTTTGTTACTGTAGTTTCTGTATCTTGTATGAGATTGTCTATATCTTTTGATGTATAAAAATGTGCGGTTTCTACACATTCCATCCTCCATTTTGATCCACTATCTACAGACAATAACTGAAAATAGAAATAAAAATAATATTACACCATGTACATATAAGACACAAATTGCTATGATGTATGAGGTGTGCTGAGTTTTTACTTGTGTTTAATAGGATAAGGGACTTTAAAATAAGTATTAGTTCTTTCCTTATTTTTTCATTATGGTTTAAATGAACCTGTAAACCTAGAGAAATACAACAAAAATAAGTATGAATTAATGTAACAATAAGAAACAAAATCTCTTTTTCTATGTACCTTGTCGTGTTTTTTAAGAATCTTTCGAAAACCAGTATAATTAAGATTTTGATAGTTCTGAAGAAGTATAAGAGACAAATAAAATTCTGAAAATGCAAGTTTCAATTCTCTCAGCTTCCTTGTTGGTAAATGAGGTTTAACATTCACTTTCCCCTTATTTTTCCCTCCACCATGTTGTAATTCTAATGCTGTCTTCAATTCGCTTTGAAGAGCTGCATATTTACGTGTGGCTTCGGCTAACTTTTCTATACATATATAAAGAAGATCAATGTTTATTCAAATGTTTTATTCTTAATAGATATGATTGTAAATTTCCATTTATTTGGATTTATATATACATAATCATGTAGAACATCCTTACCAGAATAAAAAGTATTAATTTTCTTCAATTCACGGTCACAAAATGTAAAAAATACTTCATCAAAAGAAGCAAAGTGTCGAGATATCACTTCTGGTTCAACACTTTCAGCTGACGGTGCTTCTTCTACAGCAGTATAGAGCATTGCCTTCATTTCCTATTAACCCAAAGAGGTCATTTTAATTAGTAGTGTACTGATCTTTTATTGTACAGAATGTCCCAGAATAAGTAGGAAATATTTTAGGAGTGGCAGAAGCATACCTAAACCATATCTAAACCATAAAAAGTTCATATGAGGATATGTCCTATTTGACTTTCTTTTCAAATTATAACGGTTTTTCTTTTGCAATTCATATTTCTTTCCATAGACAAATATTGTGTTTCTCAAGTTTCCAGCAAATATAGACTACATCTGGATATTTAAAAATAGTAAGACGGTCATTGGTAAGATATCTGCAAGCTTGCATTGGAACGCAAAAATACCATCTCAAATACCTTTTATGAAAAGTAGTATATAAAGTAGTATACAAAATAAAAGAATAAAAATTAAATCCACTATAACTCGAAAACAGAGTCAAGTAAGATATATTTATATGAAGTCTTTCTGTTGTTAATATATGCAGAAGCAACTTCTAAAATATATCCTACTTATTCTGAAACACCCTGTATATCTCCATTGAAATAGAAATAAATTTTTAACAAAGATAATTATAATATAAATATTTTAATTTCCAACAATATTTTATTTTACCTCATAGCTTATGTATTGCTTACGCCATTCAGGCGTAATGTGAGCAGACAGATGTTCTGCAAACTTCATCTTGCTTCAATTAATGCAATAATCTGCAATAAACAAATTCATTTAAATTATTGCTAAAGTGATATAAATATATAATATTAAAAATTTCCATAAAATAATTATGTATATAATAAAGCATACATAAAAGAATGAGATATATAAGTGAAGCACAAAGTGAGAAAATCATATATTATAATTGAAGAAACTTCTTTATTTCTGTAGTCTATATATCTTCATAAACAACATTTACTCGATGTATTAATTTATTATTACAAACAGCGTATACCAAAAAAATAACAATATAATAAAATGAACAAAATGAAATATTATGGTAATATAATTACAAAGTAGAAAATGAAAAGATGAACAATTGAATCAAATGTTTCGTTTCACGCTCATCTTTAAGGAATTAAACCACAAAAGAGGTTACATACACGTATAATGCACTTAAAACCTTTGTCGGCAGTACTAAGTCAATATTTTCTGAATTCGTTTACTTCATGATAAATTATTATTACTTACATATATATGGATGTCTTTATTCTTACTTCTTATGTTTAGCTGTCAAGCTTTACACGACACATAGCACCATTGTTTCTTCATACGTACAGGCAATATTCATTAAACGGCTACAAGTTTTTTTATTACTTAATTTAGAACGCTTTTCGCGAAGATAGATAGCTTCTAGTGTCCATCTGCTAGTAAGGAGAATTGACGAAAATTTTCCGATTAAATACCTTTGATAATCTCATCGCTCGAAGATTTATTTCAGTTAGATAAAATGCTTATATGTGATATGTATATAATCTATAATAGTTATACGTAGTTTATAATGTTAAGCATTCATATTTCGATTTTTATTTTACAAAAAAAGATTTTGTTTATATGTTTACATACATATGTATATATGTATATTGAATGTAAAAAATATATCCTCATATACATATGTATATTGTTTTTGTACAAATGTTTTATTTTTATTTTTTTAACCGAATTATATCCATCAAATAGTTGATTATATATAAGAAAGTAGAACTACAGCACGCAAATAATTACAAACATTTTTATTTGAAGTTGGCTATATGGATTTTTGTATCTTTTATCAGATATTGCGTTCTTTGAGACAATCTTTTATTATATTATTACGCTCAGGATATTCTCTCAATTAACATTTACTTTGAATTTAATTTTTAATATAAATAAAACATTTTTTTCAATTCTGTCAAGAATTTTTAAATGTTATAACAATAATAAAATTTTATTAAATATATATGTGAATTCAATTTTCTACTTTGTAAAAGATTGCAATATGCAC
Organism: Bombus campestris; assembly: GCA_905333015.3. Taxonomy (NCBI): domain Eukaryota; kingdom Metazoa; phylum Arthropoda; class Insecta; order Hymenoptera; family Apidae; genus Bombus; species Bombus campestris. Next base: position 5,784,737 of record HG995129.1, on the reverse strand, counting down.
AAATATATATTTAAATATATATAAACAGAACTATTAAATATATAAAAAATAAAATATTATAATATTATAAGATAAATAGTATAATGTGTAAAAAATGTATAAAACATTAAAAATATAGTTTTAGTAGATTGTATAATAATTATCTTTTAAGGAGTAATTATTTTTGTGTATAATCAATAATAGAAGAAGATTCTGAATGTAACTCTTTTCAAATGAAAAGAAATGTGTTTTATCCATTTTTATTTAATCTAATTAATATCCAGTATAACAAAAAATAATACGAGACAAATAAGTGTACTTACAAGTTACGTTAATAATTAACATTACACAATTTATATTGATAATATTTTGACTACATATATCATTTATTTAAAATCTAAAATATTTTCATATATTTAAAGCCATTTTTGGTAATGTTATCTGGAACTTTTATATCTGTCTTTTTTTCACGGACTATTTTCGTAAAATGATTTATGCGCTTTTATTTGCTAACTTATACTCATATATATATATATATATATATATATATATATATATATATATATATATATATATATATATATATATATATGGTATCTATGTTTTTTGTATAGCGCCACCTATAAAACGGTTTATTAGAATAAAATGCAAATATTTACATTGATACACACACACACACACACACACACACACAAAACATATATACATTTTAGACTGCACGTACTACAAGCTGCTACAAGCCAACAAGTTAACAATACAGATATAGTGCCTTTGCAAAGCAGCAAAATTAATCATTACATCAAGTTTACAAATTATAATGTTTTCTCTAAATATTGTATATATTAAAATGAACTAAGTACTATAAAGAAAGCTATAAAGAAAGCTTTAAACAGGAAAGAACAACTTATCATTGCTATAAAATTTGTAAGTATATTCCTCTGCTTTTTATATTTATATTCTTTCAGTTTTATCATGTTGGAAAGATTGGAATTTAGTTCCAAGCATAGTTTCAAGTTAATGTTGTAGTAATCATATATAAAAAACACGTGTAAATTTGTACAAGAATAATATTAGTGCTTATATTATAAGAACTAATTTTTAAAATATTATTTCTGTAAATAATAAATGTAAGATAACTTGTATTTTAAAAAGGTAGTATTAACTATGTTATCGTTATGTTTTAATTTATTAGAGAATAAAATTGATAAAATAATATTTGTAATATATTAATTTGTTATGCGTAATATAAATAATAAACTTAGTTTTTATTTTTCCAGAATGCATAATATTTTATAGTTAATCCAAACCTAAGATACTATGAACCGTTTACTACTATTATTATTCTTCGTTAATTTCATAAATAATAGTATATCATGGGAGACTTTTATGAGGGGTCGAAGCAAATATGGTAATCTAGGTGCTCCAATTTTATCTGAAGATCATGAACTTCCAAGTGCTGAATGGTTTACACAGTTTCTAGATCACTTTAATCCAACTGATGCACGTGTTTGGCAACAGGTAATAAGAATATATAAAATATTTCTTAATTTTTATTTTATAATATAAATCTTTTTATTATTTTTTCAGAGATATTTTGTAAATGGAGAGCATTATAAGAAGAGTGGTCCAGTATTTTTGATGATAAGTGGTGAAGCTGCAGCAAATGCTAAATGGATGGTAGAAGGTCAATGGATCGAATATGCTAAGCAATTTGGAGCATTGTGTTTTCAAGTGGAACACCGCTTTTATGGAGAAAGTCATCCTACTTCGTATGTAACATTGTTTATAAAATATATAATTGATACATTTTAAGTTATAATGTTATGTTTTCGTTATCTGCAGGGATCTCGGTGTGAAAAATTTAATGTACCTTTCATCGCAACAAGCACTTGCAGATTTGGCTTACTTTATAGAATTCATGAATATTAATTACAAGTTACCAGCTGGTACTAAATGGATTGCATTTGGAGGATCATATGCTGGATCATTAGCTGCTTGGTTGCGTTATAAATATCCTCATTTAGTATATGGAGCTGTTTCTGCTAGTGGTCCTTTATTAGCAGAGATTGATTTTCAGGGTAAATATAAAATACACAAATATAACAAATATTTTATTTAAAACAGAAGTATTTTATATTAATAATTATACTTTATAGAATACTTTGTTGTTGTTGAGAATGCCCTCAAAGAATATTCTGAAGCATGTGTAAATGCAATACTAGAAGCAAACAAACAATTTCATATAATGTTACATCATCCTATCGGTCAACAAGGAATAGCTAAAAAATTTATGTAAGTAAAAGTAAAATTCTTCATTTACAGATCAAATATATCATTATTGGAAAATTATTTTTACTTATAGTTTATGTGACGCAATCAATGAACATACCAAACGTAATGATATTTCGAATTTGTATGAAACTATAGCAAGCATCTTTGCTGGTATTGTACAGTACAATAAAGACAATCGTAATAATTCCGCAATGGCTAATTTTACTATCGATAGTGCCTGTGACATATTAACGAACGAAACATTAGGTATTGCTATTGACAGACTTGCAATTTTGAGCACTAAAATATTACAGGCATCAGAAAAAAAGTGTTTGGATTATATGTATAATAAAATGATTCATAAACTTCGGAACATAACATGGGCTAGCGAAGAAGCAGAAGGGGGTAATGTATTTTTTTACTTATATTATTGCTGTTTTAATTTTTATTTATTGTATTTTAAAATATATTTTTTGTAGGACGTCAATGGACATACCAAACGTGTACAGAATTTGGATTCTTTCAAACTTCGACAGCACGCCCAAAATTATTTAGTGAAACTTTCCCAGTAGATTTCTTTGTACAACAATGCGTTGATATATTTGGCCCAAGGTTTATTTAAAATTATGATAAATACATTTCTCAATTATGATAAATCATTAGCTATAAAATTATAACATTTTCGTATTCTAACAGGTACAATATTCATTTGCTGAATTCGGCAGTGAATAGAACAAATATTCTGTATGGAGGATTAGATTTAAAGACTACAAATGTAGTATTTGTACATGGATCAATTGATCCTTGGCATGTTTTGGGAATTACAAAATCACCAAATCCTCAAATACCTGTCATTTATATTGATGGTGTGTACATATTAATTGAAATTTTTCATTTTTCATGTAATACAAAAAATTTATTTATTATTATGACCATAGGTACTGCTCATTGTGCCAACATGTATCCTCCTTCCAAAAATGATCCACTTCAGTTAAAAGCTGCCAGAGTTGAGGTTGGACATTTAATAGATGAATGGCTGCATAATTAAATATGATATTTTTAACGCTGTGTGTGCTACATTTAACTGTTTTATGATAAGTAGTTTTTTATTTTTGAAACAAAAATGATGTATTAAAAGAATTAAATTTATTTTATTAACTTTTTGAACAATTTGTATTTTCCTTTATGAACTTCTGTGAAACAATTATGATACATAAATATTTTTAGTTCAAATAATTCGTGCATAACTAAGACTAAAACTAACTATGTACGTACATAACAAGTTACTGAAGATACACGAGTGTTCACCATTCTGTGTTTATGTTTAAACCACAAGAATGTATGTATAGATACAATTAAACAAGTTTGCCCATAATGGCACTATTACAATTTTTTGTGGATTACTAAAGTATTAAATAAATACATGTACAAACTTACTATGAATATCTTACGTCAGTCAATGAATAAATACATATCTATTAATTATATATGTTTTATTCTCGACAAGCATGGGAAAAAATGTTCAACTGGTTAAAATAATACTAAACATAAATAATTCATTAAGGTGTTTTAAAATCTGCAAAAACAGATCCGACATGAATTTTAATAAGTGTAAAGTGTCTTAAAATGAGCACCATAACTAAATGAATTTTGATTCTGATTTGGATAGCGTCGGCCTTTCCTTAACGGTACCATCTTCGAATATCGTTTCGTTATGAGTTTGTTCGATTCCTTTAAGGCGAGGCCAAGGTGCCCATTACAGATATTGATCAACCGAGTATGCGTATGATTTTCGTAAAATATTGTCAATCTTATTATAATCAAACATTCTTATAATAGTTTGTATAGAATTGATTTAATAATTATTAGAATTCGTTTGATCAGTAATTATACATATACATATATTACTCTCTCATTTTTTTGGCATATCCTTCGATCAACTCGTGATCCTCCTACATTCACAACTTTCATCTTTGACTTACGCTACTGCAGTATACGGTATTTACATTACGTAACAAGGTAGTCGTAAATAATTTACTGTATAACAGAACAATAAATGTAGGATGAATTAGTTTTTCTATCTATGAATCACGCTTAAAAATTCTCCTACGCAACGTTTGAATTGTTCACCACGTTTTTTTAAGTTTCCATTTTAAATGGAGTTATAAATTATTTCATAAATGATATAGCAGAATACATGGATGGATGGTAATTTAATGCTAAAAAGAAGATGAAATATAAGAAAATTTATCCACATGAAACTATTTCTAAAAAAAATGATTTTAAATATTTGTCAAATGTTTGTTATGATATATATGCATTTGGTAATATTTTATTTTACTGACTTCTTTGTCAAATGACTACAAAAAATTGTTTTACGAATATTAGATATACATATACATATTTTTTGAAAAAATTTGGGATAAAGATTTATAATTTATGATAAATATACATTCTTCTAAGTAAACTTTGAATTGTAAATGGCAAACAATATGCATTTTTGATATTCTAACTTACAAGTAACTGAATTACTAGAAACAATTAGTTGAATTTTAAACACAAGATTTTATACGTTTCAAAACGTATATGTGTATTTTAGATCTAGAATATTATAGAAAATGTCAACGATCCACCTCAAAAGCTTTTTGAGATAGATGTGCTTTTCTATAAAAAATAAAGTTATTTAGAAATTAAAATTGAAATTAAGAAATTAAGAAATAAAAAAAAGATGTTTATATATAAAAATACACATACACAAGAAGTATTTCACCTATGTAAACAAATTTGTCTACATACAAATATTTTTAAATCAAAATATTACCAAATAAACATTCAATTAATTATATCCTTCACATTCAACAAACAATCAAAAATATATTTGCTGAAATTAAAACTCTATATTGAAGGAAGTACCTTACATTTTGTACGTATTTCCTAACATAAAGTCACCATCTTCCAGTGCGTCACCATTTATAAAATATGCATACAGCATAAAAAAAGCAGCTTGCTCGTGATCCAATCGCGACTCGTCACAATAATCGATTCACCGAAAATCTCAAAAAAATAAGCGGTTCTAGGTAACCGATTTTATGTTCAGTATCTGTGATGAGACTGAGACTGCCTCCATTCGGGTGTAGAGTTACCGTGGTGATGATGATGATGATGGTGATGGCGTTTCTTGTCAGAAATGCTGGCGTGCTTGTTAGACGGGTACGTGGCTACATCGCTCACAACTAATTCTGAACCATCTCTCTCGGTGTTGTTGCCACGGTAATTTTCTCGGTATCCTGGTTCATCCAGGGTCTCCTTGCGACGAAGAGGAGGATGATTGGTCTTATGACCGGCCGTCTCATGCAGATTTTCCCAAGCTTGACGGTAATATCGATTCAGTCCTCCTCGACTCTCAGAGGAACTGCTTCCAAAGCTGGCCACGGTATTGCAATCTGGAGATGCACGGTGTCGGTAATGCTTGCTGCTTCTACCGCGATTTCTGTGTGAATAGATTAACAGATATTTATTATTATTTCAACTTCGAGACCTTTCTGCATAATGATTTACTGGTAATATCTGTAGGTTGACAAAATGACAAGTTGTAGGTTACAGATTCAAGTTGTACAATTTTACTATTTTACATAGAACATTTGTCGAGTAAGACTATTGAATGGTAATTTGTAAAATTGATGTACAGAAGTAGTTTTCTAGAAAACTAATGTAAAGGAGGTAACTTATAATTTGTAATATGTAAAATTTCACTAATAACATTAGTTGTATTGTGCAAGAGGGACCAAATATTATTTTATATTATTGTCTTATTTTTTTTACTTGAAGACGATACAATATTATTGTTGTGTTTAATTTATACATCTTGGGTCTAAATTTATAGCATAAATGAAGTCAGGAGAGATTCTCTAGTTCAAATTAAGACGAAAAAAAAAAAAAAAAAATAAAATTGCGTCGAAGATTTTATTATATAGAAAATCTTGTTCGGAAACGTAGGTATTCATGTATTTGATTGATTTTCGACTGGGTAGGAGTAAGGAATTGACAGGATGTTATTCTACATACGAAAATAAATTATATTTTTTCGACCCAAAAATATAGAATAAAATTTATTCGCTTAAAGCCTAACTTCTAAGAAAATAAAATTTGAAAATATGTCAAATATGCGATTTCTTGACCGAATAGGATTAAACTTTATTTTCTTCAAAAGGAAGCTTCAAACGAAAAATTTTTATTTTACATTTTTAGACGTAAAATAGTCTCTTGTGGATTATTTATTCCTGTATAGCTGGAAATGAAGCAAATATATATGTACTTGAAAAGTTACACATATAAATTTTTTCGAAAATAAATGCTTCAATGTAATTTTGTTATTTTTATTTTGAATTTAGAATCTCCCTGATTTCATTCGTTTTAGACCCATAGTGTATTTATAATTAATAATTTATAATCTTCCTTCTTTCTTCTTAGGAACATATATATACAGTAAGCAAGATATATATGTGGTTTGTTGTATTGTCGATTTGGCTTTCAGATATTTAGATTGTTCCTTATAGAAAATTCTTATTCAAATATTTCTGGTTTTAATTATAATACTTTAGTTCAGAAACTGAAACCAAATCGATTGTTTCATTTTGTATTATGTATGTTTGTTTGGGAAATATAATTTAGCGAAGTGTAATTGAAGCAATTTGTAGTGAAATCATTAGCAATACCATCACCAATTTAAAAATGGAAGGAGCACTAAATAGTTAGATATAGATATATTAGGAGTTTATTATAATTTAAGTCCCTTCTGATTTTATTAAAATTATTTTAGTATATATAGTGAGCCATTTTCTAGTAATCATCGCATTTTTCCTTCAGCATAGCTTATTGTACTACCAGAAACTTTATGAAACATTATCAAACTATGCTATTAAATAAATTTTAATATCCACAGATATAATTGTGAATATAGAGATATTAAATTTTAATTTGTTGAGATTATACAAATATATTTAGTTGTCAATTTAAAGTTCTATATTTACAGTAACTTCCAAAACTGTTGCAACACTCTTTAAAACTGAATAATTGCTTAAAAATAGGACCAAACGATTTGAATATTTTTGATAAGTTAGGAGGATTAGTTTACTAGACTATGTATAAAAAAAGTTTAAAAAAAAATTGCAATTGGTTGGAATCGCCAAGAAAGAAAGTAAAGATTGCATTTCCTAAAATTTTTTCTTGGGCTTGTAATGAAACTTTAAACAACACATTTCGATAATTTCTATCAGTTATACCATACATATACATATATGCCGAAAATTTTATTGAAATTGGTTGACGTGGAAACAAGCGGCAGGCACCGAAAGACGTAAATTTTAGGCCATGAAAACTGTTTTTCGTCATCTTTAAACGTTTGTAGCTCATAGCAATGTTAACCGATTTCGATGAAATTTTCAGCGTGTATATAACTGATATAAATGTCCAAAATGTATTATTTAAATTTTCATTAAAAGCCCAGACAAAGAAGTTGTGGAAAATATAATCTTTAGTTTCTTTCTTGGCGATTCCGACCAGTTGTAGTTTTTTCAATAATTTCATTATACGTGTTCTAATAAAATAATCTTCCTAATTTCTAAAAAAATCCAAATCATTTGGTCCAATTTTAAAAAGATTATTCAGTCTCAATGGGTATGGTAATTTTTGAATGTCACTGGAATTTCATACATTCAGTTTTATCGTATTCAGACATAATTATATCATGCTATTATTTTTTATTATTTAAGCCTATAAATATCAATTAATTAAAGTTATCTGACAATTTAATGATTTTCCACGTTTTTAAACCGAAGTAATAGAGGAGTTATATCGAATATAGCAACAGGAAGTATTTTTACGAGCAATGAAATATCGAAATACAAATAATTAAATAAAAGTTCGAGAACAGTTGAATATGTGCATTAGTACTAAATTGTTAAAAAAATTCACATGTATTGAATAGAAGGAATATAGTGGGAAATAAAATATAGAAGCACAGCGGTATTTTAAGTTGAAAAGTTAAATCTTTAGAATTAGGTATTAATGCACTAACAAAATATATAATCTAATTTAAATGTAACGACAAATGCTATTTAAAATTAAATTAAAAAACAAAAAAGAAAACAAAAGATATATATTTCTATATTGCATAAATTGACATATAGTGGAAATATCCAGTTTGTGCAAACTTATAACATAAACCAGCAAGCAAGTAGAAACATCCAGTTTGCTCAAGTCCGTATAATTCATGAGCGGAGTCAATAGGCTGATCACGTGCCGGTTTATTTGATTTAAACATTGATATTATCGAATCGAAACTATCTCTTGAACGCTCTTGTTCAAAAGTGTTAGGACATCTCATATTTTTAATAAAATGTTGGTATTTGGTATAGATCATGAATTTTCAATTACAAGCGTTTTTTAATAAAATCATTATGTATATTAGTAGTATGTAATTTCTTCACTGTATAAATACTATTTCCTGATGTCTTTATTATATATTTAATTTTTTCCAATTTTGAGCTAATATAATAACTGTTTTATGACTTTTGAGCGATGATATATAACGTCCCTCGACAATAAGATTTGAACGTTAAAGAGTTAATAAAAAATCAGTTTAGAACAGCGAATATCAGTTTAGAACAACTTTTCATGCGAATTGAGTTATGTCTAATAGTCAACAAAATATTATTATATTTCTTCCACTAATTACTTGTTTATTTGTAATTACTTTGTCTTATTAAGCTATCTAGCAATTACTTTTCCTTTATTTATTTAAATCACGAACCATTATTGATCGATGGGCAAGTTATCTTAATTCAGAGACAATTACTTTTCAAAAATTTTTTCATAGAACACTTCATCCCATCAAACTCTAAACTTTCCACTGTACGTATATTCTTCCCTGTAAATCAAATCTCTTCCATTAACGAAAAGGGTAGTGCCCAATCCTATTTAAACGATGTGCTAAGAGAACAGTATACATAGATGAAGCTACTTGGGGGGAAGAAAGTGCGTGAACGCTGCATTGACGTGTGTGTGTCCGGAAAAAGAGGAGAAGCTTTAAAAATACACTCCGTGGTGAGCTGTGGTGAACGAGCTATCGCTATATATGGGTGCTCATTATAAACGTTGCTCGTTTACCTTGACTAGTAATCACTCGCGAGGGTGGCGCATGGCGGTTGTAGTGGTACGTGGTGATGGTTGATGTAGTGGTGGGCGGTGGTTGCGTGGAGGGTGAGGGCGATAATGGTGGACTATATATGTATGTATATATAGGAAGTAATTGTTTGATAATCTTAAAGGGAAGGGTTGGAAAAGTATCCAGCGCGATGGGCCGCCGAGAGACCGAAGGAATAAGGATGATCGGTACCGCGGCGAGCCGTCAAGTCGCGGCGCCCCAGGTGCTGGTCGGGGAAGGGCAGCGCCAGTAGCGTATACCAACGCGAGGGCATCCCGGTATCACCCCTTCCAAGGCCACCACTACCGCCACCCCTCAACGCACCAACCCCACCAAGCCCCCTGCGGCGCCTTCCTCTAACGCTGCCACTGCCGCTAGCCACCGCAACGCAAATGGGCTCAGTGTTAATTGTTATTTCTTGATCGTTACCTAGTTTCCTTCGATCAATCTTTTCCTTTTTTTTTTTTTTTTACTTTCTTCACCTTTTAAAATTATTTCTTTTTTGCAGATGTTACTATTTCTTTTTTAACCCTTTGCGATCGTATTCAGCTGAGACATGGGTACCGTGCTAGTTGGAATTAATTTTCATTGAACAGATACTAGTAATTAAATTGTGGATTTGTATTTTATGCAAATTCAAGGGCAAAAAAATTTATAGAATGTGCTAAATAATGTGCGAAAATACATAAAATAATCCAAACACTGTGCTCATTATAACACTTAATAGATGAAACAAATATCTGTCCTGATTTTACTTCTTTTTAATTATATTGGTATATGTAAAAAATATATGCAAAATATGCATTTGCATAAAAATTTACAGTTTACTAATAATATAACAACACGAAATATCCAACGAACCAAAATGAAATTATCGCTATTTTCGATTTCACAGCATATATATATTATATCATTCATTCTTCTTTTTGCTATTTTGGAGCATCCTTTATCAAATAATTCAAGATAAGAAAATATTTAATTGCATTAATTTGCAGAATCCTATTAAGATGTATCTTCGATGTGAAATATGTTGTCAACATGAAAGGTTAATATGATTATATAATTAAAACGGTTCTTTTCTTTGGTAGCTGAGAATAAACATACGACCACAAAGGGTTAATGCTGATAATTTTTCTCTTCCCGTGAATGATTGTTTTATTGATTGGATTAACCCTTTCGTTGCTGAGATAATTTTTAAATGTAAATCTTCATCTGTTAATGTATGTAATAATTGAATTTTTATGGCAAATATATTGTTAAAGAAAAGTGAGTATTTTAGACACTATACACTGCGTCCCATAACTATAAAACCATTCTAAACTCTTCAATTCTTATACAAATAAATTAGAATTATATTTGAAAGTTCAAAATCGAATAATTAAGCTTATTGAAATATGATTTTATGACGAAATATAAAAATTATAATATGACATATAAAAATTGAAAGTTTTTGGATGGTTTTATAATTATGAGATGCAGTGTATATATAGATTTGTTAACTTTTTAGATTATACAATGTAAACATTGAGGTAAATGTTTTATACTTTAAAGTTTGTAATTTTCGATGTTATAGTTAATTACAATTTTTTATATGTACATCGTGTATAACATAGGTAATTAACAGCAATGAAAGGATTAGTTTGAATCTTCTATGTAGACAACTTTGCCTACTTTTAAATTTCTAATCCTTTCGTCAGGGAAAATAATCTGCAATAATTTGTTCTCTTGAGAAAAAAAGAATATTGTACGCAATCTCATTAATAAATTATCTTTGGCGTAATAAAAGATACTGAGAACTTTTTAAAGTATTAGCTTTTTGAAAAGAATTGATCATGTTAGTAATATCAATTTTAAAGAATTGTAATGAATATAATTAGGAACATGTATGGTTTGATTAACAAACATGAACTTTCAATTTAGAAAGTGTTAATCACCTGCGAAAGGGTCGATCATTTTGCCGTTTCTTATAATTGTATTCTTTTATAACAAAAACAAAAAAAATCTTGTTCTACATTTTCTAACACAAAAATCATATGTATGCTTATGTCAATTTTTTAATCAAACAGAATAATTCATGTTTTGATAAAAGATGCAATAGAACTTCTCGTTTGAATTTCTGTTAAGAATTTGTGTTAAATCATTCTATAAGGTATATAATTTTTTTATAATGTATTTTTTGTTCTTCCTCTTTTTTTCAAAATCAGATTACTTTATATGAATTTAATGATAATATAATGTTCTATATTATAATGTTATGTAGATTCGACATTTCAATGATTTCAATGTCTATAAAAACTAACGTTTGGACTAAAACTTCATTCAAAAAGAAATTGCGATTCCTATGTCTCTAAAACGTATGAAACTAAGAGAAAAAATATATTGCGTTTCTAAGAATTCCAAAATTTCTAATCTTTCGAGTAATAAAGATTCTATAATATTTCTTTTATTAACCAAAACCTGGAGTGTAGTTCGTTGTAAACTTTTAAGTTGCATCTAAAATAATTCACAATGCACGTCATAAAAGCGTATTTTAGAAATAGATGGAAATTTTCCAGAAGATATCTTGGTCTAGTAATGTTGTATTTTTTCACTTAAAATGTAATGTTTTACAGCATGCTGCATAGAAACAACATTTATAATATTACCAGTCGACAATATTAAAAACAAAAATATAATCGAAATTAAGAGGGCTTGGAGGTTATTAATTTTTACACGTTTTCTTCTGCAAAGACTGTTTACGTAACAACTTTTTGTTACACTAATTACAACACCCGGAATTACAAATTACAATATTTCGAGGGAGCTACGAAACGCGAGTTTGGATAAGAAGAAAATAGGCAAGAAGACAGATGAAAGAATAAAGAAAGTTTAAACAAATGTAGAGTAAGCGATAATATACACACGTAGAGTCAAAGAGCGAATGTATTGTATGTATATAGAAGCTATAGTTATGCATAGTCTGTCCAAGAAATAATGCCTGTTAGAGAAGTCGAAGGCAATACAATATTTAAATTGCAGATAACAAGAGAACGAGATGATTACCAATATAACATGTTTCATGACACAATAAATCTAAAAGTCAAAATGGGAACAATGTAACATGCATTTACGCTACGTATATTTGAATATTTATGATAATTTATAGTAAATGGTAATGACGAGAAAACCAGTCTTTTAGAAAAGTAGGTTGCCATCGAGCCATTAGAGAATTAGTAAGAAATTTCCTCCTTATAATAGACTAATACGATAAAAGGAAGTAATATATGTATAAGAATAATTTTATTAGCTTCCATCATTTATATCTTCAAATTTCTATTCATTTGAAGTGGTACGTTAGGGATTAAATTTCATTTATGAAATTTGTTTAATTCCCATAACTGATAGTATGTGAAAATATCAGGATATTTTTAATTTTAGATTTAATTGTAGATATTAGAAATTAAACGAAATTAAACAAATCCCAAAGATTAAAAAAAATGTATTTTGCTACGAAATAAACTTTTTCAGTATTTAAAAGTTTCAAATCGAGTTCTATGCATACAGATTTTTCCATTTAATTTTCCAATTAATGCAATGAAAAATATTTAAATTTCTTTCCTAATGTTAAAATTCAACGATTAGAAATTGAATGTTAATTTTTATAAAACATTCAAATTTCCATTTAAATACACGCAAATTATTTCGTTTCAAAATATAGAATTGAAATTACTAAACGATTAAGTACCGTATTAACTCATCACTTATATGTCTTCTTCTCTATCCTTACTCATAATAAAATAATCTCTCTAAAAAATAATCCTCAAATTGCTCTCAGCAACGAATGAGAAACGAATAAACAACGCGCTAAAAAAACGAGCAAAACGTAACAAACAAATAGAAACAAAGATAAATATAATCTGACATCACAAAACAGGCGTTACTTTTGGTGCAACCAAATCACAGAAATCAAAAGAACCGACAACAACTCGATAATGTCATCATTCTACACGCGATTCGCAGATTTAGGTGAGTGATTTGCTTTTACCTGCGTATGAGTATTACAACGGTGGTGATTACAGCAGCAAGGAATACGAAACCACCGAAGACACCCAAGGCGATCACAGCGCCTAGATTTAATTTTGCTTGATGAGTGTTACTCGACTGGTCGGCGTTGTCCACTCTGAAAGGTCCAGAAGGTTCAGGAACACCAGTTCCAATGCCAGCTTGAGCATTATCCACTCCACTGCCAGAAATTTCGTTGTCCTGAGGATGATCGTTGGTGTCGTCGTTCAAAGGTGGCGACGGAGGCGGTGCTGGTCTCTGAAGACCAATATTTGGTTTCCTTGCGATGGTTTCCCGAACCGTCGCGGGTAATTCGGCGGTGCTAGCCACCCTTCGTGGTGGCACAGAGGTGGTTGTGGTTGTGGTCGTCGAGATTGTTGTGGTTCGAACTCGAGGTGGTAAGAACGTGTGTCGGGTTCTGCTGGTCGTTGGTCGTACGGTTGTTCGGGAAGACACAGTCACGGTGGTACGTGGTTCTTCTGTAATAAAGGAATTTTGGAGACGTTGGTTCTCTTGTAATTCTAATCTTTCACATAGGTTCTGTTAAAGAAAATCTAATGGTTATTATTATTATGTATTATTCATAATTTCTTAGGAATATGTAGATTCCCAGTTAAATCGCTTCTGATTATATGTAAAATTTCTTGTATCCTAAGTTATCTTAGACCTCTTGTATTGGTTTAAATTAAAAGAGCCATTTTGTAATTCTAATTATGATATATTAGCGAACGTATTAACATAGTTTTAAATTGATAATGAAAAAATTGAGTACATTTTTGATTGAATTTTGTAGAGTAAATCGGTCCTTAAGAAATTAATACGACAGAAAATTATTGTTTGCGATCTCAACAAAAAATTAAATGTAAATGATAATCTACATATATCGTTATTGAAATTACTGAAATTAATTATTAAAATTATTGCAACTACAGTTATTGCAGATATATTATAATACAGATTTCATACGAATTATATGTAATTTAGTTTAAAACAATATTTTAATAATATACATAAGCATTTATATAAGCATCTACATACATATATGTATTATACTATTTTTATATACACACACACATATATATAACAGTCAAGTACAGACACAATAGTTAAATAGAATTTGATTGAAAACAACACTGTTGTAAATCAAAATTCATTTTGAAATTTATATATGTATATATTGAAACAATTATCAATTACTTATTAATTCTTTGAGTTGCTACGCGCATAAGAGGTATATGCATAAATGAATTTAAGTTCCAAGTATAAAATAAATATCTCATAAATTTGATTGAAAAACAACCTTTGAATATTCTCATATTATACCATTTACATTAATAAAGATTCAATAATTAATTATAAAATTAAATTATCCTCGCATTTGAAGATTGCAAACACTACCACGAAAAATGAGTTGCTTTTCTAAAGAAATAATTAAATTTATATTTATTCCATAAAAATAATTAAATCACATACCCGTACAAGTGGGTGCGACATGATCATATAAGCCAGTGGGTAAACATAATATTTGTCGGAAGCCAGAAAGTCTGTAACCCTTCTCGCAAGTGTATGTAACGATACTGCCTACGAGCAGACTTCGACTGAAGTTCGTTTTCGATGGTACTGTCTCGGTCTCGTCGATTTCATCGATTTGAATATAACTATGTGGAACAGGAGCAGGAGGATCACACAGAATTGGCTCGCAACGTGGTGGCGGTCCATTCCAGCGCTCATCGATATCGCATGTCAGTCTTGCACGACCTGTAATCGGAACAAATTGTTTCTTCTGCAAATTACTAATTCATTATAATTTATTAATAAGCTATAAACAATGTCTATGTAGTGTTAAACTAAAAATGAAAAGTCTGTTTATATAAGTTATACATATTCTTCTATATTATTTTTTATAAAACCGTTTTATAAAATTTTTTTATAAAATATTTTGGCTTTAGTACTATATATCGGAGTTTCATTAATAAATCTTGTAGCATTTAAAGTCTGATAAAAATCGAAAATATTTTGTTTTAATCTCAAATTAGAAATCTTGGAGAGAAAATATAAAAATCTGATTATAATATATTATTATAATGTATCGATGAGTATCTCGGAAAATGTACATGTGTACATATTTATATTTATATCTGCTTAAACTGAATGTACTCCATGATTTTCTTTTTACTTTTATTGCTTACGGTCGCATGAAACGCTTGTGTAGATTATTCGCAACACGGAGAGAAAAAAGCAAAAAAGTTCATTGCATTACATTATTACGCTATTTATTCATTTTCACGAATAAACACTACGTAGTGCAACTGACACACAAATTTATCAGTTGTGCAACATAAAAATTCTCACATTAAAATCATACACACATTCAAAGCTTATTTTCAATCAGATTAATTTCAATCTCTACCATAAATCTCTAAAAATTCAGATTCGCATG
The DNA here is from genome assembly GCA_905333015.3 of Bombus campestris. Lineage (NCBI taxonomy): Eukaryota > Metazoa > Arthropoda > Insecta > Hymenoptera > Apidae > Bombus > Bombus campestris. The sequence goes on along the minus strand of HG995129.1, from coordinate 5,768,802 downwards.
ATAAACCAATTTAAACGGTTCTAAAATCAGGAACAAAATCAAGCCGCAATAAGAGGATCAAGAAACAATCAGAAAGATGATGTCATCACGATCCAATACCAACTAATATTCTTACCAATTTCCTTCAAAATGCTCGTTGGCAAAGCGTTTCAACACAGGTATCAAAGTATTACCCACAAGCGATAGCCATTTATCAAAGAGAAATAATGGCTAACGCCACGATAAATTCTTACCAGTCATCTCGTATCCTTCATCGCAGGAATAAAGCACCTGACTGAGATAACTAACGGTATTGTTGATAAGTGTGTAACCTCCGTGTTTTATATTCGCTGGATAACCGCACTCGATGCCTGAAACGAGCAGAATGTTGAATTTAACATCGATAGGACGATCGTATATGGTTCTCCGAGTGGCCTCAGTATCTAATTCTTGCTCTCTTACTTTTGCACACCGGTGGAAACTCGTTGTAGAAGCCAGTATCGAGGCATATGCGAGTCGACGGTCCTATAAGAAGGCTGCCGGCGTTACAAGTGTAATCCACCGTCGCACCAACTTCATATGCGCTTCCGGAATCCCGATCTGTCGTTGTGGTCACCGTCATCGTGGAATTCGGAGGCTGTTCTGGTCGACCACATGCTCGTGGTTCTAAGAGCAAACAAAGAATTCCTTGGTTTTTCTTGTTGTCTCACATTGTTTGTTAGAAGAAAGTGACCAAATATGGAATAGTATTTATTTAATATAGAATAGAGACATTTATAAAAATCTGATAAATAAATTATATGAATCAAATCTGACAGATGACTTATCTGTCAAACATTAATAGGCTCTCTTACTGCCTCACCTTGGCACCGTTTATTTTTCCAATAACTTTTCTCGCGATACTCTGGTGGAGAAAAATAACGCGGACATTGTGCACATGACGAACGTATTGGTCCAGAGTTTGATACTTGGGAATATAATTTTTCAAAAATTTTATAAGTAAAGTGTCTTAATTAATAAGGAGAATAATTAATAAAAAAAACACTTTTTGTTTGTTTTCCATGAAAATATTGTACCTGATGTTAAGATTCCAGTAGTTGAGTACCAATTTCTTATTAGATATAATCTATGCATTTTTTAATGTTAATTCAATATTGAAGATTGCTCGTAACGTTTGGAATATGGGACTGCTTTTAAATTGAGTGCAAATATATGATTGAATAGCCATAAAAATGTTTTATTTTTTGTGACTGATTTTATATGGGTAACATTTAAAAAACAAGATGATATTCCATACATTTTGTTACTTTTCTCTACTATCTTTTTCAGAATGGAGAAATGAGACCTTTATCTTTTATACATAAGCCTTTCAGCAACCATATTGATCAATCCCATAAATTCTAAAATACAAAAAGTTGATGATGATTTAAATATTATTTTTTAAATTTACCACAGAATTTATTATCATTAGTGTTATCTTTTTGCGATAAGTGAACTGATGGAAGGAAATCATTCGTGTCTTGAGAGTTGAACATTAATCGTGTACTTGTGTAATGAAATTGCGGAATGAACAATAAGCCAAGTTGTTCAGTTTAGCTTTTGAGAGGCTCACATAATATTTTTTACCCTTTATTTAATATCTTTCTATTCTTTACGCACTGCTAAAAAATTTAATGGATTGACTATACTATTGTATCAATCAAGTAAATAAAAGCGAAGAAGTTCTATAAACTTAATATATCAACATGCTATTCGTAAAATACCATGATGTATTCTAAAAATTGATCTTAAATGCTAATTAAAAATCAATGTACAAACACAAGAAGTGAATACAAAAGACAAAGTTATATGAGAAAAGGTCCTCTAATTGTTTTGTGCAATATGTCATCATGTACGTATTAAGATGTCTATAAAGAATTAAGTATATATATTTCTATAGTAATGAAGATGACATTTATATAACCATTGTGTAATTCGATAGTAATGAGAAAATATTTGGTACTCACGGTGTTGACAGATGAAATTTAATCGAGATGTGCAAGGGGTATCAGACCAAAGCCATCCTCTACTACCATCATATCGAGCGCAGTCCTCTTCGCTGCCTTGAGGTAGACTCCAGAAAGAAACAGAAACTTCGTCGCCGCTTCCTGTCCACCTCCAAACCGTACGATCCTTTTGATCTCTTACTGCACCCATCCAATATTGACTCGAAGTATCACTCCTTAATAAAGATAAAGTATATGATTTTAGAAATGCTTGTTGAAAACACTTATTACACAATAAACATTGAAGATTTTTTCGTTTGTGGTAATAACTCTCTTTGTTGTAATTTACTTTTCGTTTAAACTATTTGTATAAACTATTTGTATAATAATTTATTAAATTATCTATGTATCAGAATCTAATAGAATCTAATTATTTGTATTTATTATTGCTCGTATTTAACTGCTACATATTAATTAAAATTTATTTAATATTTTACAAGAGATGTATTTTTGAATTCTATATTAAAGAAGAAGAATAGAAACGAAAGCTTTCATTCTAATATTACTTGTATTTATGAGCACAAGTTATCCTATTTTTATACTCGCCACTGTAAACAATTTACGTAAGATGGTAAGTTTAGTTTATTTCATGGTAGTAATAGGAGAAGTAATTTAAAATTACAAGGTACAAATAGTACAGTAGGAAAATTGACTTGTTTTAAAGCTAAGGTCTTTATTTTAAAATTTTATTACTACTGTTTAGAATAATATCTATACCTTTCCTGTAGCATTTTTATTAACTATTAAATATGGAAATAACAGTTTGATGAAAGTTACCATTAGTATTAGATATAATAAATTGTCTATTGTAACGAACTAGATAGATCGATCTGATTTTGATTAAATTGAACTAGTTATATCTCACAGAAAAAAGTTGAAAGCAGATAGCGAAGCGTAGAGGTGGACAATTAATGGATTCAGTACCTGTGCCTCCTCCATAGTTCCCACGAAATAAACCCTTGTAACGCAGGATTACTTTCATCCACTAAAGTACCACCTCGTGAGCGACAGAATGCCAATGCTTCTCGGAATATCATCGGTTGGCGATTGTAGAATATGTAACATTTTCCATTATAGGTTGCTGTCGAACCTGGTGGCTGATCTCTAAATTGTGGACACCTCTCAATGGGAAGAGCCTATACAAAAAAGTAATCACGTTTCTTTAAATTATAAAAAAGAACCCTATATAAAGAAGAATATACACATAAGAAAAGAATAATCGGTATAAAAGTCAATATAAAAACCCTAAAACTCAATTTTTTCTAATAACCCTGATTCATTTTAATTAGTAGAAAGTGTTAAAATACTGATTATATCTACAAAATGAATTACATTATCAAAAAATATATAAGAAATGATAAATAAGGTATATATAAAGCGTCTTTTGAAATGTGATATTCTTTAAAACTTAATTATCCATTTTTAACAATTGAAATTCATATTAATTAGTCCTTTCTGTAGTAAACATAATTCACATTCATGAATTCAAAATTTATGAAGGCAACTAAGGGGAAGTTTCATGAAAGTTTATATTTTTATGAACACAATTTAAAAAATTGAACTTACGTGGAGATTTTTTGCACCTACTAAATATTATAACAAGTATTATACGTAGTTTTTATATATCTTTTGCATATTGTATACATTGTATAAATTATATAACTTATAACAAAGCTATTTATAATAATTAGATAATTTTATTCGTTTGAAACAGGTGCAGCAAATTGATCGTACCTGATCAGTGTACACGAAGGCCTCACATAATGAAAGTTGCACTGGAACTGATGCCGGTGTATTTGCTTCCAAGTGTACGGAAACGAAAGCTCCAGGCATAGGCGGATTACAGGGTAAAAAAAGAGGTTGCCCTTCTTCGAGGGGACCGGTGAAACGATTGCAAATTGGATTCGTTCCCAAGTCCGGCCGATTGTTTCCGACACGAACAACAATTGTTCCGGGTATACCATCACCTGTAATCAGAGAACGTGTGAAGAATTTGAACTTAGTATCTTACGAGTGATAGAAAGTGATTCAGAAATTGTATTTCTCGACAATTTAAAAGCAATTGAAGATGGAAGCGAATACAGCATTGTTATTTGTGTATAATAATATTTTCAGTGAGTTATTGATATTTGATTTAATGCATACATACATGTATAAAATAAAATACATATATAAAAGATCAAGTTTTTCATTGAAATATCAGTTTTTTCGAAAATGTAGATTAGGGGAACTTTTTTATTAATGCACTTTGCATATTTTTAGATTTATTCTATGTATTACTTTTATTGTTATTTAAGTAATTTTTCAACATTATTATAGAAATTGATGTATTTTTTCAGTCATTTGCATAATAATGTTAAATTATTAATTTATTTGTATGTTCGATTATTGCTTATTAAAAGTACCTAAATTTAGTTTCTGTGAGTGTTGTAATCGTAATTAAATACGAATATTGTAATTGCTAACGAAAGAGCAAGTGATTTGAGAAGCAAAAAATATGATGATAGCTACATATTAATATATTAATATCCTATCGTTATTTTAATTCAATTTAAATAAAACGCCCAATTTCCTTTTGTTGTAAATATTTCTATATTAGTATTCCATTAATACATAGTTTTTTATAACACTGACTTAAAATCATAAATTAGCAAAATCATTAGATAGAATCTAATGTCCTCAAATTAAAACTTCCATAATACAAAGAACAATTATTTCCACTGACGAGATAAATTTGCCTTTATCTAAATGTGGAAGAAAATGATCGCATGAAATTTCAAGTTTTGAAATAACTATATTGTAGTAATGCAAAATACCATAAATAAAAGACTAGAATCGACAAGAACGAATATACAGAAAATAACCCTTTTATTTCTATTGATAAACTCGATTCTACTCACAAGCTTCCATCGATCAAAGACGGAAGAAGAATACCCTGGTATTAAGATAATAAAATATATTACATTATATTACTAAAGAGGATACTTCAGAAACAATCTAGTAGAATATAGTTCGCATCGATCTAGGCTTTCACTGGCATCTCAAATTGCTATCCTGTCGCGGCAATTGCATTTGAACGGATAAAATCATCTGCAATAATCCAGTGCTAGGTAAGGACTACATCTTCCGACCTGGAAAACATTTCAGGTGTGACCAGATGGTCAAGTCGCCGCCGAGTTCATAGCCACCAACTCCAATTACATGCTTTCCACGTTTTGTCCCTTGTAATCGTCTTCGAAATGGCGACAATTTCTTGTTTACATAAAAAAGTATCCAGCCGGAGAAACTTCTCGAGTCATTCTGCGATATTAGAAATCGCGTTTCTGACGATGCATGGCTGCAGCGATAGTTTCCGCTTGTTTGAATTTGTTTAATATATATTTATTTACATGTTTATATGCTCATTTATTTATGTGTTAATATAATTATGTATTTATGAAATAATATACTTATTTTTATATTTTTATACTTGCATATAATATTCTTAATATTAGTAATAATTTGAATTAATTTGTATACATAGTATATTAAATTGCGTTGAAATTAGGGTCTTTACACACGTATGTCACTTATTTGAAGACGATTGCTGAATTTAGTGTGAATCAGATAAAATGTAATGTAATAAAAATAAAAAAGTTTGTTCTGAAATCTTTCTCTAATTTTATAAATATAAATTTATATTTATATTATTTGCTAAATATTTTACTTGTATTTTTATTTTGTTCCTGATTTATTTGTATACAGGTTGCGACTAAAGTATTTTACAGGTGAGCAGTAGACGATTCTTCGTACAAAAATAGATAAAAAATCTACAATATAGCATATTCGAAAAATACACATCCACATATAAAAATTTACGCGAAAGTGGATTAACATTTAGGAAAATTATCAGAATAATTCAAATTTGTGATATATTACTTATACAAATGATTGCTTGTAAAATTTTAGTTTTAAAATTTTTGGATCCTTATTCAACAATATGAGATTTTAAGCAAATTTATTCTTGTACCTTCTAATTTTTAAGATGTTTTGCATGTTATTGATAAAAAAAGTATGTATCAAACATTTTTTCGGGGACAATCTCTGATACTTTTATTAAAATAAACGAGTACGTTAAGGTGCTGAATTTGTACAACTGATAAAAGTGTATGATAAAGAGATAATTAGAAATTAACAGATAAAATAAAATATCGTCAATAAAATTTCCTATTACGTTTTTCAGAGCTAATAACTTATAGAATTTATATAAGCATTATATTATATACGCAGATAATAAGTTTTGGATAAGCAAAACTATAATTTAAAACTTTAATTTTAGCCTTTTAATTAATTTTTGTAACTTTCTGTTGTAAACAGTCTGTAGCAGATGTAACAGGAAGTGATTTCTAATGTAAAAGTGTAACTTTGCTTGCAGGAAATCAAATAAATTGAACAATCAACCAAAACAGGAAATTAAAAAAATATGATTGTTATCAAAGTGCTTCTTATATTAGAAAAAAATTTCAAACAAACGCAAAAAATTAAAAATGGGATTTGAAAGATAATTAAGAAGAAGAGATAACGTTATAAAAACGCGGAATAAACAGGTTTTATAATTAGAAAGTTATTATTAGTATGGTGGTTTCGTAAGTGAATTGATTAGTGAGTTGTGATAGGTATAATAGATTAGTAGGTGATTGATACTTATACGTGATAATAGTAAATTGCATACAAATCTGAATCTACTTAAAAAATTAAAAAAGGGAAAGTCGGTGAAAAGATAATTGATTTTATACATACCTATATACCTAGAAGATCTTTCTGTCAGATCTTTTAAGTTTCAGTCAAAACTCTTAAAAATATTTATAGCTAAAATCTCTTATACTTTACCACGCATGATCTATACAAGTCAAACGGTATTTAAAATATACCTTTTTTTTAGAACAGCGAAGAAAAACACCGCACTCCATGCACGTTGCATGCGTTGTATCTATCAGGTTGAGTATTAATTCGATTATAATTCTCTGATTATACATTCTTGATAAAAAATAAAAATTTCATATTTTGTATATGTAAAAATATTTTAGAGCAGATACTTCAAGATTTTATAGTGAACATCAGGTCTATTAGTCTATATAACCTATATATAAATAGGTATATAATTCTATTAATCACAATCTTCATTATAAAACGAATAAAAACAAATTTTTAACGAACTTCTCTTTAAGAAATGTAAACTTTTGTTCGAAACAAATTCACTTATTTCGAAATAATTCACTCTTGCTATCGATGAAGTATTGCTTTTGTATTTATCAATATCAAAATGTGACATTTTATAAGCTATATTCCAAGATTTTATTTTCTTAACATTTTCAACGAAGTAGCATAATAAACATTTCAGCAAACCATAAAATATATTATAGTATTAAAAATTTCATGTTATAAATGTCATCATATGTAGTGCAAATTAATATCTATGTATCTCGAATAAAACGTTGAAAGCACATATTTTTCGCATCTGATATAAAATACAAGAAAACTCAATGTCGTAGAACTAAATTGTTCTACTAATTGTTCTAAATTGTTCATCCTAAATTCTTCGTTATTTTATTACTCAATGAAAGGCTTAAATATACATATCACTTCCACTTAAAAATTTTAATACAGTTATTACATTTGCTTCAAAATCAGAAATTGTTAAGTAATCGCTAAAACATATAAAGAAATATTTACCCTAATACTTTATATGATAAAGAAATTAATAAAGTAATTGAAATATATAATTTAAAGTTCATATAATCCATATTAAACTATATTGAAACTTTATTAAGAACAGAATATGTCCTTAATGAGCGTGTACATAGTGCATACTCATATATCACAAATAAGTCTCCTATAGAAGTCTCCAATTTGCAATCTTCACAGCCTTCACCTCAAAAATTCCTTTTTTGCTCACAACTATCGACGAGGAAGTCGTTCATTTCGCATTCTCCAACGCAAAAACATGAGCAATCTTTCGCGACTCACCTTTTGCGAGTTCGCCTTTTTCATTTTTTTGAAATACCTATGTGTCTCGAAGTATTCAAACTCACGTATGTACAGTAGCTCACGAAAGTATATAAACATTTATGAAGACTTTTATGTATACTCGTAATATACTATGTGTTATGACCATTATACTGATTATCACCATTATACTGATAGAATATGAAATCAATCAGAGAATGTATATAGATGCTATAACACATTAACAGACATCAATTTTTCTTTTATTAATTCCCTTAATTTCGAGACAAAGCACTAACCATATACATTATCAAATAAAATCCAATAACCAATAAATTTATTATAATCGTTCAAAATCGATCATCATTAAAATTTCATACACAATCCAATCTCTTTTAAATAATTTATTTGTTATTAAGGAAAGCAATATCTACGGTGGCTCATAAAAATATTTGAACATTTAATGTAAAAATTTTTATGAACATATTGCAGGTGTATTATACAAAATTCTTTGAAATTTTATTCGTACTGTGATGAAACACGAGACACAACTATCAATGGCCATACAGACAATATTTGGAATCAATTTGAAAATATATATAGAAATCTCAGATTATTTGCTGGAAATATTCACCTAGTAAAAAATTGGATGATCTCACTTGGTGCTGTGATTTATGTATAATGAATAATCGACTTTTCGAATACTTTAGTGATCTTTGCGAAGTGTATGCTTGCTAACTTCTCTGTACATTTTCAGATTCGTTTGAAAATTTACCAATATAGGGAAGCTAGCAATGAAATTTTAGAATGTTTTACATAATATACAATATATTCAAAAAATGTTTTTATAAGTGTTCAAATATTTTCGTGAACCACTGTATGTGGACGTTTTGATTGACTTGTTTTAATAATGACACGAATTTTACTAAAATGTATGAATTAATGGCAAACTACGGATCAAAAGCAATATTTACCATTGCTTGTGGAATCAATAGATATACCATCTAATACCATCTAACATACAAATTATTTATTCGAAACCTGATTAATGGTGTATTAAAACAAAATAGATATTTTGTCAAAGTGCTAACCGACTTCAAATAACATTACTGGAATTAATTATGATAGCTCTTCTATCAATTTAGAAGAAATTTCTCTATTTTATTTATGACTTGACAATTAAACGATTGAAATAAAGAAGTTTGTATGACGTACGATGTTATACGACCGACAATTATGAGCACATTGATATACTTTAAAGTAAATCTGAAAATATAGGCATCTATACCTATAGATAAGATGTTTATTGCAAACATAAATTTTACTAAGCTTAGAAAATTATTGAAATAATCAATTATCCATAACATTTAAGTAAGTCTCGATATTTAATGGGAACATCTTTACCACTAGTTATACGTTTAAAACAGCTATTTACATACTGCAAGCTCATTCTTTACTAATTGTTCGCGATAAAGGTCTTGTAATCTTTATATATATTTCCAGATTAGTCTCAAATTCTAACTCTATAATACTATGATAATCTTGTCTCATCACAATACGAATGGAATTTTAAAATATTTCATATAATACACGTGATAAATTCACATAAGATATTTGCAAGCGTTAGAATTGTTAGAATATTTTCATGAGTTACTGTACATTACTCGTGCTTTATATTCCAAAACGAATCTTGTTCATGTCTATCGTCAAGGAAGTCGTTCGTTTCGTATTCGCCAACGCAAAAACACACACGATTCCCAATGAATTATGCCAGAGCAATGGCATCGTGTTTCTTTCTGTTCTAGCGAAAACACGAGCGAGTTCGCCAGTAGCAAGTGATAACCGATCTCCAACGTAATTAAAATGCTCTGCTAACAGCTTCTTATCAGTACGTGACCGCGTGAAAGTTGCCGCTTTGTGTAAAATATGAATCAATTTAATTACGCCCCATGTGCGTTTACTGGCGAAACACGAAGATTATCGTCACGTACGAGTGTTAGCTGAATCGTGAAGATCACTTTTAAGAGGAACGCTTTTAGAATCGGATTCCTATCTGTTAGGGTAACACGCGATTTTTGCATGCATAACGAAAGCAACGAAAGTATAATCGGGGGTATTTTGCTGGATGCTCGTTAGAGATCTAAGATTGGTTCAGACATGACCAGTAGTTTTAATCAAGTGGCACTGTTTCACTGCGGATGACCCGTGCGGATAATTCATAACAAAAAACGTCGCTTTCGTCTATATTTTATCGGTATTCCTCCAAAGTCAACAGTGTATATTCGGCTTTGCTTACTACTGAGATAAAGCAATAGCCGTAATTGAGCCAGCCTTTAGACCCTAGCACACGTAAAAAATATATCCATATCCTTTAAATTTGAAATATATAATGTATTCTATACCTATTTTTTGAATATTTGTTATATTCTACATTTGTCTATCTTTTATATTCTTTTTAATATTAAACTTTACATTGATTGAGCTCAGATACGTTTATATCATAATTTATATCGCAAATTAAAAAAAAAGTAAAAAAATTCAAAATATAATTTTACAAAAGTGTCTAGTACACATCATATAATATAATATTATATACGTTATAAATCTACAATCTTTTTGACATTCATGAAATCGCAAAGGATAGATGTATGTAAACTTTTGTGATTGGCTGTATGTGAATCTTATTAAGACATAAATACAAATTAACAATTAAAAACAATTATTTTCTGAAAGTAAAAAATTACAAATTTATGTTATTCATTAAGAAACATGAGGCACGTCTTACAATTAAGTATATAGTTCATCTTGGTGAAATTAATCACGAAATTACAAAAATTAAGGCTGGTGTATTTTTTCTTAAATTTCTAATCTGATAATATCTACACTTTTAAAATAGAAAAATTCATAATATATAGCATAAAAATTACACAATTAGAAGATAGAAAACTTCCCAAATTATAAAATTGTTTCATAAAACGAACACCTATGGTCATCAATTCTGTCATCGCATATTACTTTCTTTCTTGAAATCAACTATTATTTGGTTTTAGAAACTAAAATAATTCTAATTACGATAACAATAAAAAATGTATTGCAAGTTTTATCAATAATCAATAAACAAGGTTTAAATATTAAATAAACAAAATATTGGATATTTCTGAACGGTAGTATATTTGCGTGCATGAATGGCATTTTTGTAACTTAATGAAATAATATACTCGACTGCTTTATTAAAGGAAGTAGTGGAACGAATTTATTAAATTCGAAATGCCTTCCTCATTTCACTCGGGTTATAATATTTATTTATATGGACTAATCAGTAAAAAATTATAAGTGTGATATGAAAGAAAATACGACACATAATTGTATAACGATATGTGTTACATTACGTTATATATGTATGTAATTATATTTGAATAAATACATATTGATTATTGATAATAGAACAGAGCTTCTACTGAATATAGTGAAATATTTGCATTATGAATTGTGCTTCCAATATAAATAACTTACTTTTGACTGTATTATTAATTTATTACTTATTATTCTTTAAGAAGCTTCCAATTTCCTTCCAATTGCCTATAATTTTATATTTTATTATTGGCGATTTACAAGCGGAGGTTATAGTGTAACATAATATTTTTTTCTTATTTTAATATATAATTAATATTATTTTATAATATACATTGTATAACATAATATAATATTAATATTATATAATTAATATTAAATTAATATTTTTATATATAAAATATAAACTGTATAAGATACAAATTTTATATCAAATGTAAACTATAAATTAAAATATAAAATATAAAAATACGTATTACCTACTTCAAGCAAACAGAAAACAGGTAGCAAATCTCAAATAATTCCATAAACTACGTTTAATCATTGATAAGACATCTTTAACGCGTTATTATACAATGCAGTACGTCCAATGCACGGACTGTTACTTCGTGAAAGGATGAAAATTATTTTTTTGAGGAAGAGTGCAGTGAATTCCTTCCCAGAATAATAGAGTGGCTACTCTCACTCTTCATTTCCGTATAAACAGCGCGTCTGACGCTATTATCAAGCATTTTGTTTAACGGTGAAAGTCTCCCTTGTTTGATCGGTTATATAGACTGCCATTACATTTAACCATAAGCAAATCTACTCTTTGCCATGACAGAATTGCGGAACTTGTATAACAAGAAAATAATAAGCGGGATCGTAAAAGTCTAATGACCTGTCGTAAAAGAAATTTCTGGCAATATTGTAACGAAAATCAGCATGTAATTGTCAATAGTCGTCCATTATAAACTCAAGTATAATATGGTTTACATAATAAAAGACGCTGAAATACTTTATAAAAATTGTAACAGCTCTATTTGTAATAAAGTTAATGATAGTTTAATAAAGTCAAAATTTAGGGGAACCGAAAGTTCGTTGAGCAAAGTGAGGTATCCCTTCCCTCAGAGCAAAAGATTTTTAAAAAGGAAATAAATAGCTTACTGAAAACTAAAAAGGAACTTTAGAAATTTTAATCTATAATAATTTAAGGTGACTAAAATGATTTGAGATAATGTTACGCTTTGCCATTTTTCATTAAATGTTTTACATTACGATAAATGTTTATAAACATATTTGTAATAATAATTTGACTAAAATTTATTCTAGGGAGTTTAAATTGTTTAGTTGGCAATTAATATTCAATTCATCGGCAATTGACAATTGAACAAACACGTAACAGAGAAATTCTAATATTTAAAAAAATACAGCTCTGAATATAAAGTAAGTAATTTAAATGTTTTAAACATATATTCTAAAAAAAGTTAAATACATATACAAGAATTCCAAAAGATAAAATAATTTCCTTGCAATATTTAATAAAGTTGGAATACTACTAAAAGGTATTTTACGGTAATTAATTGGCACTTTCTACTTAAAAAGTGTGTCGATGCGATCAATGGTAGCAATCGAAACGTAAAACGATATCGTGTCTTTTAAATGCGGCCATAAAATCCGCACATCATTTTTCTTTTCTTCCTTCGTTTACTCTATTATTATTGACCGTAAGGATTATTGGTACGTGAAAACTTCTAGAAACTTTCCAGTGCGATAGCGAGAGTGTTTTCACTTTTTATTGCTAGAAAACAATGCATCACTCCTTTGACCAATTATTCTTTATGCATACATGTTAATTCGTTCAGGAGTAATTGTAACTTGAAACGCTGCCTTGCATACTTTATTTCATTTTATTACCTATCACTAAAATTGGCACATTCGTTTCGCACTGATTTTACATGTGGCTTCTAATTTACTTGAATAATGATATATAAATATTAATCATGAATAATGAAAATAGTAGTCAATAATATTATATTACGGATATAATAATTATAAGGAAATAAAAATATTAAAATGAAATAAACATTTTTTACATTTTACTAAAACGAATTCGCATTTATGATGTACTCACATACATATCACAAATTTTTCCTCAGAAAATTTTATTTTGTATTGTGTATATTTGAATTCTTTTTCTCCTATGAAAGAGGAAGATTGTTATACACTATTACAAACAGATTGATAAAATGTTACAATTATGATAGAATAACAGAACCAAATATGATAATGCTGAAAAATATGTGATAATGTTAAAAATATGTAAATCTGTAGTTGAAAGGCATAAATAACTCGATATATATATAACTTTCAAGAAACATAATGATATAGAAAATAAATAAATTTAAAAATATTCACTAAAATATATATAACTTCGAGAAAGATAATAAGAACTAATATCTATCGGTTTTATCAAATTTCCCATCAAATCTTTATATTTACATGTCAAATCCATTTTCTCAAAACAAATTCGAAACCAGCGGTATGCAAGTACATATTTGGAAAAAAATGAATGAAAGTAAAATCTTAACATCTTAGGAAATGTAAATAACAAAATAAGAAAGAAATACAAATCCCAAACAATGTAGTCTACATAAAGTATTATCAATTATGGCTATATATAAATATGAAATCTAAATAATATAAAAATAAAATAACTTTCTTCAAATAAAAATAAAATATATTTGTTAATTCTATAACATCCATAATTTCTTAAAACCAAAAGATATGCTATTGCTCTTACTACAGTACAATTCACAGTTTTGTAACATAAGAATTAAAAAAAAATGGAAAGAAACCACTATATATTTTTCTTTAACTGAATAACATTTAAGTTATATTACTATACTACTCCAATACTACGTAGATATATCGTCGTAATATAATAACTTCTCAATTCGAGGAGGATCGATGATCACGCCTGTGGTAAGGTACAATGGCCTGGAAATTGTAGCAAAAGATAAAATCTACATCGGCATGAATGAAAGTGTTGATCTGGCGCGGCGTTTACGCTAACGGTGTATTTCATGCTCGCCTTGTTCGTTATTACGCTCGTCTTCAGAGTATTGGATCGCGAAAATTTTCGCTCACAAAGCGCCGTTATTACCCCGTAATTGGCTGGGGATGCCGGTTTATCGATAGAAAGCCGGGAGATCGCGTCATTGAAATGAAAGTGGCGTTCCATCGTATTAGAAGGATTAGACTCTACTGTCCAGTAGATCGCCTAAAGTACCAGCTCTCTGCGTCTTCTGATCCATTTCACTAACGATTCATCAAAGTGATTTATTCTTAATTCTGATATAGTCTTCGAACCTTTACTACTTAATCGTGTTCTATTTTTACTTAGAAATTCTCTTATTTTTAGAGAAAACTTTAGAAAACGTTCAACTTAACGGTGAAACGAGGAAACACGCATATTAAATCGTTTATTGCTAATCTAATTTTCGTCCACTACTAATAGGTACGTATTACTTGTTACTGCGCTTTCTCGTTCTTGTTTTGCTTTCAAATTTTTATGTGTTCATAAGTGTCAATCATTTATGAATATTTTATAAATTTCTATATCTATGTCTGTGTCTTTCATGTATTGTTTTATATATTCATTGCTGATATATATAAATAAACATTAATATTTATACAATAAGATACACAAAAAATCTATTTTTATATTGTACAAGTTTATTGTACAAGTTTAAACATATATATCGTATATAAAACTACATGTGAACTCGAATTTGAAATGTTCGTAGAGCACAAGTCACAATTTCTTTACAGTTGCGAGTCTACTTCGATGGAATTCATAGAAAAAGATACTTTAATATTTCAATTCGTTGATTAGTAAATTTCAACCAGGTATTAGGTTTTCGTATAGTGAAATAAATAAATGAAACGATTTTTTCCCGATAAAACAATTGTTCTTATTAAAATATATTAATTTAAAATTTCATTTGTATAAAATTAAAAACATTGAAAACATGTATTATAAAACTCGATTCATGAGATAAAATACAAAACATAACTATTGAAATCTTCCGTTTAAAAACAAGAAACACAATTCACAATGAGCGTTAATCAAGGACAAGAATAGAACTTGGCCTCAACTAGCATCTTGTTTCTATAACTATAAGAGATGATCTTGATATAAATCGAAACCAATGAACGTGAATAAATAGTAGAACATTCCTTTGCTGTTACATTGCAAATATTCTAGTAATTATTGTTTAAAAAGGCACATATTACGAACGAAATTAAAAATCTCACTATATTTATATCTGATTGATATTCTTGAAAACATAAAAATATATTTACGTTTTATGTCACTAACAATATATTAAATATATCAATGACGCAGCTAAACAAATAACTAGAAACAAACAAATCTTTCTAAAAATATTAAACATCGATAGAATTTATTATTCTATGAAATAATAAAAAGTAATCGCCAATTGATTACTAGAAATGCCAATGTTATAAGTAATAGTCGACAACGCACAAATAAATGTTAATATAAAGATGACTTTTATATTACTTACCGCAACATGGTTTGCCAAAATCCAACCGTACGAGTTGCACCATATATGGTTCAAGCAAGTTCACGTACCACCACGGTCTGTGCTCTGGTCTTGTAAGGGTGCAAGTTTGAGGGGTATAAATTTGACCACTACTACCATCAACAGCACGCTGCGGAATTCCACCATCTGAGCTGCTTGACTGCATAGGAGCTTTACCTCCGGCAACATTTAGCACTGTAATAAGAAGAAAAAGATGATGGGTGTTAGGAACGAATTTAAATTCAATTTTTTATTTAACCGCTGTTCACTTAATTTCACTTTATATATTAGCAAAAAGTTAGAAAATTTATTTTAAGGGTGAGAATGAATTCCCTGATGAAAGATGTATAATGTTAATGTAGTCATAACTGTTCTGTTTTGTTGAGGTTATTAGATGTATGTGAATACAAAGAAACGCGTGGATAAATTGTAAGGTAGAAAATATATATATTTTAAATACAAAATGTAAATACAAAGTTCGGAATATAATTTAGCTGATCCAGATCCGCACGCTAGCGGTGTTACCCTATGACTGAAAACTCTGAAGCCAACGTTGCATGTGTACCGTTTATGGTTTGAACATGTTTTAATACTAACTATATACATAAATTGACCTAATTAATACCGTTTATATAAGGATTTCATTTTTCACTTTTAATACAGTAAATTTGAGAGTGGAAATTTTGTAGACATTGAGAGAAATTTGTCTTTACAAATTATTAATAATAGAAACATATTTTCTGTGGTGTTTTTGTAAGAGTGATACAATGCACTAGAATTGTGCGGCGATTTTGAAAACAAATGTATGTATTATCAAGTTAGTTAATAATTTGTGAAGTACACGTAAGGCTAGTGCGAAAAGATTAAAAATTCCATTGAAGGATTTCGTCGACCGGATGAAATAATAAACCACGAGACACGCGACAGGAAGAGTAGTTTAGTCTTTTCTTGCGCATCTCCTATCCGGTTTCTGCATTCATAGTTACGAACTGTATTCAATGTTATGCACTGCACAATGCCCCGCCCCGATTGCGGTACTTACAACACGTGCTCGTGAATGCATAATCTTACATTAACTCATACATAATTACTACAGGCTCTGGTATAGCTTAAAACTAGTTATACCTGATTTTAATCGATCTTGACGATTATCAAGTGACTATCAGATCGTTTATTCACTGTATTAAATCTATTACTTAAAGTAACAACTGTATAGGCAGCTCAATTAAAATTGAGACCGATCTGTGATACACTAACCAATCTTCTAAAGAAAGATCTGATATCTTGCTCTTTCTACTTCTAATTGTGTTTCATCAAGTATGCAATTTTTTCTCCAATTATTCAACTTGTGAATGTCAGTTCTGACCGACCAGTCGAGCTATGCGGACGTGTGAATCAGTGCTTCCGTAAGTGAGACAAGTGGGGTAAACAAAGCGACTCAAGACAGAGCCAATCGCTAATATGCAGCAAGTTCCACCAGTTAAAATACTAAATAATGGCAAAACATATGTCATATACAGAGCGGTAGATATTACAAACCCAAATAAATCAACAAACGAGGATCAAGATTGCTCAGTTGTAAGGGAAGTTGAAATGGGAAATACACAGGACAATGACGGGAAAAATAACATCGACAACGATCTAGCACACCAGAAAGAAAGCTGGAAGGATGTAACCCCCAGCAAAAAACGAAAAATAACAGCAATTACAAGAGTTGGGGGGGGGGCTATAGAAACAGAAAGGCAGCAATGGCTCCAAGAAATTCCTCTCCAAAACTCCTTCAGCGCACTGCCACAAGAGAAGGAACCAGATCCAACCGAAAAACCAAAAACACACATCGTCAAACCACCACCAATATACATAGATGCTCAAATAATAGACCCTCTCATCGAACTGCTAAACATCACGGCAGGTAAAGATAACTATACCATTAAACAACTAAAACTGGACCAGGTGAAAGTGCAAACCAACACCCCAGAAATATACAGAAAAGTGGTAAAAGTGCTAAAAGAGAAAAACGCCGGGTACCATACTTACCAGCTTAAAACTGATAAAAGTTACAAAGCACTAATCAGAGGATTACACCCAAAGACAAATACAAATAACATATGTGAGGAACTAACCAAAATCGGACACTAGGTAAGAACAATATATAATAACATAACCAGATATGATACAAAACAACCTTTATCGCTATTTCTAATAGAACTTGAACCTAAAAATAATAACGAGGAAATTTTCGAAATTAAAAAAATTCTAAATACAATAATTACAGTTGAACCACCTAGACATAAAAAAGACATACCGCAATGTATGCGGTGTCAACAATATGGACATACAAAAAAACTACTGCAATAGAAACCTGGCGTGCGTCAAATGCGCAGAAAAACATCTAACAATGAATTGCCCATACACGGAAAAAATAAACGATGTAAAGTGTTACAATTGCAGTTACCACCCAGCTAGCTACAAAGGCTGTCCAGTCAGAAAACAACTCCAACGTAAGCTGTTCGAAATAAGACATACAATAACTATCACACACAACAGATCTGCGCAGAAACTGAGACATCAACAAACGTACATCACGTAATGAACATCAACCACAATAAAACCAACACCTTTGGTAGCCGAAGCAACGCACAAGTAACCAAACAAACAATACCCTTAGACAACCAAAACCAGAACAATAACATCAACGACGCTACAGAAATCAAATAACTACTAAAGCAATCCATCAAAAACATGGAAATGTTAACTAAAATGATAAGCGAACAAAACGCAGTCCTCAGACAGCAAACGCAACAAATCACAGTCATGCTACAACTACTTACAAACATGCTAAGCAAAAAATAAAAATGGACATGCTTAAAATAGCAGCCTGGAACTCTAACGGCCTACAAAAAAGGGCACTAGAAACTAAAATATTCCTGTATAACAACAATATCGACATATTACGCGTATCAGAAACACACTTCACTACAAAAAGTTACATAAAAATACCGTACTACACCATATATGATACCAAGCACCCCTCAGGAAAAGCACACGGAGGGACCGCAGTAATAATAAGGAACGACACTAAACACCACTTACATAGCCAAACTAGTAAGGAATATATACAAGCTACCACCGTTATTGTACAAACTAGCAGAAACCATTTACAGTTGTCAGCAGTATATGTACCACCGCGATACAAAATTACAGCACAAATGTGGGAAGAGTACTTTCAACAATTAGTCGACAAGTATATCGCAGCGGGAGACTACAACTCAAAACACACACTATGGGGATCAAGAATCACTACACCTCGAGGTAGAATCCTGGAAAAATACATTAGAAACAATAACTTCAATTTATTATCCACAGGAAGACCGACATACTGGCCGACAGACCTGAGCAAAATACCTGACCTACTTGATTTTGCAGTTACAAAGGGACTAAACGAAAATAAGATAAATATAGCACCCAGCCTCGAGCTTAGCTCCGATCACACACCCATAATAATTACTTACAGAAACAAACCAATACTTTACAACAACTCAGAGACACTATGCAATAAAACCACCAAATGGCAAACATTTAAAGAAATAATCGAGAGCAAAATCAACTGCAACATCTCACTGAAAACACCTGAACACATCGAACAAGCAGTAACAACAATTACAGAAACCATTCAAGAAGCAGCAACAGCAACCACTATACCTGAACCATTAAACAAACAAACAATAATAATTCCTCCAGATATTCTCGAAAAAATTAGAGAAAAAAGAAAAGCGAAAGCAATATGGCAAAAACATAGAACAAAAGAAAACAAAAAACACCTAAACAAACTTGCAAAGGAAATAAAAACCAAAATGAAAGAACACAACAACAACGAGTTCACAAAGTTCATAGAGTCACTATCTCCACACGAGAACTACAATTACTCACTATGGAAAGCCACAAAAAAAAAATAAAGAAGGCAATAAAATTAGTCCCAGCAATCAGAAAAGCAGACAATACATGGGCAAGAAGCAACGAAGAGCAAGCTGAAGAATTTTCCAACCACCTATGCAATATATTTACACCACATAATATCAATAACAGCAACCTCACAATAGTCATACGGACGAGGATGTGCTAGCCACTAGTGCCGCAACTGACAAGCAATACGCCATACCTAAAACAACAGCACAGGAAATTAGGAACATAGTGAAAAAAACAAAAAACAATAAAGCACCTGGAGTCGACCTAATCAATGGTAAAATCTTGAAAAACCTTCCTCCAAAAGCGATACGACTAATGACTATAATCTACAATGCAATATTAAGAATCCAATACTATCCTAAACTATGGAAACTAGCACAGATCATAATGTTACCTAAACCAGGCAAAGACCCACACCAAACAGCATCTTACAGACCAATATCGCTACTTCCCGTGTTTTCCAAAATAATAGAAAAAATAATATACGCCAGGCTAAAACCAATAATAGAGAAGGAAAAAGTAATACCAGATCACAAATTCGGATTCAGAAACAAACATTCCACCATAGAGCAAATGCACAGGCTCGTCAACGAAATAATACTAGCACTAGATAACAAACAATACTGTACAGCTCTCTTTATGGACATAGAAAAAGCATTTGACAAAATAAACCACGAAAGCCTACTACAAACAATCAAGAAACAATTCCCGGTACAAATATACTAATTAATGAAATCATACTTAGGCAACAGAACCTTTGTAATAAAAATCAAGGACGTATTCTCCGAAGTCAAAGACATCAAGGCAGGAGTTCCGCAAGGAAGCGTCCTAGGACCAATACTATACACACTATTCACGGCCAATATACCAACAACTACCAATAGCAAAATACTGACATTCGCGGACGACACAGCTGTACTAGTCAGGCACACTAACCCTGTAACAGCAGTCACACTACTACAACAACACATCACAAAAATAGAAAAGTGGCTACAAGATAAAGAAATTAAAGCAAACCCCAATAAATGCAACCATATTACATTCACACTGCGAAAACAGATACCCCCAAACATCTTTTTGAGCGGCACTCACATAATACAAACAAAGCAAGTCAAATACCTAGGACTCCACATAGATATACAACTCACATGGAAGCAGCCTATCAAATCAGTAATAGACAAAATACAAACAGCAAGGAGGCAAATGCATTGACTAACAAGTCGAAAGTCCATACTAAGCATGAAAAATAAATTAAAGATATACAAAACAATCATAAAACCAATCTGGACGTACGGAATACCACTATGGGGAATAGCAGCAAAGAGCCATATAAACAAAATAGAGACAATGCAAGCTAAAATTCTTAGAACGATAGTAAACGCCCCATGGTACGTTAGAAACGAGGACATTCGAAAAGACCTGGGAATACCAACGGTCAAGGAGGAGATTAGCAGATGTACAAGAAAGGTACAGAGAAAGAATAGCAACGCACCCGAACCGGCTGGCAGTGGAAACGATTAATACATCGAACGTAGAAAGAAGATTAAAAGAGAAACACCCAACAGATCTCATAAAGGATATTACCTAGCATACACGAAGATGGTACCCCGCTGGGGGTAGCCACCCACATGATAATTATACAGCTAAAAAATTCTACCAAATGTCCAAATTGGACAAATTGTAAATGCAAAATATTAAATAAAAAAAAACTTGTGAATGTTGATATAATTTCGATACTGTTTAATTTAGATAATGAATTTAAACAATAACGAATGGTAATATATGAGTATCTATCAAATGTAGTTCGATAATGTATCGAATACATTTTTTATACAGTACCAAATGTAGTTGTTTCTATGTGAATCTTAAATTTTTAAATGAAGTCATATGTATAAAATATAGTCATTTACTGAAGAAAATATAACTATAAATACAAAATGTTACAAATAAGTAATAACAAAAAAAGTTAAATGCAATTTTAACTATAGTTAATATAGTGCACGAAAAATTTAATTCGTCGATGCGAATAAATCATTATTAATATATTCCACTCGTCCAAGAATATATTGTTACAAATAGATATAATATTATATTATTACGAGTAATCAATATTTAATTAAAAATGAATTTTAATCAATTCACCATTTGAAAATCTATAACAATATAACACCATTATGAAAACTAAAATTGAAGTTCATATAAGTAATAATCTTATGATAGATAGAAAACATTTCCAATAGTTCCAAAGAATAATTACGTACACTAACATACACATTATCCATAAACAAAAACAAAGTAAAACATCGAAAGTAGAATTAAAAATAGAGAGAATCTTCTTGTTCGTAATCTCATGCTCTGATCTACTTAACATTATTAATTAACGTCCTACATACTAACGAGCGTTCTCAAATACTTATGTCCAACGTCCCCTTACTCATTCTCAGCTATCCCTTAGTATTGAAGACAACTAATCAGGAGTATTACAATAGAATTAATTTCTGGCTGATCCACTGCTGCATCCACAGCTGCAAATCTGAACAACACGTTATTTTCAATCGTATTAACGCTACGATCTCGTTCAGATTGATTAAGTTACTTGAATTCGAGTGACTCAGTATTTACGCTTGAAGTTTAGATTCCTGTGTTTTAAAAAAATATTTTTCTTTTTATATATTTCCAAATAATAAATTTCTCTCTGGTATTGAGAAGAAGACTAGAAAAATTGAACTAAAAAATTCAAAAGCAAAATATTAAATTCTTAAATCAAATTCATTTCAAGCCATTGAAATTATATAATTGCCATCGTGATTGTCAAAGTGACTTGACTGTTCTGAACGAGATTTAACCAAAATTATGTAGATGCCTAAAATGAAGTATATGTAAAGCTCACTCGCTTTAGAAAACCAAAATTAACAATTACAAAGTTATCTGACTTCAAGTAAATTGAAATCACTTTGCTAACGTAAACCTATCGTTTTAAAGTCTTTTGAATAGCATTTTTCCATCTTCTCAAATGGAGTTAAAATTCTTCAAAAAAAAAAAAAAAAAAGAAAGAAATTACGTAACATATTGTTATTTGTAATTTCCCATTTGTAGTTATTAGTTGTGTAGATGTATGATCAATTTTGAGTACAGGTTCTTTTAGCTATTTGTACTCCAAGACCTTTTAAATACGATCAGTCAACTACTTCTACACACTTTTGCAGCAAAGTTCTTTCCAATTAAAAATTCTGTTTCAACAAAAAAGAGATTATACATATTTTATTTATAACCTTTTCATAATATTCCTCTAGCCTCTTCCATTTTTTGAGTAAAAGAAAACTAAATAATAATAATAATAAGCAAACTTTTGCAATGAAGCTTTTTGAAATCAAAGCTTTTATGTCGAGAAGTGAAAAATTGAAAGACAAATATTTATGAATTTTGTTGCAAATGATAACCTTCTTCCTTTCGTAATTCGTTATTGATGAAAAGGAAATTAAATAACAATTTACTGTTACGTTTTTATTTCGATTGTTCTGTTTACGTCGCCGTTAAATTTTGAAATTCGGGTAAATGGTAGTTGCTGCCACCAGAAACAATCTAAGGATTGCTTCAGTTAAATTTTTTTGTTGTTACCTTTTCGATGATCCCGAATTGTCGTATTCCTTAATAATTCTGTCGACAATTAAATATCAGTGGGTAGCGTTGACCAATGTTTAATGCGATTACCAATTAATCTCCACGTTTCGGTTAACCTGCTACGCGCAGGAGTACTGGCACAGGAGAGGATCAAAGTTGGTGAAAATAAATGTTCGTTTAATCTAATTATATTATAAGGCAAATATTTTCCACAACAAAAGTTTATTCTGATTCTAATTGGTTATTAACAGAGTTATCGTTGAAATTTAGAATACTCGAAATTACAATTGTTCGCGATACGCTTTACTAATTACAAGATTTTAATTTATGTGATTTTCAATAATTTACAAATTAACAAATACAAACACGTCGATTAACAAAACTGACAAGAACTGAGAACTAAATGAAACAAAGAACTAAAACTAAAGAACTAAAGGACTTAAGAACTAAGAGCTGAGAAAACTAAGAGATAAAGGAACTAAGAGCTAAGGAACTAAGAGCTAAGGAACTAAGAGCTAAGGAACTAAAGAACTAAAGAGTTAAAAGCCAAAGAAACTGAAATATTAAGAGCCTGAGGAATTGAGAACTAATCGCTATGAGCCAAGAAATTACTTGCCAAAACTGAGGAACTGATCACCAAGAACCAAGGAATCAATCACCAAGAACTGAGGAACCGATCACACAGAACTAAGAAATTAATTACTCTGAACTAAGGAATTATCTGAATAATCTGAATAATTCTTCCATGTTGTTGCGCTTATTTATAGTTTGCTCTATCGTAGAAAGGGGGGGGGGGTCGTCATGTAACGGTTTGTGAAGCTCGAATTCGGTTTCTAACCAAATTGTTAAATTTTATTTTTCGAATTGAAACGCTTACTCGCGCTATTGATAGATTTTAGCCTTCGTTACGGCGCGTGCGCAGCACGAGACGTGACATTACACATTATCGACGTCACTAATGGAATTAACATAAAAACAACAAAACCCATCAAGATGATAGATTTCAATTAGCTATTTTTACAAGTTAATGTTAACTTTCATTGAAGTGGAAACATGATTATATATTTTGTTTTCATCGTACCATTTTAATTATAATGATTTATAAATGGTACATTTCGACATATATTATAGGGTGATTGATACTCGCTATAATGTTAAGTACTCTTTCATTTTCTATTAGCCACCTACTACAAATCAGATTATTTGAACTCGAGTGATTTCAAGTTAAATAACTTAACTTGACTTATGGAAACATGAAGTACATGCAAGTCGTCTGAATGCAAGTAACTTAATTAATACGAACAAAGTTTAAAATATGATTAACTCGTCACCGTGCTCGAAGGACGAGGGAGCGAGCGACAAGATTCTGAGAAAATCCCAGCGGCTCATTGCCATTCTCATTAAGTAAAAAGAAGGTCGGGCGTGAGGCAAATTGCACGGGTGAACAGCCAGACGGCACGCAGATGCTGTTCGGAAACTTTTGTGCTCGCCGAGCGGTGCACATTCGCGAAGAAGTTACCGGGCTTGCGGTAGTTTTACTGTACCGTAACGCGAGAATTTTATCGGCGCTAACTGGCATTGCCTTGATCTCGGTAAGTCCTCCACGCACATACGGCGTCGAAACGAGATCGTCCCTTTTGCCGCGTGCCTGATTGCCGTCAAGGTCAATCCTTGTATCGCCAACCAGTCATCCATTTCCATATTTCCAATTCAACTTTTTATTAGTTTCTCAATTTATTATTGACAATTTCGAGATTAATTTAGAGAAACGTACTAATTCCATAAAGTCATTCATCAGAAGGAAATCATATCAATAATGGTGAATTTTTTTAGCTAAATTTGAGAAACAACGATACCGTTTGTAACATCATCACTTTCTTGTACATTTCAATTTATGATGTTAATCAATGTGGCTTCTGAACGGCTCGTTTCATTATCAACCACTCCATTCTAATTTATTTTAGAAACTTACATTATCCTACATACCTGTTGTATAGTCTAATGTATCTTAATTAACTTACATTATGTTGTATACTCATTATATATTCGATTGTATGTCAGATATTTATATTCTAATCTACCTTAGAAACTTACATTATGCTTTAATCTTTTACAAAAGTCTTTATAGATCTTATAGAAAAGTCATTCTTATTTAATTCTTGAAATTTGATTTTTTCAAATAGAATAACATTTTTGAAATTGCCAATTTATAAGGCCATAGAAAATAGTTAAAAGATTATTTTATTTTTACATTATTTTACTTAGAAATAATTATGTATACAATATGTAGAATATATAGCAGACTAATTACTACGAAAGTGTGGTAAATTGTTTATCTTGTTGATTGTATAAAATATTATATAAATCTTTTCTTTATATAAATAATGTAGTAAAATAATATCTACATACGTTACTGAAACGTTCAAGTTATAGTATATGAAGATTCTAAAACAAAAGTAGGTCGTTTGTTAATTTGTGTATTTATTCGTTTAAATTGATATTTTATCTTCTAATTATATAAATTTTATTCGAATACATAATGTAATACGTGTTATGTCTGCATTAGGAAATATAAATGGCAACAGTATCCATTCAAGTGTTAAATAAAGCTTATATAACATGTTTATGAAGCGTATTAATGTATTTATTTCTTAACTTATAAAATGATACTAATATAGCTCTTAATCAACTTGATATAAAACATACTATATTTTCAAGAAAACTCTTTGACATTCTATTTTAATAAGAATGGAATGACTTTTGAGTGACTGTAATTAAATACAGTTTACAATATAATACCTCAGAATTTTTATTTACGCATCGCAATAATGTATTAATATACATGAATTTATTTAATAGTTACTAAAATATAGATAAGATATTGATTATTTTTAAAATAACGATTTCCTACCAACAGTACTTTCGCATTAATTTAGATAAAAAAATCACAAACTTGTGTTAGTGCCCAATTATAAATAGAATTATAATTAAAGATCATGTCACAACTTGTCAATCTTCTGATAGATTTTTTTATGTAAATTGATAGTAAATGCTGTTGATAATGAATGAATGTATTAAGTATATCACGATATTGATTTCACAGGAACATTCGCGTACCTGTTGCACGTTTACCTGAAACTGGTTTCAGAAATTTCAAATCTGCCCTAAAAAAAAATAGACTACAATGTTTACGAAACGTTAGTACAAAGTGCAACTGCAAGTTATGCGACTATTCCCGCGAAACTAATGTCATATCTCACCATCGTGAGAGCTTGAAACCTACAAATGTTAAACATAATAAAAAAATGTATGTTTTGGAAGTTAATAAATAACTTCATGGGTGTTAAGTAGAGACATTGATGTCATGAAATAATTAATTCATCATTGTAAAATGTAAATAATTTTTACTTTCTATTTACTATTTCTATCTTTCTATTTATGAAATTTCCTAAAATGAAATACGACGAAAGAAAGAATAAAAGTTAATTTAAACTCAGAAAGATGGTAGTGTATATTTTGTAGAATATTACTATGATCAGCGTTTATTCTTGTAATTAGTTAGCAAGTCGGCTTAAATTATGCAAAATAAAATTCTTTCAATGGAATGTTACTACATCACACGAAAATAAATTGGTATATTAGTATAATAGTAAGATATGAATCATAACTGTAGAAGACGAATAAAAATCATAAATATTTTGTAGAAAATTTAAGACCTATTTTGCTTCACGCGATCAAGGTTAATCCTGGCCGACCCCTATAAATCGGCGTCGCTAATTTATTCAAGCGACAGCAAGAAATTATAGTCGCAGACAGTGTCGCAAAGAGAATCTCTTTAATGGCGTCTGTAGTGAATGTAGAAGTAGAGACGTAACATTGATGATATTCAACATATTGGAGAAGATTGAGATTTTGATTATTTTATATAAAAATAATAGGTTGCAAAACCTATAAAAAATAACTTTCTCAGTATCAATATTTGAAATAAAATGCTTTAATAACTTCAGTTCTTATTTTAATAGTTTAACAAGTAAACATGTTTAAAATAAATAACTTTGTAGCTTCGTAAGTAATGATATCTAAAATGAATAATGCCTTATAATATAGTCTTATGAGTAACAATATCTAAGATAAATATTATTAAAAATATTCGATTTGTACGATGTACATATGTTGAAAAGACTAATTTGCTTAAAATGTAGCTTAAATGTTTGATACGATTCTTTCATGCATAGAAAAGATTTAGTAAACGTCTTAACATTGAATCACAGACTATTGTTTAGCATTGTCTCAAGACATTTTTACGGATTCATGAGTATAATCTGTTACCACGACCTTAAAATATATACTTGCAGAACAATTGAAGATGTATGAATGAGACAGCAAATGCATTGTGCAAAGGATATTAGTCAGAAAACAAGTCTGTTATAACGTTACTTGCTATACACTACAAACCATACCATGTTCCTAACTGTTAAAGTTTTAAATATCGTAGATAAAAAGCGATGAGTTACAATCTAATTATAACTACAGTTATGAGCTGCGGCATGATAACTTAATACATAACTGTTTTAAGATATCATCTTCTTCAGCTCCATATACTTTATATCGACTTTTTAGCTACATTTTAAGTAAATCGATTTACCATCGAAGATTTTTAAATTTCTATTCAAGTTTTTAAACGCTTCATAACAGTACTATTTTTACTAAATGATAAAAATAAATTATAATTATCGATGAGATATATTAACACGTAAATTCTTAAATTTATATGAATTGCTCCTATGTTGTTAACACACCAAACGTATGATTGGTAGTTTAAAGTAACATCATTATTTTTGCATGTGAAAGAAATCTAAAAAGGAAATGTTATCTGTTAACGCTATATAGAGACAAAGAAGGTTTTCCTTGAACGCTTTTCTAAATTCAGTCATAGTGGCATACTGGTTCTTACATACTAATTGCTTCCAAATAAATCAAGATTTATGTACACAATCGTCTATCTCCCTTCCTTAAAACGACACACGTTCGTTATGTAACAGTATACATAACGAAAGTTCAAGAACATAATATCAAAAATATGATTGGAAGCTTTTTATACTTAATATAAAAAAAATGTTACAAAATACTTTTGTGTAAGTTTTGTAAAATATTCTAAATACAAAAAAGCAAAATTCTGAACTTATTAAGTAATAGTTAAATAATAAAATAAAGCAATTTAACAAATATGATTATGCTAATAGGATGTTAAAATAAAATAAAGTTAAGAAAAGGTACTGTATATATAAAAATACTGTATACATAAGTAATACAATTTTGTAGTGAATTGTAAATATATCGACATATTCTATTCCTTATAAATATTCTTTCTACATAGAATTTTTTATATTAATATAAAAAATATTTTGAATTGCTTAATTTAAGCTTTATTTTTCCTTAATTTACATTAATTACTTATGACGACATTTTGCGATGATTACTTAAATTTGTCTAATCTTAGAACAAATATAACAATTAAAAATAAGTATAGTGCACAATACAATAATTCATCAAAGGCCTCGATCTCTACATAAAACAAGATCTGATAATAAAACATTTTATAATAAACATAATAACAACCCAGTATAATAATAATCCAACCGCTTATTTTATAATAATTACCCAATCACATTCATAATAGATTATAACTGAAAAACACACAAATAATAAAACAAATTTTATTTCAATTTAAAAATTAAAAGTCATTAAATTCAAGTTATAGTATGTTAACTAACTCAAGTTATGTTATATGTTTCATATTAATGTCACAGCATTCCATGTAGAAGTGATCTAGCAAGTGTAGCCGTAAAACAAATCATAAGGCTAGGAGTTAATTGATATTCATTTTGATTATTATTATTGTTGTTATATTAAACAGTATATATAAAATCCATTTAATAACATTCAAGAGGAATTTATCTCAATGTCATTGCAGATATAGTCATGATCAGAAATATTGACACGGACCAGTTTATCTTGTAACATTCTGAGAATTTGTAAAACGACACGATTCTTTATGTAAGTCTCTTTATAGAACATAAAAAACAATGATTGAAAACAATCCCGATATCGATTTCGTTTCGTAAAACAATTACGTAAAAGCTTCATTTTGATTAATTGTTACAAGAAGCTGAAACTTTTGTTTCGATGATCGTTTCTATCTTATACTACCAGAATTATTATTTTTCTAAAATCAGTTTTTACAATAATACAAATTTTACAATAATTAAAATTTTGTTTTCTTAAAAATAAATTATCATGTACTATTTTTTATTGCAAAACTACTTAATGATGATGGATTGTAATATATGTATTTAAACTCCAAACTCGAAAAGAATACATTTTGTACATAAATTTGTATACAATTTCATAGGGCAATTTGTGTCAATATTTTCGTGCATCGCTGTAAATCTGGCAAAAGAAATCATTAAAGAATTCCATTTATTTCCAATGAATCGATACTACGGACAACATTCAGAGTATAGTAAACTGGCGTTATTTGAATCGCCTAATTTCAACACTTTTTAAAATTCAATCTTAAAGTCTGCACGAACCTATTATATATTACAAAATATCATTAGCCTCTGGTATAATAACAAAAGAGTGAGAAAATCTTACGTACTTTAAGCCTAGCAAGAAGGCATATCAAAAATAAGTAACTGACTCAAATAACTTTTCGTTAGAATTACTCTAATCAGTAAAGAAGTATTGTATAAGAACTAAAAAAAAATTAATTTCCAGAAATATGACTATTTAATTAGGATAATTACAACCGAAATTATTAACGTTAGTCGAACGAACTTTCCTTTTAAGATGTCATATCCCTGTAAAAAACTACAGTCACTGGGCTGTTAATTCACACGATATATTTCACTCTTTATCACGTCATTAATAACGAGTTAAATAATCTGTTCTCAAATGTAACTTGCTTAAAAACTGTTTATAACCACATTGGATAAATTAGCAGCCACTTGATGGATATTCTATTTACCGAAAAAAAGGATTGTTTCAGTTTTTATTAAGGCAGGGACCTTATACCATATTCGAATTCGATGGAAGCTTTCAATAGAGCACATAATCGTGAATATTGAAGGTGGGAAGTCGATCACGAAGCCAAGGAATTCGAACTATTGAAGCATTCAAACAGCCAATTCAAAAAAGTATCTGATTACAAAGTCAATCTACATTCTATCCGGGCGCAGCTGTGAACAGGTAGACTACACACAGAACGTGTAATTGATGCGTTCTCGACCTAAACCTACATACCGATTCCTTTGAGTTAGCGTACACGTCGCAGGCGTTCCCACACGCATTCTCTCGACACACACGTGGATACGTCATAATTTACAGTTATTTCTTATACGGATTATTACGAAAGGTTTCGTCTCCACTGCCATGTTATTCAAATACGTTAGATCGAAGAAAACCATCAACAGCTTCAGCACTTATTGATACATCCTAATCGAGCGTAGAACAAAGGAAACCGATTCCTGTTATTGAACTCCGAGCATTTTCAAATCTTTGAGATATAACAGTACGTTTATTGTTAAAAATTGACGTTGTATTTACTTCTTTGGACGTGGAATACGTGAGTACAGTGAAGTTTTTGAAACTTCCTGTTTCTTTCTTTCGCGTGATTCATTTATGTAATATAGTAAGTAATACGTATGTATGCGTATTGTACTGTACGTGATATGTGGTGTAAATTATTGATATGCAAAGACTATACGAAAATGATGTGATTTGAATATTTGTTTCTTCATATTATATTACTGGCCGCGGGATTTTGATTTTTATGTTACTGGCTAATATTCATAATTTTTCATAGAAATTTATATTTAGAAAATAAGTTTCTATGACAATGCATTTATGTAAATTTGTATAATTTTTTGTCAAATGTTAATAACAGGTTATTTTTTTGTCTTGAGTTAAATATATTAGATAAAATCCCAAATAACACCAGTAGTTGATCGAGACCAAATTTTGTGGATGTCATTAGACGAAATAATGAGCCTGAAATATAAAATCTTAGATTGGGAAAATCATGCATTGCGAAGATACAAGCTTCTATGTCTTATCTACAATAGATTTTCATTATTTCTAGAATTCTGGATCGTGTTGGCGACAGCGTTGATCTAACCCAAACCAATACTAACATTCTTTAAAATCTCTTTAAAAAGAATTGATTGTCTTCTTTTCGCTCATTGATCATTTCTGATTTGATGTATAGGTATGTATGTATAAAGAGCAGTAATCTTCAAATGCGCGATTTCCTAAAGCTAAGATCCTATATTTCAGATTTTTTATCGCATCCCATGATACATATTTACTAAATTTCAGCCGATATTATTCGGATTTTTAAATTTAACCAATAGTCATCCTGATTTGAGCTAAATCGATTAGATTAATTTTTTCCCTACTTTAAAACCGCGTTCATATAAGTATTTGAATCTTATTATTTCTAAAAAGTTCTTTGTTTCCATGAAGTTTTATTTCTCATTTTCACTTTTATTAACCAATTCCTGTTTTAACTAAGGTCATCAACAAAACTTAAATATGTATCGTATTTTAGCACTACTTGATTTGGTTTGATTATAACTAATTATTCTTTGAATTTATATCATATTATTCTAAAAAAGGAAACACATCAAAATTACAAGGAGGAATTTGCAGACAAATAGTTAATATAACTGGAATTAATATACGTGTGTAATAGTTCACTGGTTCTCTCTACCTATGATTTCTCGACCAACTAATTGGAATTCACGTTCAAATAACTGGATTTAGTCGACGGAAGTGCAGTTAATTCTATTCACTAAAATATCATCATAATGAATAAAGTTTAAGAAAATGAAATTCTGAAACTCGGAAACTGTATGATATTTATGATAACATAATTGAAAAGTATATGTATTGGCAAACATTTCACGAACGATTAACTATTTACAAGTAATTGATTATTAGATACTAAATACAAATTAATACGATTGAAAACTAATTAAATGACTAAACAGATATAACAGATTAAATGACCAAACATATTTTATATACAATTAACAATGTTAAAAATTCATTAATTTTAATGCAAAGACTTAAATGAGATAAAACACTATTAAGGCATATATGCATATATCCAATTATATTTAAAAATAAAGAAGAAATATACATATACACCTTATATTAAAAAATTATATTTTTAAAACATTGAAATAAAGTATATGTATATATTTTATATGAAGCTTTGAATTCTGAATTTATATGCTCACCTGCAAACCAATAATTATCACTACATCATTTTCTACGCAAATCATGTATCTATACGTGCATTATTTAAATATTTATGTTACGAGTAGATAGACTTATTTGTATTCTATCAACAATTATAATACAGATATAAACGATTTACATGCCAAGAAGCATTCAAGCGGTTGGACCATGATTGATCGATTGTAATTGTTCGATTTTGATGATCACGTCACAGTTAGTGGTCACGTGTATGCATGATGCGAACATCTTTTCTACTTCTATGCACGAAGTAAGTTTAAGCATAGAGAATATTAATCGTAAATCTTCTAATATGAAATTATAATTAATGCGAAGATGATCATGACTCTGTGATGTTTTATTTCTTTAAGAAAATCTCAATAAATATTCCACTTTATATACCGTTAGGTGCAGGTAGGTAGTAGAAATAAGTACCAATTAATTTTCATTAAATACAACTAATACAGCATAAAAATATAAATATTAATTTTAATTATTTACTAAATAATCGATGTATTGCAAAGATGTAATAATTAAAAATTAAGTATGCAATAGTAATAGTTCGATTAAACTTTATTAATACCGACTTCCATTAATTGTCCACTTATCTTTTCCCCCAGCTGTATTATTACGTAATACATAATATCATTACATAATATCAATAAATTAAAATTTAGGAAGTTCTTTACAAATTTTTGTAAGTTTATTTATGTAATTCTTCCCACAAAAAGCAAATTTTTAATATCTGATGATACAAAGCGTATCTAATATTCGTCTTATACGAATATCAAATATGTTGTTATTTAATTAACTTTTAATTATCAAAGTATTTTTTATCCTTCTACACCTTGTTACACTAATTTTAAGTCGAAATGAAATAAAGTATACAATATAAGAGAAAATATACAAAAAGAAGAAGGAAAAATATATATTCGGTACAATTCTATCCTTATTATGATCTTCTAAAAATAATAGGGACAATATGAAAATGATATTTTCAGACACAATATACAAAACAAACGTTGTTAAAAATGTATGAAAGGGTTATAACAAAATATGAAATAGGAGGAAAATGATAATTGTCTCCCTTCTAATATAATATACAGTAAAAGTGTTAAGTGTTAATATAATAATTATGAATTAATGTCTGTTACTAATTAATAATAAAAATTTAAAAATGCATATATATTGTTACGTTTTTATATGTTATTGTTCGGTTTACTTTTACCGTTAATTTTAAATTCGGGTAAATAGTAGCTGCTGCCACCAGAAACAATCTAAGGATTGTTTCAATTAGAATTTTTCGTTGTCGTTATCTTTTAGTAATTTTATCGACAATTAAATATCGATGAGTAGCGTCGACCGATGTTCAACGCGATTGCCAACTAAACTCCACGTTTCTGCTAACCCGCTACGCGCAGGAGTACTGGCACGGGAGAGGATTAAAATTGACGAAAATGAATGCTCGTTTAATCTAACAAATATTTTCCACAACAAGAGTTTATTCTGATTTTGGTTGGTTATTAACAGAATTGTTTAGAATAATCGAATTTACAATCTTTCGCGATACACTTTACTAATTACAAGATTCGAATTTAAGTGATATTCGACGTTTTACAAATTGACAAATACAAGCACGTCGATTAACAAAAACTGACAAGAACTGAGAATTAAATGAAACAAAGAATTAAAACTAGAGAACTAAAGAATTGAGGAACTTAGGAACTAAGAACTAAGGAATTAAAGAACTAAAGAATCAAAGAACTTAGGAACTAAGAGCTAAGGAACTAAAGAACTAAAGAATTAGAATTTAAAGTTAATGAAATGTTAGGAATTGCGGAATTGAGATCTATCCGCTATAAACCAAGAAATTACTTGCCAAAAGTTGGGTAACTGATCACCAAGAACCCAGGAATCAATCACCAAGCACTGAGGAACTAATCACACAGAACTAAGGAATTATCTGAATAACAAATCTGAATCACAATCTAAATGATAACGAACTGAAGAACAATAATGATCGTACTTCCAACTTGCTACGTTTATTTATACTCCGATCCATCGCAGAAGAAGGGGAGGGGGCGTCATGTGGCGGTTTGCGAAGCTAGAATTCGGTTTCTAACGAATTTGTTAAATTCGTTCGAATTGAAACACCGTCTCGCGCTATTGGTGGGTTTTAGCCTTTGTTACGGCGTGTGCGTAGCGCGGGACGTGACAATATACACATACAGTCAGGTACTATATTAGGTCTATATATATAAATATGTATATAATATTTACATAAGCAGTATGACGTCACCATATTAAATTTATTCAACAAACTAATTTTTTACTTAATATATTTAATATAATTAATCACTATAAAACACAAACCATATGTATGTATTTTCGTCTCGAATGTACTACATTGAAAAAAAAATGCATATACCATTTCCTTCACGTTTCATAATTTTATAACATTTCATTAAAATATTGATATGCACGTGCGTATTTATATATTTCCTGGTTTCTACCCGAAGAACAAATTGACAAAATTTTAGATTTTCTATAAGAAACGGATGAAAGCCAGCTGCATAATGCATATAATTATAGTTAACTTCATAATAAACTTATTTGAATGAATGAGAAAATATCTCATTTAATGAAATACGTAATAACTTACAAATACAATATTATTCCTAATGGTATTTTTACATGTTTCTTAAAAGGTATCTTGTAGATAATGACGAAGATTAACATAACTGATTAACGTTTTACATTCATAGAAAATATCGCTAACTGTTTCGTGTCACTCGTAAATACAGTTAATGCGATTTTACAATTTCCTCGAAGAAAACGGTCTGAAAAAGCACAAATGAAGGATACCAGCATTTAACTGTCATCGTGAAGATCTAAAGACAATGATTAGTACCTTTACGGATGGAAAAATTGAAAGAAAACAAGTGAAAGTTAGCGTAAAAGTTACACACTGCAACTTGAGACGCAAAAACGTGATTTTACTTGATAACTAGTAGAAACGAAACTGCGTCATCAGCGCATTAGTTTCGTTGCAATGCATTTTGCAGAAACGATTACCTTGCATTTCACAAAAGTTTTATTTAAAATATTAACAAATCTAAGAAATAGAAATTAAGCACGAATTAGAAATAGAATATTACATGAAATGAACAAATAATAAGAAGGCCAATGATAACTAAAGCTTAATGTAAAATATTAAATTTTACTAATACTCCGCTAATACTCTACTAACCAAAACTTAGTACTATAGTATTAGTACTTAGTACCGTAGTTGGTACTATACAAGTATATTAATTTTATATGCAAATATATACTTTTGAGTAAACATCCTATTTTTGATAAAACTTTTGATAACTTTTGATAAAAAATTGGACATTGACAACATACCAGTATAGATATCCTTCACATAACATAGTGTTCTTACAACACGGATTTGCATTAACACGGTTTCAAAATTGAGAATACCCACGTACAACGGTATTTCTATAAATTTCGCTCTACCACGGTTCAAGAATTGGAGAAATTGGAGAAATCCGTACAAAAAGGAACATAATGAGAACTTTTAAGTGCAGATACTGTCATTCGATGTTTTTTAGCCGAGCAAGTGCGATATGTTATCTTATATTTGCGTTTGAAATTTTTGAATACTGAAATTTTTAATCCATTTTTAGTTCTTAGAGTATTAACTCCTTGCATTTGACAATTTTTCTGCTATAAAGAAGTAGCAACTCCAAGCTTTTCAGATAAAAAATCGGCGAGATTTGTGAATACTTTAAATTAATTATTTAAAATTATTAATTATTTCTCTCAGTTATGAAGGAATAGAATATGAACTTTTCTTAACTGTTAATATTAACCATCATTTTTGCATTAATTCTTCATTTCGTATACTATGGTTCCACACGATGCGGAATTTTTTCGGAACCTAATTAGTTTATCCTTCATGGATATAGATACTTATAGATTTTAACAGATTCTTTCTTTTTATAATACTTATATCCGCAAAAAATTTTTTTATTTTTTTATGCCAATTACTTGAATTTTTCTAGTTTTCCAACAGATATAATGATTATCCTAAGAGTTTCAAACGTGTTTTACATATGTCAAATATTTTGAAGCTAAGTGTACCAGTATCTCAGAAACCATACAATTGGATCTAGTTGCCTTCTTTCAGTTTTGTTATAAAAGGTTCAACGTATTTAAACAAAATTTTTTTACAATAAAAGATCAATTTTGCAATGTTAAAAATTATAAACAAATACCTATCTTATGAAGTTATCTTTCAACCAGTAAGAAATGTAATGTGACGTGATTCTGTTTAGAATGGCATCGATGGAATGGCTGGTATTCTTTTCCCTTTTTCACATTCAGTTAAAATTACGGTATAAGCGCGATTACGCATCCAGTTAGTGGTGAACGGTGCAGAAGTTTACCTTCGAAAAGTCAAGTTCACGCATAAGCGCGTAAGTGGCAATCCGCCTTTGCGGTTGGCAGAAAATTACGAGAAACTGCAGCTCAAACGCTAACTGACCAATTTCCCGCTGAGATTCTGAATTCGTTTGCTTGTTTATTTGCGATGAAAATGGGGCCGTGTCAAATTAATCATAACCAGCTATTTTCTCAACAAGTACTATACATTTCGTCAAAAAAAAAAGGGGATTGCGTGCGTGATTTGTCTGTCAGAAATAAGAATGGTAATAATAGTGGCTGTTTGATACTGTTACGAGTTTCATTCATAAGTTATGTCATTATAAAATTAGTTTACTATGTAAAGGAAGTTTATATCGTTGGTTACACATAAGAAACCACATAATAAATCTACTTTTGTTGATTCTTTACCTTTGATATTGCTTGGTGGCTAAGAAAGGCCAATAATTTAGTGACACACTCGTACATATTAACATATTTGGGAGGGGAATAGCAAACATTAATATATGCTTCTAATTTCATAAAAACTCAAGAGCATGATTAGCACCGCGATAATAAATCATTAAAAAATGTTCAAAAGTTACAATAAAGGTACGCGTTTGACAAAACGAAACTGAATAGAAAGATAATTTAAAAATTATTTCCCTATAATAAAAATCCAAAAATTTAGCTTATGATGTTTGTGAAATTCATATGTTATATAATTTAGCTTATAGGTGATGAATATCGATACAAATAGGATTATAAAATAATTTAGAAAAGTATGCTCCTGTTAATGTCTATGTAACATATATATTAATACGCGATTATTGATAATATTTTATGTAAAGAAACTGTTAGCGAAGATAAAATTACGTTTGTTTATTTTAAAAAGAATTTAGGTATAGTAAAATATTAAAGTATTACAGGAATACATCTAGTTATTAAATTGTTATTAAAGTAGTACTCTATAAATTAATAGTATAAATTACATGTTTATATTATTTGTTTTAGATCTTCTTGATCATAAATAATTAAACAATTTTGTATAGCCGATGATGCTTCATTATCAATTTAAAGCCAACCGAAGCTTAACTTTCGGAATAAATGAAATTGAAAATTCGAAAATCTTTATGCTCCAATTAGTATCTTTCTCCAGTTAAGATAGCAACTAAGCTTTAACTATTGCTTCATTGGCTGTTCAGGTCTACTGATCGAAATTACCAAAGTGGTACGTTTTCCCTCAGTTGAAATACCATTTGATGAACTTAGAAAACTCAGTACTTAAATATCTAATTATGATACTGATATAACGATGGAAATTAGTGCTTACAATTAGATAGCAGATTTTTATGTGTTTTTGGGAAATTTATAGATTAAAAAGATAAATAGGATGGCTGCAATATGTAAAAATATATAAAATATGCAACAAAATTTACTGTATACAACAAATTACTGTTTTTTCAGTTGTGTTCACAAAAATATCAATTTATATAAATATTCTCAGTTTTCTCTAGATAATTAAGAGTGTATCGTATCATTATATTAATAGTATTAAAGAACGTATCCCAAATGTACTCGAAACTATCGATATTACATTATCAAAACTAAATTAACATCGAATCTTCTCTTCTTTCTTTCACATTCTTTAAATCTGTAGTTTATTTTAAATGTAAATTACTTGACATTAATTAAAAGTGTTCATATATGTATATGTAGGTATAAAACAAGCAATAGTGAAGCACGTATATATGTAATTGGAAATGGAGGCCAGTCTGATCGTGTGAAAGCCTTGAAGCTCTCAGAATCGGGGCCTGTGCAATCAATATTCTTCGACATTTCCGGTTGTAAACTGCATCCATCCTTTCACGAAAGACTTCCAACATTCTGCTGTTATCAATATTTATTCTAATACCGATACTTATAATCACATGCATAAAAGTAAAAATCAGACAGTAAACGATATTTACTTCAGGAAATTTTTGTACATTCTCAAACTTACAGTGAAGTTAACTATCATACTAATCAATCAGTTGTTATAATATTAACTACGTTTGAAAATAATCTACGCATAATCGAATATGTTTTGTAGAAATGAATGAAGTAATCTATTACTTATTGTCAACAATTAAAAATTAATACAATAAAACATTCAGATGTTTATATTAATCTTACAATCATTACTCACATTTAACTGGAAATTTTCGACTTCTGAATTTTTGATTTTGAATTATGTTATACGATAGCAAACTTGATGTGTAATCTTAACCTATAGTGGAATATAGTGAAACTTCTCGAAAAATCATATTACTTATCTAAAAATTTATAACAATAAATTACATCATGAGATACGTAGTGTCTCTTATAAACATGTAATATATAATACATATAAGCAAATGGAGTTAAATTGTGATGATTTTTAATGGACGATTTTTTACAAGTTTATAAAAAATTACTCTAAAAGTCTATATTCTTTCCGAAATTATCGTTACATATCTCTAAATGCGTATGCTATAATTAATTCTACAGTAGGATCTTATCCGAACCAATTATGGCACAGTATTCTGCGGATAGTAATTTTGTTTTCATATAATAGGAGGCCAGTTTTGTTGAACTATTTTATAAATATTAATATCAAATAGAAGCAGAAAATTTAGAACATAAATTAATAATTTTTTCTAGTTGTTATTCTTGTTTTCAAATTATCGTTAGGAGCAACCACTTCTAAATTCATCGATCGTATTAAGCGAAATTTTTAAGTAGTTTAAAAGATATTAAGGCTGAAAATAGCAATCAGTTACTGTCTTATTATTTGTAAATTCTTTTGACGTACTTAGCTATAGATTTTCCAGTTAATAACAAAAACCTGTTCCTTACCAAAGATACTGACATAAAGATTCTCCTCGCTCGTAATCAATGCTTGAAAGCATTGGCCAACACATTCTAC
Organism: Bombus campestris; assembly: GCA_905333015.3. NCBI lineage: Eukaryota > Metazoa > Arthropoda > Insecta > Hymenoptera > Apidae > Bombus > Bombus campestris. Next base: position 5,728,591 of record HG995129.1, on the reverse strand, counting down.
TGTTGCTTCTAAAAAATACAATGCTTGCATTATGAACAATTCAAAAGATTGGCACGTTTTTCCAAGGCATAAATTGCGTGATAGTATTTAGCAACGGTAAACGGATTAATGAGGACCTGAATTCACAATGGAACTACTTTCCAAGAGACACGCTTTAGCTATGTGTATTGATACTTCATCGATTATTTGCGCTTTATAAACTTCTAATTTATTTATGCGGGTCTAATGATAATTTATAGCTGATTAATCCAATAGGTACGACGAAATGCTACTTATTTGCGTTTTTGTTTGGCTCGTTACATCTAACGATAATTAACTATCATTTACGTTTTAAATATTATAAATTGCCTGGTAATTGGAATGTACTTGTGTGCCTTTTCGACTGCAAAAATGAGATGAATAAGGTGGAGGACAGTCCTTGTGATAGTTGAAGCGTATCGGAATCATGTACTTCTAATTTGTGCCATGACGACCCAGATCTGAATCTTTTACAGTGCTTTTTTCGTTTTCTCAATTAGATATGTCGGAGATGAAAGGACGTCGGAGCCTTCCTTTCGGAGTGTTTGGGATGCTCCCAAATACTTTAGTCCAGACTTTTTATTACGGCCGTACTTAAACAATAAAACCGAGAAATAGCTGTTCATGAGCTAAATCGAATAGGATTATTCGAGATTTATGACAGTGGGCTTGGGCTCGAAGTGACATAATGAGTCACTGAACGTAGCCGCAGTCACGGGAGGGACGTGTACCTAAGAGAGGTATGAAGTAATTAAATAACTCTCCTTACAACAGGGATCGACCTGAGGAATATGGAGAGGGGTATATATATAAGGGCAGTTCCACTTTGACTGAGATGCAGTAGGCAGTATTCAGTATTCAATATTCAGTATAGCTCAAGTCAGTTGAGTCAGTGCAGTTCGAGAAGTTTGACTAGTACAGGGAACGAGTGTACCAAGTCCAATATTGTGTTTGTCATCCCGTTGATCGCGGATTCGTTACCGAACCCGAGACCATCGTCACTAGTCGCGATCATCTAACCACCGTGAATATTTATTATCTTTGCACCAAACTCGTCATCGTAATAGCCCACACCAATGTCTAATCCAAGCGCGGATTCCTTGGACGCCCACAACCCTAATCCTAGCGCGAATCCGACAGATATATTGCCGTAAATCACACGTCGAATAATACGAATGAAAGTTGTGTTATCAGAATATATACACATACATTGTATTTTATTTCTAGTACTGTATATATTTTATTTATTATTATACATATATTATATTTTACAATATTGTATTTATTGTATATTATAATCCTATTTATGTTATTATTCTATTCTACTTTTTTAAATTTCAAACAATTACCCATGTTGAAACTGATGTTTTGATATTGTATAAATATATTAAGGTTATTATCTCTCTATAAATTGAATAAATTATATATTTTAATATAGTTATATGTTTAAATTAAATATATTAGGTATGAAGAAGTAAAAGAATTATTATATGTAATATTGTAATCATAACGCTTTCAGCCCTCTTATTACGCCAATCAAATTAATTGCTTTTAATAAAAATAAACTATCAGAAGAAAGAAAAGTTTTCTTCTAGTCTGCTTCTTAACAGTAGGTATATATTCCAAAATATTATAATGTAGATATTTTCTAAAGATTTCAATACATTAAGTGACACAATATAATTGTATAATTATTATAATTATAACGTTGTATAACGTTCCATGTCATTTCTCTTGTTTTTATATTACCTTCTATTTCATACCGTCTTAAAAACTAAGAAAGAAAACGAAAAATTCGTTGAACATATATTTGCCCATCAACTCAGGCTTATCAGTCTCTTTCTTTTTTAAATCTATCGAACATTTGTAACAGAAAAGCACGCGATTAGATTTCTACATTTTTGCGACATGGTCCTCGTTATTTATAGTAATTTAGGTTGAAGAATTTAAGAAACAGAAGACTTACAGTTAAATTTGGTTTCTGACAAACAGATGACAAACAGATTGTTGCTACAATTAGACATTTACAAATATGATTTGCCATATGTGATTCTATTCAACAATTATAAATAATAATTCATAGACACATTTTCCACAAAAAAAATCGTTCTATCCATTAATCATTCCAATAGTTTCCATTATAAATAAATCGCATACTACCATGAAATATTCTATCCTATGAATTATTCTAATTAAAAAAAATTGTGGAAATCCTTTGCATACATCCTAAAAAAAATCATCACCTATTCAAATAATTTGGTCATTTATTTACATATCCAATCCTCTACGAGCGTTTCAGCTTCAAGGAAGCTATACATCTTTGTATTTTCTATTACATTCTTTACACTCAATTTATATCGTTCAGGAATGCGATTTTATTCTCCTAAATACTCGTATATCGAAACTTCGAATATTTAGCATTCAAAGTCATACATATTTAAGATTCTTCGGCAATTCTTCAGTAATTCTTTTACCTGAAAGATATTCACGAAAGAGTGGAACGTTGAAGGAGGAAATAAATTCGAGCTGGACCGGGAAGGACGAAATGGTGAACCTATGTTAGCAGTGCGCACCAGGTTGAGAAGGCCGCGGGCGTTGTTAGGAGGTAACAGGTTCAGACTTAACGGTGTAATACCCCCACTATCTTTAGCATTTCTTTTACTGTCGTCGGTCTCCTCGGTCAAGGACACGCTGAATCAGGTTAGTCGCCTTCCGAAATTTTAGCTTTAAATTTCTTTTTTACATCTTTATACGAATATTTTAAATTTTATATTTTTATACAAGTTATTTTAATACAGAAATAACGTTGATTGCGTTGTCCCTTTGTTTCAAGAGCGTAAAGAAAACATCCACTATCTATATGCTTTAATTTTTATTTCAAACACGTCATCTTTGATTTGTTTACGCTGGTAATTAATTTACTTTTGTCTAATACTTCATCATTGATTATATTTATCAATATTGTGGAAATTTAAACAAGTTTATCAGCTTTCAGTGGAGAATAAATGATATAATGTGTGAATAAATAAATAATGACAATTTTTCTATTAGATGTGTTAGTCTATTTCATAAAATTTTTACACTAATGCATATTGAGTGTTATAAACAAACAATTCACAAAAAAAAAAGCGAAATGCTTCATATTTAAGGTAAATTATCATGGATTTGGAATATTTTAATTCTTTTATTTATAATACTTAAAACATAAATAAATAAAATAAAAATATTTATTTATTTGTCATTTAAATAATTTAGAAATTAGTTAATTATTAATAATAGTAATTTAGAAATCACAAACTAATTATTAGTAAAATGCAATGTTACATGACAATGATACATCATTAAACGTCATTACATCATTTCACCCAAAGAATGGCTTTGAGTTCGTAAAATATTTACAAACAGAATTTAATTTCCACAATATTAAAGACATCATAAATAGGAATGACAAATTTCCATTTATAATATTTGTGAATATTCAAGATTCACTTAAAAACAAAAGTCTCTGATGTTAATATGGTCATTACGTTTTAATACAATTTTATGTTTCATAAATAACAATTCGTAACGCGGTGAAATACTTCATACAGGCGTGACCGGAAATACGCATAAGTTTCCTCGGAACTTCAAACTTTCTCTTAAGCCCACATCCGCGAACGTATTTCCCCATTACACACCTATCTCAACGACTCGTGCGGGAATTTTTCTACCGGCACAATCTATTCACCGTGCCTTTTACATACAATATTCTCTTCGCATTTTTATTTAAATCATCGAACACTTTACGATTCCTACATTTCAAAGCAACACTAGCAAGAAAAGAAAATGGGGGAACTAATATTCTTAAACGAACAAAGAATCGAAGAAGCTACTTGTAAAAATGCCAGTTCAAAGAATATGTACGTAAGTTTTACAAAAATTAAAGTACTTTAAAGGATAAATAATACAGATAATGCTTGCAATTTACTGCCTAATCCGTTATATTGAAATTTTATAAAACATTGACAAAGAATCGACCACCTTGTAATCTATATATTCCTTAATATTGGAAGCGTTTTAATTTTTGAAAAAAATGAGAGCCCGACCAAATCTGAGATTACAGAGGATAAAGTAAAATATAGAAATCTAACTTCTTATATTTAGAATTCATAACCCAGTTCCTAATCTATCTAATACTTAAATAAATGCAATATGTTAAACAAAATAAAAATTTATTTCAAAGAATTGCCAAGCGAATATTAATCATTTTTAATCTTATATGAAAATTTTAATAACTCGTATTGAGATATAACTTACAATTAGAAGTCATAGATAAATAGTTTGGTTGAGTGAAATGTAAATAATTTAATTATTCTTATTTTTGCATTCTTCTTTATAACAAATGATATATAAAACCTAAATTTGCTGGAATATTAGAAAGTTTATTGAATATGATTAACTTTATAAATATAAAACAAATAAAAATTTTATAAAAATAAAACAAATGAAATTTTACAAATTTCAAATTATTCGATCTGATTTGGTATAAAATTGCGACATTATGAAAGGGAATTCAATAATTTACAAATTGTTACTCGTCAATTCTCCTAATACTATTAGTTGACAAATCATCGTTTAAAATAACCGAAGAATTGAATCTATCACTTGTAGAACGTTTTCATATAATTACTTCTCTTGTTCAAAAATATAATACAGACAAACAGATGCAACAACATCCGAGCACTTACAACACAAAACGTAAGAACTTTCATTTCTATGGTGTACTAGTATTGTTGTATAACTTTTTATACAACCCACATTTGATAAATTGTATGATATAATGGGAAATAGGTAGAACCTATTTTTCAATCGATCCTCATACAATTTTATGTCTCATAATGGCTACCGAAGAAATAACATTTTCTCGTAACTTTTAAAGAATATATGCACTTACCGCAAAATGGAACCCCTTCCGGTGTCCAAGAGCCATCAATCTGACACTGTCTCCGCGCAGGACCAAGGAGTTCAAACCCTCGTTCGCAAGAATACGTAGCCACTGTGCCCTCGGGCAATATCGTGTCTTTTAGAAGGGCATCCTCTTCGTCTATAACGTCTTCGACACCTGTTCCTGTGAACCGAACGCTACTGTGTGCTGGAGCCCCAGGGTAACCGCATCCGGCACCGTTGCAGCCTGTAATCCAATACAAAGACACGATCATTATCAAGTAACTGACAGCGGTTATCAGACTTTAATGTGTTAAACACCAGTGTAAACGCGGATGACCTAATAATAATAACAAGCAATTTCGCGCCTGTCATCAATTCGTATTCTTGGATTATAAATGATCCATAGGAGTTCAAGTTAATTATGTTGCATCTTTTGCTCCATTTTTAACTAAATCGTAATTTTTGTATCATTAGGAAATTTTTCAAATTGGAAGAAAGTGTGAAAATCTAATTACTAATCTGCAAGATTTTTCGTTCCAACTGTATATCAAAGATTTTCTTAAGATATTAAATCTTTTACTCGTCTGAAACTAAAACGAGATTGAGACAAAAGATTGGAGAAGTGCAATAAGTATTAATTTGTTCATTTTTTAATACTTTATTTTCAATCACATTCTGTGTTTGACGCAATAAAAACTATCAATCGTATTTATATGTAAGACGTAAAAAACAAATTAAAATTAAGTAATTCCTAGTTCAATTCTGTCCAAATTTGAGTAAATTTTATTGGAAATAAAGATGTATTAAAAAATTTTCTAATAATCGATACATCGAACGCTGAATATAGTTATTTTATAGCAAAGTGGTAATAGCGTAGATTTCATTCGAAATGAGAATAATCTTCGAATATTGCAAAATTAATATGATTTAAAAAGGATATCATATAGAGAATTTTCCTGCGTATGAATTAAAAGAAATACGTCTTTTGATAATTAGTTGAAGTTTCTTCGACATACACTATAAAATTTACAAATAAAACAACATATCGTTATAATATAACAAATAATTCATGACAGTAATTACTTATTATAATATAGCCTCTACCAGTATTCATATCACGTAGTGATCACTACTTTCTTTTAAACTCCTAAAAATAAACAACGTGGAATAAATTTATACGTTTTGTACAGTTACATGAGAATCTTAAGGAAAGATCTTTAGAAAACAATTTTTACATATATTTCAATATAGAAGAACCATTCTCTTTAACTTTTGAAAGAAATTTATTCCTGGACTCTCTTAACCAATGTTATTAACGAAATTTTACAGGTTATAAATTACCAGTGCTAATAAATTTTCGTTTATAACGATAACAAGTATAAGAAGGAAACTAAATTTAGTAATAAAAGTACAATTCTACACACGTAAATTTTATAAATGATAGGTAAGCTGATTACTCTATAGTACATAATATTTGAAATAAAATTATTGTATTTGAGATAAGATAAAATTAAAAATAAAATTGTACATAATTTTAAAAACTATTTGTGCAACGGGAATTTATAACCCACATCTTACCACTTATTAATTCGTTAATACTATTAATTAGTAAATTAAATACTTATTGCAATAAGCTACACTTGCTTTTCGAAAATATTAGAAACTATTCAAGAAAGCAACATTCTAACGTCAACAAAAGGTATTAAACTCTTCAAAGAGAATAAAAAATATTTTTTGAATCAATTTTTGTCAGATATGAATACCTGCAATTAATGAAAGGTTTTCTACCATCGGACCAAGAATGAAGAAAGCTTTGTTTTGATGGCACATTGATAAACGACAAAACAAACAATCGGTTGTTTCAATCGTCGATTCTAATTGCGTAAAGTGAACGGCAGAAAGACAAAAGGTAAGAAAAAAACGGAAAGGTAGAATCGCTGAGCTGAATGTCTATTTGCATTCGCGGAGGTGACGACGCTCTTGCCGGCCATTGAAATCATCGACTTGAAAACTCCAACGCTCGATGAGGCAACGTCCCGCTTTGCAATAACTTTAATGCAGCTCGTGCGTGATGACGTGAGTTGCATGTCCCATCAGAGGCAAACAGCAACAGTACCGTCAGCCACACTTGTCCGTGGTGCCCACCACGTATTTACACTGATTACCAAGCGAGCAATAAAACGTTGCGTTATTTGTGTAATTAGTCACGAAAGATTGAAATGCAATCATCATCCCCGTTTCTTTTATAATATATTTTTTCTGTTTTCTTTTTGTAATCTAATGTCAAATTCGTGGTACAGTTATCTGTAAACTGTAGATGATTATTTATATTTTTATGTAGATAAATAAAAAAGTGGAATGTAAACGGAGGTTTGTTTCGCTCTAAATCAGTGTTTTCCAACTTTCTTTAAGTCACGATTCCATTTTATAATGATAAATTAAACTATTATTCTCTCCGCCGCATATAAGTACAAAGAAACACATTTTATAATGTAAAGAAAATACATGAAATATAAATATTTCATAATAAGATTATAATTAGTACATGTATATATATTTTTTATATTAATTGAAATGCATTTTGAAGGGCGCGATGCTCAAATTACGAACTTGCGCTCTGAATATTTTTTAATATTATCCACGCATTCTGTACATTTTTTGTCACTTTCCCATCGATATATAATTATCCTCAATTTACTTATTAGTAACGATCAACACAGTGATAATTTTTGTATGCGACTAAAGTAAAATATATGTAATATAAAATGTTGGTAGTCAGAACAAAATTTTGTTTTTTTACCTTGTATCTCTCGTAAATTTAATATTTGAATATTTTCATATGATTTATAAATCAGATTTTTGGAATCCAATACACTTACAAATTTTTATGAATCTATCTACAAATGATCAAACGATATTAATAATAAAATCATAACGCTTAAGAACTTAATATTATTGTGATTATTATATTTTCTAAATCTAAGGAGCTCATATCTAATTACACATAAATCAATTGTTATATAAAAAATTGAAAATTAACACTAGTTTATAAATTATGAGATTACTTAATACACGCTTCTTTGCTTATAGAATTTCGTGAAAAACTAACTTATTTATAAATTAATACTTTTGGTCGAGACAAAGAGTAATGTTCTACCATTATACTTTCTCCCAAGTAAAGCCAACTTTTATGCGAAATCTTTTCAATATCCACAATAATATCATTTTACCGATTCTATTTTAGTCTCTAAAACTTTAGAGAATCTCGTTCAGGTCAGCCAAGCTACGTGAATTCAAATTCCTTAAATTCAATTAACTTGATTTACATACAAGTTACTTGACTCAAGGTAATTTGAATTCAAATCACCCAATTTTAACTGGACATCTTAACGGAAATAGCGTTAAAGAAGATGTTGCGTGAAGATAGAAGAACAAACTAGAAATAATATTGTACTGCCAAGTTGAAATAATCTCAACTTCACCTAAAATCTAACAGAACATTGCAGATAAATCACAGGTTCACACTGGTAAAGTGGTTTCAAGTTCTTTCAGTTTCAGTTTCTTGAATTGAGATATGGTATGATGAATTTCAATGAAATCATAAATTATACCATGGCTTTTTTAGCTTATTTTAAGGACAGATTTGAATTCGTTTTATTGTTAAAACATGTTATATTTCAGACAAATTAGGATTCGTAATAGTTCGATATAGGAGATAAATCACACTTTAGTTTGCGTCGTGAAACAAGTTTCTTTAAGAGGTAAAAGCAATAAATACGGGTTAATTGGATGTAGAATACTTGCATGATATATTGAATTATAGTGTAATTTAGTTCTTCCGGAGCAATATAGATATTATTTCATACCTCTGTAAGAATATACCGTTTACATTATTCTTCAACAGATAGAGAAAAGATAATTGAACGTACGTGAACTGACGAGAAGAGGAATGAAATTGAATTGAAGATGTACTCTCTTAACTACGAAGTTATTCGTTCTCATTGCCATACCTTTTGGAATTATCATCGATCTTAATGTAATTTGTGTAAAGGATTTCTACGTTTCATCTATTTCTATTTTGTATTGTTCTATTACTTGTTTTCTGTTATTATTTTTATTAACCCTCAACTGGTACCGTTAGATTACGACAGTTCATCTTAAGATCACACTTTGCCATTATTTAAATAACATATTTGAGAAATGGTTATTCAATATAATAAATAAGATTTAATACAATATTATGTAATGATATATCATATCATTTGACTAATAGTTATTACACATTAATATGCGATATTATTATGCGACAATAATTATGTGTCACTTTATTGAAATAACATAATTTTCTTATGAATTATTTCATGATCTGTCTACCAAATACTTTTCACAGCCATATACACATGGTTCACACATTTGTAACTCAGAGATAATCGTAATGAAAACAAATACAGTTACGTTATAAAAAAAGTCCAACGATATAGTTTATAAATTACTTAGATCATACTTCAAATGCGATATTTAAAACCCTAAATCTTTTGTTATTCCATCTAAAAGGATTAACTAGTATAAAAGATTATATACAGATCTTTATTTGATCACGAGGTAAGATAAAGTTACTTTTCGTAAATTATCTTGAAAATAAAAATTAAGTTAAAGTGATCCGTTATTTCAAATTGAAAATTGTTATTTTTATTCCAAATAAAACTCATTCGCATCGATATTTTGAATACAAAATAAAAATGAAATAAAATTAATAACTTCATTAAAATGACTCATTACTTCTAGTCGAAATGTTCTTAGAACTTATTCACGTTACTATATCATCGATTCACTTGATTCTCCAATTAAAGACAGTATAACTACTACAATCGTGAATGAATTGATTCCAAGTCAGCAGATTGTATTGTGAGCATCAAGAGCCGTTAAATCAATAATCTTTGGCAACTACCGGCTGCTCGTGGGCGTAGATAAACAGAAGAAAACACCACGATTACCACGAACCCGTAACGGAAACGATAATGCAAGCAGCTCACATCCTGCGGCTTTCGCGCAATCACCTAGGAAGTCATCGGCTATGCCGACGTACAAGTACGTGCACGCGTGTAAATCCAATGGACAAAGGGGGAACTGCATGAAAATGGAGAGGCCTCGCAAAATTTCACCTCGTCTGCTTGCGTAACGCGATAATTTTTCTTCTTCAACATCGTCGATTCTTTTCCTTTTCTTTTTTTTTTTTTTTTTTCATCTGCCCGCTATTGTCGTTCTGGCCATTGGACCGAGAGGTTCGAGTTGCTTTCTAACACGATTCGCATTCCACACGCGCGGATCCATTGTTCGCTTTTACACGAAAACCAAATGATTTCTAGCTGTTCTCTCCTTCAGCCTGTTGCAATCTTTTTTGTAAGCATCGAGAATTTATTGTCAGAGAATTTATAGTCGAACGTTTTTCGACTAGGAGTCGAACTTAATTTCATTTATTTTACGCGATGCTTGGAATAACGGAATAGAAGCGTTATATTATCAAGAAAGCGGAGTCGAAGATTAAAAGTAGAATAAGCATTTAATTTTGTAGTTTGAACGTTTCAATGACTTCTTCGAGGGCAGCGACCCACATATCGTTTGATAATTAATAAATACTTCTATGAAACGTATCAAATACTATGAAAATTATTTTAAATAAAAATATTCCAATTTGACAGGGTTATATTCTTCCAAAACAAACAGCTTAAAATACGACAACTTTCAACGTGACCTAATATTAGCTCATTGGATTTTCTTGTATGGGAAACTCATATTAACTGAAAGATAAAAGAAAGATATAAAACTGGTATATGCAAGTCGTATCTTCCCTCGAAGAGAGTAGATTAGGAGATTCGAAAGTGGTTTGCAATAGAAGTCTGGTATTTAGGTTTATTGCAGGATGTCGATTATCGAAGGTACAAAAGAATAATGAGACAAGATGGACCTGAGATTTATAGATAACGGCTTCTGGCATGTCTCAATAACTAGGTGTTAACTGTAAATATATTAACTTGTAGGATTATTTAGGAGACAATAGAAAATGGCACGTGCGCGACTACAATGCCATACAACTCTGAGAAAAGATAACGGAAATATTGTGACATAAATTTTTCAGAATATGTACGAGTATCGATGCGTGTACATTTGTTAAAAATATCAAAGTTAACTATTACTGTGAAAACCGATTCATCAACGTTACACTTTTCAATAGGATAATAGTTGTTGAGGAATCTGAAAACATTTATATGTCTCCAAACGTCTGAAATTAAAATTGTCATAAAATTTTTTATAAACGATTTTATCTTGATTTCTTCTAAATTTAAACTTCGGTAAATAAATATTGGAAGTCCGTAATGTTTCCAAAATTGAAGAATGATTATATGTTATAAACTTCTGTGAAATAATGAAACAGAAAATTCTGAAAAATGCTATTAATTCGTCATTAAATGTAACGAAAAATGTTTGCGCATAAAGATGCAAGATCAGTGAACAGAAAAAGTGTTTTTCAAACAGACAATATTTAGTTTCAAGTATAAAAAAATTTTTTTAATGATAAAAACCAAATTGCTTTAGAGTCACGAAAACTGTTTGAAACAATGGATTACAAAGAAATATGAACATTTTTCGACAAACTTTATGAGGCTATCCAATAAATAGCTAAATGTACCTCAAAAGAAGCAATGCATGAATTATTGAATAAAATTCTAACTTCCATAAAAATATATTACCGTTCGATCTTTTTGAAATATTACTACGAACTTTTCGAACAACCTAATAACATAAAGTGAAACACATTAGTGTAGTGTCATGTTCGGATTATCCCGAAAGCGAAAGACCTACATTTACAAAATAAAGATTAGAGATATATATTAGACTTTATTCTCCCAAAAAGTAGCAGATACTTCTAATTGATTACTATGGCTGTCGAAGCGACATTCTTCAAAGGATAACTGACTAAACGGTTCCGAATGTAGACACAGAAATGATAACTACGTAACGGTTCAGGCCACGCGATTTACATATTTATCAGTTACTTTGTCTGTCCTTCCTGCCCTATACTGAACGACCGAAGTACCAAAACGTTTAAGCATACGATACTTACCATCATTTTACCGTATGTATTTCCCGCCGGTCAAACATTTGTTTCGAATGGGCGAATAAAGAAGACAAAAGTGAAACCGTAACTGGAAATGAAGGATGGAGCGTTGATGCAATCGCTATTTGCTAATATGAGTAATATTATAGTCATATAAGCAGTGATGCCAGCCTATATAAAATAACTTTTTCAACTTGTTGACAAATATATTCCTATATATGTATATATGTGTGATTTACAAAAATATTCGAACGCTTGGCATAGAGCATTTTTATGCATGTATTATGTATGTTATATGAAAGTTTAGGAAATTTCAGTAGGATTGTAATTAGCGTCATTATAGTGGTAAAATTTGAAACCAATCCCAAAGTGTATATAGAAATTATTACAAACATATATCGAGTAAAAGATTAATACACAGCAATTAAATCGTATTATATATGTCGGAGATGAAAGGACGTCGGAGCCTTTGTTTCGGAATGTTTGGGATGGCCCCAAATACTTTAGTCCAGACTTTTTATTACGGCCGTACTTAAACAATAAAACCGAGAAATAGCTGTTCATGAGCTAAATCGAATAGGATTATTCGAGATTTATGACAGTGGGCTTGGGCTCGAGGTGACATAATGAGTCACTGAACGTAGCCGCGGTCACGGGAGGGACGTGTACCTAAGAGAGGTATGAAGTAATTAAATAACTCTCCTTACAACAGGGATTGACCTGAGGAATATGGAGAGGGGTATATAAGGGCAGTTCCACTTTGACAGTTTCCAGTATTGAGTATGCAGTATTGAGTATTCAATATCCAGTATAGTTTGATTCAGTGGAGTCAGTGCAGTTCGAGAAGTTTGACTAGTACAGGGAACAAGTGTACTAAGTCCAATATTGTGTTTGTCATCCCGTTGATCGCGGATTCGTTATCGAACCCGAGACCATTGTCAGTAGCGTCGCGAGCGTCTGATCACCGTGAACAATTGTCAACTCTGTACCAAACCCATTGTTGTAATAGACTACACTTGTGTTGTATCGCACCAATGTCTGATCCAAGTGTAGGTTCATTTGACGCCCACAACCCTAATCCTAACCCTAATCCTAGTCCTACTCCGACATCAGAAGTGGGATCAGTGCCGAATATAACAGTGCAAAGGCTTACCATCGTAGTGTGTGAGTTAACTCAGTCGCTAATGCAAAATTCGAGTGCGGAACCTAAAAATTTCTCGCCACCGCGTTTTAACCCTGGGACCGCGGGTTCCGATCCTGCCGCATGGTGCACAGCAGTCAATTTGATTATGGAGGAAAATCCTTTACAAATTAGTAACCTGGAAGGAAACTATAATCTCAATAACGAACGTTGAGTCGACTTCTACGTAGCGGAAGTACTAACCAATAGATCAAGTCATCTGGGTGAGTCGTTTCCATTTTACCCCGATTCTGGAGCCGAACGTTCATTAATTAAAGAATTCGTAGTCTTGAGATTTTCTGGCGAAAGAACGACTGATGTGATAGTAATGCGATGGATAGAAAATATTTGTACATGTACATCTCAAATCTTGCCCATTGTATGCATTAATGGTTTTTTTTTCCTCTTTACATTGTAAATAATTCTCCGTGTCCTTGCCGATCGTTATTTAAAAATATGATATCGTGAGTCGTTTCAATTTTGCTTCGATTCGGGAGCCGAATGCTCGTTAATCAAGGAGTCCGTAGCCTCAAAATCTTCAGGTAAAAGAATGACCGATACAGTAGTAATGCGAGGAATCGGGAATACTTGCGTTAAAAATAGTTACTTGAAGCATGATATTATGATTGGTCGCGAAATCCTAAGCCAAGGATTCGACGTAAATATTACGCGCAATAGTCTCGATATTTGCAAAACGAAGATAGTTAATGCCTGCAATAAAACCGCCGAAGATAAGGTCAATCTCGATACAGTAGACACCGAGGTATTTGGTAAAGATAAAAGCCGATTAATTTCCATTCTTCAAACTTTCAAAGAGTCATTTATTACGCGTTTCCCACGCACTCGCGTAAATACGGGCCAGTTGGAAATTCGATTAATTGACCCCCACATCACCGTGCAAAGAAGTCCTTATGGACTTAACGAGGAGGAGCGGAAAATAGTCCGAGAGAGAATAAGCGAATTAATTGGAACAGAAAATCATAAGGCCTAGCAATTCACTGTTCTCGAACCCTATGATACTCATCAAGAAGAAAGATGACTCAGATAGATTGTGTGTAGATTTTCGAGAACTAAATAATAGTACGGTCGCGGAATGGTATTCTCTAGCCCTTATTGCGGATCAAATCGCGAGATTACAAGAAGCGAGATACTTTATTAGTCCGGATATACCCAACGGGTTTCACCAAATCCCTATTTATCTCAATCCTACGGAGTATACAGCGTTTGTTACCCCGACGGACTACACGACTATATAACGATGCCGTTTGGATTGAAAAACGCACCGTCCGTTTTTCAAAAGGCCATTCTCAAAACCCTAGGCGACTTCGCGTATTCGTACGTAATCGTTTATTTGGACGACGTCCTAATTATTGCCGACTCGATAGACCAGGCGTTAGAAAGGTTGAACACCGTCTTAGATACCCTCGTAAAAGCCAGATTCATCTTCAACTTTTCGAAATGCTCTCTTTTTAAAGACGCCGATACGTCGACAGTTACACAGCTCAGGCAGTTTATAGGCCTAGCCTCCTATTTTCGGAAATTTGTCCCCAAATTCTCGCAAATCATGAAACCTCTATATTCACTCATATCAAACAATAAAAACATAACCTGGACAGAGAAACACTAGGAGATCAGACAAAACGTAATTTCCGTTCTGACCGACGCGCCAGTACTAATGATGTTTGACCCTAATTATCCCATAGAATTGCATACTGACGCTAGTTCTGACGGTTATGAGGCCATTTTAATGCACAAGGTCGATGGGAAAAAAACGGGTCGTTGAGTATTACAGTAAAAGGACCAGTCCCGCGGAATCCAGGTATCATTTGTATGAACTGGAAATATTAACAGTTGTGAACGCCATCAAACATTTTCGACGCTATTTGCACGGGCGAGAGTTCCTAGTTGTTACCGACTGTAATTCGTTAAAAGCCCCCAGCAACAAGGTAAATCTAAACGACCGGGTCTACAGGTGGTGGGCCTACTTACAAACCTTCACTTTTGACATTATGTATCGAGAAGGTAGACGAATGTCCCATGTAGATTTTTTTTTTTTTTCGCGAAACCCCATAGACACTGACCGTAATGTAATTACCAAGGTCGAAGAAAAGGAAATTAATCTGGCCGAAATTTCAGAAGACTGGCTATTAGCAGAACAACGCCGCGACCCCCAAATTTCGGAAATAGTTAGGAAGATACAAAACGATGATCTCGCGGAAGATATAGCGAACACGTACGAGATACGATCCGGCACCCTTTGTCGTAAGATACAAAGGAAAGGTAGAACTCTTTGCTTACCCATTGTCCCCAGGGGTTTTAGGTGGTCTGTCATTAATCATGTGCACCAGTCAATTATGCACTTAGGTTGGGATAAAACGCTCGAGAAACTGTACGAGTATTACTGGTTTGAAGGAATGGCGAAATATGTTCGCAAATTCATAGAGAACTGCCATGCTTGTCGAGTTTCGAAGGCTAGTTCGGGTAAAGTACAAGCCGAACTATATCCTATACCTAAGACCAGTATACCTTGCCATACGGTGCACATGGACATAACAGGCAAGTTGAGCGGGAAAAATGATTCCAAGGAGTATGTTATTGTTTTGGTCGATGCATTCACAAAATTTGTATACTTACACCACACGCGTAAACTAGACTCTCCTAACGTCATCAAAGCCCTTAAATCCGCTATATTTCTATTTGGCTGTCCCTACCGGATAATAACGGACCAAGGAAGATGCTTTACGGGCAAAGAATTTCAAGAGTTCTGCGCAAGTAAACAAATTAAAATCCATTTAATTGCGACGGGTGCTAGTAGAGCTAATGGGCAGGTAGAGCGTACTATGTCCACATTAAAAAAATATGTTTACGACGGTAGAAACGACCGGGCGGTCATGGCAGGATGCGATCGGCGAAATACAATTGGCTTTAAATTGCACTACCAATCGTGTGACCGAATCGAGCCCATTGGAATTATTGATTGGCAAGACGGCAAGACCCTACGGGTTATTGGTATCCGAAAATGTCGAAAATAGAGCCATAGACACCTCCGACATAAGACGAAAGGCTATACACAATATAGAGAGTAGCGCCAAATACGATAAGGATAGGTTTGACAAGACGAAAGCTAAAGTAGTTAGGTTCAATCTCGGCGATTTTGTATTACGAAAAAAAACGAAGAAAGGAATCAGACTAAACTAGACCCAAAATTCAAGGGGCCGTTCGTAGTAACGAAAATTTTGGAAGGAGACAGATATGTTTTACAAGCGTTAGATGGCAAACGATCGTACAAGTACAGCCACGATAGATTGAGAAAAATGCCGGATGGCCGCGTTCCCGCTGAGTTGGACGTCTGCAGTGAGGACGATGGCAGTGAAAATGACGATGTGAGTACACCGGTCTCACAGGATCATTAACACTATGACCTTAACATCCAACATAGTGTTCTCATACACGCCTATTGCAACAATGCGATGACATTCGATGCTTTTGTGGCGAGGTGCGTTTGCACGACTCGCGTGGTGTGGCGGGGTGCGTTTGCACGACTCGCGTGGTGTGGCGAGGTGCGTTTGCACGACTCGCGTGGTGTGGCGGGGTGCGTTTGCACGACTCGCGTGGTGTGGCGAGGTGCGTTTGCACGACTCGCGTAGTGTGGCGGGGTGCGTTTGCACGACTCGCGTGGTGTGGCGAGGTGCGTTTGCACGACTCGCGTGGTGTGGCGAGGTGCATTTGCACGACTCGCCTAGTGTGACAATATGCGTTTTTACGACACGCCTAGTGTGGCAATGTAATGAAGTACAATGCTTTTGTATACGCCCAGCGCGGCAATGTGATGGATTTTTGTGTGATAACCACTATGACCATAACATCTAGCATAGTGTTTTCACATGTGTATAGTGAGGTAATCGGGTGTAAGATCACCGTTACCAAGTTCAGTTCAAGTGTCATCCGCATTAGAGCTATAACATCTGGCTCAGTGTGTCCTCAAACACACAGTGTGTCCTCATACACACAGCGTGGCAATGTGATCTAGAGATGTGAGATTCATGCACGTACGAAATCGAAAAATGATCTGTCATGCCATCACGATTAGACCGACAACCCACAGAATGCAACTACTAACCATAATACTACTGAATTCTGCTTTCCTTTATTTTCCTTGTTATCAAACATCCAACCAAAATTTTTGCCGTCGAACTGGACTCTTGACCTATCTGAATATTCATTGTAAATAACATCAGTTAATATCGGGTCTAATGTTAAGAAAATTCAATATTGTAGATACACCCGAGGACGTGTGATTGTCAGGATGGCCGTGTCGGAGATGAAAGGACGTCGGAGTCTTTGTCTCGGAATGTTTGGGATGGCCCCAAATACTTTAGTCCAGACTTTTTATTACGGCCGTACTTAAACAATAAAACCGAGAAATAGCTGTTCATGAGCTAAATCGAATAGGATTATTCGAGATTTATGACAGTGGGCTTGGGCTCGAGGTGACATAATGAGTCACTGAACGTAGCCGCGGTCACGGGAGGGACGTGTACCTAAGAGAGGTATGAAGTAATTAAATAACTCTCCTTACAACAGGGATTGACCTGAGGAATATGGAGAGGGGTATATAAGGGCAGTTCCACTTTGACAGTTTTCAGTATTGAGTATGCAGTATTGAGTATTCAATATCCAGTATAGTTTGATTCAGTGGAGTCAGTGCAGTTCGAGAAGTTTGACTAGTACAGGGAACAAGTGTACTAAGTCCAATATTGTGTTTGTCATCCCGTTGATCGCGGATTCGTTATCGAACCCGAGACCATTGTCAGTAGCGTCGCAAGCGTCTGATCACCGTGAACAATTGTCAACTCTGTACCAAACCCATTGTTGTAATAGACTACACTTGTGTTGTATCGCACCAATGTCTGATCCAAGTGTAGGTTCATTTAACGCCCACAACCCTAATCCTAACCCTAATCCTAGTCCTACTCCGACATATACATTTAAAGTTAACGATAACGTTATTGAATATCGACGGTTATTATCTTTGTCAAATATACAGTTATAGGAAATATCTTGTAGCTTGTACGTACGATATGCATTTTCGATTTTGTTTGAAATTGTTCCATCTATCAAGTTTCTTATGTATAATCAAGATACAATCGATATCCCTTAAATTCTCGATAATTCGCTAAATACTCAACGTAAATTGCCAGCGCAAATGCCATATTGTACGTTTTGTTTTTAATATAATTAACATCAAAAATGTAGAAACCGATAAAATTTTAATTAATAATTTTCTAAATTATATATATAAATATCTCTTCAATTATCTTTCGTATTTTTCTTTGGTTTTAATATTATTATACTTCAATATCGAAGATCATTGTAAAATTATATTGTGTGATAAAATAAACGTATTGGAATATAAGAAATTTGATTCTAATTTTTTTCACCATTTATGTCGACGCATTATTTTTAGTGCGCTCAAGAGTGAACAAGCGACCTCCTTCCACAAAGGTTTGCGTATGCCGAAGATTATCGAGCACCTTGTTTTCTAAAAAAGTTTCTTCGTAGTTGAGCTGACGGTTCGTTGCATCCGCTTAATGTAGGTTGCTACCTCGTATCATCGTAATTGTTAAACCGCAAACCGGGGCAGAACTTACGCTGAACCTCAAGATATAACGCCACACAATACTTCTTGCTTGTCTTTTACTCTACCAATATTTGTCTTATAATTATACTATGATTTAGCTTCTATGTACGTACAGAAGCGAAAACGGAAGTCATTCGATCCTGACGTGAGCATCCTGACATCGATCCTGAATTGTGCATACGTTATCAACACGATATAATTTTTATGATAATTGCTTAAACTAGATAAATAATATTTCTGTTGTCTATACATATAATTGTTTTATACTATTAATGCGATTTATTCTGTTGTCCTATTTAGTATCTTTCTATTTTCTAAAAAATATTGAAATACAGTCTGTCACACAAGAGCGTGTCTGCGATATCTGCGAAACCTGACACCTAATCAGAATGAGATAAAAAGAATGTAAACAAACGAAAACTTCTCTAATACGCGTTGCTAAATACCTTTCAGTTTCATTTGAAACAGTGAAAGGAACAGAGCTTTTTAATATGAGTGCCGCGTACGCGAAACGATTTGAAGCAGTATTCTTGTGTTGCCACCCAAAAGGGCCAAACTTGAGTTTCCCGAGTGCTGCTAAATATATGCACAAGTCGGTACAGTTTGTTAAAAAGTGGGTAGACCGATATAAGGAGACAAAAAATGTCGACGACTTCCAAAATCGGGGGTTAAAGAGGAAGACCGATATCCGACGAGACAAAATGATTCTCCGGCTTTTCGAGAAGAATCCGACTCTCTCATTACGGAAAGGTCAAGTATTTGTGGCTAAAAAGGGTATAAATATCAGTATAATGACACTGAAACGGCGTTTAGACGAATTTGGTGTTAAGTGGCAAAGTACATTGTTAAAACCGATGCTTTCAAAAAAGCACGTCGAAAATCGTCTGGCATGGGCGAATGAAAACAGAGATCGTGATTGGAGTAATATAATATTCACTGATGAATCTTCGTTTTGGGCATGGTGTCCTATTAGGCGTGCTTGGACTATCCATGGAAGAAGGATGATTCAAAGAAGTGTAAAACACCCTATAAAAGTGCATGTTTGGGGTTGCTTTAACGCACGCGGTTTTGGGACTTTGTGCGTCTTTACAGACAATCTGAATGCACAAAAGATGGTGAAATTGTACCAAAGGGGACTTCTCACATCCGTGAAACGTTGGTTCAACCAAACCGAGGACCAATGGATATTGCAAGAAGACAACGACCCTAAACATCGAAGTCGCATCTGCACCCAATGGAAAGCGAAAAACGCCATCACAGTACTTCCTTGGCCATCGCAGTCCCCTGATGCAAACCCTATCGAAAATGTGTGGTCCCTAATGAAATGCAAGCTGAGAGGAAGACGTATCACAAAAATAAGAACACTTGTACATCACATTCGAAAGATATGGAGGTCGTTACCAGAATCCTACGCTCAAAAATTAGTCGAGAGTATGCCGAAACGATGTCAAGCTATAATCGCTAATGGAGGAGATTGGACACCCTACTAAGTAATAGCGTATTAGTGTTTTAGATGTAGATTCAATTCATATAAATTTTTTTACAAATATATAAATATTTACAGAAATATCGCAGATACGCTCTTGTGTGACAGACTGTATTTGAAGTTCCCAGGGTTTCTTACCTTTTAAATAAATTTCTAAAGCTTATTCCACAGCATTGTTGTATAATTCTTACATTTAATACCACACACTCAATATACGTACACATTAATATGCATATATATATATATATGTCGGAGTAGTGTTAAGATTAGGGTTAGGGGCGCGGAATGAATGTTCTCTTGAATTAGCCGCCGAGGTTACATAATAAAGAAAGTATATACCGGTACGGATATGATCAGTACAGAATTTGACAAGTAGCCGTGGTAACTAGATACTCGAGATACTAATGACAATGATCCTAAGTTCGATAACGAATCCACGGCCAACGGAATAGTAGTCACGTCTCTCCAGAGTCAAAGTTAGACTAATCGTCAATTAAGGTATTCGCTGATCGCAAACGTTATACTCGCTTAATGACATCGCACAAGAATGTGTCTCTCCGTCATCGTGATGCTGCCGAAGAAAACTATGATGGGGTGAGTCCCAGGACACGAGATCATCGGATTCGTCGAGGACAATCCTCGTTCAAAAAGTGAGGGAAATGAACGTCGCCGTTAATTGGCTAATCTCTATGTTGGTGGTTAGAAAAGGATGCTAACCGCCCTTGAGAGAAAGCCGCTAGCGGGAAGCATCGCGCGTGCCAAGGACACCTTCGGTATCTTCCCGACGAGGGCTGTTTATAAATTTGGAGGACCTTGTTTGACTAAGTATTGAGATCTGTGGCGGGACCACCAAGCCGTCCGAACATATACTGTGAAAAATGCATCGGCATCTGGTTATCGTCTTGCCAGACAAAGACTAGGGTCGGCGCGTGTGACAAGCCACGCGGCAGAGACCGTTGGACTGTTTACTATTGGGTGTCGGTACCGATATCTCTTCTTAAGGAGAGCTATGTAATTCTATACTTCCGTTAGGCAAAACGTCCGTCCCGTGACCGCGGCTACGTTCGGCGACTAGTTGTCGCCTTGAACCCAAGCTCACTATCACAACTACAATCGGTTTAACTCAGAAAGATTTATAAGATTTATAAACGCTAAAAGTTTACACAGACAGTGCTTGACACTCTTCCAAGAATTCCAACGGGGAGGCCCGATGTCTTTTCATCTCCGAAATATATATATATATATGCATGGAAGTAGTGATTAAAATTAAAAATATCTGATTGCATTGAAAGAATCAAATGTTTATTTAACATCATAAATTCATAGAAATATATACTCGTATGTAGAAAGCAATAAAATGTAGCTCGAATTTTTAATAAATGGTAGGTACATTTCCAAATTTATAAAAATAGGAATCAGCAAAAGCTTTAAATCTCATAATGCAAAAGCTTTTGTATGATATGAAAATATTTTTGTACATAACATCATTAGGAAATACGTATAGTATTCATTTTTATAAGTGAAATATTTATTATTACGTGTAATACTTTTAAAAGTAAACAAATTACTCACATGAATAATTTTATCATTATTTAAAGCATTTAATAAATTACGTGGTTAAGAAATATAGTATTCCAAAGGAACTTTGATGCATATGATGTACAAGATTTCATTCATCTCACACTTGAATCTTCTTTTTCATTCCAAAATAAACTGAGCAATATATCGAAACTCGAATTATAAAAGAACAAAAGCATAAAAGAATGAAGAAACAAAAAACAATTGATAATAATATGTTTATTAGCCATTTTTATGGAACACAGTCATACTAGAAAGTTACACTTCTTCCTTTGTTCCTGTACATAGCATAGTGCTTAGGTCTAAGGTGTAATGTCTTTTTAGCCTGCGGATCTGTTCCAACGTGTCGAGTAGTTGAGTAATTAGAGGATTTTGGTGGTTGTTAACTCTTGTGCTATGTCTATTGCTGAATCTGGATATTTCTTCTTTGACTGTGGGTATCTAGAGGTCGTAATGTATTATTTCGTTGGTGATGTACCAAGGTGAATCTATTAGGGATCTTAACGTTTTCGATTGGAATCGTTGGAGAATTTCTATGTTGGAGTTACTTGCTGTTCTCCATAGTTGGATTCCATAGGTCCAAACAGGTTTTAATATGGCTTTGTATAGCATTATTTTACTCTGCATGTTTAAGTTGGAGCGTCTACCAATGAGCCAGTAGAATTTTTTAAATTTTGCTTTAAGATGTTTGGATATATCTAAGATATGTTGTTTCCGTGTCAATCTTCTGTCCAGAATCATGCCCAGATATCTGACTGACTCTTTATCTGGAATAGGTATATTGTTTATCGTCACCTGTGGGCAAGTTTGTTTTCGTAGCGTGAAAGTTATTTGTTTGGATTTATTTTCATTGACATTGAAGCGCCATTTGTGGAACAACTCTTCCATAGAGTCGAGACCTCGCTGGAGAGTGGAGAAGGCAATTGTCGGGTCTGAGTGCGAGGCTAATAAGGCTCTATCGTCAGCAAATGTCGCTGTGGTTATCTCTGTCGAAGTTGGTAAATCTGCAGTGTAGTTGTTGAACAGCAGGGGTCCGAGGACACTGCCTTGGGGTATGCCAGCTTTTACTGGAAATGTTGGGGTTATAGCATCTAAGTGTTTTACCATGAATTGTCTATTGGTTAGGTAGGATTTTAGGATGGAGTAGTAGGTGTGTGGAAGGATTTTCTTTACTTTGAACAAAAGTCCTTCGTGCCATACTTTGTCGAATGCCTGTTGAATGTTTAGAAATACGGCAGTACAATATTTTTTCTTTTCTAACTCTAGGATGATTTTATGTGTTAGACGATGAATTTGCTCTATCGTAGAATGTTGCTTCCAAAAACCGAATTGATGATCCGGCATTGTTTTCAACTCCTCTAAGAGTGCGAGGGGTCGTTTCGTTAGTATCTTCTCAAATAATTTAGACAAAGTGGGTAGAAGACTAATTGGGCGGTAAGAGCTAGTTTCGTGTATTGGTTTTCCAGGTTTTGGGATAAGGGTGATTAATGATATTTTCCGGGATGTGGGATAGTATGTATTCAAGGCGAAGAATTGCGTTAAAGATGGAGGTAATGAGAGCAATCCCTTTTTTGGAAAGCTCCGTGATAGTGTCATAGGCGTCTCGGAATACAGCGCTAGGATAATCACATTCTTTGCATACCATAGTCATCAAAAATTGTAACTAAGCAGTAGCAGCATACCTATGCGACCGGCTCCCAGCGATCACCCCACCACAGGAACTAAACAGTTGATATAAAAAACCCACCCAAGTCAGTACTAGAGTTCTTTTCTGTTCATTTTTTGTTGTAACACTTTGAACCGTCACTCTGTTGGATTCATATAATAAAAGTCCATTTTCATATACGAAGTTTAATTTTCTTCACCCTATTCGTGAAAGAATTATTTCGTTCGAACTGGGACGCGAGGAAATTACCGGCGATCTGTTAATTTCGTGATTTCTTGTGTCTCCGACGTGACAATAGCTTTGTTACTTATCTGACCATGCCCCGATGCTTTCCTGCGGTTTAGGCGACGTATTAATTCAATAACTTCTAGAGATGAGAAAGGTTCAATAGGGGGAGACATCTGGAAGGGAGAGTGCAAGTATTCCGTTCTTTCGGCGGCAATAGTGGAGGAATATGGTTTGAAGACATTTGTTACGTTGTTTGCAAACAAGTTTGCAAGGCTTTTTGTATAGGGCTACGTGCCCATCCACCTTACGGATAACGAATTGGGGGAATTATTTGCAGAGGACGAGTGAGTTTCCTGGATGCCTTCCATAGTGAGTAGTTGGCGTCAGCTGTGGGTGATAAATTGCAGAGATATTTTTGAAAACAGTCATTCTTGTAATTTTTTATGAGTTTGTTTAACTTTCTGGTTGCGTTGTTTAGTTTGCGTTTGTCATCCGGGTTTCTATGGGTCTGCCATAATCTTATTAGTCTTCGTTTCTATGCTATTTTTTTTAATATGTATTGGGGATATTCACGTTTGCTGATGGATATCTTAGTAGGAGTGGAAGAACGGATTGCGTTTATTATGCTGGTGTTTAAGTATTCCGTGGCTGCTTCTATATATTCGTTTGTTTTTAGGGATATTGAGGCTGATGTTGAATTATTGAATGCTTCTCTAAAGAGCTGCCAGTTTGTGAGCTGGTTGTGAATAAAGCCATTAGGTTGGTTTTCGATAATTGTAGAGTTTATTGTTGCTATGACGGGTGAATTATCTGAAGAGAGTTCCACGGATGAGTTGATTTGGATGTATCTTGGCGAGATGTTTTTGGTTATGAAGAAGTCTAATAGGTCAGGTAGTGTTAGTGTCAGTGGGCCAGTAAGTGGGTTCGTTTGTACTGAGGTAGTTAAGACTGTTGGCGTTTATGGATTTCAGAACGTTTTTACCTCTTACTGTGATAAGTCTGCTACCCCATTGCGTATGTTTAGCGTTATAGTCTCCTCCAGCTATGAATCTATTGTCCAGGTCATCGAGGAATTTATCGAAGTTTTCTTTGAATATAGAATGTCTAGGAGGACAATATGCTGCTGATGTGGTAATTGGATCATGCTAATGTTCTATCGCTACGTTTGTGGCTTGGAGGTAGTCCTTCGGGAATGATGGAAGCTCATATATTTATGCTGGTCTTGATGATAATTCCGGTCCCGCCGTGGGCCTTTCCACTAGTATGTTGGGTATGGTAAAAGTTATAACCATTTATTTTCAGATAATTTTTATCGGTGAAGTAAGTTTCAGATATGAGCATTATGTCGATTTGTTGTTGTTTTAGGAACAGTTCTAGTTCGTATTTATGCTGAGCTAGACCGTTAGCATTCCAAAGAGCTATGCGTATTGGTTTTATTTTACGTCGGAGCGTGTTAATTTGTCCACGATGATTGTAGGTAATGATAACAAATTATTAATTTGCTCTGTTTGTTGGTCGATTAATTTTTTAAATCTATTGAAGTTGAAATTTTCTGTGTCTTGTGAACCGGGAACACTATTTTGTGGTTGAATGCTATGGATTATCGGTCTGTTTCGTTCTCCTTGAACTACCTGTTTATAGGAGATTGAAGAAGTAAATAATTTTTGTGGGCTGGGTGTTGGAATCGTGAGGTCCTTAACTCTGGGTTTGGAGTACTTGTTGCTATATAAGGTCTTATAGGCTGGGCAGCCTTTGTAGTTCGCAGGGTGGTCTCCTTGACAGTGGATACATTTCGCAGAAGTTTCTGCTGATTTAGTGCATTGATCTGTAGAATGAGGACTTGCACATTTGACGCAGCAGTAGTTGCGGTTGCAATATTTTTGCATGTGGCCGTATCTCTGGCACCTTTTACACTGAACTATTTCTTTTTTTTTTTTTTTTTTTTGTAAAAGGTGGTTCGAATTTTATTACCGAGTTCATTAATCGGTTAATGTTGTAGATTTCTTTGTTGTTTGGATTCTGCTTTAAATCAACAAAGAATAAGGATAGAGTGTTTTTTTGTGATTCTGTGTCTTATATTGCTGATATTGGTAACTTCATGGCCAAGATTTTGGAGTTGGTATTTCAGTTCATCTAAGTTAGCAGAGTGGTGAATGTTGCGTAGTACCACTCGAAAGGATCTTTCTTGTTTTAGTTGATAAGTGTGGAATTTAGCGTTCAGGGTTTTTAGCTGTTTTGTTAGTTTTCTATAGGAGTCTGGATTAGTCGGCAGAATTTTAACCTGATTGTTTTTAGTTTTTAGTTGATAATCTTCTTTGTTGATATCTTTCTCGATGGACTTTATCATAGTTTGAATGTCGATAATATTATCAATGAAGATTGGTGGGGGAGGAGGATTCTTTTGTGTATTGAATTGTTGGTTTTTCAATTATGTCCGTAGAATTATCTGTAGATTATAATATTGCGAATCTGTTGTGAGTGGTAATGTGTCTTGTTGTCAGTTCGTTCTGATTAGTGTTTACATTTTTTTTTACTGAATCAAGCTTACGTTTTTTGATGCAGTTGGTGTTGTTTTGAAGGTGGATGATATTATAATTATAATTTTGCCACTGAGGAGATAGATCGGTGCGGTTGTGGTTTTATTCGTGAGGGCCTGATCTGGTTACTTAGGCCATCTTCGAGCTAATTAATTCAAACTGAAATAACCAGTCGAGAGGCTATGATTTGAGTTAGAGATTTGGAAAGTTGGATTTTCCACGAGTAAGTTTAGAAAACACTTGGTTTGTTTCTGATTTTCACTCACTTTCGACAGAGGGTCGTCACTTATTGTGAACTTCACTGGGCACTAGACACACGTGTGCACGCTTCGACAGTCAAAAGAAAACTAGAATGTGTCTCTCCATCACCGTGATGCTGCAGAGGTAAACTATGATGGAGAGTGTCTCAGGGCACGAGATCATCGGATTCATCGAGAACAACTCTCGTCCAAAAAGTGAGGGAAATGGACGTTACTGTTAATTGGTTAATTTCTATATTGGTGGTTAGAAAAGGATGCTAGCCACCCTTGAGAGAAAGTTGGTAACGGGACGCGTCGTTCATGAGGAAAAGCAGATTTCCCGTATCTTCCCGTAGCGGGTGATAGATTTGGGGACTGTTAGGACAAAGACTGTTTGTAAATTTGGAGGACCTTAGTTAACTAAATCCTAAGATCTATGGCGGGACCCCCAGGCTAGCCGAACATATACTATGAATAATGCATCGATATCTGGCAATCATCTGGCCCGAAGAATAGGGTCTGCGTGTGGCGAGCCACGGGGCAGAGACCGTTGGAATGTTTACTGTTGGATATCGTTACCACTATCTCTTTTTAAGGAGAGCTATGTAATTCTATATTTCTGTTAGGCAGAACGTCCATCCCGTAACCGCGGCTACGTTCGGCGGCTAGTTGTCGCCTTGAACTCAAGCTCATTATCACAAATCTCGGGCAACTAAAATCGGGTTAATTCACAAGGATTTATAACGACTAAAGATTTATGGAGATCGCTTTAATTTATGAAGATTTATAAACACTAAAATTTTACAAGGATCGATTTAGTTTACAAAGACAGTGTTGGGAAATTTTCTAAAGAATTCCAAGGGGAGGACCCGGTGTCCTTTCATCTCCGACATATATATACATCAAGTGAACTTTATGCATAATAAGTACAATATTTGAAATACGGCTTTTAATAAGAGGAATTGTATAAAAACGGAAATCATTTCGAGAAAGCAATTTTAATTAAGTACCAAAGATGGTAAAGGTAACTTGGTAAGAATCTCAATTCTCATCTGCACAGGTTGCAATGGCGCCGCGCGGCTCGCTGCTCGATGAAAGTTGGCACAATTATGCGTGAAGGATATTTCTTGCCGTGCTTCCAAAGATTCACGGTAAAATCAGTATAAAATACGTACATCGATGAATCATAATGCGTCTCTGTTTCTTGTTACAACACTGTTTAATGATAGATGTTGCTCTTGTACTTACAATTTAATTAGGTTTGATAATAATCAATTAGAAATCAGGCTACCTTAAACTTACTCAGCCTTGTTCCTTATATATGTATATGATTGCAACATTATTATTAGATCAATCTCGACGTTCTTAATACTTTAAAGTTACCAATTTTCAAAGAATATATCTATATTAAAATTAAACATTTTTATCCCAAGTAATTTGTATTATGTTTAGTGCGTTTTTTTTCTTTTTTTTTTTTTTTTGTCAATATATTAAGACTTATACAGACAGGGATGAAAATAACAATTCTTTTGTATATGTATTAGGTTGTCCGAAAAGTTTCTTTCATTTTATAAGGAAATAATAAACGCACAACGTTTTTGCTTTATATTATTTTATAGAATTACGTACAATCCATTTTGTTTTGTTGAGATAAACACGGTGACATTTCACAGACTTGGTTTCACATTTGTATGAAGGTGCACTGTTGTAAAAAACCACGTTTGCAAAAGAAAGACACTTTCCGGACAATCTAATATATGCAAAATTCATATATTTATAATAATTTATGTATGTATAGGAATTTTTGCAAGAAAAGGGTGCTGAAAGAAATTCAATTTTTGCTTAAATAGAGGACGGGATGAAAATTACTGCAACCAACAATTTTAATCATTTGCTGTAGTTATTCCTGAATACGATCGTTTAAAATAAAATATAAATTTTTATACTACATATATCTGAGTTACCTTTTATATATTTTTTATATATTTTTTATACATATTTGATTTTTTAATTTGAGTTATAACAATTACGACGCCTCTATACATATAATAGATTACAACGTTCTTTGTTTTTTGGATGAAACAAACTTTGCCGCAAATTGTTCTGAGATACAAGGATGTTTTATAATTGTAATCTCAATTTTTAAATAGGATTAATTACAGTTTCAATACTATGAGAGAATAATATTGGAAATAAAATATTCATTTACTTAAGAAAGTCATAATCTCTTTTGAAATTTTAACATGCTCCAAACTTTTGAGCTGGACACAATTTTCCAAGCAAATATATATTCAATCATATTTATGTACCTAGTTATATTGTTACTGTCTTCCCTATTTATTATTACACATTATACTCCTGAAAATTTTAAACTCTTATGTCATAATAATAAATTTGAAACAATTCGAAATTACTTAAAATAATTTCTCAAATTCAATTTCTCTAATTACATTGTTACAAAAATGTTACAAAAATAAAATATGTAATTATAGTAATAATTTTTGTATAAAATTTCTTTTTGATAAATTTTTAATTTCCTCACGGGCCTTATTGTATCGTAGCCATGATGAAACTTATTTGTTGTTCAAAAAATTATTGGTTGCACAAAGTCTACTTATATTTCGCATACGCGCGGAATATATGTGGGTCAGTAGAATGGACACAGCGAGTTACAATTGCATGGAAAGGGTAAAAGTTATTCCGCTGCGAATATCAGGTCACCGCTATTTCAACCGTTATCTTTTAGTAGTGATTATCATAGAAAGTTTATCGATTATCCAGTCTCTCTATCGAGGCAAGTGCATTCCATTGTCAGATTCTTAACCTTCCTTTTGTCATTGATTAAAAAATATTCACACAGCCTATAAATCTTATCAGTTTTCTATTGCTTATTCTAAAACAGCGAAATAGGAAAGAAGTTTGCATGACCGCTTAAAATAATTAAAGCACAAGAAAAACAGAATTTTCAAATTTTTCATCTAACTCTGAAATATGCATAAATAATACAATACTAATCGTAATTAATGTATGAGACACTTCAAAAAGCAATAAAAATAAATATCGATCAAATTTTTTTAATAAATAAAAACGTGATTAAAATAAAAATCATTTTATATTAAATAGCTTATCGTATTTATAATTAAAATGAAATATTTTAAAATTAAGTAACTTAATTGTGTCTCACTTATGATCTAACGGTATTATTAGAATTAAGAATTAGTAAAGTTTCAACGAATATCTAACTCATATTAAAATTATCTGTAACTGAAAATCTAGGAAACTAAATCTGAATAATTTCTTAGATCTAATATGAGTATTATGTAAAAACATTTTAGTACTAGGTTAATCATGGCCTAATGTATAATTCATAATTAAAATTGTATGTTGAAAATAAAATAGGAATACCTCTAATTATATGTATTTTGACATCAATAAAAATTAACCTTAATTTTAAGAAAAGCATATCCTTAGTTATCACAAAAAACAGGAAACTGAAATCTATCACTTTGACGGCCGTTCCAATGCTAATAAAATATCTTTGAACTCACACATTTTACTTATTGCTATTCACAAACTGGTTAAACTGGTTAAACTAAATCACTTCATTCTAACATTCACCTAATTCTATGAATTCATAAACCTACTAAGCTATACTAAATTAAATTAAATAGAACTAAAATAAAGTTCTACGTAAAACTAAATATTCTTGAAAGATGTCTATTTGTTGAAGTTGTAAGAATATTAGTATTATATTAATGTATTACATACTTACTCTATTCATAAACTGACTAATTAAACCAAATCCAAGAGAAAACAGGTTCTACACCAAATTATTCTAGAAAGATTTCCATATATCAAAAACATAAAGAATAACATAATGAAGACGAGGGAAAGAACATGATATATGTATAAATCACATTTTTGTTTTTTTCCAATACGAGACTAACTTCTACGTACACATTTACAGCAAAAAAACAATTTCAAAATAAAGATATTTTCTATTTGTTTCTTTTTAATCCTCATTTCACATTTCTAAACATTCCAAAAACATCGGTTGCCATTTTTAGTAACATATAAGATATCCATGACTTTTTTACAAAGTTTTATAAATTTATCAACTATTTCTACATCTTCTAACTTTCTTCAATTCATTTTTTTACTTTTTTGGATTTAACATATTAGTTCCCTTTTGAAATATCGAATAGGATTATGATTAAAAAGATCTACAAAAATGAACTTTTATTCTCTGTGATTTTCTTTTATTCGTATTTCACACGAGAATGAAAATGAGAATTCTTATAAAAATATTATGTGACGTCTAGACGGCGGATTTTTATGCATTTGAAATGCAACATTTAAAGATGCAAATATACACAGAATGCACATATCTAAAACGCAAAACTATATAAACAATTCAAAGTGGAATATTCGTTATAAAATTTAGTATATGAAACATATATCTGCTTAAATTTGCATTGATATCTACGGTCTAGTGGTACGGTTTTCATAGAAAGAGAAACATGCGGAGGAACGTTAGCCAATCATGGACGTTCTAACTGGATATCCGTAACACAACACGTGGTTTTAACGATTCGCCCACGTCCAAAGAAAAGTGGATAATCAGGGCAAAAGTAGGTGAGAAGAGGAAGGTCGAACTTCACCTTCTTCTTCTTTCTTGTTCAGAGTCTCCCGTTACTTCACGGAATCGTGGGAAATTAGGAACCAAGCCAGGCTAATTAAACACGTCGACCTTTTGTTTTCAAGGTAGAAACTGACGCGTGTTACATCGTGTGTACTCGCGATGCACATACTTATGTGTAACACGCACGTGTCAGTCGCTTTCGATCATTTCACGGGCCCTACCAGTTTTCCGATCTCTTCCTGATTTCTACACCGCTGGTCAGTAGGTCGATACCAAAATGTGAATGTTCGCTTTGCAAAATTTTTACTTACATTCTTCTTTACTTACACATTCTTATCATCAACTAACATTTATGATAATAAATATTGGAATATAATTATTGGACTGCCACTATTTATATAAATGCATATTTTTTTATCGGAAATGGATTATAAAGTAAAAATTTGTTCTATTTAGAAGACTTTGAACATATATATATATGATTCATTTTACATATAAAGGATCTATATAATTGAAATGTAAGAATGTTGTAATAAATACTACTACTACTACTACAACTATAAAGGATTCATATATTCAATATTGATAACAATAATTCCATTAATTTGATATAATAAAATGAATCTTCTATTTTCTGATTATTTCGTTATTATTACATACATAAACGTGCAGCGATCGATCTTATAATCAAAATCAGATTCTTGAACTTTTCATTTAATTCACCTGAAACCTTTCAATAGGATTTAGATTAAGAAATTATAATGACCAACGTACTGTTATTAATTTATTATAAATTTTTATGTTAACGACAAATTTGTCGCTCTAGGTATTGATCGCAATTTTATATTAAATACAAAATTCTAATCCATTAATTGTTTCGTTTACAACCTAGGTTAATTATCATGTTTCTTATAAGACCAGGAGGTTCCTAATGCTTATGAACAGTAATGTGTATTCTACATTTTGTATACATATATCGTATTTATTTAAAATCGTAATATAAGTAATGTTTATTTATATTAATAATTACATTAATCGAGCTTAAGTAATTATTAAATAACATCAGAAAAATAAATAACAAAAATCTAAAAGTGTAAAATCAAAATGTGGGAAATAGAATTATAGCGAAATAAAATATCGTTTCGAAACGAACTGCATTATTTTCAAAACTATATTAGAAAAGAAATTTTAAGCAGTTAAGATAATAACTAAAAATTAAACAGCGCTAACAAAACAAATTTACATATAGCCCTATCACATCATATAATGTTTCACACTATAAATGTACATGAATTATAAATTAATTTTAACCGATGAAGATCTTGAATAAACTTGCATTAGTATAGATTTCTCGACTTTACAAGCTGTGAAACTAAAATAATTGAGATACGACTGTATGTGTATTTTAATTCCTAAAATATCAGTGGATTAAACAAACATATTGAATGATTGTTATTATCTTGATATACAATTTTAATGTATTAATTTAGTATTTGTAGCTAATAAATTAAATAGCTACCAGAGTGTTAGATTCTTACGATTGAAATAGTAAAACTAAATTAGTTATACAATAGGCATATTATATATACGAAAGTAGTAAGAATATATACATACTCAGTAGATTTAACGTGACTATTGTTACATCAAAATATTAATTACTTACTAATAAATGTCTAATATAAAGAACGTAATATTCAAGATCCGAGAATATACTAAATTTCTTTTATCAGTGATATTATTCTTTATCATTTTAAATATAAATATAGAAATATTTATATAGAAACTTGAAATAAAAACTTAAATTGGATTAAATCATGTACCATATAAAAAATATCGACGAGATTTCTACTTAAGTTTCCAATAGGATAGGTCAATAAAGAGTTCCAAAGATATTTATTATATTATTTTTTGATAAATATGCGGTCGGTTCCAAAAGTATCTAACTACTTGAAAAGGTATATATTTATCGATATACAGTAATGAACGCATTAATAGGGAAATACTTAGTAATAAATTCAAGTAATTATTATATATTGAAATATATTCTCGTATTTTGAAACATAACATAGAAGGACTTCCAAATGTTTACTTCAATTAATGATTATGATCTAAATCTATTGATAAGCATTATACCTGTTTAAACACTCATAGTTGTTTAAACACTATTACATTAAATGACTATCTTTCTAACCAACTATATTATTTAATTATTAATTGTCCCATTAATTAGTTGTCATAGTTGCGTTATTCAGTTACGAAAACTGAAATTACTACTTCACTATAGTTTTTCTAGATGTCGGTACAATAATGTATGCTTTCACTAAGATTTAATTACACTTCGCGTCAATCGAACACATAAGACGATAAAAAAGGAGACAAAGGAAGCTATTGTATTCGAGATAAGAATTTAATACCTGTGTGAATCAAACACCGAGGGATAATCGTTCGATCGATCTGATCGTTCGAAAGAAAGCTCGTAAGAATGAAAGATAAAAGATAAAAGAATGAAAGGGCTGGAAAAGAAACGAGGGGAAGATTGACACGACTGAGTAGCGATCCAGGCGGAAGAATGTAATTAGTTGGGAACACAGTATTCAGGAAGTAGTTGAAAACTGCGTAACAGAAAAGTGTGTGGCTCCCGATGAAATGTGGGAAATACGGGCAACCGTCACTTTACTATGAGAAGTGATTGCGATCGTTAAATGTAGAAAAGCCACTTTTATGAATCACTTTTCACACACAATCTAGGTGGACTAATCGTGAAATCTACGACGACTTTTCTAATAGTATGTAATGAACACCTTGCAAAACAGTTTGATCACATAACACGAGTCAATTTGGAAGTATCTGCAGTTTTCCTACGATATATATATATGTCGGAGATGAAAGGAAACCGGGCCCTCCCCTTAAAATACTTTAGAAAATTTCTCAACACTGTCTTTGTAAACTAAGCCGATCTTTGTAAACTTTTAGTGTTTATAGATCTTTACAAATTAAAGCGATTTCCACAAATCTTTAGTCGTTATAGCTGCCCGAGATTTGTGATAATGGGCGATAATGTGATAATTGGAGTTGGATAAAAAGGATTTTTAAGGGCAGACAAATCTAGAAAACATGTCTTATAAACATCGGTCAAAAATTAACATTTTCAAAGCTATAAGCAGTTTTTCGTAAAGCGAGCAATTTATTTGTTATGGAGCCTATGGTTCTCTATAAAAGCAATGAATACTTTCCGTGGTTACAAAAGACTTTTATAACACCATCATCTAGATTGCACTAGAAAATTCCGAAGAAATTTATGAAAAAGTATAGAGTTTCTTAGTATGAAGATATCAGGCGTGTATAAAAATAAAAGGAGGAGATATAAAGAAAAGTCATAATTATGAAAAGAATAAATATACTTGTACTATCTATCGATTTTAAATAAATGAATATTACTTAGAATTTTAAAAGTAATAATTTTCGTTTGAACAGCGTTCATTAAAACATTTCTCTTTTGTTTTCTATTACCTATTCTTTAAAATCTGAATTCCCGTTTTATCGCACTATATGTTTTCATACGGTTTACGAAAATGTTCGAACACTCTTTAAAACAGAATATCTCTTTAAAAGTTGAACTAAACGACTAGAGTTTTTTTTAGAAGTTAGAAGAATTCATTTACTAGATGACGTGATTTTGTTACTTGAGACATTATATACACATTGACGTAGATATATAATTATATTTACATATAATTTAAAAAAATATTATTATTTAGTGATTAGCTAACAAATTATATTTTAAGAATATTGATATAGAATAGAAAATATATGAAGACCACGATGTATTTATTTTACATGAGTATTAACTGATTAGAAGGACTTATTGGCATTTCAAAATAACATAAGTATATTATGAATATCACAAAATTATAAAATATGTGTAATTTATTATTGGTTGCCTATACATATATATAATGATAATTCATGAAACTTCAGTTGAAGGAACTTTTATAGTATTTAATAATATTAATGCTAGTATCTATGATTTATGAATGAAATAGATCAACAAACTGTTCACTTACAACATTTATTTTTGAATTGGATTGTATTAAAAATTCTTCACTTCTATTATTTATTTAAAGAAGGCGATGTTAAGAATAATCAACATCTATTTTTTACAATTAGAAAAGGAGAAATACTAATAAGCATATAACAAACAGTATACTCAAAATGAAAAAATAAAGAACAAAAATTCTCATTAAAGAAAATTCATATCAAATCATTACCTAGCATAATCTACAGAAACTGACTATAAACACTACAATAATTAAAATGATAAATTTATACAAATGAATTGTTTATAAGATCTTGAAATAATATTAAAATATCAAAATGTGAAAGTGAAAGAATAGACGTTTACAGTTCATTGCGCGTATGAAACCTATATTTAATAATTTATAATACGAAAAATAATATAACGAAATATAACGAAAAATAATAATAAAACTACAAAGTAAATAATGAAAGCTGGTGAAAAATAATGAAAGAAATGAAATACTAACAAATATGTAGCTATGTCATAAACGATAATCTTTTACAGCACTTCCCATTAAATGCAAAAAGCATAGATAGAAAAGTCAATTTGACACGTGTGCACATGAAGGCAAGTACATTTGCCGCTTTACACTACAAAAATGGATTTACGCGTTAAAAATAGATGCATCCAATTGGGAAAATGAATTTGCTACTCTCGTAGTCGGTAATCAATGCTGAAGAATTACTCGCACTTCCGAGATAGATGGAAATACACTTTGAAAGGCTTATATCCGGTTTTAACACATCAAGAAGAGTTCTTCGTTTAAAAAATACGGCAAACGGAAATTTTTTTATATTTCGACAAATCTACGAATATATTTTTAAGTGTGATACTATATATAAATTTCATTGAAATAATAATGTTAGTATAATGTGATAGTAATAAATAATTGACTTATTATCTCCTTTATAAGCAAATCGTTGTTTGCCAAGATATTCAAAATTAGGATTTCAACTTTTACATTTAAATAAGCTTAGAAGAAAAGTGTTAGTTTAATTGAAATTATACTATATAGACAAATGCGCTAAAATTATAAAATAATTATAATAATTATTAATCAAATAGGTAAAATCCAAACGATCGTAACGCAATTTTTCTATTTGCTTTGAATTATTTCAAATTACTTTACTTTGATCAATAGTCAGTAAGAACTATCAGACATATCGTTCTTAAACAATAATTACAAGAGGCAGTAGGAATATTATAATTTTTTTATTATGCGTTGTTAAATTTTCGTGTAATTAGGTAACAATTTAAAAAAATCTGCATTTCGATTTTTAATTGTATTCATCGAAAATACTAATTTCTGAATCTCTATCAGATAATCATATATTACACATCGTATTTTATCATGATAAAAATTTATATTGTATTCTGCGCAGATGTTTATCTCCTAGAAAGAATGGCTTTGTTCTAAAACTCCCGTGAATTTTCCATACTCTTAATTAAAAGAGCAAAAAGATGCTCTCTTTAAGATAGGCAGACAAGGGATTTCTAAATGCTCTTTTGTAAGGAGTTTAAACGTGAACTCTAAAGTAAATTTGTCCTTTACTACGGCGTTGTATAAAGTTACGTATAAATAAGAAACAATATACTATTACCTTATTTTTCTTCATTTAAAGTATTTTACTAATATTAACAAGATAGATAATTACTTAATAATATGCAAAATCCACATATTACTAATAATTACTGATTACGAGTCGTTTACATTTCGATAATTTCTAATATTTTCCTAAAAGAATTTACATTATTATCAATTACTTGATCAAAAGTTTTATTATAACTATTGGAGATACTGATTAAAAGAAGAGGAAAAATTATAATTAGAATTTAATTTTCAAGGTTTCATCTTAATTGTAATAATGTGACAGCAACAGAATTATATCGAATATTATATCAGTATTATACTTCCGATATAATATTTATTTTATCGTTGATTTCTGCAATTAATCTGTTAACCAGGCTATCCTCTATCCAGAAACTTCTATAATCTATGAAACTAGAAGTTAATAAAAATAGATCAACTTCAATTCTGTCAGAGACATAGCAGCTACAACAATAGTTTCCGGAGAGATAGATTTTTCATTTTATATTCCAAAAGCGAAATCTATAACAATTTATATTATTATGTATAAGGGCACGACAGATAAAAGGAAACACTGAAATAGATACTGTTATATACTTATACAACATTAGTTAAAATTCTTAAAAATATCATTTTTGGAGTATAAATTAAAAAATCTAGTTGGCCGCTAACTTTTGCACATCGCTCCAAATAAGATATTATTTATTTTCAACATTTAATATATTTATACCTAATTAATTAGAATATAAATTTTGTAATAGATCCAATTGTGTACAAATACTTTTGTCGTCACTGCATGTCTAATACATTAGAAACTCGAATGACGAGTTAACTTTTTTTTTTATTAACAGATTGAATAACAATTTCACAACACAAAACCCACAAAAATTATTGCATAATGTAGCTACTTTAATAAACTAAGTGTTTTAAAACGAACCTCGCGTAGTCAAGCCGACGACAATTAGAAGAAACACAGCTGTCCTTTCCATGTCTTCGTAATCCGCTTCTTCCAGTCAACTCTGGGCACGAACGATCAGCTGATAATCGTTTCTTCGCGACAACAATCAGCGAAGAATCTGTTCTGGTATCACACCGACTGGCGATCTCGTTGTTAATCCAGCAAAAAAAGGTCACTTTCGAATTCGCGAGTTCACCGAACGTACCGCGAGACTAACGTCATTTCGCGATCGTTTCCGGTTGAACACCAACTGAGAACCGGAACTGTTCCAAGAGTACAACTGTTCCGAATGAGACGCGAGTTTCTTCCTCCTCTTTTTTCTTCTTTTCTTTTTCTCTTTCTTTCGATGAAGATACGTATTCTCTTTGGTGATAAGTAACTTTCTAGGATATCGTGAACTCGAACGACCGACGTGAAACGATCTTTCCTGAAGACTGAGGTGCTTACTCTCTGGCAGGAAGTCGTCCAGGTGTTCTGCTCCCCACTTGTTACTCTTCTCTACCACCTCTCCAACCAGGTAACGACCGATGTACTGGTTGCCATCGAGAACGAGGCTGACTTGTGCGACTGACTGACTGTTCGTCTTCTGTACTTACGTACTCCTCCGGTATTCAGGCCAACTTTTGATGGGACATCGCCGAGCTTCGAGATGACAGGACCCTCCTAGCAAACAGCCATGACGAAAATTCGATTTAAGCATGTTGATTCGCTGAATGCATCGCGTGGACACGTTGATACCTTGAATCTGGAACAGGCGAAGCAATGCTTAACCGAAGTCTGGAATATTGGAAAGTCTAGCAAATTGATAGTACATGAAACTTCCGCTGCTTCAGAAATGTTTGAACGTTGCATGGAGAATTAGATTCTTCGTTTTGATATCTGATATGATTTGATTTCGAAATTTTAAATAGTAGTTCAGATATACAGTGACTCACAAAAGTATCCGAATGCTTATCTGGGAAAATTTAATGAATGTATTATGTGTGTTATACGAAACTTTTTTAAATTTCATTAGCACCGTAATGAGATTACTGTGA
The DNA here is from genome assembly GCA_905333015.3 of Bombus campestris. Lineage (NCBI taxonomy): Eukaryota > Metazoa > Arthropoda > Insecta > Hymenoptera > Apidae > Bombus > Bombus campestris. The sequence goes on along the minus strand of HG995129.1, from coordinate 5,689,672 downwards.
TTACATTAGTAAAATTTGAAATTAATTTGAAAATGTATATAGACATTATAAGATATTTAATCCAAGCACATATTTATTAATATTTATTAGTATACCCCATGAATCATAGTAATTTCGAACATATAGTAGGATGATCCCACTGAGTATTGAGATATAATTTAATGGATAATTGATTGTTTAAATATTTCCCTGATCTTTGTGAAATATATACTTATAAGTAATACTTTGTAATTTCTGTACAAGTTTTTAATTTTATTTCAAACTTTATCAATATAACGGTGTTAATGAAACTTCAAAATGTTTTGCATGACACACATAATATGTAAAAGGTGTCTGCCAGAATTTGAATTCCTTTGGTGAGCCAGCGTTTTCTAATAATAACCTATTATTACTCATATAAACCGTGCTGCGTTCTTTCGGTCTTTTTCGACACAGTCGTGTTTTTCTATTATTGAAGAACTTCCTTAATTTCAGAAAAATATAACAGAATCAATATTAATATGCATGATTCCTTGTTGCAGTTTGTCTAAGTTCCCCTTAAGATGGTACTTGCTGAAACAGAAAAATGAAATTTTAACAATATAAAAATTCAAGAGTAAAGTAACAATCTTCATCTGAGTACATATGCTTAAGTATCAGTACTTGTTTCGCTATTTTGAATCTTGTTTATGTAAAAGATATCGATATCAGAAATACAATACTTTTGATCTGTAACGAAAGTTTCAAATTTTTAACGCTAGTATCTTGAGAAATATGTATACATTTAACGTAACATATGTTATACGTGTATAAACTTCTTATTTAAAACATTATATAATTAAAAACAGCTACAAAACTATCTGTGAAAAGTCTCTAAGATGTTATCTATATGTAATTTAAATTTTGCCTTTCTTGGAATGACTATAAAAGGAAAAAAAGAAAGGTACGTATTAATCAAAATAATTAAACCTATGTATTCCAAGAAATTGATAATGTATTCGTGTGTAAATACTCACATCTATGATATCTATTTCTATAAGTAGTTGACAACTTATTCACAAATATCGTTCATTTATCTTAATTCTATTGGAGGAGAACCGAAACAGTTATCTAAAGAAAGATAACATTAATAAGGAAAAACATCATTGAAAATGTTAATAAGTCATTGTCTAAGATCTATATAATACTAACTATTGATATGATATATGATATTATACGATGATTGATATATTATATGATAAAAGATCATTTTTCTAAATCTCATCTTATTGTTACGAATAAAATATTTGGAAATAATTTCCCGGTTCTACATCAATAAAATAATAGACTTTGAAATATTCTAAACGGCAATTATATTCTAATTAATGATTCTATGATTAGTAATCGTAACTATTAAAATTAACATTACAGAGAATACTCAAATAAAGAGACACGAATTAATTATACATACATATTTTATACTATTATATATATATACATTTCACGTTCTACTTTAACTTTAAAAACATACCAATTTGCATAGAATGCTACTCGAATTTTCCTGTCTGTGATGATAACGGGATGATGTGTACAGTTTAGCTTGCAAATTTATTCGCGTCTAATCATGACATTCACTTTAAAGAAAACTAGCAATTATGCTGTTATTAATGTTATGATGAATGGTCACAATGACAGTGTTAATTAAGGATAATTAGAGATAATTTTATTCTTATGATTTTTACCAAATAATTCACATAATTTATATAATGAAGGGAAACAAGTACCTGGATAAACAAAACTGACAATGTATAGTTTATTGATACAACCATATGTACGACTGTGTTACTTTGTCATGTTGTCAGCCATGTTACGAATATATTAATTTTTATACTTCGATCATACACTGTTGCACATTTCCTTAATAAGTACAAATAATCAAGAAGTAAAATAAATCTAAGTAACAATATTTAATAAATAGAATTTAGTTTCCTCCTTTGCAAGGATCACTAACGGTATATGTTACTAATAAAAAATACAAAAAGGATTCTAAATTTAAAAAATTTTCTTTCTTATACAATTGAAGATTACAAAAATAGATGTAGAAATTAATTATGCACCTATGACGGTTAATTTAGTAAGGATATTCCCTCAAAGAGAAACTTTAACGTTTCTTTTTCAAGCGAGAAAATCAATTCGTGTATATACATAAATCTGAACCGTAAAGTTTTCATTCGTTGATACTTTTATTAGTATTATAAAATTCTTGATATGTTTCCTGTATTCCTACTGCATATATAAACCTCCAAAATAGTAAGATGTTTAATAGAAGAGCAGTAAAAGTACTTTTCTTTTTTTTTTTTAAAAACAAGATCAGTTCTGCACACGATACGTACCTTCATAAGTAAATTTAATACTATATTCTAAACTTTGGAAATATACGGATTTTTTTATCGAAGTTTACCTTTACTCGTAGTTTTCTAAAATGAAAAATTCCGTCGCTTGTACTAATTCTAAAAAAAAAAACATAATTGGAAAAGGTCCTCATTTATTTTATACTTTTGCAATTAAAACGGAGAATCTTGTTAATATCTCAAAGTCATTTCGTCCGATATTTATAGGCATTGCGTTTATTTACTCATTTATTGAACACTAATATATTTCAGTATTTTTAATTGATAAATTACTCGATTCGATTTACAATAAACATTAATTCATAATATTATTGTATTTGCCTACTAAACATGCAACTATGAAAGAATCGCTAACAGTGGCGTGGCTCGAGCATGCGAAACACTTTCTCGCGGACTATTAAATTTCACGGCTACGTTAATCAACATGTTCGAGGTGAAGGAATGATCGCATCTCATTGTTAGCGCGAAGCAGAAGCAACAATTAACTTGACTAAGGAAGCTTGGCCATCGAGGGTTAGACGATCCGGTTTAAGGTGACGCGGTTCGTTGATCATCCTACTAGTTCTTTATGCTTAGACGCGGTTAAAACCTCTTTTTCATTCTGAATAATGACTAAACATGGTACCTATAAATGTAAGAATTGATCTTAGTAAACATAATTGTAATATATTAAAATTTTTCTTTGTTTTAATTATGCAAATACAATTTTGAAATAAGTGAGCATCTCTGTCAATTTCTTATGCCTTTTCTCTTTTTTAGAATTGATAATAATATTAGAAAAGGAAAATTGATAATGATAAACGTCAAACAATTTCAGATACTTAGGATCGATAATAGTAAATTTCTATATGAAATATTGATCTTCAGATATGAAAATTTTTACTAAACTTCGAAGGCTTCTCGAAGTTACAAGTTAATTTTTATTTAGATATTTCTCTTTGATAAAAAAATTAGTGACTTCTTTTAAAAGGACATTGTCGCTACTTTTACTTTTATTACGACTACTTGTACTTTTAAGAAGATATTGAAATGTACGACTGGCCCAACAAATACTCATTTACTTACTTTTAAAAAGATAATGTATATTTATCTGTATATATATATATTAAAATAAAATGGTTTTTATATATCTCTTTCTTTATTACACATAAGAAAATCAAATATTGTTTCAAGTAGATTAAAATATTTGTATTTAACGCATAAAACGTTCATATTATATGCTACATCTATTCGTGCACAAGATAAATGCGAGTTATTTAGTTTTTAATGAATACATTTACTATCTGACTCATAAATGTAAAATATAAATCAAATTATAATGTTTTCATATGTGAATGAAATATAACTATTATATAAACAGTATTATACACCTCACTTCTGTATTTTATCATTAATAAAAGATAAACATACATTTTACTGCGTAGTTCTAAATTATAGAGAATAACTATTTCACACGAAATTTCTATAAAATTCACAACTTATGTATCGATGTAACATAAATGTCAAAAACTTTCTGTGTCGTTTGTTAAAAAGTAGCTCCTAACCGCGTTCCTCGTCCCATCGATGTCTCGTTTTCCTGGTGCATTCCATGTCAGTTGTTCGCGAAGAGGTCGCGCTTGGATATTCAATTAGAGACGTAATGCACAAGCATACAAGCTACAAGCATACAAGTGAAGTCGTCGAGGACGATTGCAATTTTAAATATTCAAACGGCAAATTACTCAGATTCCAGTTTTACGATTTTACAAATCGTAATTATATTCTATTATAAGAATCTGACGATTATAAATTATTAAATAATATGGTATTATTCTACTTGAAGTAGTTGTTATAGCCTTGTTACTACAATATGCTTCAAAAAATAATTTCAAAAAATATATTGAATTTTATAAATTACACATATAAAACATAAGAAGATACTGGATTTAATATTTACTAAACATTGTATCAAAAATAACAAAGACACCCAATAAAACAGAGTCAAAATTGTAGAATAACAACTATTAAATCGAAATAATTTTTTATTACATGCATATTAGACATTAAGAAATATTCAATACGCGAAAATTCTTAAATATTCACTTCAAATATTATCATAACCATAAAAATATAATACTCATTTACTCATTTCAAGTCATAAGTGATAAAAGTAAAGAATGTACATCAACAATCAATATAGGAGAAACTATATAATTTTCGCGATATAAATAATATCATGTATTTCTAGATACTGTAATTAGTAATTTATGAGAATTTTCTATTGGACATAAAATGTTAATGTTTTATGCAAGCTTATGGCTAATTTAATTTAATAATAACTTACATTTGATAAAAAAATAATGATCTAATGGCCTCAATGGCGAATCTAGAAACCTTTCTTGTGAGGGGGACAGGTGAAATGTGTTTTTACATAATGTATATTATATATATTTTTGTATATAAATACATTTTTAAATCTTCTTTTACAAGAAATTTGCTTATGATTTATATCTTAATATCTCATTTCATGTTATACCCTAGATAATTAAATTCACATTAATCAGAGACTGGAAAGTTATATTCGGATCTGGACAGATATAACAAACTGTAAATCTATAATATCACTATCAAATCCATTTGTACATATGAACTGCACATTTGGCGCATAATTCCTAAGTTGAATATTTACAAAATTGAAAATCTCTGATCTATCGTTACCTTTTTTAGACGTAATGATTTTGTGAGATATGACGATATAAGAAAAGCATTGCAAATTCCCTCGGTTAAAGAGGAAATTATAAATCGTACTAAAGCACATCTAAACAGAATAAACAATCACACGAAGGTATTTATTAAAAATTGCTGCCCAGATATGCTCAAAAGATTTAAAAGGAAACACCCGACTGATATACTCATGCCCAAGCAATAGTATACCGCACATAAATATACACAGCATTTAATCTATTCTAGCGGTTGTCGATGAATGTACCGAAATTATCATGATATTGAGAATGAAATTCATTACAAAAATATAATTAATGGTATTAGACAATTAGAAACATTTAAAAAGGTGATATAAAAAAAGAAGCATACCAAATAAGTTTTTTAGAATGTGACGTAATATTTTTATATTTTATCATTCTTGGGTAGGAGACAATCGACCCTGATGACCCAATAATGGCGAATACTTGAAACATTTGACAAAAACTTTTAATTATTTAATATAAATAAGTAAATCGAATGTTTATTCGTTCATTGTAGATATCTTTACCTTAAATTACACAATATGCTCTGTATATCATAAATCGACATATATGTTATACATATATGAAGTAATGTTATCTTTACAATTTTAAAAAAATCAGTTTCAAACTACACAACATTAAGAAGATTTCAAAAATAAATCGTTTGCAATGTGAAGATTTTGTAATTTCAATAACAGAAAAGACATTAACTACTTTTTTACTTTAAAAATGTGATACAATTAGTTCTTAAAGGCTCTAAAAGCCGCCGATTAATGAAATAATTTATAATTTCATACTTTTCATCAATTCTGCAAGATACAAAAATTATTAATCAGATAGATTTTTCACTTTATAATTCGAAAGTCATATTTTCAAGAATTTTAACTAATACTATATAACAATAAACGTAACAGTGTCCATTCGTTATACTTCTACTGCTAAAATTCTTCTAGATATCGTTTTTGGAATATATAAAATGAAAAATCTACTTGATCAAAAATGTTTACGCGAGACTATATACTTCCTTGGTGTTCAGCTTAGGATTAGAAGGTCACTATATATGCTGGAAGTAACGATACACTTTTATATAGAACACGTGACTGAAATTCGTAAGGGTGTCCGAGCATCCATTCACGGAACTAGGTGACTCGCTGTCAACGCGTGCTTTAGTAGGGCACTTTCAGCATCACGATAACCGACGAATTGCGTAGGACCAGATTTGGTAGAGGCGGAAATTTGGTGCGACGAAAGCTAGCGGTGTCGAGTCACTTGTTAGTAACATCGCCTTCCTGACCCACATACCACGACCGCCATACAAACGTAATGCTACATACATATGTAGGTATGCATTTATGGGGATATACAGATACAGAAGCACATGTTGTATACGAGAAGCCACCATCGTTCGAGGATAAGGTCCTCGTTCACGTTCCTGATCATTCTGACATGTAAAGCTATGGCTATCGATGTCGTGCTTTAACCACCACTGGCATTCTTAAACGTGCGATATTTACATTACAGATAGATTTTTCATTTTATAGTTGAACTTTAGCTATGTGAATTCCATTTACTTGGACGAGATTTTAGTTAATACCCGATTAAATTCTGTTGATTGGTTCTACTTATCTGTACATGAATTCTTATATGAATGAAAAAATATAGGCCGTAAGAAGAATCAGTAATCTCTTATAATGAAAGAAAAATTGTATAAACTGCTTGTTCTTCACGCTGACGGATACATGTAGACGAAGTTCTGCTATATATCCCAAAAGCAATATCTAAGAGAATTTTAACTAATACTGTGCGCTTCACTACTATGTTAAGATGGTTTTTCTAAATTGATATGAAGATTATTAACATTATTTTAAGCGGTGAAATTTAAAATCAGGATATATACTAACGTGGTAGTAAAAAAGGAAATATGTACCATATTATTAAGATTAATAGATAATTTCATGTATAGTTTAATAGCTCAGTATACTGTTACCACAAGTCTACTAAAGCATCCGGCTACTTATTGATAGTAGTGTAAATATTTTATAAGACAAAGGTTTTATGATTTCCAAAACCAAAATAATAGCCTTCTTTAATTTAAGAATGTTGTAATCAAAATTTTAAAAAATCAAACACTGATAAAACAATTCACAATTTCATAATTTTCATGATTTCGGCAAGATATACTGTTATGCCTGTTATATCGCGAATTTGAATATTGATAAGTTTCAGTACAAGATGCTGAATAATATAGTACAGTAAAATAGAATGTAGATGTACAAGCTTTCTTCAAATGGGAGCTTGACTGATCTAATACCATAACAGTTACATGTCACAAGTATTAGAAGAAGAAGTAGAATTCTCTGGCCTGAGCTCTATATTTATGCGATCTATCTAAGAATAATTATAAGAAATGGTTAAAAAAAAGAAAGTTCTTTCTGAAGATCATTGAATATCCCCTCGAAGTTGATGATTGTGAGAAAAAAGATTCATATAATGAACATGCAGAGAATATATCATGGATATAGAAGTTAATTGTATACAAATCGTGACCCATTATGATATAGTAATTCGCAATAATATTTTTATGAAAAATATAATATATTTGTGAAACAATTTAGATGAAAGAAAAGTATAGTGGAAATTCAATTCGTAATTATGAAAGTTTTTCATTTGTATTAAAATAAAAGTGATACATAGAAATTTGACATGATAATAATTTAGGACGAACACTTGACTTAATCTCCTTTGAGTTACATCAAAATTAATTTGGTAAAGAAATAGTTTTTATGTTTTTAAAAACTACAAACTTTTACTGTTGGATAATTTAATAAGTCTCAAAATAACAAAATATAGATATACAACAATATATTTTATATCGATTGAATATTTATAATAATCTTTAAAAAAACTGTTAAAACATAAATATATAAAATGCTGACAATAAGAATCATAATGATGTAAATCAATTCGTTACTATTCTTCATAAAATAGTGTTCTACGTTTATTACAATAAAAATTTCATTACGTCTTTTCAAATCATGAAAACGCATCACGACAGAGAATAAGATTATTACTTATAGTTAATGATGAAATTTTTATAATACCCAATTGAACGGTGCTTTAAAATACATGATTAAATTCGAACTTTCAAAATCTTGGCTTCCATCGTATATGATTTTCAGCCCACTACACGAATCATGATTTTTCACCATCTTAGTAGAGTGACATATATCTTATATAATTTACTGTAAAACAAATCATTATAATTGTTAATTATATGAAAATTGATGCACTTTTCCAGTTTCTACGTTTTATATCAAATACTAATTAAAGAGAGTAGTTCAAAAGAGATACATAGAAGATTTAAACAAACCGCACGCATCAAACTTGTCCATTTCAAGGCATAAAAAGAAAGGCATGAATGTTTCCCAATTTAGTCATCATTTATAGCTTCCAAAGATCAATGAATAAGCAGCAGAAAGTTCTTTGACTATGTAAAAGTAAGGTCATCGACCGAATAGACGTCTAATCTGACCAAATCAAGTTTCTCCGTTAGTTGCCTTCCGTGACTATATATCGATGACATCGGTTTCTTTCATGCATACGAATTCGATGACCACATCCTAAAATTTTTGAACTGTCGAATAAGTATCTATCCATTACGTGATCCTTTCTTTCTTCAATTTTTCTTCTCTAAGCGTCAAAGCGATAAAAGCTTCAGAATTTATTTTACATGTCTTCGCCTGTTTTATACTATTTTTCTATTTTACTTATCTTAATTATTTTACATATAATTAATACTAGAGGGATGCAAGAATTGTTTACGTGTGTGAATTTTCGTTTCGTCCTATGTTTTTTAAATATACTTTTTTTTTTTATTTACGATTAGTCTGCTATCTTAAATGAGAAAAATATTTACGTTCTTCTAATGTAAGGAAGTGACAAACAATTACATTTCTATTAATGAAAATAGTAACTTTTATCAATTTTTTAACAGGATATTTTAGGGTATTGTAGGTGATAATACATACACAGTTTGCAGTACTTTCTATAACACGGTTTGTAAAGTACTAATAACCTTCCCTATGTCAATAAACATCCTTTTGATTTATATTTTACATGACAAGGACAATCAGTAGTAAAATACAAATAAAAATTAAATACTTTTGAGCTCAATAAATTAAAATATTATCTGCTCCTAATTAAGATATTATCGAAGCTATTACGGTTAGGTACATATGATTCAACCATATCAGTTAAAGGTTACAGGATACAGCGTGTTCCACGAACTTTGTTCGCTTAAATAAATATTCGAATAAATATTGAAGAAATCTTCGTTGTTTCAGACAATACGCGAAAATGTTTCTAAAAAATGTTATAGAATTTAAAGAAATACATAATATGGAAACAGCGGTTTCTTGACGAGTTGATTCGTAGAGGAGATACCAAGATTACTTTTGTGTGTTTAAATGGAATCCTTTTTTCTGTAAAAAAGAAAAAAGACATTAATCTATCCATCTCAGCATTCTCTCCAAAAGGTATTACCTTATCTATGTCGGAAAACTATTAGTTTAACGAATATCTTAACTTTAATCTGCTATATTTAACCTATAAAAGACACAAGGATACATGTATCCCTCAAAAGTGTTACGAGTCGAAGTAACTCATTGTCAATCCTGTGCTAGAAGAACATCAAAATTGTCAAATTCAAGGGCTAAGAATGGAAAATTTCAAAAATAAAAATCGAGTTCCTAGATAATATATAATAATCACTGTTCCCTAGAGTTTATTCTTTTATTACTCACAACATTATATATGTATTTGTATATTCTAATCTTTTCGTAAGTTTCTAAACAACTTTTTTGCCTTTCCCGGAGAACTTGTTCGGGTTGTGCCGCTTTTAAAATATACCATGTACGATGTAATCGAATATATAATATATGTGTATAATTTAATATATTGATGTAATATTAAATAATATTAAATATTATATATAATGAAATATAATAATAAAATTAAATATTAAATAATAATTAAAATAATGTAATATTTAAAAAACTATATATAACAAGTACTATATATAAAAAGTTTAAAGCTTATAAGATACCGAATTATTTTCTATTTTCTTCTTTATAGTATTACAGTAAAACGTGTGTATATTGTTTGGATATATACAACGCATTTCCATAGAATAGTCGCATAGTTGTGTTATCCACAGCAATAGCGTGACCCCGATTTAAGCACCTGCAAAGATTCCTCGAGGCACTCGATGTTCATGGAAAGTCAAAAGAGTAAGAAGATCCTAGATACGAATATAGTTATACATATTGTTTCCCGTTCACATGTGCAACATGTATGCGTATCATTTTCTCACAATTTCTAGCTTTCCTGGCCTATTATATGTTGCTCTTGTGCAATTTTGATTAATTAATTGCATGATCAATTAGCATTTAATTATTCCAGCCGGCCAAATTTCGTAAGTGGCTAAAAAGCCTCGTACACATGGCAAAATAAAAGAAATTTGTTTTATGGAAGAAGTTACATTTTCTGCTCTACTTATCTTGGATTAAAAACTACTAAGAAATAATTTTACGATTAGATACTGTAAGTTATGAAATTTTAAGACAAACAATTTCAAGTACATAAAATGAAAACTGTTGAAATAACTCAAATTCGAATTTTGACGTTTACTAGAAAAATCTATACAAAAGCATTAATATTCTTGTGTTTGTGGAAGTGATTAATTTAAAAGATATTTTAAAGACAAGGAAGATATAAAAACAAAAATACTGCTTCGTATCTTTCAAATTGTAATACATTATCAAATCGTATTTTATTATTAAAAGTCTGGAACAACATTTAAATAAGGATTTTAAATGTATTAGTTATATGCAATGAAATTAAAATAAAACAACTATAAACAATTATAAAACCAACAATGTACAATATCGTACATATTTATGATCAAACAACAAACACATTAGTCTGATGTAATAATGGGTAAGCTTACATATGAAATACAATTGTACACAATTGTAGTTGCTAATAACTCGCAGAGGTTAGCTACTCTAAGTAAATAAATTAAGAAAGAAATAATAAAACTTAGTAATATTTCCAATATAAATTCAGTTTAATGAAGATTAATATTTTCTCTTGATATTTTCCAATCCGTTAACATGTATGCATTACTATAACGATAACAATAAAGGATTTCATATATCTGTCGTTCACATTTTTACTTTAAAAGAATTATATCTGTTTTACATACAATACTATTATTCTATCTCACTCGATATTAATAATAGAAAAATGCTCGTAACTTACATTTTCTATTATTTACTAATTCCTATGCAATTTACATATAAACTCCCAAATTTTGCTTATAAGGAATATAATATTTACATAAATATATCTATTGAAAGGACTGCTCGACAATCCGAATAGTATTATGATTTCTTTTGCACATTTCACGATTTATTGGAGTATTATCAGATATTCTATATATATAATTATATAAATATATGTATACAATATATATAAAAGATATATTTATATACTGTTATATATTATATATTATGATATTACATATATATTTATATACTGATATATATTATGTATTATGACATTACATATTATGATATTTATATTATATATTATGTATTATATATAATATATATACATATACATTGTGTATATATACTGAAATGTACGCGTGGTGCAATAAATATACTTACTACTGTAAATACATCTATTTATCAAATATATCTATTTTGAAGCTTCTTAGAAATTTACAAATGTATAATACATATCTGTTGATTTATGCGTTTAATGTTTTTTGCACGAATTTAATTTTTTACCAAAAGTAACATCTCCACTCAGATTTAATTTGACACTGGAACAAGAAAGATGTTGGAATAACTTCAGCTATTTTAAAAGTAGTATCACAATTAACGTGTTTGCAAGATTAATAGCACCTCGAGAACGTCCACACATTCTCGCTTTCGACCTGTCACGCGAGAACAAACTGTCCCCTTTATGTTTGGTCGAGATTGTACCATTATTTCCGCCTTCCTTCGTTTCCACAAATTCAACGATCATCCGTCTGTTTTATTTCTTTTTGCAATCGTCAACCTTTCGAAATTTTCGTCTTGTCCGGCGAGCATCAGTCAATTGCGACATGAAACTGATGTTATACATCATCACAACAACGCGTACACACAAATTTTGTAATACTTTGTATCACTTAGACTTCTTGTTGACTAATTGAAACTGTTATTTTGCTTTCGCTGCGCGTGAAAGAATAAAATTGTGTCGCGTCTACGTATTTACGTATCTTTCTCCTTGTGTTAATATGCTTGCTACATATGCTATTTTTTCTGTAATTATATTATTATGCCAAATAATTCAAAATTCTGAACAATTACATTCAATAAATGACAACTAATGACGCGATACTAGCTATGTAAATATTAACTAATTATCACATAATATATACATATACATATATTTCTCATCTATTTATCAATTTCCTTAACCATATATGTATTATTTCTGCACTTTTATTTATCAAATATTCGAAGTTACTGAATTTTCCTACAAACATATGAAAAACCATATTCTGTTAAGCCTTGATTAAGAAGAAAAATTAAGTACGTCTAAGTCCAACAGTATTTTTTAATTTAAGAATTTAAGAATTCCATATATATTGTTTTATTTCGTATTATCTTTAGAAAATATAATCTATATTCCCTTTCATAAATAGTAATGAGAAGTAAAATACGTTTTTTATTTATAATGCTGTATATTGTACATTTTATTAAGAATTATAAAGGAATCTTAATTAGTCTCTTTAACGTATGATTCATTAATTATTTCGTTGTATTTATAACTTGTAGTGTCCAATATGGCATTTTTTAATCGATCAAACCACTGTGATATATGATTCTCTAATTACTTTCATCGTGATAATCCGCTTTAAACATTATTATTATATCAATCACATGATTTGGAAAAATGTAAACATAAAGAGATAAATAATGAAAATATATCGAAATACGTATAACAATCGTATTTAAAAATAACTATTAATATTGAATCACACTTCCAACATCTATATATTAATATTATACATATATTTAATGTAGTACATATTTTATTATGTTATAAATAAATCCAGAAGGTTTGTTTCTTTTTTCATGTATAAATTTAAAATCATGATATACCTCAATAAAGATTATTTACATATGTATCAATTTTAAGTGACGTTTAATTACATAAAAATAACAGAAGAAAGGCAAATAATACGTTTATCTAAACAATAAGCCAATATTAATTGTAAATACGACTAATTGTAAGAGTAATGTATTTTAAAATGAAGATAAATAACCGAAAGTTTATCTATCTTGCTTCCTTTTCGTAAATTTTGTAATTGCGAAATTTAAACTAAAATCAAAAAAGGAAGTACATACAGTATATAAATATGTTTAACACGTGAAAAAAAACAAAGCAGTGAAAAGGTCAAGTTTCTATTATAACATGCTTTCTCTCATAATTAAGGTAGAGAACATGTATTTAGTAGAATCACTGAAAATCCTAATTAAAAGCCAAATTATCATTTCGACCCCATTAAAGAAGAAGCGGACTTTTATTATAATTAAAACAGCACTTTGCGATAACTCTCAAGAACTGGTTCTTCATTTTGATGTTTCTCCATTCCATTAAAAACTTTCGTTTACTATTTTGCTAAATTAACGAGTTACAAACCGCCAAACTAAATTTATTGTCACCGATATTTCCGTATTTTGCGAACTTTGTTTTCTTCACGTAATTTTTACAAATACAGCTTTGTCGACATACTTACACAGCATTTTTTTATAAACATCTTGCGTTATAAATATTTTGCAATGCCTAAACGACCAATCATTGCAATAAAACTACACAAACTTGAAAGCATTTTTTTAAATATTATATTTTTTACGTTATTCCTTTAATAAGATCTAATCTTTTAATTACACTATAATGTATAATGCAAAATTATGTTATTCTAAATAGTGATAGCTCTTTTTAATTTTTCTATGTTGTTTCTTCATGCACACTTTTTCGGCACTCGTTTAAATGTAAACTTTTATGCCTGAACGCATTCCTTAAAACGGAACTCTGAAACATATTTACATATTTGGACGTAAAAATTAAACGTACATATTTCACTATTTATTACAATGATAAAACTATTCCTATTTATAAAAAATTTCTTCATAAATACTAGTATAATTTAAATAATTTTATGAATGGTATAATTAAAGAACAATAATCCTGAACTCTTCTAAAAATGTAAATTTTACTTTTAAATTATTATTATTATTAAAATGGAACTGAAAGTGATAATTAATTTACCAATAATCTTCTTCTGTATTTAATCAAGTACTAATGCCTGTTGACTATAACGATATACTATAATATATATACATATAGCATATAGTATATACTCTCTTTTATTTCAAGTTAATAATAAAGTTTATTCAACATAAACTTATTCTCTAACTTTTCCTATTTTAAATTGAAGATTACTCAGTGAACATCTTATAATCTCTTTCCTCCTCTACATAAATTCTCCAAGTAATTGTTGCCATCAATTTTGTGACGACATTAAATTTTACTCTTTCTCCTTCTCTAGTATTCTTCTAATTATAATATGTATCACTTTCTTCTTTTTAAATTACGTAATATAATGTCTACATACATATGGTTTCTATTACTTCTTAGCTTTCTTCGTATCCGCGGTTAATAGTAGCGACGATAAAGTACCGTTCATATCTGTACTTCCTTCCCTATTATTTTCTTCTATTTTTCTTATTGACATCCCGTTTTTTCCGTTTATTAGTTTCATTAACGTTACATTCTTCCGTCGACCTCAGCCCGCTTCCTTTCTCTGCGCAGAAATTGTAATAGCATGTTTTTTATCCCTAACTCTCGATTATTCTCTTTGTTATAAAGCAACATTTCTATTTTTATGTGTTTCTTTAAATGTTTCCGTTCTTTTCTGCACTATCGAATATTCAGATGACAATTCATTGAACCCAATCAATCTACTGCTCTGAGGCTTTTTACTTTCTCTCAATCTGTCCATCCTTCGAACTTTCTAACCAGTTCTATAATGTTGTCAATGGTTCCATATCTAATTGAGTGTATTTTAAATCTTTTATTTACTTATCTAATAATTATTTTAATATATTTTT
Organism: Bombus campestris; assembly: GCA_905333015.3. NCBI lineage: Eukaryota > Metazoa > Arthropoda > Insecta > Hymenoptera > Apidae > Bombus > Bombus campestris. The sequence continues at coordinate 5,674,348 of HG995129.1, read as the reverse complement.
ATTTATTTTTATTTATTATTTATTTATTTAAGATACCTTTCAGGTATTTATTTAATTATGTAATATATAAAATATTATAGTAATAGTAATAATGATATTTAATGTTCTGTGGAATGCATGTCTGCTACATGGAGTTTATTTGGTATACGTCACTCAACTGTAGCTCTGAACGTTTCCTTATGATATCATCATGAGGGAGATTGTGCCGCTACTGAGATAAGTTTGCCACAAAATTTTACCTGATCCCAATTTACATATGCATAGTTTTCGCTCTCTTCAAATGACAGATCAAACACGCGAGATCTCTATCAGGGCGTGAAAATTGCATCTTGTCTAAAGGCGCGATAAGCTCGAGAAAATGAGGTCGAACTAGATCACTCAACGAAGGTCTTAGCCACTACTTATTTCGCTTGTTTGCCGGAGAAAGCTACGCAAATTTGTTAAACGTGTGACTCATGTGAAATCGTTCATGTAAAATACTTAATTCTGTGTCACAGCTACATCCGGTGCAATGTGGTCAGAAAAATGATTTAGTCACCTTCTCCCTAGATTTCACTTTTTACGTATACATATATCGTTTTTTTAACGATTCGCTAACTATTTCTATTTATTTAATTTTCTATACAATGATATGATTAATTAATAGTATTATGGCTACGATTATTCAATTTCAATTATGCCTGTCCAGAAGCCTTTATTTATCTATAGGGACACAATTGAAATAATTTGTATGTAATAAAGATTAAAATTTTTGATAAATATTCCTTAGAAGTTTTACGAAATAAGAAAAGATTTATATATAAACAAGAGTAATTAGTCAATTTTGGGAAATATGTATTTACCGAAAATAGCATAAACCTTTTTTGCATGTTACACGTTGTTAAAATATTAAGGACACGACCAGTTCCACGTATTATCCACGGAAGTTCAAAGCGAGTTGCACTAACGGTCCTCCACCTGTTATTTCTATGGTATAGTCTATTTCAGCGTCCTATAACAAATGTTGTATAAAGGATTTATAGAAAATATGTAACAGTTGTGTATTATGTAAATTTAAGCGAATAGTAAAACAAATACATCAAATAAAATAGTATTGTTTAACATTACTGTTTGAAAACTAAGAAATTTTATTTTTAATATCTTATTTAATAGTGTCTTTTAATAAAATTCAAAATTTGCAAAAATATATATCAAAATCGATAACTAATTAATGTAAAGATATATTTCAAAAATTGCTATTATTGATTAAAAATTCATTAAATCTGCTGACTTATTATATGATTAAATATTTATCAACTAGCCGTGTAGTCGAAATGCAAGATGTTTACTATAAAATTAGTATAGAGCGTGAATAATAATCATAAATATAAAATTAGTGCTAAAAATAGTTCTAGGAAATATTATGACTTATTATGTTATTATGATTTATTATACTAATAGGTAATTGACAGTTTAAATACGTGCCTTGTGATCTTTGGGAAATATATATATATATATATATATATATATATATATATATATATATATACACATCTATTTACACTAAATACGTCTTACATCCTATATGTACACTTTCAAAATCACTTCAAGCTTTATCAAAACGTAATCATGATAATCTGGTCTCATTATAATGCTAATGTAAAATGTTTCATATGACACAGGTAATATACATGTGCATTTACAAAATGGTTCTATAAGTGTTCGAATACTTTCGTAAGCTACTCTGTATATGGCCATAAATCTTCGCACAACAATAGTCACTACTGATATTATAAAGGGTATGAATAATAATAAATAAATATGTAAATAGATAAATAAACAAATAAATAAAAATTTTGAGAATGAATCACGACATAAGCGTTTCTTCTCTCGTTGAGCTCCTTTTTCGCGGTAAGAATTTAGAAGGAAAAATTTATTCGATCATTCGGTGAAATACCTTTGAGTAATGTTTTTCAGAACAAGTAGTTTAATTAAAATAATTGCAGAAAACAAAAGTGTTAGACGATTCGCAAATTTTAATGTTAAAGATCAACTCATATTATTTTTCTTTCTTGATCCGCGGATGAAACTTTCACGTTGTACTACATTCTTCGAGACATTATCTCGTTTCGATCAATTTGACCTGCAATTGGTTAATTTAATACGGTGAAACTACTCGATCTATCGACGATCTCGTAGTCGTTGTGTTAATGCCGCACGATTTCAAGCGATGCTATCGAATCTAGTAACCTCGATAAGTAGTGTTAAAAACAATGTCCCCCCATTTTTGCTAATTGTTCGTGCTTAACGTGTCACGATAGTCTATGATATACAATGGCTGAGAAAAATATTTAAACATTTATTATAGAAAATTTTTATAAATATATTATGTACGTACGAAACTTTTTGAAATCTCAATTTTATCAATTATATGAATTTTATTTTCGTAATATAGAATATTTCTAATAAAATGTTTTATAGCTATTATTTAGTACTAAATTTGGGTTTAAACTTCATACATGACTATTTTTCTACTTAATTCAAGAATTTATACCGCTATAAAATTACACCTCAAAGAGTAAGTCTGCATTTACATTATATGTTCATAATTATTATTAATGAAAATGAAATGAAATTTGAATAATTAAATAATTTTAAGTATATATTTTAGGCACAATGGTTCACAAAAATGTTATATATGCTTAGCATAGACAATTTTTATGTACAATTTCTCGAAAATAAAGGGCCGTGTACTCAAATACCTTTGGGAGCTGTTTTACCATCAACCTAAAAAATCGAAGGTACATACAGCCAATTCATTCGAGATTTTGCAGTTCTTACCATACTCTTGTAAGTAAAAAATTAGTATACAACACATACATTGGTTTTAAACATATAAATAATGCCAAAGATAGTCTCACTAAATATTGTGATTTACTAATTATAGTGAATAATTGACTAATGAAATACTTTGGTGATCTCTGTAATTAAATATATAAATATTGTATATAAATGAAATGTGTACTTATAGTAAATATCTTATAATTTCTGTATACATATATCATCAAATCTATTCCAAACTTTAGCAATACATGTGATCATACTAGTCGGATCTCATTACAGTGCTAATGAAATTTCAAGATGTTTTGTACAACATACGTAATATATTTGCAAAATAATTAGTATACGTGTTCTCAAATACTCTCTTCAGTAACTATACGTGTAATAAAATTAAGGTACATCTTGGAATCGTAAAATCGTTGATTTTTAATTAAAGGTAGTCCTTTTTTTTCTTTTACGTGGGGAAATCCTCATAGACACTCCACCCCTCTTCTAGGAAGCAGCAGGGTAGTGTCAGACTTATCGACTAAAACCCCACGGTAGCCCGTCTACCACTCAACAGGGGTACTCTGACAGCAATTGACTCGTCTTCTTTTTTTTTTTTTTTTTTTTTATACGTGGAGAAATCCTCATGGACACTCGTCGCTGCGAGATCGCACCAACCGAGTAGTGTCGGACTTTTACCGACTTAAACTCCACAGTAGTCTTCCTGTTGTTGGGGATGCCCCGAGTTCTCTTTGGAATTTCTATCGGTCGACATCCCCCGCCTTGTTCCTTATTAGTGGAAACATCCTTTTGATGTATCACTAGGGGAACCACTCCCCTAGCGTCATATTTCCAAGCTGGTTGCTCTCAGGGGGGGGGGCTGTGCCACTCCCCCCCTGCGAGCCCTTCCTTCCGATCTGTCCACCCTCGCCGGGTCGCCGGTTCTAATCCGATCTCTCTCCGCCCACTCCTTCGCCAGCATTACTCGCTCGCAGAAGACGCGGACGGCCGAGTATTCTCGGCGACCCCCGAGAGCGGCTTCCACTATTGCTTCCGGGGCTAAGTTTACCCCTATCTCCGCTTGCAGCATCCGTCGGGGCTCCTCCCACGCTGGACAGGACCCCAGTGTGTGTTGCGCCGTGTCTTCCCCTTCCTTGCAATGGTGACATATGGAGGTCACCTCTCGTCCAATCCGTAACAGGAATTCCCCAAATACCCCGTGACCAGTGAGTACCTAGGTCATCCTGTACGTTAATGGGACTCCTCTCCGGTTCTTCCAGGCCTCCCAGTTGGGGAGCACGGCGCGGACTGCTCTGTGTGGTCTTGTTGTGTTCTCCATGTCCAGCTGCGTGCGCCAGCGTCTCCATAGTTTCTCGTTTGCTGCCTCCTGGTCGACGGGCTGAGGTGCCGCCACGGATCCTTGTTGCAGTGTGATGGTTCTGCCCTCGTATCTTTTCCTAAGTGCGAGGGCCTGTAGCTCGAAAGGGGGGGACGCCGCCAGGACGGTCGCCGAGGCGTACGATACCGTCCTATATCCTCTGATTATACGGATGGCGGTCATCCTGTGCAGCCCCCTCACCAGCGCCAGATTACGCCGACTCGCACTCAGGTCCTCCGCCCATATCGGGGCTCCATAGAGTACTCGTGAGCGTATCACCCCTTCATAGAGGCGCCGCACGCCCAGCCCCGCACCGCCCAAGTTTGGCAGCAGGCCGCATAGGGCGTTAGCCTCAGTGGTTACCCTCGGCACCAGCTGTTTAAAGTGCGGCTCGAAAGACCACCGGCTGTCGATGATGAGACCCAGGTACTTCATCTCTAGTCCCACCATCACTTTCTCCCCGCTTATACCCACCGACAATCCCGACGGTGGGGGGCCCCTGTTGCGGCTGTTATAGAAACCGGTAACCTCCGACTTTGCTAGCGATACGCGCAGCCCCAACTTTCTGATCTCCCGGACCACGTATGCCACGGTGTCCTCAGCGAGGTTGGCGGCTTCATACCACCAACGGCCCCCTTTCAGTATGAGGGTGTCGTCCGCATAGCATACGAGGTCCGTCCCCAATGGCCTCGGGCAGCGCAGCACTCGGTCGTACGCGGTGATCCAGAGGATGGGTCCCAGTACTGATCCCTGCGGGACCCCCCTCTCGACCGGTCCCTTTGTTATCCCCGACTTACCGTTGAACTCGATCCATCTATCGTTGAGGTAGGCTTCAATTACCCCAACTAGATACTGCGGTACTTTTTTTTTTTTTTTTTTTTTATACGTGGGGAAATCCTCATGGACACCCGGCCGCCCTCTGGGAGGCGGCGGCGGGTAGTGTCGGACTCTTACCGACTAAAACCCCACGATGGTCGCCGTGACGGTTCTCGGGAGCGTCCCGTTTCCTGTCTCGAAGCTCTCGGTCCAGGGCGCTCCCTCGTCGCTCCCCCGCGAGATTTTTCGCAGGGGACATCCTCTTCTTTTTCTTCTTGGCAGCCGGGGGGTGACCACCAGCCCCCCGGCGCCGGCGTTCCGTGGGCCGTCGTGCAATTCCGGGAAGGGACCCAGACCCTCCCCGGCTTGACGGCCTGTTTTTTCCCTTCGGACGCACGCGCGCGCGCTCTTCTACGACGGCGGCGTCGGTAGTGGCGCCGCGGTCGCGCGGCGTCGCGTCGTCGACGTTGCTCCTCGCGCTCTTCGCCCGCGCACGACCCGGCAGGGGTCGCGGTTCTTCTCCCTGCTCCGCTCCGCCCGCTCCTTCGCCAGCATGACCTGCTCGCAGAAGGCGCGGATGGCTGCGTACTCCTGTGGACTTCTCAACGTCGCCTCCACGAGCGCCTCGGGGGCCAACCTGTCGCCTATGGCGAGACGTAGCACGCGGCGCGGTACCTCCCACGCCGGACAACGCTCCAGCGTGTGCTGCGCCGTGTCTTCTTCCTCCTGGCAGTGGTGACAGATGGACGTCACCTCACGCTGGATTCTTCTCAGGAACTCACCGAACACCCCGTGGCCGGTGAGCACCTGCGTCATCCTGTACGTCAAAGGGACCCCGCCGCGGTCCCGCCACGCCTCCCAGTTGGGGAGGACGGCGCGCACGGCCCGGTGTGGCCGTGAGATGTCCTCCTCGGTTAGTTGGGCGCGCCATCTCTCCCAGACCCTGTGCCGCGTCTCTCTCCACACGTCCTGGAACGGACGATCGCCGCCGCCACCGTCCGAGCCCAGGGCCCTACGGTGGTTGTACAACCGTTGGAGCGCAAGGGCCTGCAGCTCGAACGGTGGGGACGCGGCCAGCACGGACGCCGACGCGTGCGATACCGTCCGGTATGCACGCGCGATCCTGATGGCGGTCGTCCTGTGCAGCCTCCGTAGCAGGGTCAGGCTGCGACGGTTGGCCAGCAGTTTTTCGGCCCATACGGGGGCCCCGTAGAGGACCCTCGATCTCACTACTCCCTCGTAGAGGCGGCGCACTCTTGTTCCCGCTCCTCCGATGTTGGGCAGCAAGCCGCACAGGGCGTTGGCTGCGGCTGCCACCTTCGGCACCAGACACTGCGGTACCTGGTGATACCGCAAGGCCTCCATGATCTTGCTCCAGGGTATCGAGTTGAACGCGTTGGTGACATCCAAGGAGACTGCCAGCGCTACTCCCTGGTGTGCAACCATTTCTTCCGTTCTTCTCCTCGCATGCCCCACCGCATCCACAGTTGAACGACCCCGGCGGAATCCGTATTGGCTGCTGTGCCAGCCAGGCTCCTTCTTCGTCATATGTGCCTCCAGGCGGGCGGCAATCACTCTTTCCAGGGGCTTGCCCGCCTCGTCCAGGAGGCATATGGGTCTGTATCCCGACGGCGAGTCCAGCGGGCGTCCCTCCTTCCTTAGTAGGACCAGCCTCGCTGTTTGCCACATGCGCAGGTATACGCCCTCTCTCGTGCGTCTGTTAAAGAGATGCCGCAGGCGGGGAGCCATGATGTCCATAGTTTCGGCCCAAATTCGGCCTGGTGCACCATCTGGACTCGGCGCTACGTCTCGGGAAGCCATCCTCTTTACTGCCATCATCAGCTCTTCCTCCGTTACATAATAGTCCTCCTTCCATTCTGATGTGGCAGCCTCCCCCTCCCCCTCCCCCTCGCTGTCCGGAGGGATGAGGGAGTGGAATGGCTCCGGTTCTCCTGGACAATTGTCCTGTTTTGGGAACAGGGTTCCAATTATGTTGTTCAGGGTATCCGGGTCCATGTTCTCGGTCAGTGGAGGGGCCGACGGTCTTAGTTTGTTTAATACCACCTTGTACGGCCGTCCCCACGGGTCTGACTCCACTGACTCGATCAGTTCCTTCCAGGACCGTATCTTCGCGTTCTTGATCTCCCACTGCAAGGCTCTTCTAGCTTCTCTCTACCTTCTGTACGCGTGGGAGATCTCTTCTTCGTCTCTGGTCCACCTGCGACGTTGGGCTAGCGCAAATCTTCTACGAGCCTGGCTGCATCTCTCCCTCAGATCTTCTATGTCGGGATTCCACCAGTAGACCGGTCAGTGGAAGCCTCTGCAGGTGGTGGTTCGTGGCATTGCGGCGTTGCATGCTGCGTGCATCATCTTGCGGAGTTCTTCCGCCTCCTCATCAACCGATCTTCCTGTCGTGGTGTCTACAGCATCCCAGCTCCAGGCTGAGACGGTGACTGCCGCCCGCAGTGTCTCCTTGCCTCTGTCCTTGAGACGCCATCTGGGCGACCGGGCGCCGGTCCGCTTCGTTCTTATACTGCGGATATCCGCCTTGTCGCTGTACAGGGCCAGCTCCATGCGCACGTAGAGGTGGTCGGACAGCGTCTCGGTACCCTCCGCCACTCGCCAGTTCTGTATCCTTTTATACAGCTCTGGGGTGGCTCAGGTAATGTCCACGACCGACGCCCCCCTCCACGCTACGCATGTTTGAACCGCTCCCCTGTTTGCCAGCAGAAGGCCAAGACCGGCGGCCCAGTCAATCAGCCACCTTCCTCTTGCTGTAGTCTTACTGTTTCCCCACATGGTTGAGTGGGCGTTGAAATCCCCGAGGACAAGTACCTGGCGAGGATGACACTTTCTGACGCAGGCTCCCACCTCGTCCAGGTAGTCCCCGAATGCGGCCATACCGCTGTTAGAGGAAACGTAGTTTCCCACGACTGCTATTCCTGCCCACTCGATCGCGACATATCCGTTGCCGCGGTCGAGTAGCGCGCCGTGGGTGCCCAGCACTGGAGACCAGGTTATGGCCACTCGTCCGCTTGTATCCTGCACCCAGTTTGGTGCGTCTGGTATACGGTACGGCTCGGCCACCACTGCGAGGGCTATCCTGCTCTCCCGGATGGTCTGGCAGAGCAGATCTTGAGCCCGTCTCGCATGCCCTAGGTTGCACTACAGGAGTTGGAGAGTCCCGTATGTGCTAGTTAGTCTCCATGGCCTCCTCCCGGCCATCTTCTTTCACTCGGGCAGAGCTCCCTCTGTTGTTGTTATTGTTATCGTTTCCTCTAGTTGCTGCCTTCTTCTTTCTGGTTTTTTTTGGGGGGGGGGTGCATGCTACTCCCCCCATTCGATGTCCTGCCGGCGCTCCAAGCTATTCGCACAGCGGACAGTTGGGTTTTGCTGCCGTGCATCCTCTGGCCTTGTGGCGGCTCATGCCGCACCGATAGTACAGGTTGCCCCTGTCCTCGGCTGATGTGCAGGTCGCGCTCACATGCCCCAACTCCAGGCACCTGAAGAATTGGAGAGGTCTCTTGGGGTTGGCCGTTACTCTCGCCCACGACCATCCTATTGCCACCTTCTCCTCTTGTGCCAGCTTCCTTGCACCAGCTACTGGGCATCTCATCCATACGGATCCGAGCCCGCCTCTGGCAACCCCAATCTCGCCCAATTGCAGCTCCTCTTTCTTACAACCTGCCGCCAGGACTAAGATATGGCGCAGTTCCTCTTTCTTGACGGATACGTCAATGCCCTCCACCCTGATTTCTGCAGTTTTCCGTGGGGCCGCTATCCGTACCGCTGACGGGTCTAGCGTCTCCGTGAGTTTCGCCGCCAGCTTGGAGGCTTTATCTCCGTCTTTATCCCCCGGGACTTTAATTATTATGGCCCCGGTCATTGCTTTTCGCATCTCTACTTTATCTACCCCTATCTCCTTAAGGGATATTTTCTCCCTCGCTTGCGCTAGTACATCCGCGTATGACATGCCGGCACCCCCGCTCAGGGTTACCGTTACCGCGGATGCTCGCGGAGTGCGAGGGAGGGTCGCCGTCCTTGTTGTCTGCCCCGGTATTTTCCTGGTGGCAGTCCCTGTACCGCTCGGTCTCGGCGCATTCATGCCTTGAGCCGGCCTGGGTGGTAACCTCCTCTCTCTCCTTGGTTATTTTGCGGTGGTAATTTCCTTTACCCTTCTTGTCTTTTTGGGCCTTACCACCGTCCATTCACCTTCCTTGTCGAGGATGCCTGACGGCTCTGCTGCCCGCCTGGCCGGAGCTGTTGTGGCCGGACCTGCTTTTTCCCTTCCTTCTGGGGAGCTGGGTCCCCATCCCTCCAGGTGCCTTATTATGGTCCTTGTAATTTGTGGGCCCAGCTCTTCCATTCTCCTCTCCAGTGCGTCCATTCGTGCGCCGCCGCTCCTATCCCTGGACGGGCGTGTCTGGCCGGCGCATCGTGTACCCTCATGGGCGCAGGCAGGTCTCCTTGCCATCTCCTGGCGGAGAGCCGCGTTTTCTTCCTCCAGGTGTGCCGGCCTTGCCTCTACGCTGTCCGCTCCTGATAGTCCTGCGCTGCATCCTTCGCAAGACCTCTTTCTGGTCCGGTCCTTCCACGCGGCCGAGAAGAAGGCCGCTGCATTTTTTAGGGCTCTGATGTATGTACCCTTCAGGTTTGTGGAATTCACAGCAACCTTCATCACTTCCGCTACCTGCCTGGCGTGTTCCGCGCTCACATCCGCAGATGAGCTCGTCCCTATCTCCAGAAGCAGTTTCTTGGTGATGTCCGGAGACAACGATGGCGTCGCCAGCTTACGCTTCTTTCCCCTCGACAGTGTCGATGATGCTACCGATGAGTGCGACGCCAGAGACGCGTCCGACTCATCATCCTCTAACCTCGTCACCTTGTGCGGTTTCTTCTTCCTATGGGTCTTAGCTTCCTCTATTGCGGTAGGGACACGAAAAGTATCCTTTGCTCCCTCCGCTGACCCTTGTGGATTTTTTGTTTTCCGCGTGGACGACTCGTCCACATCCATTCTTCCTTCCCTAACTTCCTTTGCTTCGCCAGGCGTATGAACGCGTCCGGGGGCCTGGCGGTCCACCCTCGAACGGCCGTGGTTGTGCGATGACGACGCAGCGGGGCCCACTTGACCACCCGCGGCTGCGCCGGTACTGGGGTATCCCTCCCCTGCACCGTAAACGTTTTTCTTTGACGTGTCCTTATCCATCATTTTATTTGAATTTTGCCAAGTCGTCAACAACGGTGTTCCATCCTGGTGCCACTCACTCTTTCGCACCCCACCCCAGTCTATGCCGGTGCAGGATGACCGGAAGCCCCACGGGAAGGTGAGGTGAGTGGTCTTAGCAGGTATGAGCCCACCAACTTCTCCGAAGTTCTCTGCACCGGATCAGCGAGCTGACGGGCGCCAAAGGCACAGATCAGCCGCCACCCGATTATAGGAGAACATCAGATCCATCGAGGTTTCCCAGGGCGTGGTACTACGCCTGCGATGTTGCTTGCGACTATTTCCAAGGAAAATATTAATTTAATTTCAGTGCATGTATTGTTGTATTATTATACTAATACACAGTGTATGTATACTAGTAGATTAGTACGTAACGTGAATTACTGACATATGGAGCAATTTTTAACCAAATGAATATTTATGAATGAAATAACTACATATTTTTTATAGTAATAATTAGTTATTCTTTGTAGTAAGAAATATTAGATTATAAAAAAGTTAGATTTCAAAACAAACACGGCGTAAGCAATAACCATTGTTACTTAACCTCTATCAAACACAGGAGCTGATATCAGATTACTTCTCAGTTTCTAAAAAACAAATCGAGATGAAACATATCCTATTCTCTTTTCTGGATAATAAACTATACGATAGAGAAGACCTTATCAAAATCTGTTCAGTTCAGTTTTTACATACCAAATTTAGTTCTTTGGACTCCAAAACTTACGCTGTTTCTCGATGACTATCTTCAATATTTTATCCAGACACAACCTTTTACTGCTTTATTATGTATATAGATACAGCATTATCATAGTACATAAATAAATATTTCGTTTAATAAATTCAGAATATTTAAATTTCAGATTTCAAATTTGGAGTATTACAATTTTATATTATTTTTAAATGATTAAATTAATTATAATTACTTAAATTTTAAATAAATATATTGTTACAAAATGGATGTACTTATAGCGTAAGTACATATATATAAGAATATAATCTTTGAATCTTAAAAATAAAGTCTTAGAATAGAAAATTATCAATAGTTATCATTTTAAATTCAGTCACATAAAACAAAATTTTTATTTAGTCAATGTCTCTATGTATGTATATGTTTGTATGTTTGTACGTTGCGAGATATGTTCACATACGAAATTGATAAAGTAGAAAATAACTGTTTATATTATCTGTTGGACATCTAGTATGTTTCTTACTATCTGTTGATAAATCAAAAGAATGTGAGATATAATAAGAATTATATGTATATTTAAAAAATATATCTTTACTTTAATATCTTAATCAATTTCCTCATTTTAATCATTTTAATGCACTTGCTCGTATATTTACATAATGCTTCAAAAATCAAAAAATTATTTTCATTCTTTTCCATTTCACAATATAATATTTAAAATAGATATACATATATCTATAGTTACAATTTAAAATTAAACAAACAAATTAAAAGAATAGAAGAAACAATATATACTGTGTAATCGTTAATATGATTGTGAACTGAAAACTAAGAACACGATATACATAAAAATTAGCACACTTAAACTTAAACATGCAACCGGAAGTAAGAAGAGCTCATAAAGGAAAACGATTTATTTTAAAACAATGGAAACAATCGATTAAATTAACTAATCGCTCAACTAACATTTTATACAAAATTTTGTTTATTAAACCAAATAATGTTGTTTACTACATAATGATATTATTAAAAGAATAAACATTAGGAAAACTTATAATTATGTAAACTTTAAAATATTGTACGAATATAAAATTAAATCATATAGCATAGATTCAGAAAACTGATTTTAAAAGTTTATTTTGAATTATACATGCATATATTATACAGACAATCATAATACAGACAAAATCTATACTCCAAACTTTATATAGAGAAATTTTTAGAACTTAATCTTCACAATAATCTATATTATGAAATATTCTTTTCTTTTAATTATTTTATGAAAATTAAAAAAAACATGTACAATGGTTACAAATAGTATTTGCACATATCTTTATTTTCCAACGAAGCATACCATTTCTTACCAAGTTCTGTGCATTTCATTTCAAAATACTATTATAAATACAGTGATGTGCAAATAGATTTTTTTCGACAACTGTATATGTTACTAATACAAAATAAACGAAATGAATATAGCCGATACAGGTTATAAAGTGTCGATAATGTATCAACCGACCCCAAGCAGTTACAGCGCTATCTATAGATAGGATATAAAATTGTGGACTTTCTTTTTTTGAATGAAAACGTTCTTAATATTTTATCTACGAGATTCATACTTACAAAACGTTACATATTACTTATTGTTAATAGACACGCTTGTGCGTGAGCATGCGTGTGAATACATGTTCTTGTATGCATATGAATGTGTGTACATACAATACATGCTGTACATAGTGCACATATCATATATATACATATTTACACACACACACAAAACACAGAAGGCATATATATATATATACACTACTATACAATTTACTATACAATATATATATCTTTTCTCTAGCCTATTAAAATATTTATAAATATTTATATAGTTTATTATATTATTATCAGAATATTATAGGCCTTTAGATTAGAATTAGTAATTAATTAATTACTAACTAGTAATATATAATATAATCTTAGGGTACAAACAAAAACCTATTACGAACTATGAAAGAAAATGTTATATGTTAAGAAAATAGATATTTACTAATTGCAATACTGATACATATAGTGAAATGAGGTACGCTTCGAACACTCATAATTCAATAAAGAATAAAAAATAAGGAAAACTTTCTTAAGAAGAGATAGCAGTACCACACGCCAACTTTAAGGCAGCGAACGCATACGATGTGTCACGTGGGGAGGAGCGACAAGCGCATATTCCAGAGAAACCTGGCGCCCTAGTGGCGGTCTTTGGGGCGGCCATATTTTCTCTCGTGGATTTTAGTCACGAAGGTGGTGGTTCGCTGACAATTTCTGGGATGCGCCGTTTGAAGACATTCTCGCGTGTTCTATACTCATAAATAAGTGATCAATGCCAATCATGGCTAAACGGAGTAACAATTTGAGTGGAAGACGGTCATCGTCGCATAATACGAAACCCTACGATGCAAACAATGTGAGTAGTATCTCCTTGGCACGAGTCTGCCGCGACAGAAACGAATTTGCCTCACATCCAATGGTTCTTCGCGCCTTACCGCTTAAATTAGACCTCCCAAGGAATTTGCTTTATGTACCAACCTCTTTTCGGACTACCTTTTGCATGACCTATGTTTTCCTAATGTGCTATTTCAACGGAACTGGACGACGTCACGGTTATGTGAATCCATTCGATAACCTCAATCTTTCTCATACTAAGTAGATACTACAATACTTCGCTCATGAGATACCTATCAAGACGCATATAACATATAACCTTGAAACGTGATTCCTTACCAGGAAAATCTTGAGGAATGTATTATGCGATTCAATTCTCGTAAATTTATCACTCTGTCAACTTAAAGAAATTTAAATGTTACCATTTGCATCTAGTATGTATGCGAAAAAGACACGCGTAACGTTGGAAAATCACGTTTTGCGCAAATTCATGCAATATCTTGTAATCTTTTCTGGAGATCATTTCTTTTCTTTCAAATGATAATATTCGTTTAATTCAATCGATTTAAATAAATATGCAATTTAATCTGTTTTCGGTCGAATTGTTTTAACCTCAATTTCTAAGAATGACCTTTTATGTATTTTAATTGTTACTGTGTTTACGCAACTACACATGTTAGTTTGACGAAATATTTATAGATAAATCTTATATCTTAATAATTAACTTTTCATCCCTAATTCTATATATATTTGTTAAAATTATTATCTAACAAATATATTAAATAAAATATGACTACATATAATACAAACATGTATAATGTACATGAATAATTTCATTTTATTTAATATAAGTATATATACATATAACTTCTTTCCTTTGTATAGTTTGTATTCCATTTGTTTTATTAATATTTTTTATTATGTTTATTATAATACTACACAATTAATATTATATATATGAATATTATAATATATGTATTATTTAATATTTCTTTCCTTTTTTTCTCTCTCGAGGAGGGGAAAATGCTATTACGCATACCTAGTGATTAAGTATGTAGGACTTGGGGGATGGAGTCGCCATATCCACTAAAAACCCCTCCTCTATCTGCTCCTCTTATGGTACAGGAATCAACCCTGGAACTACCTTTCGACATTACTTCAGGGTTGGCTTTAGTGTGCACCCTTCACTAGTTTAGTCTTTTCAATTTAGTCTACAAGCTTGTCTTTTCCTCCTTTACACAATCATTTCTTGCACTTGTCTTTCTTGCATGATCTTCTTGAAAAAATGCTTTGAACCTAGTCTAATTGTTCTCTTTCTTGGTTACTGCCTCTACCTTTCTACCGTAAGTAGTATGCCAATGTAGCTTTCAAATTCAGTCCTCTTGTAAATCCATCCAGTGGTATAACACATGCTCCGCATCGTCACCATTGGTATCACAGTCCCAACATCTCGAGTGATCCTCCTTACTAATTGTCTTTCGATACACATAAAAAATCCTGTATCCAGTCAAAATTTGCATGGTCCAATGATCGATGTATCTTTTGTACTTAAAGGTTAAAGAAGGTTAAAAAAGTACAAGTCCAATTGTCACTTCTATAAAAACTCCATTCCTCTCTCCACTTGTCGACAATGCGTTCTTCCACTGCCCTCATTTTCTCCACAAAATTTGAGGTATCTCCTGCTTTGGAACGGATCTCATACTGTCCCTGTTCATAACTCCTTTTAAATTCATACATGTACTATTTAATATCTATACA
This sequence comes from Bombus campestris, assembly GCA_905333015.3. Classification (NCBI taxonomy): domain Eukaryota; kingdom Metazoa; phylum Arthropoda; class Insecta; order Hymenoptera; family Apidae; genus Bombus; species Bombus campestris. The sequence goes on along the minus strand of HG995129.1, from coordinate 5,659,252 downwards.
TTTATTTCCTTTATATTTCAGTCTTTTGTAAAAAAAGTAGCAACAAAAGTGACTGATCTTTTACCACAAAGGTTATGGATTAGTAAGTGGTTTAATACATCTCAAAATGCTGAAGATATATTAGAGGACAATGGAAATCCTGAAGAGGTTGAATCAGAAGAAGATATTCAGAAACCTCCACCGTTAAAACGACCATGTATTCGTATGGATGTTTCTCATCCACCTGGTACATTTTCAATTCAACCAAGAACTAAATCAACAATTAACAAAGCCAGTTCATCTAAGCAACAATATTTCATTCATGATGAAACGGTAATATATAAAAAGTTGTTAATTTGAACACATTTTCTTCAATTAATGTTTTTGTAGAATGAAGATTTTTCTAAACCTGCAATGGCTGGACCAAGCGGGATGAGCCATTTAGTATCTTCTACACCTGCAACACAATCAGATATTAGAAACATTGCACCACAGAGGTCGGAATTAAATTCATTAGTTGCTACTACAAATAATGGAACTGCAAATGGTATGGATGATAATTCTGAATCCAGTGAGAGCACTAGTGGTTGCAGTTCTCTTATTCCACAAACTAATAGACAAGAAGCTCCATCAAATGTCTCTTATAGCTCTCCATTCTCTAATAGAAAAAGGTTTAATAATGACAAATTAAATTTCAGTAAGTAAACTTTATCTTCTTTGTGATTTTATATTTAATAAAAAATATTTTTTCATGTTTAAATATGTCAAAAATATATCATTTCCTCTTTTAAAAATATAAATTTTTATTCAAGATATATTTTAATATACAAATTTTTTTTAGCCAGCCATATACAGTCTCCAAGATCTTTATTTTTAGATAATACCCGAGATTCCTTAAGTAGTCGTAGACCAAGCTTTAATGCATCAATCATGACAAACACGCCGGATCGTGCATCTCCCTTGGCATCTCCATTTTACAGTGGAAATACCACTTTTGGTGGAGCAAATGCAGCTGGTCTTTATAAACGAGGACGTAATTTGTTTAATAGTTCAAATGAGGTATGTGTTGTTAATTTAAATTATTGTTCTTTAACTACTTTCAGTATTATTTATGGTATATCAATTGTTACTAATTTCAGATTCAACTTCAAGTTCCTAAAAGAACAAGTGTTGAAGTAAAACCATCTAATACAGATTCATCTGGTATGAGTCAAACTGCTAAAAAAATATTGGAAGCATTAGAACATTTTTCATCGCCAATAACTGATGCTAAAAAAATTCCATTAAAAATGATGAATAATATATCACCACCAAATAAAAAGAGATCTAGGGAGGAAATGACATCAACAACTAAAGTTGGATTACGTCATTTAACTCGCGAATTAACTGTACCAACCATACCCGATATATTAAAATTGAGACGGCGGCAAAAATTACAAGATACGACAGCTGCAGCTAGAAAAATTGTTTCGGCACGAAGCGAACCACCGCCTCCTCAAGAATATCATTTCAGGTGAATATATAATTATTATCTATTCAAAATATTCGTATGTATAATTATTTGTCAAATAAACATTGGTAATCATTAAATATACAATCATAATATATGTAATTTCTTTTGTATAGGACGCAAATTGATGAAGATTCAAAACATCATGGAAAAATTAAAACCAAAACAGCAAATCTTGAGCAAGAAGATACAATAGAACCAGTTAATTTACCAAACATACCTCTACCTATATCTTCTTTACCTAATTTCAACTTTATGACATCTACTAATACAAATATAGGAAACAAAGCTAATACAGGCAAAGAAGATACCTTCACATTTGCAAGTCCTATAAAAGTAACAAATACCACAAAGAACTTAAAATCTATCAATAATTTCACATTTAGTAGCCCAATTAGTGCTGATAAGCAATCAGTCGATGAATCTAATAATTCAGATTCTCCTTTAAAAAGAGTTGGTGTCAAATCCACTTCATCAAATGACTATGTACCTCCTGTAACACAAAATTTTATTTGGTCTGCTTCATCTACAGCTCCTAGACTAAAAGAAAAAATAAAGAATAATGATAAAGCTATTACTTCGAATGAATTAAAATCAGGAAGTGTTATGGATATTCTTTGCTCTAAATCTAATACAACAAAAGCTGAAAAATCAGATGAATCAAAGACGCAGTTAGAGTCAAACAAAGAATCAACCAATAATAAAACAAATACAATTGACCTAGATACAATTAACGACGATAATATTAAAAAAATTGGAAATTCACAATCCATTATACAAGATACTTTAATTATGTGGGAATGTTCTGAATGTTTGTTTAAGAATAACAATTCTGAAACACAATGCTTTGCTTGTAAAATTACCAGAACCAGTTTTAAAGATAAGAAGACTTCTGAATTGTCAATATCAAGCAATGTCCGTGAATCAAAAACTACAGTAAATGATAATTTTGGCTCACAGTTTAAACTTTCAAGTAATCAGTGGGAGTGTACATCATGTTTTGTAAGAAATAAGCAAGCTGATACTAAGTGTGCTGCGTGTAGTGCACTAAAACCAAATACAAAGCAAGAAACGAAATCTGGGAACTGTCCTAAATGTAAGTTAAATGATTCTGAAAACCCAACTACGTGTACTTTTTGCAATACATCTAAATCAAGTATATTAAAAATGAGTGTACAAGACAGTACGAGTCCTACAGATAACACAAATATTTCTGTATGTCAGAATATAATCAATACATCAATTAATGAAAATGAAGGTATAGATAAATTAAACTCAAACAAGGATACATGGGAATGTCCTTGCTGTATGGTTAGAAATCTTCTCTCTATTGATTCTTGTCCATGTTGTAATACAGCTAAACCTAGTACTGGGATTGCTACTAAGAATGCCCCTCCTTTATTTCCAAATGGATTTGGAGATAAGTTTAAAAAACCTGAAGGTGCATGGATTTGCAACACTTGCATGCTACAAAATGAAACAAAAGTTACTACATGTGTAGCTTGTGGTGATGCAAAGCCAGACTCAAAGAAACCAGATAACTCTACTTCTACAAATACTAATTCTAATTTACAATTTAATTTTGATATGCCTGCAAATACTAGTGGTTTTAAATTCGGTATTGACAAAGCTGATCAAGAAAAGTCTGATACTACAATATCCACAAATGGTTTTAAATTCGGTGAAAAACAACAAAGTAATCAAACTGGTCAATTTACATTTGGTATTCAAAAGGAAGATACAAAAGCAAGTGAAGTACAGAAACCTGATAATAATGTCTCTCTGACCTCAGGAAGTGGTTTTGGAGTTCCAATTAAAGCAAATAATGCTGAAAAGACTGATGTAAAACAAGATTCAGAAAACGTGGGAAAAAGCTCAACACCGCTATTTTCATTTGGTATAGCTAAAAGTGAAAATGGAACAATAGAAAGTGATAAGCAGATTGTAAATGTAACAACTTCTACATCAATTGCACCTACCTTTACATTTAATATGCCTAAGCCTAGAATTGAACAGTCAGACATAAAAGAAGATAAACAAACTCCTTTGCTGGAAAACACTGTGACAGAAGCTTCAAAGCCAAACATAGAAGTTACCGAATCTACTACTACTAATACAAATACATTACCTTCAGTAACTCAAAGCAGTATACAAGAACCTAAATCAACTGCTGCATTTTCTTTTGTTGTACCAAGTAGCACAAGTGCAATTACTAGTAGTGCTTCTACAACTGTGGTATCAAGTCTTCCACCCTCTACTCAATCTTCCTTTACATTTCTTGAATCAAAATCAACTACACAAGCACCAGCTGTATCAACATTCGGACAGATATCAACATCAGCTCCTACTTCTAATTTATCTAATACCTTTACATTTGGAAACAGTAAAGCAAAGGAAGGATCCTCAATAACTAAAACTTTTAGTACATTGCCAAATGCCTCTCCTGGAAGTTCATTATTCTCAAGTATTTCTAGTGGTCCATCACTGTTTGGCAATAATGATACAAAAACTGTACCAGCATTTGGACAAACTTCAACTGAAGATAATAAACAACCTGCATTTTGTGCTGCAAATACAAGTAAATCCTCGACTTTTGTAGTATCAGGGAATAAAGTACCAATATTTGGTAATACGGAAAATAAACCTAAAATTTTTGGTTCAACTGACCCAAAAATAAGTGTATTTGGAAACACAGATAATAAACCAACATCTTTATTCAATCCATCACTCCAAGCACCAACTGCAACACCAGCCTCTTTTGGCGCACCGTCAGTTACATCAACGCTTTTTGGATCATCTGTTACTCCCGTTTTTGGTAATAATACTGCTTCGACGTTTACTACTGAGTCAACACCTAACATATTTGGATCTACCTCAAAGTCAAATGAAACTAGTACACCAAATTCAAACATATTCACGTTTGGCACTACTCCTGCTCAACCAATAGCGAAACCAGCAACTGGATTTAATTTTTCTACAAATACTAATCCTGCTGAATCAACTCAGAAACCTTTATTTACGTTTGGTAGCAATTCATCTACCCAGAAAAATGCTAATTTATTTGGGAATACATTCAATAATCCTGCATCAACTAATTCTTCTGGCTTTCTATTTAATGCACCTAAACCGGAAGCATCAGCATTTGCTCAACCTGCAGCAACAAATCCAATTTTTGGTGCATCACAACCTGGTACACAGAATCAAGCGTCGTCGTCGTCGTCGTCGTTCTCGTCTACTCCTTCAAATACAGGATTTAATTTCGGATCTACAGCACCTGCTGTTACGTCAGGTGGTTTTAATTTTGGTACTGTAAGTATACTAAAGTACAAGATGTCAAGATGTCTTGAACAAGTTGAATTTAATTAGAATTAAATTTTAATAATTAATTTGTTTAGGCATCTGCTTCTACACCATCTGCAGGATTTAATTTTAATGCTCCTGGTACTACACCAACATTTGATCCTAATACTCCACCAACATTTAACTTCACTGGTGGTAATGCACCTACAGCATTTAAGTATGTATAAATTATACAAAATTATACATCATATTAATTACAAGAATTGTTTGTTATATATTATCATATTTTATTTCAGAGCAATACCTACTCAAACTCCACAACGGAAGTTCAAAAAAGCCATTAGAAGAATGCGGTAGAGGGCAAGTAACACACGACCATAGTTACACATACACTCGGATGCATTTTTTTATATATATCTCATGCAACCGCGTGTATGAATATGTTTTTGAATATATGCTTAAGTTACGGTATGATACAATGAAAATATACCAACCATCAATGGTCACATCAATGTGGTGGTATACCAAGCATTTTATGTAATATATTAATTTGTCAATAGGATATGCTTGCGTACAGCCACTTGTGTTCTACAGGATCTGTAAATTATAAATTATTTAAATTATACAATAATAACGAAAGATACTTTGATGTTGGCATGAAGCCATTTTTGAAACTATGACAGATCATACATAATCTGCCATCGCATTACTAATACCTTGCCCAAACAAGACACTATGTGTGCGTATTGACGTGACAAATTAATTTGCTGAAAGAATACCTCGATAAAGAAACCTAACAAAGCACTAAATACATGCAATTTATTGAGGATAACAAGTGGGAGTGTATCCCTCAGGTAAGTATAAATCATTCACAACTCGTAACAATACTTTTGTAACTGAGAAGCGAGAGGGACTAAATAGTGCCGAAATACATTATTAAAAATTATTTTTTGTAATGAAAGAAACATTGTAATAACTTGTAATGCCCTTATTCTTATATTTGTATGTAAAAACAATCATCTGTACCTGACTACTTATTTTTAATGTCTTCAGTATACAGTTTTACATAGTCAGGTACACAATCTTGAAGGAGCTTAACGAATGAGAAATATATGGTTAACAACAGAATTCTTTTATTCATTTTCTCTACAAATTTTGACATGTTACGAGTATTGTGAATTGATTGAATATCAATGAAGTCCCACTGCGTATAGACATTAATTATATTTTCATTAGAATTGTGCGGACAGTTCTACAGTCATTGTAGTACTAGTCCAAGAAAAATGTATCATAAAAAAAATGGCATTCGGATAGTACAAACTCACGATTACTGAACGATTGCATTGAGTAGTCGAAATTGTATATTTTTTTTATATATTGAATGAACTAATTCTATAAGAATATACTGAATGCCATTTTAATAGAATTAAATTATAGTAATGTTGCGTGTTTTACCATAGAATGAATGAAAAATGAATCAAGGAGTATATTGAATGGAAATAAATTATTATGGGGCTTCTAAAGAGTTACTTTTTCTTTTGTTACTAAATTGAATGTATTTTTATAGTAAGTTTCTGAAATTGTTATTAACTTTATATATTATCGTTGCTTCTACTATGTATATCATGAAAACTTATCAGTCTGTATTACAGTAAAACTAAATATATTACAATAAAATTCATGGAGATAATATTACAAAATTACACATAATTTTCAAAAATTGTAGATACTTATTTTTAAGTCAAATAATTTCCTTTTTTTTAAGATTCACTTATTTCTTTGACAGCATTTTTACATTTTAATTGCAGTGTTTGTGAAATAACAGATTTTTACAATGAGTGCAGTTTAGCCTAGAGTGATGTTAAAGTAAATGTAAGTATAGGAAAGTTGTTTCCAAAATATTAAAAAGCCATAAAAGTAACTATTATATTTGGAAGTCCCTAAATACAGAAAGTAGTTAGTTGACGTGTTAATGATTAATGAATTAATATGAAATCATGCACGTCCTATTTAAGATTAGGATAGTTATATCTATATTGTTGGCTTAAAATTGACAGTAGCCAAGAATAACTCGGCACAAGACCCACCTTCTGCCATAGTAGATATATAGGTACAAAACAACTCTGTTACATATTGTTACTTTATATGTTGTGTAATATTTACATTATAGGTTTTAAGGCGTTTTTAATTTCTGCATATATTTTCAAAAACTAAGAATAATAGATAACAAAGAAGCCTTGATTTCATGTTGATAATTTACAAATTGCATACTCTGCAAATACCCTTCGTAGTTGTTACCTATTATACTAGAATAGTATTGCTAAGTATGTGAAAAAACGTATCAACATAATTAATCAATTTTTTCTTTGTATAATTGTATAATTAAAATTACAATTAATCTACCGTTTAATCGTAGAACGAAATCTATAACAATTCAGTAATTGAAATAAACTAGTTAATACTTACAGTACCTCTTAATGTTATCCTTTGTATAAAAAAATCTGATCTACGAAGGGTTCTTCCGCACATAGTTATATTGTTTAACTTAAGGAATTATAGCTTTGTATAATTACCAGTTGAAATACTAACCAATGGTAAAGTGAGGCTGCGCTGAGATATGTCTATGCTGCTGTCTTACACTGTGAACATTCTCTGTCGAGGCTGTGTCGTCCATTTGTCTATCCTTAGACAAATTTCCAAATTAATGAATATATCAAATGCTGCCTGAAAGGGGCAATACCTTTATAATAAATCTCGTATATGGCCTTAAAAAACATAACGAGCGCGTGACGTATATGTATTATCGATTGTACAGCAAATCATATTGGAATTGTTTTGTAGCAGTTTGTACTCTCCATTGCAATATATTTGCATAAATACTTGAAGAGCATTACATTAAAATCGTTCAACAATAGATATGTAACATCTTGTGACTCATAGAATTTGTCTTTGTATTTATTGTAAATACTATAAGTTTAAAATTACTTCTTATTGTGTATTAATTCGTGAATTAATTACATCTTAATTGTAACAATTCAATTGCATTATTTGGAAAGTAAAAAAATGTGTAATAATCATATGATAAAGATAAAAAATTTATCTATAAAAAAAATAACTCGATAAATTGATAATACATTTTTTAACAAAATGTACAAAAATCCTGTGAGTTATGAGATGTAAAAGAATGAGTCAAATGTTCTGAGGCCTTATTATAATCTTAGTCCATGAAAATTATGTATTGTACTGAATTTACATGAATATCTGTAATGATTATATTGAGAATGTATTAATTAATGATCTAATGTTCACAAATGGGAGAGTTTGTTATGAAATAAGTCCAATGACTGCCTGTAATTAAATAAAATATACATGGGAGAATGTTCACTGTATGCTTCAGGTGCTATGGAGATGTTATAACATTCTCATGACATGGTATAATGTTAGATAATATTGTAAAGGAGTATCGGTGTTTCTCAACCGATAAACCATTTATAATTCAATAATTTTTACTCGCACAAACAAAGCATGAAAATACAGATAAAAACAGAAATACTTATTAAATCGCAAATATTTTATTTAAAGAGAAACATGAAGGGGCAAAGATATATTTGATTCATTGAAAAGTACGTAATAAGCACAAGATTATAATTAAAATAGTAATGTACATTACATAGGATGGAACTAGCATCTATTTACGAAACTGATGTATAAATGTAATTATGACGAATGAAAAACTCGATAGCCTCATATTGTATAATTTATTGAATAAATGTGACGTTGCTTTAACGCGTAACATTTGCGATGACGAGGGCTATTGAGCTCGTGTTGAGAAACACCGTGAATAGGATACATTCACGTTAACATTACTACCATTATTATTCTTAATACTATCCTCCACTGTATTCATAATAACTATACTATACAGTACTAGGATATATGAAAAATATCAATTGAAAACAATGTTTAATTTTGGTTTACATTTTTATTTTGTAGCTAGTAAAATAAAGATTTTAGGAGGGCATTTAGATAATGATGCGAACCAAGGAGTTTTTAACTATGTACAATTAACGTATAATGTAATTACACTATGAACTTTAATTTTCTTTTTAGCAAATAAAATATGCGAGGACAAAAGATGCACGTAGTACTTCGTAAAAACCCTTTGGTTCGCATAAAGAAAGTAATCGAAAAACGAATGTTAGAATTCAATCGCAATCTTGAATTCTTAGATCAAATGTATTTGTTTCATGATTACATTTTACGTTGCTTTTTATTTCTATAAGTATCAAGCTCACTCCTTAACAGTTCCTCAAAGAGAATATACAAAATAAGAAATCCATACTATAACGTACTCTAATATTCGTGGTTTTAACATCCTGATATATATATATATATATATATATCTGTTCTATACGTTTTTTTAGTAAAAAATATCTTATTTTAATTACGTGGTATATTTCAACTCATAATACAGAAAAGTAAAGTATCTTCTTGGAACAAAATTAGAGTGGGCAAAGTATATAAATATTTTTTTCATAATTCAAAAATTTAAAAAAATTCAAGTGGTTATAAATTAGATTAATTCTACACAATTCTATACAAAGTAGCCCAGTTATTACTAATTAAAGGTTCCAATTCATTATTGTGTAACATTATCTACTATAAAATCTACGTATTCAGTTTTCGCTTACAAGAGCTATACAATTATACAACATTAAGTCATTTTCTTATGTGGTACAGCTGTATGAGGAGTTTATGCAGAAAATAAAAATTATCTAAGATTGAGATACACTGAGTGTTTGACTTATTTAACCTGATTTTGGCACACTCTGCACAATCTGTGTTTGTAATGCCGCGTTAAGGTGCTTTCAAAAGACTGAAAATGAGTAACATATATTAGGTTATTGTAAATCTTATTGTAAAAATTATTTACAAATTTTATACAAGTTTCAATTTCGTCCACTAAAAATTTTAGTTGTATATAATTATTTTTCTTTTAACATTAATATATTAAGGACAAATTTTAAATAGGAAAAAAAGATTGCTATAATTACAGAGCAAATCTACTTCCTCTTATACATATGGGAATTAGGTAAGAAAATGGCGATAAAGAATTGAATTAAAACTTCTGGCACGAATTTTATTCCGAGATTTACAACAAAAATGTTTCAACTAGTTAAAATGCCGCTTAATCTTGGGATATGAAACATTGACACGTATAACATAGGTAATACAAGACGATGTGGACAATTCAATAGTTTGCAATGAACTGATAGAATAGATTCATTTTCTATTTGCTTAGTGTGTTGTGTTTGCGTGTGGATAGGCCTCTTGTGCTTCCTAGAGAGGTGGGTTTCCTAATCAGTTGTAATATGACTCACCATCTGATAAATTGAACAGCCAATCCTCTCTGGGCAGCCCATATTCATTACTATTTTTATCACTTCTATCATGATATTATAATTTAGGTACAATCTTAATTATTCAATATTAATGAGAATATTAATAATTATGTTTTATTTTTGCATGAATCAATTATAGATTGTAATTATAATTACTTTATAAAGTTTCTTACACTAAGAATCGTCAGACATGAAGGAATTTTGGGATTTTAGCTCCTCCAATATTTGAATTTGTTGACGGAGAAATAATATCCTAGAATGTTAAAAAAGATCAATTGATATAATTTAATATAATTATTTTCTTTTATATGATTTTAATATAATGATATATACCTTTGTTCCTGTAACGTTGCTTGAATTTCTGTCAGCCTCACTATCGATCGTGCCGTCTTTAACTCTGCCGACACTCTTGTACACTGCAAACTTCCCATTGTGTGTGCTTCTTCACTAAGCTTCTGTGCCTAAAAACAATTACCGAAATATTGTTCAATATATTGTTCAATGATTCGTTATAATATATAATTTTTAAAATATATAATCTACAATTTTCAAAATAATTATATATACATCATATACCTGTTTTTCAAGAATATCAGCAGGAAAGGCACGCACGTGTTGCGTTAAATCTTCCCGATAGTGATTAGCAAGTGATGGTGTTAAGGAAGGTGTTAAAGGAGGCTGTACTCTAGACAATGCTTGTAAACCTGTATTACTTAAATTTCCAAGAGAACCTAATGTACTAAGATTTTGCAATGAGCTTAAACCTTGTACTCCAGAATTCGTCGCCCCAGGACTTGTTACTATGAAAGGAAAACAAGTAAGCGATTATTAATTATTACGATTACTATGATTTTATTAAATACAAATTAATTTACTGATTATCAACATACATTTTCGAGCATCGATACAATCCTGGGTTTCTGAATGTGTGGGAGTAGGTGGTCCCTCACTTGTAACATTGCCACTTGTATCAACCTTTAGTGGAACCATTACGTCATTTCCACTATTATTTCGGTCACCACTAGCTGACTGCTACATAAAAATATAATCGAATTTCTTATGTGTAAAGTTTCTTATTTGAAAGACTAAAACAACTAAAATAAATCAATTAAAATTACATAATATCAAGATACATTATTATCAATTTAACGACACAAATTAGTAAAAAATTAGAGTACTTTTACATATAGGATGTTTCATTTAACTCGAAACGATAGAATATCTCACAAGGGATTAAAGTTATCAGAAAAATGTTTTAATTAAAGTTGTTTGGTTCAAAGAGGGGCATTATATTATAGAAATTGTATTTTTGCAGATCGCAACGTATGAAAGACAAAGATAACATAAATAGAAGAATATCACTTCATGTCTTTCCCTGTATTTTGTATGACAAATTATAGTTAAAATATCTACAAACACTAATAGTTTTTCGACATAAATAGGTTAATATTTTTTCATAGGAAATGCTAAGATTGATCGATTAATGTATTAAGAAATATATAGTTCTATTTAAAAAAAATGAAGTCATATGATGTCCCCTTTCAAACCAAATAAATTTTGTTAAAATATTTTTTTTGATAAGTTTAATCGCTCGTAAGATATTCTACCATTTCCAGTTAAATGAAATATCCTGTATATCTTAAAATTTAAATTGTAATAAAAGTTTATAAGAGTTTAAATGCCAATCTTCAAAAGCAATTTTGTATAACTTTGAAAAAAAGGAAACTAAATATTTAATTCTATAGAAAATGTACAATTTTCAAGAAAAAAGATACAAAAATATTAATTTATGATTAACTAGCGCGTGAGCGTGTGTATGATAATTTTTCATAATACAAAAAATATCATCAATCATTTTAAAATACATAAAAATTTTTTAATTAAGAAGATTTGGAAGTAGAATCAAATTAAAATACGTAAATAGATTTTTAATACAATATTTATGAATGGAATGTAATATCGTTATGTTAATTAAAACGTTATGTCAATTATGTTATATTAATTGAAAAAAACTAATTATCATTAATTTAAAAAAAATAAGAATTTAAACGTGTAAACATAAACTTACTTGTCTAGACAATAGAATAGCAGCTGTTTGAAGTGTTTGTAATGCTTTCTGTGGTGTAATGTCGGGTTGTTCCTTATTGCCTGTGATTTGAGACAAAAGTCTTGGAAGATTTGCTAATGAAACTGGTGGACCTGGAGCATTACTGTTTCCTTGTTGTGTTGGTGAATTAAGTTTTCCAGGTGTTTGTGGTGTAGATGGTGGATGTGATGTTAACCGAGGTAACGCTGTAATCAATTATCAATCTATTAATATAATCTTCCTATTTCTTTCACTTTTCATTATTGTATGTTTGGATAGAACATACCAGTGGCTAACAAAACAGGACCTTGAGGCAGTGGATCATGGGTACAAGATGTCAGAGGTTCGGAGGTTGGAGTAGAATCACCTGGAGATATATCCATATCTTGTGCTTGACGCTCTACTCCCACTTCTTCTCTACCTGGTTCCCGATCTCTTTCGCGTTCTCGTTCTCTTTCCCGTTCTTTTTCCCTTTCCCTTTCCCTAATAGAAACATCTTCTCTGCTACTACCACCACCACTTCCACTGCATGAGCTCCAATATTCTCGTTTGTCGGACTGACGCGATGATTTACCATCTCGCACACTGCTACTATTTGACCGCGAGTTGGAATGTTTATCATGACCTACGAGCAAAAAAATGAAATTCTATACTGAACAATTCCTTTAATGTTAAATATAATAAATGTACTTATAATGAAACAACAAATCATAATCATTAAAATAAGAGAAATTGTATTTTTGTGAAGAAAGATGCTAACAGTGAGCAAAGAATCGTATTCGAATTAAAGGAATTTATTTAGCGATATAATATTGTTAGACGTACTTGACCTAGAAGAATAATCATTGGACTGACGTTGTCGGTTTTCTGTTCGACTAATCCATTCCCGTGGTTTTTCCCACTGAGAAACTTCTGTTTTGCAGTTGTAATAATACTTCTTGCCCGAAGAACTCATATGTTCTGACCAATCACCAAACCTGGCCGAACGTTCCATTGCACCTCCTCGCTCATCACCACGTTTGTCCTAAACAGACTGTTCTAAAATTTCCGGAAACGATTGAATCGATGGAAAATATTCATATGAATTCCAAAACTTGTTCGAAAAGTTGAAATTACATTTGTCCATGATGTTGATCCTGTGTACCCCCATTGAACTTCAATACTTGACAATTTTTTAACTTTTGAGATGACGCATTATACATAGCAATTTAATAATATTCATTTAAATGTTAATAATTTATCATTAAACTTTTGTATTGTTTATCACATGTGTAAAATATATATATAATATATTTAATTCAAATTGTTCAATAAAAATGTTCTTTTTACCTCCATTATACACTTTCAAATTATTTCTAACTATCTTTTGATTTATATATGCATCGTCTTAATAACAATCATATGAAGTACATTTTATACTGACCTGACAGGAATTATGTGATGGTTTCCTTTGAGATGATGACTCTCTTGATGAATTTGATGATAATTTTATAGGATGTAAAATCTGTAAAAATAAGCAAACAATATTCAGATATTATATATCAGTAATATATTTCTATATAATATTATATCTCAAAAGTATGCAACTTGTATAAAATATAAGCCATTTAGACAAATTGGAGCTGCAACCATATTCAAAATGTTCCACAGTCCAACTACTATGTAAATGCGCAAAAAAATTTTGGATGCAATATTACGGGAAAATTCAATGTACTCATTATATGTAAATAATTTTATGTTTATGAAGTCCAAATAAATTATATTTTTAATTACCATATGATAATCAAACATTTAGAAAATATTGAAAATTATATTTATATTAAAGAGTTAATATTTAATATTACTCAAATCTAAAAATTAATTAGATAATAAATGATAATATTCTTACCTCTCCACTACTCCTATCATGGTTGGTCCTGTGTTCTGAATCTCTGCTCTCACGGCTTCTCTTGTCTTTTGGGGATCGTGCACAATCTACACATATGCAAGTAAGCATGTTACAGCTGAAAATGTTAAGACACAACCCTGTTTTTATACTGAAGAAAGAAGGAATAAAACTTTAATTCTCAAAGAAATTATACAGCCGATTTTGCTATAACACAGATTTCATAATTTTAAAAAATATAATTTAAAAGACATTGAAATAAAAGCACTATTCACTTATTATTCTTAATGAATATATGAAATATAGTTAAATATATAACATCTCTTTTACTACTCATTTTCTTACACAATTATTCTTCTTTATACATATATAGTCTTTCCTTATGTGTTTTACATCTCGTAACAACAATAGAATATTAATTTGCTAAAACATTATTTAAAACAACACTATAAAGATAATTAAAGTAAATTCTAAATAAAAATATATTATGTTCATATCACTTAATCTTGGTATTTATCATTAAAATCCAGATTCATATACATATGTTGTAACATAAATATTATTAATTACAAGTAGTGAGTATGATACATAATATATACATATTTTTATAAATATCAGATCTTATTTTACTACTCTTAAATATGATGCTTTTTTATTGATAATATTTTTTAAATGTATCTTTATTTTATCATATATTTCAAGAACTTACAAAAAATTGTGTTATCTTAAAACTTACTTGTAACATAATTCTCATGCTTTACAAATGATATCAACAGGTTATAGCAAAAATGACTGTATTATTATTTAATATAGAATAAAATTACATTTACCAAATTTTTCATAATATAAATATTTGATAAATCTTTATTGAGCTTTTTGAATACATCTTTAACATATCATATGTTTTGAATACTATTTTAAAGTATGATAATTCTGAAAAATATAAAAAATATTTAAATGTTATTTACCCGAGTACTTGTCCCTAGAGGAGGATAACTTGTAGTCTCTGTTTTCTCTCTCCTTCTTGTATAGGGGCTTGGATGTGTAGCTGCGAGGACTGTCTCTATCTGTTCCCATGCCCATACCCAAGCCCCCTGCTGGACTATAAGAGTTGCCATTTGGGGAATCTCGCATACGTCCCTCGTAACGACTATCTGATGATGTTGTTGATGATGAGTATCCACCCTTAGAACTGTTATATTTTGCGTTCTGTGTGAAAATATTAAATATCAAATATGATTAAATTAAATTTTCAATAAATTACTTTTTTTTGACAGATTAATTTCATAAATGTTAATTTATTTACTGTTACACTATATGTGTACCTCCTGTCTCTTAAAAATGTAAAAAATAAAGTTTAACATTTGATAATGATCATAAAAACTTTCATATACTTCTTATTATATTCTTTATTGTTAGTAATTATGAAAAATATAAAAAATATGTTGTTATGATATAACAACTACCCTACAAAATACTATTGTATATAAAACTGTTTATCATATTAAATTCCAATTCTACACAGGAAATATTTAACAATACATTGTGTTTTTTATTAAAGAATAGTTCAATACTATTTGTACAGCCTATATGAGGAAAGAATGAATGAATTAAGCACAATTGAAATATCGTGTAATTGTTTATTACTTTTACTAAAAAACGATCGTTGCAAATAATGTATTGTAGAAAAAACTTTAATTAATATATACATGCAACACTTCCAATGTACTATTAGTAATCTGCATAATGTAGAAGAATGAATTATTGATTTTCTAAAAGTGAGGTTATGTTTACAAGATTAAGTAAAATTTTTATCTTTTATCAAAAGCAACAAAATTACATCAATTTGCACACTATTTTTTCGATATTGAATATAAGCTGCAAAAATATACTGAAATGTGTATAGAATTAGTGCATTAGTGCATTTTTAATGATACTAACAATTGAATGAATACTTCAAGGACAATATATAATTGAAGCTTTTGCACAGCACTTGAAGAAAATGTCAGACTTCCCGTTATATCTGCCTTAATGTTTTTGATATATAATAAAAAATATAAAAGAAGAAAAATAAATTTATGCTTAAAAGGGTTACATACACTCAAAGAGTATGTATAATTTAATAATTCAATCTGTTTTACATTTATAAGATGAGGTTTTAAGATTTTTCGAATAAAAAATAAACAATAACCAAGTTCACTTATACAATTTCAAAGTATCGAACTTGTAACGTATAAAATTGACTAAACTCATATAAAAAAGAGAACCGATATTTTTCGCAATATATATGATTTACAATTCGTGTCTACAGTCTCTTGTAAAACTATACAAACGAAATTACTTTGACACTCGATTACGGGAATCTAAAGCAAGAATATGCATATATATATATACATGTGAGTAAATATATATATATATATATATATATATATAGCATATACATCATCAATACACACAAACTAAGCGATACTTGCACTGCATGAAAGGGATAAAATAGGCGGGCAAGTTGCACGAGAAATATTAGAAATGCTAGAAGAAAAGAAAATATCGTACATTCGAATATTATAACACAATCTTTACAACTAATCTTTACTAATTGTAATTTAGTTAACAACGGACTGTTAGGGAAAGAAAGATAACGTAAGAAATATGAAAGAGCTACTGACACAGTTGATCACATAATTATCTAAAGAAAAAAGCGCGAATGAAACGAGTGAATTGTTTTATTTGATACGGGAATGAACAGAATCGCGGTAAAATCGTGCGTACAATCGCACTGTGAACGAATTACCCCACTCCTAAACCCCCGACACCAATTGCTCGAATGATATTTACCTGATAGGGATGGGCCTGGTGCTTTTCGAAGTACCTGAAACCATAGAAAACAAATAGTGAATAAAATCGCTAGACAGTGGGCATTCCAGGATGGAAAATGATATTTCCATCGAGGAATCTTTCCCACGAATAGCGGTAGTAGTAATATCGAGTGGGTCGGATGGACGGACTTTGTAGATGAGAGGTGAGGTGAGTAGAGGTTGGTTGTGTCAGGATTGGGTATTTGACGTCGGTACCCTACCCATCGCTGATCCTTTGTGGTTTCCTCGCATGCATTACCATCAATGCCGGTGTCTGTGGGAAATTCGCGGCCTCGGATGTTCCCTTTTTGGTCGGTCAATGTCATAAAAACAACATTAACGCTTATTTAACAGTCAACTTTCTTTCTACCCGGACGCCATGTCACATACGTGATCGGCCGCTAGCGGTTATTATAGCCGAAAAGTTCGAGTAACGTCTGCGCTTCGGTGTGCAACTTCTGTTCTCAGGACCGTATATACTGAACTTTTACGACCGATTTGAATGAAACTCACGTGACAGCGTGGGCCATTTTACGAAATTCTTTTGTCAATTGGATTGACACTACTTGCGACAGAGTGATACAATTTTATATTTAATAGAAGAGACGTGGTTTTTATGTTTGCAGATGGATTAATTTGTGAAACATGCATGTGGTATTATGATAGGAATATATAAAATTATATAATCATATTATTTTATTTATTTTTTCAATAATACATATAAATAATAATTCGTTTTGAAGAAATTTATACTCGTTATATATGTAAACATAGAAAAATGTTGAATTTAAGTAACACTAAATTTTACAATGATAATCAGAGACACGATTATGATTTCGAAAAATTGAATTTATTTTAACATTTGGAGAAAAAAGAATTTATGAAATTTGGATAAAATACATGGTATTTCACTAGTAATGATAAGTAAGAGAAAGGTTATTTTGTACGATATACGAGGGTTCCTTGATGGGTGCGACCGTACCTGTATCTGCAACTTCCGTAGCGACGATCTGAATGTTACGACAACGACGGCGTTGATTTAGCATCGACGCCAGGCGCTGCGTTTTACTCGATTTTCAAAGAATTGTAAGTTTCGAGTACACCAACAACAGGCGGCGCAGATCGCAATAAATTTACTTTCGTGTACGGGTGTGCTGTTGCAAATGCGAAAAACTGAAACTATGAGTTCGCTTATTTGCGAGGAAATGAAAGTGACGGCTATGCCCGTTTAGTTTCATTTTGTTGCGTGTATGTGTAGTAAACGATGTAACACAGTGTGACTGATGGAAGTGGGGGTATTGAGTCTCTGCATTTTTGATTTGCTTCTAAAAACAAATTTACGTTAAAAGAAACTTGCAGCCTCTCATTGTTGATTATTGACTGTTATTCTTTTAATTTTTCTGCATGACATGTCTAAACGTCAATGTATTATGAATCGTATCGATGCTTCGACTATATTAAATATTATGTTACAACACGTGTACGATTATTGCTGACTGTGAGTAGCTCGATTTTGTTTTCTTTAGTTTCGTTGTAATAGCACACGCTTGTTCTATGTATAGCGCAAGAAGTATGTAATAATTCTTCGACTCATAATTAAGAAATCAATTTCAATTAACAAGTAGTTAATAAACATGTCATGTAGAAATCATTGATTTTGTTCCTCGAAATATTTCGTCAAAATATTAAATAAATTATTACGATATATGAAGACTACAGGGAAAAATATGATAAGTTAAATTTCCTATTTTTTTGCAGCAAAGGAGTCTTAAATTCACTACGTTGTCAATCAATCCTGTGTTGCCAAGATTGTCTTTTTATTTGATTTCAGAATAAAACATTTTCTTACTTTTTAAAATTCTTAAGATACTGCTCATCATAATATTATAATATCAAAGATAAATATTGTTTGTTCTAATAATTATGACTTTGGTTTTTGTACAACTTTGTCAACTTATTAGCTATTTTTCAAATACTAGCATCTTTCGATCTGGCAGATTGTTTCTGTTTTTCATTATATGATGTTAAAACACTCCTATTTAATCATAGAGTAGCATCAAAGCCAAAAAATTAACAAAAATGTTCTTATCACGTTTTTCTTTTGTGACCTTTGTATATATTATAATACGTTATATATACATAATCTTGTTGTTTTTTTTAGGTTTAATAAGATTATTTTTAATGAAAATTATGGCTCATTCTACACAGGGCACGAATATAAGCAGTTCTTTTACCTTGATTGACAATTTATTAAACGATAATTCATTGACTAATAAATATTATCATTCTAATATATCATGAGAGGTAGGGAAAGAAAGAAGAAATAAACATATCAAGCAATAACATTCTATAATCTTAATTGAATGTTATTTAATGATAAATTAAAAACATCATATATTTACAAAAAATTATTATATATTTTTATTCTTTTGAATATTTATATAGTTTAGAAAAAGAAATAATAATGGATGAAAAGGATGAGATAGATTTAATATGGATATGCAATAGTCCTATTAATGTCTCAAAGAAATATGAAAATCAAGAACATGAGGATAATGGCCTCATTGATGTTAAATCATCTGAAAATATATTTCCATGGCTCAGTAAATTTAATAAAATAATGTGTTCATCTGTGGGACATAGAAATTACCAATTGTTAAAACATTTACTTTTCCTTTACACACAGTAAGATTATTGTTTTTTTTCTGAAATTAAAAGAAAGATAATAATAACAAAATTATTTACATTAAAGTATATAATTGCATTATAATTCATAGTTTAAAACTAATTGGTCAATATTTTGTATTTCAGAAATATTTTAACCAGTATAAATACATATTGTGAAAAGACACTAGATATGATAAAATTAAAAACTCATCTATGTAACACACTAATATTTTTTCATCTTTACTGGAATGATATTAAAGAGGTATTGTTAGAAATAATTAATTATGAATTTAATAAAAGCGACAACATACTAGTAATTTACTGATGAATGTTTTTAATAGCATGTTAGCGATTGTAACTTATATTTAAGTGAGATGTCAGTGATATTGGGAATATATATAGATATAGAACTCAAAACTTCTGAACACACTATGGATTCTTCTAAACTTGCTTCAAAACTTCTTTCAGCATTATGGATATATTTAAGTAAGTTAAAAAAGGTATAATATAAAATATATTACACCAATAGAATATAATAAAAGATGGAATGTCATTTTTCATACTTATAAGACACAAATAACATTAGAAAGTAATATTTACTTTTGTTTCAGGTAATTCAGAAAAGCATATTTTCAGAGTGCTGCTTAAACTAAAGTTTGCTACTAAAAAATATGCAAAAGTTTGTGACCTTATATTTATGTATGTAAATATTTTATATTCTTTGCTTCTTAGTCTAAAAATAAATGTAGTATAAAAATGTCTTTTTATGTAATATAAACTATTCTTTTTATACCAGGAAAAGTTTTGATAATTTCACAAAGAATGTAGATTCTTTGACAGATGTAGATTATGTCAGGTATTTACTTGTTTTAAAAGTATGGAAAAGGATAAAAGAAACTATTGAAGAGAAAAGGCAATTGAATAAGATGGCTCTAACGATATTAGGTCCATGTATTCCAAAAATGCGTGACGAATTGTTAAACATCATACCTAAAGCACCCACAGGGCTTGAAAATGAGACTATTTGGCTATTGCAATCAAATGCATTTGACTTAAAAACTGCATGCAACAATTTTTTAGTATTTGAAGAAACAATGTTTGCTGAATTTAAAGAAACCCCCTTAACAAGAACTTCTGAGCTGAATTTCCAATTATCACAGGTAAATTTTTTATTAAATAATATTTGCAATGTTTATATAACTTAATTCTTACTTTTTATTTTCTTTTAGAATTTGTCATATGATGTACACAAATTTTTTGCAAGTTATGAATTGAAGAAAAGTCATATAGGTAACTTAGAAAATAATTATTCTTTTGAAGAGAACATGAAAAACAATAAAATTAGCAATCAACAACTTTCTCCACCAAAAAAAAAAAACAAATTTGAGAAGTATAAAAAAACATCGAAATTGAAACCTGGAGAGGTAATCTTAATTAATTTAGCTGAGGAAGATGAATTAGGAATTGACAAAAAAAAAAAGAAGAAAAGATGTCAAAGAAATTTAGAGTGGTTAAAAATGGCAAAGAAAAAATATAAACAGAAACAAATTGATGAAATAAAATATAGAGATCCAACAGAAATTGCAGATGTTTGTAGTGCAGATAACTTTAAAAATTGTTCTAACAGCATTCTTCTAGGAGATTTACCAATTTTAGACAATAAAGTTAGTGAAAGTACAGTAAGTTGTACTTCAACTGAACAAAAATCAGTTCAAAATAATATTGATAATTTGGAAAATATACTTGATCATATATTTGATAAGAGAAATACTGAATTGAAATGTATGTTTCAACATAGGTGGTGTGATACATGTACTTCATCAATAAAACAAACTGATGTGCAATGCAGTAAAATTCTACATTTACTGAAATTTCTAAGCACTGTGGGACAAAATACTAAAGAACCAAAAGCCATATTAAATCTATTGAGAGAAAGTAGGGATGAAAATATGTCTTCTGAAAATAGTTTTTCTTTTAGAAACACAGCTAATGAATCTAATGAAATAGATACTCAGGGTAAAGAATTGTTTTCTCAGCCAAACAGTTCCATAAAGACAATATTCTTGTCAAGCGAGTGCCAAAATAATATTACAAATGTACAATCTATAAAACAACAATTGCCAATAAATACAGATTGTAATGTGATAGAAGAAAATACTTATTGCCAAACTGAATCTGCTTATGTACAAAATGATGATCATTTACATAATTTACGATCTATGAGTGGTCATAATTCGCAAGTGGTAGAGACCATGAAAAAGAACATTGTTCAGGAAATTTATGAATGTACAAGATGTTGTAAGAAGATTGAGGTAAAACCTTTCTCCTATTACAACAATAGTATATTTAGTACAATAAAGAACGAAGATGTAACACATAATACAATAGATAATAATACCATCGATAAAACAACAATTTGTGACAAAAATATAATGTGTATGCTAAGTGATCTTGACAAATGTATGAACGTTTTAAATCGTATTGGTGAACATATTATGACCATTTATGCAGAAAAACAGCGCCTAGAATGTTTAAACAAAATGGACATATGTACTGTTTCTACTACAGTTTTGGGAAATCAGTGTGCAGAATCATCATCATCATCATCGTCATCATTGTCGTCGTCATCATCAGATTGGATACAAAATATTAATTCATTAACAAATACAGAAAAACTTAGTAAGATTTTGGAACTATATGGAAAAAAGAACTTATTGAATGTATGTAACTGTCAAAATCTTCATTTTTTAAATGAATTTCATAAGTCAACCCCTCAATCAAAAGAATATCATTCTTATGGAAAAAATAATATTTTTTCTGGAAGCAAACCATCTTCAAACCTCATCTGTAACCATATAAAATCTGAATTTGAACAATCTATTAAAAAAGAAAATGAAAATCTTGAAATTCTAAAAAATAATATACAAGACACAGATCAACATAAAATTAATGCATTAACAAATAATCAAATTTGTGACATATCTTTTACACATAATCTGGAAAATACTAAAGAATCAAATCAAGATATGCATTGGGAATCTACGTTACAAAATTTGTCACAAGAAGCTAATATAGAAGAATCACGTTCCATAGAGGAATTTGAAAATATCACTATCTTTGATAGTATTCTGAATGGTGATGAACAAGAAACTATTGAAGACGAACAAAAAATTTGGGGAGATTTAAAATCACCATTAATCTATGATAATTCGGATAGTGTATTAAATTGCATTACAGAATTTTTTTCACAGCCTGAACATTTGCATACTACTGAAATGGAAGAAAAGTACATATTGTCAGATGCAGAAGACTCTCAAACATTATTATCTGAAGGCAGCTTTGGAAGAACTGGAATATTAAGTTTTTTATTTGATTTTTATTTAACAAATATGGACTCTCCTTCGAATAATTTTATGTATTCAAATATACAAGCAGTTAATCCTCGGTTGATTGAGAAAACTTTTGAAGAAAAGATGGCTGAGAAGAATGATTTAGAAAATACACTTTCACAAGAGGATAAGGAATTGTGTAGTAATCAAAATCATTCTGTTAATAATAGCGTGGATATGATTGGATTTGAATTGAACACAAGTAGAGAAGAAGTGCTTGAATTTCTTCCAGTAATTAAAAGTACACCTTCATTCTCTGGTCAATCAATTAATTTAGTCAACTCAGATAGCATACTTTCTGAAGAGAAAGAATCGTTTCCTAAATGCAGTCTTTCTAGTCCCACTGATAAGTTTAATGTTGGTAGTCTTAAAGAAACATTTTATATTTTTCAAAAGGAAGATACTATTAATCAAACCCAATCATTCAGTGATATAAAAAATGAAGATTTACCTGAAATTTGTATTTCCAACAACATTCCATTAGATGAATCTATGAACTATATATTAAATCAACAAGAGAATGATATTCATTCATTACAGAAGTATACATGTGTAGAACTTGAAACTAGTCCTTTAGTAATAAAAGAATCTTTAGATTCTTGTGATTTATTGTCTTCCACAGATTTAATATCATGTAATACTGATACAACATTGCAGTGTATTGAACAAACAGATGAAAGTTTTTTAAGACAAAAAAATTCTCAGGAAAACATGCAATACAGTTGTGAAGAAAAACAAAATCGTATTATGAAATGTAGAACAGAAATTAGTGGTCATCCACAATCCAGATCACCTAAACAGATGTTAAAATGTAAAAAGAAAATTAAAATAAAGAAAAAAGAAAAGCAATTATTTTCATCTATTGTTCAATCTAATCACAATGAATTGAGTTTAAGATGTTCACAAATTACTATTGTTAATCCTTTGGATTATCAAGATGTGCAAAATACATGTGAATCATCACTATCAACATTTCACATGTCATATTGTCAAACATCACCTAAAAATGGAAAGAAACAATTAAACTGTGCAAATGTTCAACAATTGAAGCGTATGTCTCAACAGAAGCAACAAATAGTATTAAATTTTCATGAAGATTCTATGGTGAATTCAATCTACAAGGAAGATTCTAAATTACAAAATCTCCAGTGCATCATGGAAGATAATATCTCAGAAGATTCAAGAACGTTAAATGTACCAGAAAAATCATATGCAACTGAAGATAAATCTCATTTCAAAATATCAAAAAGAAATATGAATAATATTACAAAAGCAAATTTTATAACAGATAAAGACATAACTGAAATTTCAAATAATATGAAGTCTGCTAAGTGGACATCACAGAATATAAATGTACAGCCTTCAAATTCTATTAAAGAAGAAGAAATTTTAGATGAAGATATACCTTTGAAGAAAAGAAAATTAACTTCAAAATTTTCATCAACTGTAAACACAAATACAAGTATTAGTTTTGTAAATCAGCAAAAAATGCGAAGAAAGCATTATGTTTCTACAAAGAAAGGTAACTATATGTTTGATATCTTTGGCAATTTGCCTTTTTCCTTGAAATATGAGTCCATTTTCAATATAATTATAGAATATTATTTTGAATAAATAAATAAAATGTCTTATAGCTAAATACTATCATAAAATAATTGTATTATATAAAAAAATTTATATATATATTTTACATCTTATATACGTATCCAATAGGAGTATTAAAAACACATAATGATAGTTCTTTCAAATAAAAGTCGTCATACTTATTTTAATATTTACATATTAAATTTCGAAACAAAGACAAAATTAATAATTTTCCACATAGAAGATCAACATTGGAAGATATTTTAGTACTTTTAGTGTTTCATAAATTCATCATAATTAAAATTCTTTATATAAACAAAAATGCAATTATAAGTATAAAGAAGAATAAAGTTTGTGGTAATTTGTAACTCAAGATTCATATTTATAGCTATAAATTTTCTGGTACCTATAACATTTTCCTAAGAGAAAAAAGTGGTAATGTGATACACATATTTACATATTTTTCATCTACCTTATTAGAATATAATAAATTATAATATATTTATATAAATGTATTATCTTTAAGAAGTAATATTATTCAGAGGTAAGTTTATTTCATATTTTTAGAGTTTATGTAAAATTTTAATATACTATTAGTAGTTATTCATTTTTATGAATGTAATGTTATAATGTTTTTTATAAATATGCATTATATTACATTAAATTATGTTTTTGTTTATAGGCGTGATGTATACAAATAAATTGAAGAATATAGTAGGTGAGTCAATTGAAATGTAAACAAATTTTGCAAATAAGTTATTCCCAACAAAAACAAATATTAGGTTGTCCCAAAAGTTTATTTCATTTTATAAGAAAATGGTAGATGCACAACATTTTTTGTTTTATATTATTTTATTAAAGTATGTATGATTCATTTTGTAGTAACAGAAGAAAATTTATATTAAGCTTTATAAACTGATTAAACAAAGAAATAATATATACACTATTTAATAAATTATAAATACATGCACTTTCTTGAGATTTTTCATAACTACAGAATATTATATATTTTTTAATTGAAAATAAGATACACCATAAAATTATAAATGACAATGACCACATAATAATTTGTAAGAATAATTACAATGATTATGTTAGTTAGTCTTAATATCTCAAAAATTGTTATTATATGATTATATATACTTTTATTAAGAATGATACATATTTTTATTATTCTAACATAGCAAATTTAGTAACATTATTATGCAATTTTAAGCGATAAAAATTATTTTATTTTATTATGATTGTAAAATTACTTGAAAAGATTATGTTGTTATCGTAATTATCTTTTATTAATGGCATTTCAATTATGATACGTTAATTACAGCACAGAATAATGTTAAAATAGAGACAAGTTCTACTGAAACAATAGAGAAGGTTGAAGCCTCTTCCGTTAAAGGAATATTAAATTACAAGGAGAAACAGGAATCATCAGGTGCACTACTCGAAATTTCAACAATGCAAAAGAAATTTGAATCGCAAATGATATCGAAATCATTAAAATGTACAAATATTGCACAAACTGAATTCTGCGCACGACCAGGATTAGAAATTTGTAATTTCGACAAAATAAAAGAGGATGTAAGAGAAAATACATCAAACATTACTAACATTAAGGAATCTATTTTCGAATCTTTTTCTATGAATGAGAAAGATATTTCTAATGCAATTAATGGAACGTGATTGAATGAAAATGTTGGAAATAATGGAATTTCTTATGTTGGTGCAAACTTTAAGAAGCAGGATATAATAGACGATAAGTGCGATAATAATATTCGCAAACATATTAATAAAGATGTGCCCTATGTATTTAATGAAGTATTTGATGTATCATCGCAGATAATAATAATATCCAAAAGGATGTAATAATTTACATAAAGTGGCAAATACTCATCAACCATTTTACCACTGATCTATAAAAATTGTATTGGCAGTATAGAATTATATGTGTCATATCATATGTATTATACATTAGTATTATGTAGTTTACAAATTAATATACACAATTTTCCTTCATTCGCACGCTAAATTGAGTAGCCCATGTAAAAGGTTGTATTGCTGCTAAATTGAACTACTATATTGTCGCACATTGCAAACAGTGTATACGTCTGGCGACGGATATCCATATGTTTTGTACCAGAATAATTCCTATTTTTTCCCAGTGCACTCATCAGTACCAAAACCTTATCAATTATTGTGTAAAATGGAAAAAATCCTTTACAAAATAAAACATTGGTTGCACTTGAAGTACAGTATGACTTGAAAAGAATGTTTAAAGAAGATACGAAAAATAGATTGCCCTTTTAAAAAAGACATGCTATAGCTTACGGAAAGATGCCAATGAAAGTTGAAAAAATAGACAGTTATTCAGCTATACCTAAGATAGATTGTAGCTGCTGTAAAAGCGTTAGACAGTACATGAAAGAAGTCCGATGAAATTGTTAAATCCGAATACGAATTATCTCTTGTGAAAAGAAAAAAACCGCATGGTGATTATTACTGCAGTTTGCATTTGATAGAAAGAAATTATAATAAAGACGTACACGTTGCCAGTTCGCATCAAAATATCGCGAAAGAAAGACTAAAGCTCACTGTCCACAAATCGCTATATCCGTTTATAGTTGCAACATACGCCTCTCTACTGACAGTGTTAATGTCAGTTGTCATTACGAAAACAATTCGTTTCCTTTTTTTGGACAAATGTACGTTACTTTACAATGACTGCTGCATGGAGGCGTACTGTTAACATCGACACATATATGAAGCTACACTTTGTAGACAGTGGGTGTAAGAATGCCAATTTCGATCGACAAAGCATCAAACTGATAATATCGTATTATCAAGAATCTCTAGAGAACAGTTAGAACATCCACACGACGGAAAAGATCAATCGTTTAAATTGATTTAACAGAGAACTGATGGAGTAAGAAGGAACGTACAAAAGAGTAAAGATGAAATAATCGCCTCTACGGGAAGAAAGAAGGAAGAATGGAACGTTCCTAAAGTAAATTATTCTTACACCGATGCTGATTCAGAATGGAGTCCGTCCGGTGAGTCAAAACGCAGATGGAGAAAGGTTAGTCGATGATCGATATTATGGAAATTCATTATTGTAAGAAATTTTTCTGAGATATAAATAATCAATTGTACATTACTCCATAAGACTGTGGCATCGTAAAAGGGTCCTTATGTGATCGCGCGCGCGCGCGTGTGTGTATGCATGCATATTGCTAATATTTCAGACTTCTCAACATTATTGTGCATGTAAAGAGATTCTTAAATAATCAATATACATATATTAATCCTTTGAAGACGAGGCCACTCGACGAGCGAGCGTAGCTGTGGACGAGAGGTATTGGCGCGCGCAATTGAGAAAATATACATGTTGAACGTTTGCGTTATTCATTGTCGAGGCTTGTATTATTTTCATCAATATTTAGTTCATCATCACTGTCACTATTATTAGAAATATTGAAACGCCTGAGCCGATTCCTTGTTAAACGGAGTTCGTTTCCATTGTCTGAAGCATTGTCGTCACCTTCTATCTTGTCAGGTTCAGAATAATGTTCGTCATCACTACTATCACTATCGAACATGTTCTTTCTGGAACTTTTAGGCATCCTGTATAAGGTATTATAAAAAATATATAAATTATACAAAAAACTTTCTGATTCATTTGGCAATGCCATTGAAAGATTGAAATTCGTTCTGATTCAACCATCATCCTGCATAGCGAGTTTACGTTAAACGGAAGATAAGATTTCTAAAGATCTATAATTTTCTTTCATCAAAAACATAATACTGTTTAGTTTGCTGTGCCTATACGTATAAGATTATCGTTCGGAAAAATAGACATACGCCAGCCACTTCAAAATAACTGTACGGAATTGTGAATAGATTCGGACGGTTATTTATATGAGGATCTCCTTACATGCATAATAATATCGTGTTCAGAACCCTGAAATATTGATAATATATACATTGATCATTTGAGGGTCCCTTAAGCTTATAAATACTGTATAAATGAGAAGATAAATTATTGTGGGGAGATATTTGCATACTGGAAAAGTGTATAGTACAACAATCGAAGATCAACATTAGTGTAATTTTTCGAAGAATCCCAAAGCAACAATATGGAGGATGTTTAGATATCATAGATCGTACCTGTATTTTGTTAGACACAGGCAGTTTCATATTAAAAGAATAAGAAATTTTAGTGTTCGTAATTGTGTCCTGTGTGTAAAATTGAGCAGTATTATCCTCCATTTTATCTAATTTCAATGACTACTTAGTTTTGATATAGTCCTAATAATTTTAATTCCATTGAGGATATCTATAATCATTTAATGAAAAATGTCCTCATTTATAAAAAAATTACTTTTGTGTGTAATTATGTAAATATAATATTGCAATGCAAAATAATTGTAAGCAAAGTTTTATAACTCTTATATAATATGTGAAATAATTTACATTAACGAATAATTCTAAATGTATTATATCAAGCTGCATAAAGTATCATAATGCAGTATAAGGCAATTTGATATTTTGATGAGAATTAATTAAAAACAATATTTATTAATATTAAAATTAGCTGAGATGCAGATTTTCTACAAGATTGTGCACGTATGTGTATAAAAATTATAAAGTTTTATGCAACAAAATATAAATTATTGTAGCGCAAAAAATTGCCATTACTTAATGTTAATTACTATTGACATTACTTTAATCTTTCCGACACTGCAAAGTATTAGATTTTATATTTCTTAATTTATAAAATTATTTAAATTCGGAGAAATAAGGAAACTTACTATCCAATTTGTAAATGTACATAAATGTAAATAACACAGCAAAGTATGCTTTCAGATACAAAGTTTATAAAAGAAAGCATTTGAATGATCTCTCCAGTAATATTTAAATTATAAACTTTTTAAAGATTTTATTTGCTAGATTTTTTGTTATGTTAGTTTTTTTAATGTACAAAATACATACTAAGGTCTCAACAAAGTTTTTAAGGTTACCATTTAACCATTCCTAAAATTTTGAAGAAACTCTTGCTCTTGTTTACTTTATACTAAACATAATATTTTACAAAAATTATAACTTTTAGAGAAGATATGTCATGCCAAATACCTTTTTTAATTAATTTAATTTGCAAAGAATATAGCAAAGTATATTAAATTGCTAAAAGTTCAAAGTATGATTCTAGGCAGTTTATTCTTTTTTCAAATAAATATTATGTATATCAAAAAATATTAATTACATATTCAATTTTGTAAGGTTTGCTTGAAAAGTATTATCTATTGGAAATTTATGGTTGACAGTAATCTTCAAAGCAATGAATATAAGGCAATATTAAAGTAATATGTGATATTTTAATTTTAAAGTAGTTTCAATTTGATTTGTTGAATTTTATACATCCTATTATGTTAATAAATTTTATAAATTAATTCTTGTCCTTGTAGATACAATCAGAATTTATTCTTAGTACAACTTATATGCAACTTATTTTTAGTGCTGATAGATTTTATCATTATCTTTATGTGTTATATGTTTATAATATTTATGACAATTTTAATATTAAATATTGACACTAAACCTACCAACACTTCTTATATATCTATTTCTATTGTGTGCGGTCAAAATGACCGGCCCTTAAAAAAATGTTATTGCTTTTTGTTGCTCAATGAATTAGTATATGAATAACTTTCATGAAATGATACAAATTTATTTTTATATAATTTCAAATGTAAAGTAGGAAAGAGGATTAAAATTGAACGGTAGTTATATAGTTTCTTTCATTCCTATACACCTTATGTACACGTAAATACACATTTTTTTAAATATATAAATAATATACAATCCTATTCGCCTTCGCTGCATTTTTTACAAATTATTCTGTTCTCGAATATACATTTGTCGCACACATATTTTTTGTATTCCAAACAGATTTTCATAGTTTTGTAAACTCTACAATATTTTACTTGACAAGATTTTTCGTACATGTGAATTCGAACTTGTATTTGTTGATGTTTTTGGTACATTTTCTTCTTCCCGCCATTTTTAATACGCAGCGCCAAGTTCTCTAACTAACTGGAATAAAAATTCCTGTTTTAAAATTTTTTCTCCCGTTGTTTCTTTATACAAAACCCAGGCGTGTATTCCAGCTAGATCCAGAATATTGAAAACACCTAGAGGGGTCAGCTACAACATTTCGACTTGACAATGCATTTTCTTGCTATTTGGTCATCTCTTTAGAGAAATGCCATATTCAGATAGCCTTTCTTTTATACTGATTGTATAAGTTTAGGAGAGTAATACCATATTATCTCGAGCGGTCAAATAGACCGGCGACGGTAAGTAGGATAGGTTGCATATATTTCTTGGAAAAAAGAGAGAGAGAGAAGTAAATACTGAAAAATACATTGTATGCATATTTTAAGAAAAGCTGTATATTTTAATGGCGATGTGACAATGTTTAAATATGCGAAAGTTGTACAAAAGTTTGAGAACGGTCAAATTGACCGATAGTGGTATGTTTAGTGTTAATTGCTTGAAAAATATAAAAAACATTTTATTTGACATAACAATAGTGATTACTTCTGAAACGAACCTTACTAAGTTCTAAGTTTATCATCTTAGTTTTATGTAGGAGTAATTAAAATAAAAAAGAAGTATTTTTCAGGAGAAATTTATTGTCAACTATTGAAGTTACATATTAGTTTTTACAAGATATAAAAATTATATAAGCAAATAATTTAATAGTATACAAGTAATTTAACATATCTAGTATTTATTAGTTACTTTTATATTAAAAAATACGTTTCATTTTTGTTTTTTTTTCTTCCCAAAGTACAAGAATTATACAAAAAGACTTAATTTTTAGTATTTTCGAAATATTATTAAAATAGTAATTAATTGTTACTTTTCTAATAAAGTAGTGTGTATTTTATGTTAAAAATTAAACACAAAATAAAATTGTTTATGCGGATTTGTATTTTGTGTGTTTATGTGAAAGAGATATTTTTATTTTACTTAAATTGTTTTGTGTATTGTTTGCAAGTATTATATTTAGTAAGTATTATATTTAGCAAATTAAGTCACATTATTGTATGGTACCATTTGACCTTAATAATGCAAGCTTTTAACCATTCGCCATTCCATTTGATTGCCTAAATAGAATTGTAAAGAACTAGTTAACTATGACAGTTATTCTTAGTCAGTTTGTAAATTATAAATTATTCGAGATCATTACTTTTACACATATTATATTCGTCATGTAATTAAAATACTTTTTTAATTCAACTAAGAGAAATTCAATTAAGAATAAAAAATTATTTATCTGCAATATATGTAAAAATAAGATAACAAATTATTTTGTATCTCAAAATCGTAAATGATACTGCGTAGACATTGACAAAGGTGTGAACAACCTTTGCTATTTTGTAGAAAATTGTATTTTTGTTTAAATATTTAAGAACTGAATTTTAGAAATATGTATAAAAGATTGCTTATATATTTCAAACCATACAATATGTCACTAAACGGCGTATAGAATAAAATAAAAGTATAGACATACTTATATGACACAAAAGAAAATTTATTTGTAAATTCACGAAATGTAATGTAATTGAACGGTTCTTCTAAAATAACATTATAAATTTATAACTTTGTAAATTTGTTTTCTTCCAAATATAATTTTTCGAAATTTATGTACACCTAACAAAATTGGGCATACTAGATCCATGTTTTATAAAATACAGCAAAAAGTATTGTACTAGAGTTTAAGTTCGATTGCTGAAAAGAAATAGACAAATAAATTGATCTTGTTTTCTTTATTAATGTTCCCAGACATACAACGATTTTACCAATATAAAATTGAGCGTAAGAATCCCCCAAATATGTATTGAGTTGGCAACTAAGTGATTGCGGATTTTGTTAATACCACCTAATGACAAAATCTGCAAGCACTTAGTTGCCAACCCAATATATTGTTATGCATTTGTTTTTCGATTTTATTATAGAGGTACGGTTACCCCACATTGTAAGGTACATAGCATAATTTGCTTTGATTTTCGTTTGTTATTTCGCACCAGTTTAACAACGACTTCGGAAAGAAAAGAAACTGATATTTCTCTTCGATAAATTATCGTAAAGGAAGGATATTTTGTAAAGGAAGTTCTCTATGGGAAATCAGTAGTACAGTTAATGGTAGAATCCATTTTATTGTACATAAAATAATAAATAAATTTAGATATGAAGACGATGTAAAAAATAAGAGCGATCGAGGCAGAAAAATATTCTTTTCGAGCATGAAGAAAGATATGTAGTGCGAGAAATTAAAATTAAGCTCACTACTAATGTGCCAAGATTACCAATAGATGATTCTTCAAGACTTAGCAAGCTTGTCAAGGGGAACAATTCGTCAAGTTTTGCTTAGAGAGGGGTACCACGGTCGAGTATCTCGAAGAAAGCCCTATATTTCTAAAGCAAATAAACTAAAATGTTTGCAATTTGCCAAAAATATAAATTATCCAGGAAGTTTTTGGAAAAATTTAATTTTTTCTGATGAAATTAAAATCAATTTATTTGGTGTGGACGGTAAAGAAATAGTATGGAGACGATCGAATGCGGAGTTCCATAAAATTCATATACGACTATATGACTAACTTTTAAATATAATGGGAGATTAATCATGATACAAGACTGCATGGCAGCAGGTGGAATAGGAAATATCGAATTTATAGAGAAAACAGTGGAGAAGATGAAATATCTGGACATTTTAAAATGAAATTTATAACCATCGGTTGGAAAATTACAAATGTCATCAGTATATCATTTACAGCAAAAGAAAGGAATGGTTCTATTATAATGTCCTAATATTATTGAAAACATCACAATTACCGGATCTGAATACAATAGAACATTTACGAAGAGAATTAAAAGATGAATTAGAAAATTGTAATATAAAAAATAAAGAAAGTGGAAAGAAAAAAATGGTAGAAGTGTGGGAAACGATTCCGATTTCAGTAATACAAAAATTAAATGAAATGATGCCGAGACGTCTGCAGGCAGTCATAGATACTCGCGGAAATGCGATAAAATATTAACGTAGTATAATTCTTAAAAACATTTCTTAAAAAGATTTTGTTTTTTTAAAATAAGTTTATATAAGTAAAGTTGTTTTCTTACTTGTACACTTAATTGTGAGTTTAATTTCAGTTTGCGAGATATAAAATTATCGCCTAGAATACAAAAATGCAGGTCTCAACTTTAGGCATCCAACGATTCAAAAGTTATATTAAAAGTATAAAAATTTAATTTTTATTTTTATTTATAACAGCGAGATACTGAAATAATATATAATATTCAATTAATGAAGCCGCACATTTATTTATTTTATACATATACTTCTATTATACATGTTATAATAGATGCATATAGATTTGTATTTTTACTATTACCCTATCGAAGGATTAACAATTATTCATGAAACATCACACAATATTTAAGGAAATCATAGTTAATGTTAAATAAATAGAATGTACAAAAAAAGAAACAGTAGAAATTGCGGGTGTTTAATTAAATACTTTATTAGGATACTATGTATTAAATGTATGAGAAATACCACTTTGCGATAATAAAAATATTTCTATTATATTACTGTGTATTCAAACTTTTGCTAAAAGGTAGGAAAAAGGAAAAGAAAATGAAATGTTTTAATCTGACCAATTCTTGAATAAAATACTTGCACTATACATGTATTGAAATACCAAAAAATATTTTCTTTTTTATATCATATGTATAATTATAAAATCAGTTATTTAAAGACATGTAATAGAGTTAAATTAGATATAAATTAGGTACACAATTTATATTGATAATGATTTATTGACGTAAATATATTCTGTACGTAAGAAAAATGAAACATGTGCCATTATGTTTCACTAAATAACTCTGTAACAAGATTAATGTGGACGTCAGGTATTTCAATTACTTTGTACACATTAATGTATTTTATGCGATTAACGTATTAATCTAATGATTGTACCAGATTTATATAATTTACAATTATACTAGCTTGTCCACAATGTACGATTTAGAGACTGAACAAAAGAATAAAGACAACGCAGCACTTTTATATTTATTTTTTTCTTATCTTTCATGTAATAAGTTTTAGAAGACTAAAGTTAAAATATCTTTTAAACTAGTCGTTATACCTTAATACCTTTTTATTTAAAAAATGCATTAAATAGCGTATAAAAATGTATAGTTTCGCTTCAAAAATTACATTGGTATTAAAATCTCTTTAAATAAGAATGTAAAAAGAAATTGAAATATCTTATTAAATATCCCCTATGAAGTTAAGCAACTTTTATATGAAAAAATTTTTCGTTTTTTCAACAATTAAGAAAATAATAGCGTGTATACGAATAAATTGGGTATACTGTAATAGAATAATAAAATTATATAGAATTAT
Source organism: Bombus campestris (assembly GCA_905333015.3). Taxonomy (NCBI): domain Eukaryota; kingdom Metazoa; phylum Arthropoda; class Insecta; order Hymenoptera; family Apidae; genus Bombus; species Bombus campestris. Next base: position 5,624,118 of record HG995129.1, on the reverse strand, counting down.
ATGAATACACATCTCTACAAAAATTTACTAAATATATTTTAATAAATAAAATTTACTTCAGTATTTTATTATATTGTTAATATTATGTTAACAAATGATCTACAGATACTTAAAGATATATATATATATATATATATATTTACAATTATATTGTACACAAATATTATAACTATATATATATTATATATGTATATTTCTAAAGCTTTTTAGATCTAAAATAACTTTAATTCTTTAATTTTCATATCTTCAATCTTTTTTTCTTTTCGAAAGTCCAATTAAAAATATTTTTGATGCATAAAAACTACAACTATATATATATATTTTTTATCTCTTAAAATTTAAAATAGTTTTATTTTTCATGCATATCTTATTCTATTTGCATCTTTTATTTGAAGAATGACGAAATTGTACAAACTACTACATATTATGGAATATTATTAGAAAACAAAAATATTTTTATTTGTAGGATACTATAAAAAGGATAAAAGCACTTTAATGAACATATAAAATAACTATGTATATTAAAAATGCGTTTTACATAATGTATCGTAACATAGAGTCAAGTATTAGATGAAATAAAAATCTCATAGATACATGATTTTAGATATTTAAACTAAAAATAATTAAATATAAAGGTATTGAAAGAATATATAAACGAGTACCCTGTTACAAACTACATCTAACCCTAATCGTAAACGTTAAAAATTTACGCTAGGGACGTAAATATGAGGTAAATATGTTTATACCATTTTTCTTAAAAAAACCAGTCTATGCACTGCGTAATGCATGTAATTTACAAATGTATGTAAATACAAGTTTATTCATTATTATGACATAATGTTCTACACATATACAGTACTCAATTTTTTTTATGAACACGAATGAATGAGGCATCTGATGCAATGTTACTACTCTAAATTATATTTTAGGATATCAGACTTTGCTAATAAATGCTTGGCGCTTAGGATAATTTTATTAGTAACAAACTATCCATATGGTCATGTGCATAAATAGAAACATTTGGCAATCATTTAATCGCGATTTTAATAATTAATATCGAATTATGTTACGTTAACTTAAACCTATCAGACTTTTCTTTTTGAAAAAATAATTGGTAACGATAAAGAAGGAATAATAAACGTTTATCTGCTGCATTCATATCGCATGTCTTTTTTTTATACATCGTAAAAGTTATTATTACCTATATAATTTCTGTAATCGAAACGAAATTTCGTATTATATGTACGAAAAAATTGGATTGCAAAGTAGTTTGTCTTGATTATGATTATTCCTCTATGTAGAAATGTTTATAAATATCAAATTCAGATTAATTATAAATTTCACGGATAGTTTTTAAGTATTCAATCAAATACATTTTTTGTACAATAAAACACGTTACTAATTTAGCATTAGTTAGCTAATAATCACAGATATTAAACACAAGAATATGGCACTAAACTATGCAAATAACCTTGTATTTTTAAACGAGTGAATATATGTGTTATATATAAATGAGAAATAATAATAGAAGAAAAGTAAATTAACTATTAGAATTCTTTAATCTCTTTAAAGTTTAACTTCCAAAAGTTACATTTTCTTCTTTTTAAATCTAGAATTTGTACAGCGAGATATATGTACTTTATCCAAACACTTGAGAAAAATAATCGAATAATTTTTTAAAATATATGTTAAATTTTTAAAGCATAAATTATGGTAAAGGCGCTATAAATTCGAGTATCGTATCGAATGACGTTTCATGTAACAAAGCTCTATCGTTCTGGTAAGTATACAAAGTCTAAGTACATTTGTTTAATTTTACGTGATGTTTTCGATTTTAACCTGAAATTTTTGAATACATATTACTTTCTCGTGTTTTATTTTAGTAACATGTAAACTAAATAAGTTTTAAATCATAATTAAAAAGTGATGACTAGCTATGTTACTTGCATTGTGATCTCTAAGAGTATATCTATAACAAATAATACTGTTATATGTATTAAAAGGACAGGTTAAAAAATTGAAGGAAGTTCATTTTTCCTGTTCTATTTTTGTATGACGGTACTGTTATCTCTATTTGGCAAATTTATTGACATCACATTTTGCGAATTAAGCAGTTGCTTGAAATTTTTCAATATTAATCTGGAGGAAATAATTAATCTGTAATAGAAAATGTTAAACTTCTATAGTAAAATATTTTCTTATTTAACATGCAACTTTTTTTTATACGGGCTAGAAAGGAGAATATTTAAATATACATATATTTTATTATGTTATTTGATTTTTAATCTTACCTATCCAAATTCTTGTAAACTATAATGTTGTCATGAGCCAGCTTTTCTCATTTTTCTAAATTTAAATAATTTTGTTCCATTAAACTGAAAAATATAAAATCTAATGTTTTAGATTGTCAAAGAGATTAATGTTAGTAGTAGTTTTATGCACTGCGGTAATTCATACTTTGCTACATAAAATTTTATGCTGCGAATACATACATGCATGCAATCTCACAGAAAATTTAATTTTAAAGCTGATAAAGAATATCTTTTATTAGTTTATATAAAAATATCGAGTTGTTTGTACCACATCATGGTGTTTCATGTAGCTTAGCAGAATGTATTTAAAATTATTTGTTAACGTAAATTATCTTACCTTCTATATACGAGTTATGAAATCGTAAAATTTGCATACAATTATTTTGGATTATAATATATTTACAAAATTATATACAAAAGTAATTTTTATCCGATTCATATAAAAGATTTTAATTACGTTATAAATGACGAAATTTTGCTCTAAATGATTACAAATATACTGAATTTAATTAAAATCAGGAGAACTATATCAAAATTAACTAGTAGTCTGATAAAATGGAGTATAATACTGCACAGTTTTATACTCAGTAAATTACGAACACTAAAGAATTTTCTATTGTTTTAGTATGAAACTGTGTGTGTCCGACAAAATATACGTACAATCTACAAAATGTAAATATCTTCCATGATGCTGCTTAAAAATTTTTAAAAATTACGCTAATATTGATCTTCGAGCATTGTACTATACACTTCGCCGGTATGTAAATATCTTCCCAGGATAATTTATCTTCTCATTTATACAACATTTACAAGTTTATGATGCCACAGTCTTATAAGAGTAATGTACACTTAATTATTTAAATCTCAGAAAAATTTCTTACAGTAATGAATTTCCATAATGAGGTGGTATCGATCATCGACTAGTCTTTTTACGTTTGCGTTTTGACTCACCGGACGGATTCCACTCTGGATCAACATCGGTGTAAGAATAATTTACTTTAGGAACGTTTCTTTTTGAGCTTCTTGTTTGCCGTAGAGGCGACTGTATTTTCTTTACCCTTTTATACGTTCCTTCTTGCTCTATCGTTTCTATCTCAAATCGCTTTATCGACGTCACGTCTAATAGATTCACCTCTTCCTGCTGCGCTAATGTTTTAACTGTCCTCTGAAGGCAAGATTCTTGACATATAGTATTACTAGTTTGATCATTTGTCGATCGAAATTGACACTCGATCTTTCTTGCATTTTCGTTTGCGAGATTCTGATGTGATTCGGTATCCTGTACATCTTTGTAATAATTTCTTCTTACCAAATGTGAATTGCAGTGATGGTCACCATGCAGTTCCTGCTTTTTTGTAAGAGACAGTTCGTGTTCGGATTTAACGATTTGATCAGACCTCTTCCGTGTATTGTCCAACGCTTCTAAAGCAGCTATAGACATCATAGGCATAGCTGGATAATTGTCTATTTTTTCAGTTTTTATAGGTGTCCCCGCATATGCCATAGCATGCGCCTTCAGCCTTTTCTTTAAAGGCAACTTATTCTCCGCATCTTTTTTAAACACTCCTTTTTCTGAATCACACTGTACTCCCAGTTTTTCCAATGACTTATTTTGCAAAAGGTTGTTCTCTATTTTACACAATAATTGATCGTCGTATAATTTTTCTATAACAACTTCATTCTTTGCTCTGTCATGCTCTTGGACGGCAGGGCTTTGTACTGACGAATGCGTTGGCAAAAAATACGGACTACTTTCGATACAAGACACGTGGGTATCCGTCGCTGGGTGTATACACTGTCTGCAATGCGCGACGATATCGTAAGTGCAATTTAAACAGGAGCAATGCGATCTTCCACACGAACTACCCGATTTCGCGTGCGAATGAAGGGAAGTGTTAGCATTAATTTGCAAACTACACGATACCGAGGTGCAATGTTTATGATATGGTACGCATAATTCCCCATTGCCTGCACAATTTCCATAGATCGGTGGTAAGGTAGTTGGATGAGTGGCAGATATATGTAAGGGATGTTGAGCATTAACTTCGTGTGGATGTGAGTGAATTCCATTGAATCCCGGGATCGCGCAGTTCGGCGCGATGTGATTAGAGATATTGAACTCTTGCTTGATATTTTGTCGAAAAGTGAGATTTGATTTTGATTTCCGCTTATCCATCGATTTGCTCATTAGGTTTACCTCCTGATACATTTGCGAATTGACAGAAAGCATGTCGGTCGATAGCGGTGCTTTTTTTGAATATGCTTTCGTGTCTGCAAAATTCTTATCTTCCAGTTCAATCTTGATCCCTTCTACGGAACACTTGTTCTCTTGATACGATAATTCCTTGTTGTACGAAGTTAATTCCAAATTGCACGATGCATAGTCCAGAGAAGTTATAGCTTCGAATTGTCCACAGTCTTCAGTTGGAGATATCCAATTTTTCTCTTTTAACCTATTGATCTCTTCGTCGCTAGTGTGATCCTCCGAATTTTCAACTGCTTTGTTTATAATATACAGATTACTGTTAGGAGACTTTTGCAGCAAAACTATGGTTTCTCCGTTTAGTATTACGTTTGTATTCTCTTTCACGGTTTGCGCATTATTCTCAATGGGGGCGAAATTATGCGTCAGCGCGTCCGTGTCGTAATTTATGCTTGTTTCCGGATGAGAAATGACTTTACACAACTCGCTATCACCGTTTCCACTCTCTGCTTCGTTAGATGTTACTTCTACTCGAAGCTCGACTTTATCTATGGTGTCCTCGGGATAAATGCCAACGATTCTATTGATTATTTCTGCGGATGGATTTTTAAGTAATAGGGAAACGGTATTTGATGAATCATTTGTATCAGTCTCGTCATCGGTGATTTGATTGTAACACGCATACCTCAAAGATGCGTAATCTTTTACTTTTATTTGGTCGCATTTTACGTCGGATTCAGGCTTTAAATGTGGTATATGCTGCGAAACACTCGCCAACAACGACAAACCATCGATATTATCTTGTAATTCAGAATCTTGAACGATATATTTATTTTTGGCAACGGTGCACACATTTTTTCCCTCTGTTACTTTATATAAATTATTACACTCCTTTGACGTGATTTCTGATGAAACTTTGTCAGATTTGTAAGGAACATCTTCCTTATTAATATATTTGCCAATATTATTATCGCACTTGTCCCCTATAGGCTCCTTAAAGTTTGTATCGGTACAAGAATTTTCATTATTTTCAATATTTTCATTCGGGCACGTTGCATTAATTGTATTAGAAATATCTTTCTTATCCGTAGAATAAGATTCGAAAATAGATTCTCTAATATTATCGATGCTTGATTTATTTTCTCTTATATTCTCGTTTATTTCGTCATAACTACAGATTTTTAATTCTGGTCGCGTGCAGAATTCATCTTTCGCTCTGTTTACACACTTTGATGATTTCGATTCCATTCGCGATTCAAAATTCTTTTGCATTGTCGAAATTTCGACAAGTATACCTGATGGTTCTTGCTTCTCCTCATAATCTAATACATTTTTAACAGGAGAAGCTTCAACTTTCTGGATTCTTCCAGTAGAGATTGTTTCATTTCTATCATTATTTTGCGGCGTAATTAATTCCTCGCGTCTAATTTCGGAATTAACAGTTCTGTTAGAGTAGTCAGATTTACAAACACTTTCACTGAAACAAGTATTATTTAACATTTTGTCGCTCGAGACATTTTGATTATTCCTTTCGAGCTCTAAGTTTTCCGACAATGTTATCCTTTCAGTTACCTCGTCATTAATTACATTAAAATTAGAACGATTAGAACTATCAGCGTTATCTTTGGAATTATACTGAGTACAAATTGTGATATTATTTACACCTGGGCATTCTGTTTCTAGATCACAGACTTTTTTAAAACTTTCAACTTTTTCGCGTGTTTCAGGCTCTGAGAAAACGTCTGTTTCTGTCAATCGCTTGATCACAGTTTGTTTATTAAAACTATCATTCTCCTTCTCGTCGCTTTGTATATTCGAAATATCTGCATTACTTAAACAATTACCATTAACAACGCTGTTTGAAATTTTAGATACTTGCTTCGCTAGCGGGAGTATCTCGGTTAGAACTGTTTTACTAATCATTGTAGACGCTTTAATATTTACTTCTTTAGTATTGACTTCCGTACCAATCGATTTTCTTATACTTTCTGTACAAGTTATTAACTCTTTGTCGATTTCCATCTTATTTTCATCATTTTTAAGGACAACCGTTCGGCATGTATTAGATTCGTTTTTTTCACTGAGACTTTTCGTGACACATACCGATTGAGTGTAATCTTCCGATCGATGACTAATATTTCGTGAGGTATTTGATGGATGTGTAAGTCCGACATGTTCCTGCCTTTTCTTCTTGTGCGATGCTTTTACTATCTTCAAATTGATATTCTTTTTTGCTTCTTCTAACCATGGTAATTTTCTAGACTTCCTTTTCTTTATACATTTCTCGAGCACTATATCATTAGTTAAATCGATAATTACAATCTCATTGGACTTTTTACATTTCCTCCGCAAACGATTTTTATTTGATTTAATTGTTTTAGAATTAACATGCTCCATAGAAATATTATTCGAAAAAGTACCTAAACATTTAAAACTAGTTTGTTCTTCCAAATTTAAAGTTTTAAAAGTATTTAGCAAAGAAATAGATTCATTTTTTTTATTTTTATCTGATATAATTGAATTCACGTTATTATCTACATATTCTACATCTTTCTTAACCATATCTTCCGACTGACGTGCATGAACATAAATTATTATTAATTTTGTCGTAATTAAGTTATATTATCTTTATAATGCGCACTAATAGAAGTTTCATAGATTAATTACTAGTTTTATTATTTACATAAAAATAACTTTATGCAGTAATTAGTATAGTTTGGAAAACGTTATAAATAATTTTGGTAGCAAATTAAAAGTGATGATTAATAATTATAAATGTGTCAATTGAATATAACAAATGTGCATGAAAAGAAATAATTAGTATATAGATAAATACCATTTTTGAATTAATTCTACTGGACGAATCAATGGGAGTTACAATTCCGTCCTGGTATACACTTCCATTGCTTTTTCTGCAATATTGTGCAAACATTTCACAATGTTTTTTTATATCAAATTTATGCTGCAATAGAGCTTTTGTAGAATTTGGTTGACTCTTTGGCACTTTTGGCAATACATCTTCTAATATACTTGATGAGAATGCAGATGGCAATGGCCCCAGAGATGCAATTGCAGCAGCTGTTATTTGATCTTTTACAGCCACATTTTCATTTATTTTTCTCCACAGACGATAAATAAAGAAGTAACGAATATACATAATACTTGATTCTGGGTGAATGGGAATATTTTTTATTATTTTCCTAAAAAGGAGAATAGTTGTGTATATGTATGTATGTATGTATGTATATATATAATAAGTATTAATATATATTAATATATATATTAATATATATATTAATCTAAAAAGGAGAATAGTTGTGTATATGTATGTTGTATATATATATAATAAGTATTAATATATATATAGAATAATACCAATAAACAAGAGTGAAATTAAATTTTAATATAAGTTCTTATTTGGTGGAGTACAATTTATTAAAGGATGCTATAATTTACTAAGTAACCAAAAAAAAAAGGTACTGAAAAAAATAAAGGTAACTTATGCAGCATACACAATAATTAACTATTATATAGATTCACTCAAATGTAAAAGTTAATAATAAATTTAAAATATAGTAAGAAAAGTATAGTATAGTATGTATATAAAGTAAACTAAATATAAAATTTTTAACTGAAGCAGTAATTCTATTGCAAATGATAAAACTAATTTATATTTCTTGATTGAATTTTCACAAACTAAAAATGGAATAAAAAAAAGTCAGGAATAAACTCTTTTACTTTATTTTATACTTACGTTATAATTGGATCTAAAATATGATGATAACTGCAACACATCAGTTGTACCTTGATTAAAGTATCTAATAAATATTCCATGGAATGTTCTGAAAGAGACATATATAAATTTTCTTTTAGGATAACATACAATATTTCAGCATTTTAAATCATTTCTATTTAAATTAATTGCTGTAAAATATTTGTGTGAATATCATCATACCTAGATAAACATAAAGGCAAGAAGTAATCCTTGCACAAATTTTATCATGATTTTCTCTGCTTTTCCTAGATGCTTTTAGTTCCATATCTATATAGAGCGCTAATAAGTCGGACATATTATTTAAATAACTGAACCTATCATGATCCTAAAAGGTAAAATTTGTTTAGTTTTTAGTAACATAAGAAACAGTTCAGCATACAAAAATATTAAAATTAAGAAAGAAGCTTACCTCAGAAAGTTCACGATAAATATATAAGAACAACATTAAAGTCTCACTAATAGAATCCTTTAATTTTGCTGCTCTTAAAGGCCTTGTGTAACATTCATTTACACTGACACTTACATTTCTGTAAGCAAATTATTTACTGAAACATTTTTCATTTTCTTAATACAATAAAACTGATAAATTTACAACATGCAATCCATTTCTATCCTATCTAAAATTTGCAACTCATACAACTTTTATATTATTTGATTTATATATAACAAATTTATGTTTAAATATATAATTCATTAATAATTTATTTAAATAATTAGTACGAATATTATATATATGTAAACATATCACTGATATTAACAGATATCAAACAGATACAAAAATTTAATTATGCCCTGAAACCATAAAAAGTTTAATAAGTATGATTACAGGATTGTATGAAGTTATTGGTTTTCAATAATAAGCATTGTTTTTGAAATAGCCTTAAGGCGATATAAAATAATTAAAGCAAACAATAATTTTTATAGTATTACTAGTAGTAGTATTTATTTATTGCGTTGTCCCTTGTGTAATAGTATTTATTTATTGCATTGTCCCTTTTGTAGTAGTATTTATTTATTGTTTTGTCCCTTACAACCTCAAAATTTTGTAATAATTGCATTTATTTTTATTTTTATGCATAATAATTTTTATATACATTTTTGATTATTTATATTAATTTATAATTTGAAAACATTTAATACTGATATTATTGTTATTATATCACTTTCATTTAGAATTGTTCTCAATATGTTTTACAATAATTATTTGATGAATATTTCCTAATGTTTCCCTAATATTTCCATTGATCATAATTTAATATTAAAAAAATTATATTTTTTAAATTCAGGACCATATAGTCACTTCCTTCTTTATATTTTTCGTACCACTTTATTCTACTGCATTCTAATGATCTTCCTATTACAGATATTCTTAATAATTTTAATTTAATGTTCATAAAGGAAACATGCTTGTATTGTATATATACATTTATTGTATATTATTATTATATATATAATTACATATATATATTTATAATAATACCTAAGTATAATGTATAATATCTAAAGAACTAAGTTATTTACTTTTACTGATTTTTAAACCAGTTCCCAGAAAAAATATTACTGGTAAACTGAAAATAGGGATGATACAAATTTATGACGATATAATCATTACCTCACATAAAATTGCATAAGTTCTGTTAAAAATGCCATACTTTTTTCTGTATGTATACACCTGCACATTTTTTTAAACTCTAGAATCCAAGGAAACAGCTCAATAATTGATGGTTTTGATTCATCATTGTTCAATTTTAGTCTTCCATTGTTTTTAACCATTTCCTTTTTGGTATCTGTACATTAACAAATAAATAATTATTGAAAAATTTCATTTGGAAACATTTTATAAAAACAGTTTTGTAAATGGTTATGACAGCAACAAACAGATTTTTAAATACATTAAACAATTTTATTTTTTTTTTTATTTTTATTGTTCAAAACAAAATTTCAGTTTTTCTATCCAAATTGAATTTTTCTTTAAAGAATTTATTCGAAAAAAACAAATTTTATCTTGTTCACTTCATAATGTAAATTGCTTAAACACAGATGCCGCACGTATTTAGCACGAATAAAAAGTTTCAAAAGAATACCACAAGCAAATGTACATAATATACTTATATAATATAATAATTGAGGCAATGCTATAGTAACGTAACATATCACGTGTAATCAATTTTTGTATTTATTTGAAAATTTATACGTAATAGAAAATATTCTCTTCTTATCGATATTATTGTACATGCACTTATTATGCCACAAGCTCAATAAATACTTTCAGCTACATTTACAAATAGGACTTATGCAGGAGTGTGAAAAGATTTAACGAATTATTTTTACTAATTATTTAACATTCTTAAATAATACGAAATGACGATAACATTTGAAAGTCGGAGTAACAGTTTAAACACTCTCTTTATTATTCAATAAAGTGTTAACAATATTTATGATTTAGTAAATCTATTATGGCTTTGTTAAAATTTTTTCAAATTGATACTTAAAGTTTATAATAGACATAAGAATTATTTTTAGATAATTTGTATATGTATGTTTGTGAAAATTATACAATATCACCAAATAATATGTATTCACATAGAGATTAGAAAACATATCGAATCAAAAGTGTATTTAATAAATGATTTAAAATAAATGCGATGAAAAACGTAATCGAACGGTTAATTCTGGTATTACACACAGATGCATTATCCACTTAGCACAAGACTGATTCTTCACAGAAAATTTCCAAAACTATCACCAAAAAGTGTAATACGTTTATTTGGAGATTTCATTTGCATTTCTAGAGATTCGGTTGGTAGTCATTGAATTCGCAATGCCAATAAATGTAGCGACAAATCGATCGAATGCGCGTTGAGGAGGTTGCGTGCGAAGACTAGCGTGTTTCTGCCGCTAAACATTCGTAAACAACCGGTGAAAAACACTTTTTAACGAACACGATAACCACATACCTTGCACCCGAACGTTTTCGTTTTGCATGCTGTTTATTCGCTCTTCCACAACACAATTCATTTTGTTGAAATTTTTCAATAAATGTGTTAATATTTCGTAGAAACGTTTTTCCCTATCAGAACGTACTTCATGTTAGAGACCGAAGAAACTACCGCGTCCGCGTCTCTCCACATACTGCGCTCTCGGTAACGGCCATATTGACACTGGCATTTGGTGCATCCACCACGAGAGCGCGTCTCTTACACCCCACTGTTACCAAGCTCACATCTATTATCTTACGCTTAAAAGCACACACTAAATACCAGAATCGTCTTGTATATTCCTCCTCTTCTTAGCTTTTTATTGATGAATTTTTATCAGTGTTGTTACATGTATATCATTCAATGATATTACGAATTGTCTTAGTTGCCGATAACTCTAAGCGGTAAAATTTCGATATTTGGCGTTCTTTGAGGGTTAAAAGCAGCAAGGGTTTAGAAATAAATGGCTGATTCGTCGGTCTTTCAGGTAACTCAGCCAATGGAGACCGAGCAACATGTAGCGCGCAAATCATAAACCGAGAACATCGCCATCCCTCCCCCGCAAAACAGCCCAATCAGAACCGAGCAATTAAGTAATTACAACACATGGTTGCTTGTATACATATACGTACATAGTTATTTTTTTATGCTTAGTCTGAATGTTTTTTTAACAATGTTTCGCGTTATAAGAATTTAATTGCGGTGATAAAATAATAATCAAATTGAAGATCGATTGTAGTTACACTTAAAGAATATATATGAGAAAGGCGGTAAATGTGGAAGATTTTCCATATCGCACTCCTTGACTATTATTTCTTATTTCTGAAAAAGATAAAAATAATTAATTGATTTAATGAACTGAATATATGAGACACAATGATTAACAAAATTATTAAATTATAAAAAATATATTTGTTTGTTGAATTTGATATATTATTGTTTTACATATGCAATATAAAAGTATGTAAAATTGAACTATCAGGAATAGAACGTTTTTAATATTTCAATAATTTATATTACATAGTTTTGTACAGTACAACATATATTGCACATATTAAATTGTAGACAACACAAATGTACGTATTATACTATATATTAAATTATATCTCTTTAAAATAAAGTTGTTGAGATTTAAGTCTCTGTAAACAAAAAAATATAAATTTTTAAACTAATTCTTTAATATATTAACATATTTGTAACATTTCTTTTATATAACATAACAATGCTTTATAAAACATAATTTATAGTTTAAGGATACCTACATGTATATAAAGGATATGGATACCAATTATGTATTTGACCAAAAAATTTTCGTATTGTGAAATTAGAAATAAAAACATGGGGAAGAATAAGTATACATCCATTACAAAAATTTTCATATACCATCTCTGAACTAGAATCCCACAAATGTATTTCAACTAATTTCTTACTCACTTAAGTTTTATGTTAATCAATGCTATCAATAATAATATTCTTACACATTGATATTTTTTAGAGAAACAATGGTAATGAAACTGGTGGTTCGTAAAGAAAAAGCAATGGATCTGAAATCCAACGGACATTTCAATAGCTAAAAATTGATTGAACTGTGAGGTGGTGTGCAAGGGCGCGTGCGCAACAACATCTGGAAAGCTCGGCTTGCTCTTTCGGTTCTTGTCGGCCGTAGCCGCGATCCTCTGTTCCGACGGTGTCGCCTACCTCGAGCTCAGTGAGCCGATGTGTGAGCGCCGCGACGCCCAGAGCAGCCCCGACGTTAAGCGTCGCCGATATAGGTTCGAGAGGCCACGTTTTCTTTCTCGTCTTCGTCGTCATCGTTGTTGTCGTTGTAGTCGTCATTTTCGTCGTCATTTTCGTCATCGATTTCTTAGTTGACTTTTTTCGATCGGCCATCGTGGTGGCACACGCGGCTGCACATCGCCGATCGGTTTGGTGCGCGACGAAAAGGGAGACAGAGAGAGACAGAGACGTGTACAGTATATATCTTCCTCTATCCCTCTCTCTTCTTCTCCTTTTATCGGTCTCTTTCTTTCTCTCTCTGAACCTCCACCACCCTGAGCATTTCTGTCTTTCTCAATCTTGATACTCGTATATGTTCATTCGCTTTTGACACCATCGTCTCTCGCTGTCGCTGCTGTCCTTTCCATCGGTGGTTCACGTGTCCCGTGAATGCGTCGCAAAACGTAACTTCTCTCTGCTGTCTACCGGCGATCTCTCGTTGCTTGGGGGACGTATGGCCACGAAAAGGAAAGGGAATGACCGTGGCCGAGGACATAATCAGCGATGAACCAACAACAAGGAAAATTATATAACACGTAAACGGATACTTAAGTACTTACTACATGCATATTTGATCTGTTCTTGCAACAAGCGATTCAATCTGCTACCTATGGATATCCTTCGATAACCGTAAGAAAACCATTCGTAGTCGATGCTTCTTTCACTCCTTCGTTCGAACGTGCTGTTTCTCTGTTTTTTATTTTATTTTCTTCTTTACTTCTTCCTTTATCTTTTATGTTCGTTGTTCTGGGTGGAGTATACAGAAAATAAATGTAATTGAAGCGAGAAATGGAGATAGGGAATGATGTATCGTGACTGTGAGCAGAAAGAGGGGAATACAAAACAAAAGATACGCATAGAGAGAGAAAGAGATAAAAGCGAGAGAAAATGTGATTGAATGCGAGGATGAACTATGGAAAAAGGGCGGGGGTGGAGAGAGGGGATGAGATCATTGGGAGATGATATATGTATGTATGTATGTATACAGAGTGGTTGTATGGAACAGAAGGGGTGCATGACACGGATGAATGAAGATAGCGATAGATTCTTCCAAATTACGATAAAGCAGTGATTACAACTTTTAAGACGCTCGAGTTTACTTGATATCATGTCTATCTTCGCGGAATTTTTTAATAATCTTCGCTGATAGATCAAAGAATGTGCATCATGTATACCAACAACAGATATCATTTGAAAAGCATTCAGTGAATTATTATATTCGACTCAAAAGTTCCTTCTCTAATAGCACTGGAGCAAACGGCTACCCTTTTTCCTCCCCTGTTCAAATTTCGCCTTCAAGCACATATATATGCAAAGCGTACATATATCATTTAAATGGCGATTAAAGATTTGATTCAGGTTCGACCTGTTGATTCTGCGGAAAACGCTTGTCGTTATGCGAGGCATGCACGTTTAGTAATTTACCTGATGTTATCAAATCGGAATATACATACTAGAGTCAACGTGTAAGCACACGATGTTATACGTTCAAAGTGGGTTCAGCCACCACAAGATACGCTCAGGGTGCGCTCTGTTGAATGAACAAAAATGTATACTCTAATTAAACGTTAAACGGTCCTAATTAATTCACTTTATCTGCCCTGGATCATCTAATCAATTAAATTAATCGTCATAATACGAAAAGAAATATTTTATAATATTAAATATATTGTCGTTATAATATTTTTATCAGTATTTAATAATCTCATTCTTTATTTATAGTTTTATGCTTTCAATTTTATAATAAATTTTCCAATGATTTCTTTTATGAATAGGAATTTAAAATATTTATGACAACTCTTTTAATAGTAATTAATTAAATCGCTATAATACAAGGAAACATTTTATTGCAAATGTTGTCATTATGATATTCTTGTAAATTTTTATGATTTTATCCAAATTTGCTTATAGAATCACAGTTTCAATTCTACAATTAAACTTCTCAATGACTTCTTTTATAAATATGAATATATAAAACATTTATGGGTACTGTTTTTAGTGTGAAAGTTTACACGAAATCGTAAAATCAAGAAGTTGCACATTACGGCTAGTTCGATCGTTTCCATATTATCATTCACGCCATGCACGAGCATTTTTGAGCAAATAAAAACTTTATATTTGCACAACTGTTAACCGGTATAAAATGAAACTCGCAAAATGCCAAATTCGTGGAAAGAAATTTCACATAGTTATACGTAATTTTATGATACGATGCATTGCACTTTACATACGGTGTATTTTCAAATAAATATAACATAAAACAGTTTGTAAACGACGTGGAGCAACTGAGTCTGAGATACAGAATATTCCTTCATTGTTTTCCAATTTATGATCTCATCCTGCCATATTTGTATCAATATTAAAGTACGAAGGAGAGATATAAAAATTAAGAAGGTACACTTAAAATGATTCTTCTGAAATTCAAGGTTACAAGAAAACTGGAGGTTATTTAGAGATCAAAATCGAAATTCTTCTATTGATTTAGAACACATGTTTAAGTTTATACATCCGGTGTTTAAATAAAATCGTAACACTTCAATTTACTGAAAGTATAAATGAAGTTACTGCAACAATTTTCTCAGTACCGTAATGTTACATAATGTATGTAAATATTTGACATATAAAAACTTACTTTTAACACTGATATAAATTGTAAACATGCGAGATGTGGATCAATAAGATATTCTGAATATTAAAATATAACATTTTAGTAATTTTTTTGTTTTTTCATTAATGTTTAATTTTTAAAGATAGTTTGGAGAAAGTCCACGATTTATTAATATTTTTAAACGAAACTAAATTAATGAATAAATTAATTTTATTTGTTTTTTTATTTGTTGATTTTTGCATTGACTAATTAGCGATTGCGAACAAATTAGATGAGTTAGTACAATTGTTGATTTTTCGTACATAGTATATTTCAGTAATTATCGTATGAACATCGCAAATCTCATGATTACATAAAAAAATATGATCATTTCAAATAAATATAAAATAATTCCAATCAAAAAATATAAAAGATCTCACGATTCATATTAAAAAATATATACATTTCAACATTCAAAATATTACATAAATATTAATACATAAATATTACACAAGACGGAAGTATCATGCTGCTTATACCTAATTCGCTAATATATCGAAACTTGAAGAATATCGATCTCGTCATTTGGCAAAATGCCATTATCCATTTATGCGATTTTTTAATTACTTTAAGCGGCGTTTATTCAATTTATTCAAATAAGTTGAAATTCACATTTATGTAATCAGACGTATGTTCCTCTTCATCACAAGAAGAACAACGAACTCCTTTTTAATCTTCTAGATTATCGAATAGTTTTATGTGTAGAGCTTTTTGCTACGTCGGTTCGAAATGGAAATATAAAACCACATTTAAGAATTAGATGATAGTTTGTACGTAGGAGTGAAAATGCACGATAGAGAATGCGAAGAATCCGTTCAATTTCTCGTTGCTCACTTTGAATGTCGATGCGAATACTCACGGCAGTGAACCGGTTACTTATCGTTTGTGAAACATTGCCACGAAGAAAATTTATATTTCTGTGTGGTTCATACGTGTTGCCGTGTTACTACGGGACTAAAGCATAGACGATGAAAGTTTATTAGAATAAATTCGTGCATACAAGATTCATTGCTGGACGACATCTATATGGTGAGTCCTACTTATTGATGGTATATATGTTGTCCTTTTAGAATTAGTCTTTGTTTTATAAATTACAAATTTTGTACTGGTTGATTAAAGAATAAATCAGTGGTAAATTTGTATTCGTTGGTTAAAGAATTAATCTCAGTGTTTATCATTTGCATTCGTTCTTAAATGAAATGTTTGTTCCAATAGAAAACTGCATGTTTCGATGTTCTATATGTTTGTAAATATAAATGAAATTTGAGGGTATACTCTGTATTATCCAATAATTGCGAATGATATTCTAAAGCCACATTATATATTAAATTTCGTAACCCGTAATATGTTTCGTATACACGTGCTCCAGTGTGTAATTTATTTAATCAAATCAGATATATTCGTATAAATATATTTCGGCGTATAATTACTGTTTCATCGAAAACAAAATTTATTCCGCGTCATTCATAAACCATGATTTGATACATATTTTTCACTTTCGTCGTTGGAACGTTTAATTTTTTTATTATAATTGACTCATACATGTAGTATTAGGTTGCGGATGTGTATGCTTTTATAAGAAATTTAAAGATGCAAAATATACCAAATAGAATACTTTACATAGAATATGTAAAAATATGTACATAAAATATTCAAAGTATATTATTCGTTGTGATATTTAGTGAATGAAAGAAATCTATGCTTAGGTTTTATTTTTTTAGTTATATTCATAAAAGTATGGATTTGTAGTATTGATTTTAAGTAACAATTGAAGTTAGATTCGTGTTAGATTACTTAATTTTAATTTTTATTGTATATACACACACATACCTTACGCGATAAATATCAAAAATCATTTTATTTGCTAAAATACAAAAAATAAATCAAAATGACGTAGGAACTATTGTGTGTCACTATTGGTGATATATGGTTCAAAAATATTGATTTCAAGTTAATGATTTTTATTTAAATATTTTAAAAAATATTATATATCTCAAAAGTTTAATTCAACTATAAAAACACACATAAATGAGAAATATAACATTTGAAATTAATTAAAAATAGTAACGAAAGGTGCTTAAATTTTTTTTGGTAACTTTTGATACTAAGAAATATATTTCTATTTGTTTTATATGTAGATATAAATATATACATTCTTTTCACTCCTGATATTGCAACAAAGTTTGATTGAAAGAGGAATAACTTAGCGAGAAAAGAAAATGATCATTCGATCAGTGATTATTTCAAAGTTGTTTTTAAGTTCGTATCAAGGTTCAGTCATTTTATATCTGTACATTTTAGAACTGTTAAAAACGCGTTAATAACTTTAAGGATGAAAATTTCCACAGCACTTGGTGAAAGAGTTTAAGATATCGAAGAATAACAAATGCCAACCAGTTGTTCATAAATACTGGTATAAATTCCAGGCATTAACAGGAGAGTTGAAATTTGAAAACTTTAAATGATTTGAATATATTTCTTTATTTTATATTTTTTGTATAATTATATCATTAATTTAATATTTGTACAGCATATCACCTGAAATAGCTCGTTATCTACTGACTTAATCAAAAAATGTTTGCAGTGAAATTATTTATTATACAAGTATCCTCATTTGTATGTATCCTATTTTGATTTTGTGATGTCATATTTTTTTTTGAGATACCAAGGTGATCTTTAGATTTTTTAACAGTCACCCTATATTTTTTGTACTCCATTGTAGGAGGTTGTGAATTCAACGACCTATAATAAGATGACCTTTAGTTGATCTTGTACATCAAAACGAAATGAAATTTTGTGAAAAGTAACTTACTTTCCATGTTTCCGTTTAAAATAGGTGTATAGCGAATTATGTCTCATAGGTACACTGCAAGCCGTTCGTGTTTTATACCGACGCGACATTACGTTGCGTCGCGCCGTTTGGGAAAATGTCGACACATGTATGAACGGCCACAACTTTGAACATCTACTTTAAATGCAAACATTGATAGTAAGTTACTTTTCACAAATTTTCGTTTCGTTTTGAGGCTCAAGATCAACTAAAGGTCACCTTATTGTAGATAGTTGAATTCATAATCGTAACCTTTTTAATGGTTATAATGGAGTATAAAAAAGATTAGGGTGACTGTTAGAAAACCCAAGGTCACCTTGATATCAGAAAATACAAGGCACCGAAAAATCAAAATATATTCATCTGATCAGGCTCCTTTCATCAGGCTTATTTCACTTCAAATAAATTTGTCAAAGTCAGTAGATAATGAGTTATTTTAGGTGACAGTTCTTATTGACTTATTCTATATATGTAAGTATCACGCTTTAATCAAATCAGGTAATAATCATTTTACTTATTAAAAGAATGATACGCGTTGAATGTTGAAGATTAGATAAATGTAGTTGTCTATATTTCTGAATACTATTTTGCGTCTCCATTATTTGCTTTATTGTACATATATCGTTTTGTTTAGTCACTAAATAATCTATTTGCAGTAGTAAATACTTTTTTCATTAGAATGAAGAATTACAAACAATTATAATTTTTTCTTTCATGAGCAATGAAAATTCACTTTAATATAATTGAATATAATGTGATGTATAGCGAGTAAAATTTTCATTAAGCATTTTATTAATTAAAATTTGTTCTATTTAATTTCTCAAAGAGAAACTTCGTGAGCAATTTATTCATAAGAAGTTTTAGTATATTTTTCTTTACAATGCATTAGTATGAATATAACTTTTTAAATTTTTTACAAGAAATAAAAAAAAAATTACAGGTTATAATTTTCTGTTAACTTAACATTGTATAAAGAGTGTTTTACCTATATTTTGATTTTGTTCGAGAGCATCGATAATAGTAAAATAGCAATTTACGTTTTAATAACAAATCATTTAAATACTTTCATGATGCATTGGAAGAGTTATTAAAATTTATGGTAATTATTTCGAGTTTACCCTCAACACCAATTTCGATGATTATTTAATATGTTATAAAATTCAACATTTGGAATAACTTTGTCCTGTCACGAAAACGTCAAATTCTCTTAGTTTACTTGCAAGATACCTGCAGAAGTACGAAAATATGCGAGATACTTGCAAAAAAACTGTCAGCAGTATCGGCATCACACACGGTAAATTTTGCTTATAATTGTGCGTCCGTGACAGTGGATGCCGATGGATTGCTGGCCATCTCACGGTGACCAGATAAAATGGCACCTAACCCAAAGCTATATAAACTAAAAACAAAAGATAAAAGTTAGGTTGGGTTAGGCGTTACATTATCCGGTTATCGTAAAGCGAGTTTCATGCGGACAGTTTTTCGCGAATATCTTGGAAACTAAGAGAGTTCGACATTTTCATGAAAGGAAAAAGTTATCCCAAATGTTAACTTTTACAACATGTTCAAAAATTACCGAATTCAACGTACAGAATAAACTTATGAATAATTATTAAATTTATATGTTTAATTTCTAAAGTTCTGAAATTCAGGTGAAAAGATATAAGTATAAGCAATTATTTTAATTGACATAAACAAAATCAAATGAAACTCTTAATTAACGTAAACAATTACTTAAAGCTAATTATGTACGTATATGCAGTACATTAGTACTACTAATGTTATTTTATTATCTTTACGATGAAAGAGATAATTAGATATTTCATTTCTGTTTATTGGTTCAATCCTCTTGAACATCTTTTCTACCATATTATCATTGCTATAATACATGATATGAAAGCATTAAATCTTCAATGATGAAGCTCAAGTTGCTTTCCAGAATAATCGAGTAGAAAGCTATGATGTAGGGTATAAATTATAAATGAAAGTGAAGTCAATGAACTCATATAATCCTAATCCGTGAATACATTTATCGATCCTTTACCGCTGTGTATACTCTACAATTATACTATCATGAAGACTACCGAGTTAAATGGAAGAATATCACGAATACCCTGAATTTACAGTTCAAATTCCTGTGTAGAGTTTTCAATTCAGTTTCCATAACTATACATTTCTTTAAAATACTTTATATTTGAAATTAAACTGTTTGATTATATTGTCTTCAAGAAATGATTCATTTTTATGAAATATAATATTTTTTAAGTAAATAAAAAATATCTGAAGGATATTCTTTTCTTATGGCTCTTTACTTTTTACTAATGACAAATATTCCTTAATTATGATTAACATTCCTCTTTTATAATCATATTTATTTTAAGCAATATTCGTTTGTAGTTTAATAAAGATTTACTGATGTAAATGAATTACAAAGTATTAAAAATATGATATTTGCAATTGATATAAATCTTCTAAATAAATAATTGATTGAAGTTTATAAATCAATTTTACAATTTATCAAAAAACTGGGATAGAAGCAGCATTTTTAAAGACTGAAAATCTTTTCAACAGATTAGTGAAGGTTTATCAATGGATTAAAAAGAACATCTGCTACAAGAATAACACAGGAAACCATTCGTATCTGGAAGAGAATCAATATCAGATTTGAATGTTTATTTTGATAACTACTAACGTATGTTCTAAAAAAAGTTACATCTTCTCTCATTTTTAAAAAGATAACTTACTATCACCTGTTAAATCACTTGTTAACAATACATAATTCTTTATTTCTTTAAATTAAATTTTAGAATATTTGTATCTACAATTTTAGTTTATTTTTAAAAAGAAATTGATGAAGCAGAAAATATTTTAGGCGAATTGTATATTTTGCTGTTTAAATATTAGCACGATTTCTTCCAAATATCTGATAAACATCGAAAATATCTTTAGCTGACTTTCATTTCGCTCTGTAAATAAGTAATATTTATGACAATAGTACGTTAAGTCTGACTCACATTAAATTAACGATTGAAGCAAAATAGAAATATTTTCCTATTAAAAAAAATAACAATAATGATTATGCAATTCCTATATATCTTGTGTTTCTATATCTTTACTAAAAATACTTTCAGTGCATATTATAATCTTATACTATTAATTAAGGGGGCATACAACTCTGTAGGCTTAAAAAAAAATACGGTAAATTTTATATTTTTCTTTAAGCAACATCTTAAGTCTACATTCATATTTGTTTTATTACACAAAATTATAAAATGACGAAGTGGCACAACATTATCTGACTCCATATCTAGCGGAACTTTGTTCGCTTGCACACAGCAGCAAATGTGATTGATGTGATTGGGTTGAAAAGAGTAAAGAATTTTGTGCGAACATATACAAAAATTCATTATTTTCAATGTCGTGTATGATTTTTCCATAATTTTGAAAAATAAAAAAACGAATACTTATTAACGAACAAATTTTATTTTTCGTTGAAAAAGATTAATTTTAATATTTATAAAAATTTATAACAATTCAACGGACTAAAACACCAAAAAAATGGTAAACTACAACCTAAATTATATTATAAGATAGATAATATAGGATGGCGTGTAAAAAATTCAAGTTAATCGGCTGAAGAGTTGCAAACTACTGGGAGCAAGGTGGAAAAATAAAGTTTCGAAAAAAAAATACGTTTAAGGTTTTAAATTAATCTTTCTCTAAATAAAAAAATGCATTCGCATTAAGTCTTATAATTGCCTTTTCTTAACTATTCAAAATATCATTTTACCAAAGTATTATACAAATATCAAATTGTAAAAAATGCAAGGAAAAAGAGATTTCGATATTTTAAAGACGCATGGTTTTGTACTTCCTTAATCTAATTTTAAAATATGGATTAATTAATATTGTTATTGCGAATAGAGAAACGTAATTGCGAGAATTTATATAAAGTTATTTCACAACGCTACTTTATCATTACATTAGATTATTCTATTTACTTTTACCGTCTAAATATTATTCAATTATGAACAAATATTATTATTTGTTTTCATGTTATTTTACTATTTTATAATTCTCACATTACTTTATCTCGATAAGAAAAATGTAGTATAAAGCAAAATCTAATACAAAATTATTTTATAATGGTAGAAGCTACTCTAAAAATTTATTTAAATCTCTCCTTATCTAAATTTTATTTAACTATATACCAACAAATTTCAGTATTTAGTTATCTTCATATTATTTTACTTTTTTATTTTATCATTCTATAGACAAGATGAAGGTCCTATATATCAAAAGTTTATAGAGAATTACTTTATAATATATACTAACGATTTATTGAACGTAGATCTTTCTAAATTTTTTCTTATGTAAGTTTTATGT
This sequence comes from Bombus campestris, assembly GCA_905333015.3. Taxonomy (NCBI): domain Eukaryota; kingdom Metazoa; phylum Arthropoda; class Insecta; order Hymenoptera; family Apidae; genus Bombus; species Bombus campestris. The sequence goes on along the minus strand of HG995129.1, from coordinate 5,601,211 downwards.
AATTATCAGCGAATTGAAGTACTAGATTACTTTTTATTAGGTTTAAGTTGTTAGTTTCATAATCTCAAGAAAATTGGAATGTGACATTTAATATTGTACAACTCTTGGTCTTTAATTTAATATTTTTATGAATAATGTGATTTAATCCTCCGCTTGTTACGCGGTGGACTTTACGAAAAGGGGTTCTTTTTTTACGTTTATGAATCGATTAAAAAGGGTCTAGCAAGCTAGATTTACTTCAACGCCTATCAATCTCTTTAATGCACACTATCACATTGTTGTAACACGCCATGATCAAAGGAACTGATACGTAATGTGTATTCAAGCGAGTAGTAGCCGCATTTCTTGAGAGCACAGCTTCATCTTAAGCTTGACGACATTAAAATTGCCAGATGAAATCCTATTAAAACGAATATTGTACGTAAGCAGAGTATGTAATACTTGTATTTTCATAATCAGAAGTTTATTATATGATTTAAGTATAACCAGATCATTATTTCAATAATTTGTACGTGAACTGTAGGATAACATAAGACTTGAGTTACCTATCTAGAAATAAACATCTTTTAAATGTAATCTTATTTATTTTTGTTACGAGAAATAAAGGAATTCTTCATATTTTAGAAGTGTTCAATATAATCGTTCTTTTTTAATTTTTTAGATAGAGTATATTAGATATTACTGCAGAATATATTTTTATAGGACCTATTAAATAAAATAAAACCATTATTTAGTATTATTTATGTTTAAAATAAATTAATAACATTATTTATAGTTAAAAAATATAGCGCTACAGCGGTTTATAATTCTGGTGTCAGAGATATACTAAAGAATCCAATATAATAGAACAAAAATTATGAACGGAATTCTCAATATGTCGTAAAAATTATGCTTTTTTTAAAGAGTATATAATATTAGATATAACTATATATATACTTCGTTTTAATATTTTGTAATAAGCTGGTATAATATTCTAGCAGAGTACATAATCTGCTGGATATTGCTCTATATTGGTGGTATAGTATACAATTAGATAAATTATAATTAATAATGTGTAATCTAATTCCACATCCCACAAAATGTTCTGTACGTAATCGGTTTATAATTCAGTTATTAACATCAAATGTTTGTAAGTAAATATTATATGTATGCGGAGTATAATGAAATTTAGATTATTCCCGCAGATATTGCAAGTAAGAAAAGAACAACTAAAAGAGCATTTGGTAATGATAAGAACAATCTTTCTAATATCACAACTAATTTGTTACTAACATTAAAATCTGTTTTGATAGGTATTTTTAAAGAAAAATATTTATTAGGAATATTTATTATTCCTTTTAATGTTGAACTAATATCAATATATATTCAAATTTCTATCGTTAGTGGGGCGCTTCGTATGTAAAAAATTAATTATTTATTTAAAAAAAAATCTGTTTTAAAATTATTTATTACATCTATAAAGAAATTTTTACAAATATATAAATTTTGAATTCGAGAAGTTTAATATCTCTATAATAGATATAAGTCATGGCAAATTATAATCATTGTTTGTCAGTATTTTATAACATTAAATTAATCTATGAAGTCGATATCACATGATAACTACACTTAGAGATTAAAGATCCACCAACTTGGTTAACAGAGAGTTCAGAAAAATAAAATTATTTATATTATAAGTTACTTATTAAAAATGTATCATTTTAAATATAGAAAGACATACTATAATACAATTATTACAATACTAATATCTTTATTATAATATTCTAATTTATTATTAAAATTTGTACCTATTTCAAATTTTTATTATACAATTTGTTATTCTCATATTACTAATCGGAACATAAAATAAAGATTTAATTCTACGTACATATATTGAATATTGATAACAAAAATATGTTTCATATACAAACATATTTCTTTGAAACTGTTATACATATTAGCATAAGAATTAAAAATAGATTACATATTAAATTAAAAAACCAATTATAAAATCTATTATGATATAAATTTGTTTTTTATAATGAATAAATATTGTGTCATGATTACTTTCAATTATCAAAGGGACAATATTAATATTTATTTACTAAAAATAAAATTCAAAATAATCCTTATAATTTTGAAAAATTACTATCATTTTTATCTTTTTTAAAATAATTTATTCTAATAAATAATTATATTTTTAAAAAGTGGTATGTTGTGTGTCTACTATATTATTCTATACAACCTGTTTATCTAATAAATTTGACGAATTCGATGTAATCTTAAACCGATAGGATTTCATACAAGTCTGTTCATATTCCAGTATGTATAAAGTTTCTGATCGTGTCACATCTCGTAACTCTTGCTTCTTTGTACTTTTTAAGTCAACCTTATTTAAATGGCCAACGACATAAAGAATTCCATATAGACATTTGAGTGCCACATGAGCTACATATGTAAATAGATACATATACGGATTCTTCAATTTCACATCACATTTATTATAAAACGATGAAATGTTCCAGCGCCTTGATGTTTCTTCCACTTCATTACCTTTCACTGTTCATTGATTGCATATCAAATTTGTGAACAGTATATCAATTCTATTCTTTTGTATTTATGCAGAAAAGATTTGAACTATATTGTTTTTGAATAACTAATTTTTTTATATATAAATCACATGCTGCATAATATGTAAGATAACGTAATATTTAAAATATATATTCAAAATAAACGATATAAATGTAGATCAATATTTTATAATTCTATAATATTCTTTTAGTATTTATTATTATTTATTATTTACCTCATTTATCCTTTCTAGCTTTAGTTTTAAATTCTTATATCTGCCTTTAACAATATTTTAGTACAGAGATTATAAATTGGTAAATGAATTAATAATAATCTGAGATATATTAATCTAGATAGATCCATGCACTTTGTTAATTTAATTAATAAAAATTTTAATTAAGAATAACATTAGTGGACTCACCATTTTTAAAGTTCGCGCCATGCACATATAGCCGCACGTGGTCCATCAATGGGTGATCTAACCTTAAATACACACTTCACACATTGACACATTGTACACACGGTGACATACAGTCGATATTTACAGTCGATATTTGCTTCGGCTTATAATGACTTTCTTTTCTAAATATCCACTATGTCACTATATACTACATCGCTGCTTGTCACGTTATCGCATTCGATTCATTTGTTTTTGTTTTACATTTTTTCTTTCGTAAAATCACTTTCTCGTTTGTAACTATTTTGGACGACATTTTGGTTGCGACAGTTTTTCTACGAAGTTCACTGATAGCTTGTAGATAATGGATGTTGTCGGTTCAGACTACCTTACACACCAGAAAGGTCTTAAAGAGCTTTACTCGTTTGAAGGTCATTCGTCCGCTTAAAGGAGATATAACAGTTGTCGGACAATTACAACTCGCAGTTCGATACCGAAGAAACCAATAGAAGTTCTCGCGAGTTCGTTCGTTTCGTTTCGCCGACGTGATCAGAATCAACGTATGCCGAATCGATAACATTGCTCCGAGTGGCCGCGATATTTCTTAGAAAGAGGTTAGGTCTTGTTGGGAATGCAATTTTATACGTAATATAAGCATGTTCCGGGAACAAAAACCGCGATTCGTATATACATATGCGTGGAACCACGGCGTAGAATACAAGTTTGTGCAATATGAAATGAGCAAAAGTATCGAGTTCGTGATATCGATCAACAGATTCACACGTACACCACGCTTGATATTATTCGTATTTCATTCCACGAATACACTACTTTGGTAATTAACTCACACAGAACTCGCGGTATAAGTCGCTCAGGGCCACTAATACCAAGACTTAACTCAAGAGAGCACGCTTGCTGTTTTTATCACAATGGAACCCGTTCACCACTTTAAAGATACTCACTGACAAATAACGGTTCGATCGGACCTTTTTGAACACACGGCCATCGATCGACTGTTTCTTTCCCGAGGAGTCCAATATTCGTCACTGTCTGTAAGTCGCGACTCGCGATTGCTTCCAAACAAACGCAATGTGTATAATGATACGCCTTCATATGTATTGTGCCAGTGTTTCTCACGCTCATTGGATAGTGGCGACCAAAAGCTTAGTAACATTCTACGATGAGTAAGAAAAATGGAATGCTTCCCTGATTGTCACCAACTTATCTGTTTGTTTGGTGCATTTTTCTTTTTTTTTTTTTTTTTGACATTTTTCTGTTTGCGCTTGCTATTGACTCACTTTGTGACGTGCGATAGAAAGAATATTTCGTTACGAAATCATAGAATTTATATACACGTTATTTAGAGAGATAAACAGAGATGGAGCTATAGCGTAAATGGTTCGGATCAGGTTAAGCTTATAGCAATGTAAAGCAGGATTTCTTTGCTTTAAGAATGCAATCCTTTTTTTTAAGGCAATGGAAATACATTTATAATTTATGTAACAAGGTTTCAAGTAGACTATCGCTTTGTGAATTTTTACATTTCAACTAGGTAATTAAGCATCGTTCTATATCTACATATATATGTACATACCTATGTACAATATGTATACTATAAAATAATATAATAGCTTTTAATTTTATATTTATTATAGGAATGAGCATCGTAACAAGAACTTTTGTCACAAAAAAAAGACTAAAATATGTTAGTAAGATATCATTTGTTGGTTTATGTATGTTTATTTTAGATGTATTAATATTATTTAAGAAGAAAGATTTTTTTTAATAATAATGGAATTAATATCAACCTTTTCGCTTTAAGTCCAATAATAATAAAAATTTCACTTTTGTTCTATCTACAAGAAACTTCATATCTAAATTGAATTAAATTTGCAATATTATAATTTAAAAAGTAATTCAAAGAAACTATTTCGCCAATTTAGATTTAGTTATTATGACTATAATTAAATACACAGCCTGTTTCGTCTTGATTCCATCAAATGGTGTCAGCATATTCTATGATTAGAAATAAGAAAAAGATGTTATATAAACATAGGGTCGTAAATATTTTATTACGAAGTTATAACTAGAATATCAAAATCATAAATGACTGGTTGCTTGTTTGATTCTGCACAAAAATGTTGTCAGTGTTGTATTTACAAGAACGGATGACACTTTGAACAAGAACTTCAGTAAACATCATCAATCGATCAAAAAACAATCCAGTCATTTTGTCATTTATAATGTATAATTTCTGTATTTTTGTTATAATTTTCTAATAAAACATTTATGACCCTATTATTATAATTATAATTATTTAATAATATTCATTATTAACAATTAATTGTTTTAAATGAGTAACTTTTAATGTTTTCTTTAATTATACGTAAATGTTAAATGTTATTGTTAATTTCTGTTTCGAAAATATTTCGATTGATCTTTGCAACAATGATATAATATGAATAATGGAAATGAATCAGTGGTCAAACACTCGTGCACTCGTGTGTAATAATACGTATTTCTGCACAAATGACTGCTTCTGTGATACCTGTCGTATACATAGAAATGATGAAAATATGAGCAGAAGTATGGAAATTCTATGTTGCGAAGAACATTTATGATTAACACATCGGTAAATCGTAATTATGATATATACGCGTAAATATACATAAATTTCTCTCCATTTTATTAGTTTACAAATTTTATTCATCTAAAAATATGAAAATTACTGAAATGAAATAATTCCAAATGCGTGATCGAATTATCAGTTTATGTTATAAGAAAATTATGCAAATGTGTAAATTTCGAGGCATTATAAAAATGTATTGCAGAAATCAAAAGTAAACGATATTTATGTATACATATCTATATATATGTACGCATATAAATACCTATTTACGTGTCTACAGCATATTTACATGGTGAAATTTCTATTTTGGGTTGAAAACAATCATACGCCAGCGGCGTTGGCGATCCTTGAAATACGATTTCGTAGTCTGCTTTAAATAGTTGCCGTTTGTTTCATGCTAAAAATTTACGTTGTGTAATACGAATATTGTGGCCAGCTGTAGAAGCTGATACTTGGACTCCGATTGTACTTCTTTATTGGTATATTTTTCGATGTTTTTTCCTATCTTTGTTCTACTTACGGGTATACTATATGCATGACTACAAGAAAGGAACAAGTGATACGATTGGCTATAAAACCGAAGTGGAGAAGATTATTTACTAATCTAGATGCGAAAGAGAGGGTAGAAGGTTTCATCGGATATTTCCGGCAGTAAGATCAAGTGGATATTGCTGGAAATATGTTTCTTCGAGATTTTATATGGAGATAATGCAGATATTGTTCAGAGCGCTCCAGAGAATTATACGTATAATGGAAAATAGATTAGGTTTGGAGCATATTATACTTCTACATTTTAAATAAATAAGTATTATTTCGTAGGTAATATATGTATTACAAATTAAGATGAAGTTGGATTTATAAAATTCTTTTTATTTGAGATTTATTATAGAAAAAAGGATCATAATAAGAAATTTTATTACGGAAAAACTGAAATATGTTAGTAACATAATTCTTCGATTTGTAGATATGCATTTACGTATATTATTCATGTATAAATATTACTTGGTAAAATTCTTTTTAAATGGAATTTAAGTAAATATTAACCATCTAAATTACATTAAATTTCTAACATTATGATTTAAGAAATAATAAAAAAAGTTACTTTTTCAATTTTAATATATTTATTATGATTTGAATTAAATCTACATATATATTTAAGAACTAAATGTATAAAATTTCAAGTTGCAGAGACGTTGTAGATTCTTAAATTGTAATATGTAAAATTTCAAAATAAAGGTACTTCCTACTTCGAAGACATCTTATATAAAGATAATACAAATATTATCCGAAGAATTCCAAAGAACTACGGAATAAGATGAAATACAACGTATACGATAAATCATCGAATACGTTTCAAATTACATATTTTCTTGGAAAGTATCGAAGGCTGTACGATTTCACGTAAAGTTCTTGATACGTGGTTCATCATATGTATATCTTGAAGAAGAAATATGACAAGAACTTTTATAGAGTTATGCTACGGTGTGTTGAATCTCTTATCTTTTAACCAGCAGCTTTTCAGGATCAAAGAAAGGTGGGTGCAGAAGAGTTTTAAACGAATTATTTATGAAGATTTTTAGTATTTATTTTTGAATTCAAAGAATGTTTATAAAATTCCATGTTATTAAATTTATTGTAATCAATTTTGTATGACATTCTAAATGACAAGTTTTGTACTTATTTTATGGATTACAAAATAATATAAATTGAGAAATTAATTTTTCCAACAAATACTTTGGGCTTATTCTAAAAGTAACAAATTAATTAGAAACAATTTAAATTAACTGCTTGACGTTACATACTTATAAACTGCAATGAGGTAATCCTTTATGAAAAGATATGAGAAAAATGTAGAATCCTGTTTTTCCGTTGGAGGTTTGGTTTTTTAAAAAATTCAAATTTTAAGTTCATTGTATATGTATGCACTTAAGATTTATGCTATTCGACTTCAAGAATGTTTTTAACATGACGGTGCTTCACCTAGAACGCTTCAACTAGAAAGTAAGTATGTAAAAGTAACTTTCTTAACGAACAATATTAAAATATTGGATTAGCTGTGGAGAAATAATCACTTGGGTCTGAAAATTTTCAGATTTTATGTCACTTGATTTTTATTTGTAAATTCATCTTAAAACAGTAGTTTACAATAGAGATACCGAAAATTTGAATCAATTAGTCCAAAATATTATTTATGATACATAAGTATATGCAAATGAAAAATATGCATATACAATTTGTTTTAACAATTCTGTAATTGACACAATAACATATTGTCGATAACGTATTTTGTTTAAATTCAGAAGTATGAACGTTGCATAGGTCCCTAAATACATACATATATTATGTATATTATATACACATATATGTATTTATATATGTATGTCCATTGTACATCACTATGTTATATGCCTCTTGATAAACCGTATTTTATTGTATTTTAACTATAACTGCATATATTTGCAATTTTAAACTGGATTTCATTGAAAAATAAACCTTAAAAAGATTTTATTTATATTTTATAACTTTTTCTTATTCACTCACGAAGAATTATAAATAATCCAACTGCAAGTACTCTGTATAATAAAATTTAAAACCTTTTATAACACTAATTTTTAATTATTCATACAATAATAACTTGATATATCTAGGTTATTTTAACTATTTTGCAATTATTAGCATTTTTTATAAATATACTAGATTCTTCAAGATTCATATAAAATTATGTAGTAATTATTGTAATAAAGTTAACAAAGTATACGTAAATTATTTTTACAATTATAACGTAAAGGTACATTAATTACTTTATTTAATGTGTATCTAATAAGCACTCTTAAAGATATTCAGATAGAAAGTTACCAGTGTCCTAGAATCTTGTGATCTCTAATCTCAGAAGCCGAATGTATTTACTGAAAAATATTAAATTTAATTATTTCTCACATTAAAAGTATTATATTTAATTATCTATACAATTACATTTAGTCATGGATTTATGAAAATAATTTTACTTTTACATATTATGAAATACTACTTTGTTCATTCAGCATCCCAAACTTCTTATATAATAATTGTAACTATATTAATCTTTCTTGAATAAACTTTCTTTATCTATTAAAAGAAAAGACAAAAATTATTGTATTTCTGTGGAAAAATGAATAATAGAAATTTTGATGTATTTTTATATGTATGTTACATTATATAATATACATATGTATATTATATATGAAATCTGTAGTATTCTTTTAAATACAGAAATACAAAAATAGTTTTACCTTTAAAAGAAACCTTAGTTTTACCCTGAAAACATGAGAAAAGAAGAAAAATGTTACCTCTTTCTTTCAATTTCCCTGTACGCCTTCGTACCAGAATTTAAGCTTTACTGAACTTTAGATACAGGGTACCTGTGTACATATACGTACATAATTATTCTTAAGGCTGCGTCCTTAGCAATAAAAATACAAGTTCCGTAAATTATCTACTGATATATGACATTCTCTCGAAATAAATCCCTTATGTTACTTTGTAGATGCTGTGCTGCGAAAGAAAAACTCTAATAATTTGATGTTTACTAAATTTTTCCTTTAACTTTTCTCAGCTGACATAAGCGTAAGTAATAATGTAACTGTAGTTTCTTCATCTTTATGGTTCTTTTTTAACACATCCTTTGAGCTCCATGTTCATATGTTCTTATGTTTGAACTAGCGTAAAGAAAAGTTACTTCTGCCGTATTTGCGGCCTGTAAGAACAGTGAGGTAATAAAGACATTTGGCCAAAGTCCAGGGACGCACGTACCATCCTTCCGTTGTAAACAACCGAGTCGCAAGAGCAACTGTCTTCCTTCGCGTCGGATGCTTATTCTGTACAGATTCTATAAAGTCCCGCTACTTGTTTTATAGAAAACATATTGTCTTTGAAAATTTCTTACTTCACGTCCGGCGACACTTTCTGGTCGCTGAACAATGCACCACTCGAAGTATAGAAACAAATAAGAAATAAGAATTTGATTTTACTTATGGAAAGAAATAGAATTTGTGAATTGAATAAGACCATGAAATGAAAGAAATATTATACCAGAATATTATAATATATTATTCTTATTTATAATATTTATGTTATAATTATTACGTATTATTATTATTTTATATTATTAATTATTAACATTATAAATACTATATTAAGTACTATGCCGTCGTGCACAATGATTTATCAATTAATGATATTAGTGAATTGAGAAGTTATAAGTTACATGTTCTAAACTTCTATTTTATAATCTTACGACTTTACGTGAAATAGAGAAGTTAGATTAACTAAATTGTAATTTGTAAAATTTACTGGAAGATCTTTATTTGTCTTATTGCCAAATTTAATGCTGTCATGCAAGAGAATTTATTAGCGTTGCATGCTAACTTGTAAAATTTCACTAATAATATTAATGTTACTAATGATAATCTTATTAACGAAACTAATATTATTAGCGACATTGTACAAGTTACACGTTACAGGTTCCAGATTACCAGTATCAATCCATTAGCGGCCAAACAGAGAAATAATGCATAAAGGTTATACAAATGATAACATTGTTGAGAAATGTGAAGTAAATTATATAGTTTTATCAAGATATGAAAAGTATATTGGAATATTAATATAATCTTACAGAAGTTCACTATACAAACCAAAAACATGAGCAACCTTTTTGTGATTTGAAAAGAGATAATTTACTATAATACTATAGATACCTCGGTTTCTTTGGAAGTTCATAAAATTGTAAAATGCAAAAGGTAGAAGAAATAGTCATGAGAACATTAACGAAATTTTTGGAATTCCCTTTTATAATCATAACGTTGGAAAACAGAATTTAATAACATAAATTAATTAAAAAGTATTGAAATGAAATTGTGCGTTAACGTAACGTTGATTATAACAAATTACTTACTGTGCTTGCATAATATAATGAACTCTGACTAATATAAATTAGTTGATTATTAAGGTATTCGTATTCTATAGCATTTTGAGCATTTTTTATTTTAAAGAGCGACATAGTAACGTATATTACGTGTAAAATGTTTGTTCTTTTTTTTTATTATTTAATTTGTACTTTACAATTTGTCCAGCTGGACATTTGGTAAATACATGTCTTTTCTGGGAAACTTTATCTATTATTATTAAAAAATGGATCTTATTCTTATTATCCATTATGAGGTATGAGGGTTTATAAGGGATATTATCTATTAATTGTTTGAGTATCATAGACAAAATATTAATATTAGTTGTAGGAAATGCCTATGAAATAGTATAGGTATAGGTTATAGGTAGTAGGTATGCTTTTTATAGATTTATACGTTTAGAAATGACGTGACGAGGAGGAGTGAGTGATAAGAAAAATGGTTATATAAACCAAGTCCATGTATGGCCTTTGGAGCTAGAATTAACAAAAAAAAAAAAAAAAAAAAAAAAAAAAATATATATATATATATATATCTTAATATTGATTAACGATTTGGAAATAAAATGAGAAGGTTTTTACATATATTGTTTCTTTACAATTTTCATCAAATGGTCGAAATAATGTACATACAAAATATTAAAAATAAGGGTGCCCGATTTATATATTTGTCCTTTTCCTTGTTTCCGTTTTTCTAATGAAAGTACAGAATGTCTTAAAACGTATCATTATGCACCCCCTAGAGTTAACACGTGCTGTAGAAGTCAGAATTTTCGACCCAGGCTACTTAATGGTTCTAGGCTAAATAAAACTAACTAAGCGGGTGGGATTTACGCGAGACTTCCAAGGAAAAGTACTATCTTCCTTACTAGAAAAGAGTAACATATACATATTGTATTTACCACATTACCAGCTGAACAAATTGTAAAGTACAAATTAAATAATAAAAAAAAAAGAAAAAAAATATACATATTGTATATAATGTATAATAACATGTAATGTATATTTTACTGCTGTTTTATTTTACTTTATTTTTTTTTAATCTTGCAATTATTTTATTTAACACTTTTTAATAGATTTTTAATTTGCGTTTCAATTTACCTTTTAATTTATCTATTTATTTAATTTATAATTCTATAAATCTTCTTTAATTAAGTACATTTTAAATTAGTACATTCTTGATATTATATCTGAAACAGAATTTTATCAAATAATTGAAATTTACATTGATAAAAAAATAAATTGCTAGGAATTAAGGTACATATATATCTTATTATAAAAGTTTGCAATGTTATTTAGAAATTAATTATTATTAGTTAATAAAAAAAAATTTTTTCAGACTAGCTTGAGGGATATTCTTATAATTAGCTTGTAGAAATCTGATAATTTTTTTCGTGCAAGCTTTTTTAGCAAATTTTTTTTCAATATGTTGTAAGCTATGCTAAATCTCTCTAAGACTGATATATACTGATATATATATATATATATATATATATATATATATATATATATATATATATATATATGTATGTATGTATGTATAATGTACATATCAAAAGCCTAATCTTACCGAGGAATATTGCATACGTTCGTTATACACGTGTTACCTTATTCTACATTGCATCCATTATAATTTACTTTACATGTTTGGGAACGTTTGGAAATTATGTACCATGATATTTAACGGATTTTTGAGACACACAGACGTCTTTTACAGAGAATATACATTACTTTAAAAATGTATTTTATTTGTATTGTATTTCATATTCATATAGCACGTATATTCATAAATATACAGCACCTTCTTAATTACTAAAGTAAATAAAATTTTCATTAATATTACTACGTTAAAATATATTTTATTTGTCTAATGAAATTGTTATTATTAGTATTATTATGAAAGTATAGAATATATAAATATATAAAAAATAAAATAAATAAAATTACTATTATTATAAAATGTGCAAGATAAATTGAATCATCATATCTGTATAATACTAAGTGTAAGATACTTTTATATTAAAAATATGCTTTATTTGAAGAAAATTATAACTTTTCGCTCGATGATTTTCAATCAATCCACCGTTAACAATCTTAATAGCATTTACCACAATCAGATTTTCGTTCTCTTTCTCTTCTGAGTCTAACTCTGTTTCGCTTTTCTTCTCTGTTCGTATTTCGAAGAGTCTGCATTCCTCCTTTTTCTATTGAAGTTATTATTACTACCTTCCGTGTTCGTTTTATTTCGTACTATGTAACTCCATTATTTTCTTCTTCCTTTTCTACGTGTTACTGTGGATTCATTTCCGGTATATTTACAGTCTGTCACACAAGAGCGTGTCTGCGATATTTCTGTAAATATTTATATATTTGTAAAAAAATTTATATGAATTGAATCTACATCTAAAACACTAATACGCTATTACTTAGTAGGGTGTCCAATCTCCTCCATTAGCGATTATAGCTTGACATCGTTTCGGCATACTCTCGACTAATTTTTGAGCGTAGGATTCTGGTAACGACCTCCATATCTTTCGAATGTGATGTACAAGTGTTCTTATTTTTGTGATACGTCTTCCTCTCAGCTTGCATTTCATTAGGGACCACACATTTTCGATAGGGTTTGCATCAGGGGACTGCGATGGCCAAGGAAGTACTGTGATGGCGTTTTTCGCTTTCCATTGGGTGCAGATGCGACTTCGATGTTTAGGGTCGTTGTCTTCTTGCAATATCCATTGGTCCTCGGTTTGGTTGAACCAACGTTTCACGGATGTGAGAAGTCCCCTTTGGTACAATTTCACCATCTTTTGTGCATTCAGATTGTCTGTAAAGACGCACAAAGTCCCAAAACCGCGTGCGTTAAAGCAACCCCAAACATGCACTTTTATAGGGTGTTTTACACTTCTTTGAATCATCCTTCTTCCATGGATAGTCCAAGCACGCCTAATAGGACACCATGCCCAAAACGAAGATTCATCAGTGAATATTATATTACTCCAATCACGATCTCTGTTTTCATTCGCCCATGCCAGACGATTTTCGACGTTTCGCGTACGCGGCACTCATATTAAAAAGCTCTGTTCCTTTCACTGTTTCAAATGAAACTGAAAGGTATTCAGCAACGCGTATTAGAGAAGTTTTCGTTTGTTTACATTCTTTTTATCTCATTCTGATTAGGTGTCAGGTTTCGCAGATATCGTAGACACGCTCTTGTGTGACAGACTGTATCCCTCTAAGATTTGATTTCTTAAGAAAAGAATACAATTGTACCTCATTTTCTCTGCATTATATTCACAACTGATATACATCACGTAATTTTTTGTATTTTTATTATTCACTTTGAAATCCGGTAGAACATCTTATAATGTCTTCTTCGATGTAAACAATATTTTTGATGTATACAATGTATCTCAAATATTTTTCTATTTCCGCTTCTGCTTTGTAAAGAACAGTATGTTGACTATCATGTGACTACTCAGTGTTTGATTGTTGAAGTTAAAACAGTTTATTTTCAATTCCCAAGTGAACTTCGACCCACTTTTTGTTTTGTTCATTTTTGTACTGTAGTTAGTGTGGTTAGTCCCTATCGAGCAGACACCCTTTTTCAACGAACTGTAGTCACACCTGGCCTGTTTCTTAGGCCTCAGAGATCCTCAAACTGTACCAGTTCCAAATATTTAAAAAATCACTTATCCATCCCAAACCTTACTAAATAAACCTTCCTTAAAATTATAAATAATCCAAAAATATTTTTAAGTACATAAGACATGATTTAGAAATTCAGTACAGTAACTTGCAATAATATTCGAGTATTATAATGTGTGAAATATTGTTGTATACATTTATTTAAAATAATTAACTAGTTGACTTTAATATATTAGAACAAATTTCTAATTATCTTCAATATATTTGTTAATATATGTTAATAACTTTTTAATATATATTAAAATATATATACATTGAAACATTGTATTTCGTAAAGAAACATATATCTTATTTATTTAATACGTATACTTTTCTTAAATGAGAAGTTACATAATACTAAAGAATCATGAAATGTCCGAATATTAACGTTCGTTATTGTATATAAAAATTTTACATTAGGAAGAAATGAAACAAAGGAAGATAAGATCAAAGAAAACATAACAGTATTTTTGCCTGCAATTTATGGGGTTATTGAATTGAGCAAAACCGGAAATAGTGTCGATTTGGCGCTTTTACACTCGTATAGATTTTAATTTCACCCATATAGATTTTTAATTTCTAATGATTTTCTTTCATACAACAATAATCAAAAAAGAGCATTTTATGAAGGGAAGCATCTATTCTTTCGTTTCTCTATTCTATGATCGACAACATCCAAGATAAGAATGCAATTTTCTGCTAACGCAAAAATTTGTTTATTTCTCTTGTAGCCAAGCTGAAACGTTTCCAGAAAAACAAAATATTTGAGAAACTCTGTTCAGAAGTACTGTGAACCGTCAATTTTTGAAAGAATATCGTCTGCACGCGTCTCTCCAAATTAGGCGGACTAGTTGAGAGTTAAAAGGTCTAAACTGGAAAAGTTTTGTAACCTGCTTTTCTCTCTCTTTTTAACCAATATAATATAATGATACTGATAAAATTTTGCCGTTTTGGTTTTGATGGAAGATTTAATGGATTCCTTAACCAAATTTTTGGAAACTATAATTTTAAAAACTGTAAAATTTGTTAAATATCGTCTTTAAGCCTTGTTAAAATAATAATTCTAAATATTTATCCTATTAATTATTAATTTGATCATAACATACTGGACTTTCATAAGATGAATAAAAGATGTTTAGCTGCGAAGTGTATGTATATTGATAAACTGATTATTTTAAGAAATGACATTTTTTTTTTATTTTTGTAATGCAAATATTGCATTTATATTTATAAGCGTATCTCTTTTATTTGATAAAGTAAACATCTTATAGAAATGAAGAATTATTAAAAATTTTACGAAGAAGACTTTGTCTTTCAGTAAAAGGATGAACGAAGATATATTTAATTATAAAATGAATAAAATTCATTATTGAAGATTTTATTGTTAAATTTAAAAAGAACAATCAAAGATGTTTCAAAATATAATACTTTTCAAAATGTAATAAATATTTAATAAATAAAATTAAGAGGAAAAATTCTACATTCTTGTTACTTAGAGAATTAATATATACAAAAATAAAAACATTACATAAATATTTATTATTTAAATAGCATATTTTTCTTAAATGTCGTGCATTACAAATGTGCAGTCTTAAAACATTTCTGAATGTTTTATGTATATTCTTTCTTTTCTTTATTTGGTCTTTTTTAGTTGCATTAGCACCCATGTTACTTACATGACAGTAATTACATAAGGTTACAGGTTAGAATATATATTATGTTAACTTAAACGAAAAATACCGATATTTTTCAAAACCTGCAACATATTTGAGAGTCAGTTTTCCTTTCGACTGCCGAACCTTGTAGATGTGTGTCTGGTGCCCAGTGAAGTTCAGAATAAGTGACGACCCTCCGACGAAAGTGAGTTAAAGCAGAAATAAATCAAGTGTTTTTTAAACATACTCGTGAAAAATCCAACTTTCCAAATCTCTAACTCAAATCATAGCCTCTCGACTAGTTATTTCAATTTGAATTAACTAGCTCGAAGATGGTCCGAGTAACTATAACAAGCCCTCACGAACAAAACCACAGCCGCACCGTTCTACCTCCTCCGTGGCAAAACAATAATGATAATATCATCCACCTTCAAAACCACACCAACTGCATCAAAAAACGCAAGCTTGATTCAATCAAAAAAGATGCAAACACTAATCAGAACGAACTGACATCAAGACACATTACCACTCACAACAGATTCGCAATATTAGAATCTACAGACAATTCAATGGACATAGTTGAAACACCAACAATTCAACACACACAAAAAAATCCTCCTCCTCCACCAATCTTTATTGATGATGTTATTGACATCAAAACTATGATTAAATCCATCGAGAAAGAAATCAGCAAAGAAGATTATCAACTAAAAATTAAAAAGAATCAGGTTAAAATTCTGCCGACTAATTCAGACTCCTATAGAAAACTAACAAAACAGCTAAAAACTCTGAACGTCAAATTCGACACTTATCAACTAAAACAAGAAAGACCAGCATAATAAACGCGATCCGTTCTTCCACCCCTACTAAGTGTTTTGTCAATAAACATGAATATTCCCATTACATATTAATGAAAATCGCAGAAAAACGTAGACTTAGAAGAGTATGGCAAAGTCATAGAATGCCTGAAGACAAGCGCTAGTTAAATAACGCAATAAGAAAACTAACCAAAATCATTAAAAATTACAAAAATGATTGTTTTCAAAAATATCTTGCTAATCTGTCTCCCACAGCTGACTCCAACTACTCACTATGGAAGGCATCTAGGAAACTCACTCGTCCTCCGCAAATAATCCCCTCAAATCGCCATCCGCAAGGTGGATGGGTGCGTAGCCTTATACAAAAAGCCAACTTGTTTGCAAACCACCTAACAAATGTCTTCAAACCATATTCCTCTACTATTGCCGTCGAAATAACGGAATACTTCCACTCTCCCTTCCAGATGTCCCCTCCTATTGAATCTTTCTCATCTCTGGAAGTTATAGAATTAATACGTCGTCTAAACCCCAGGAAAGCATCGGGACATGATCAGATAAGTAACAAAGCTATCAAGGAGCTTCCCAAAAAGGGATTGCTCTCATTACCTCTATTTTTAATGCAATTCTTCGTCTTGAATACTATCCTAAGCCTTGGAAAATCATTATCATTAATTACCCTTATCCCTAAACCTAGAAAACCAATATACGAAGCTAGCTCTTATCGCCCAATTAGTCTTCTACCTACTTTGTCCAAAATATTTGAGAAGATGATAACGAAACGATGCTTTCCACTCTTAGAGGAGTTCAAAAACAATGCCGGATCATCAATTCGGCTTTCGGAAGCAACATTCTACAATGGAGCAAATTCATCGTCTAACTCATAAAATTAACCAAGATTTAGAAAAGAAAAAATACACAGTTCTGCGGTATTCCTGGACATTCAGCAGGCGTTCGACAAAGTGTGGCATGAAGGACTTTTGTTGAAACTAAAGAAAATCCTACCACACACCTACTACTCTATCTTAAAATCATATTTAACCAATGGACTGCTCATGATTAAATACTTTGACGCTATAACCACAACATTCCCAATAGAAGCTAGCATACCTCAAGACACTGTCCTCGGACCTTTGCTGTTCACCATCTACACTGTCGACTTACCAACCTTAACAGAGATAACCTCAGCGACATTTGTTGATGACACAGCTTTATTAACATCCCACTCAGACCCGATATTTGCCTCCTCAACTCTCCAGCGAGGTCTCAACTCTATGGAAAAATGGTTCCACAAATGGCGCTTCAAAATAAATAAAAATAAATCCAGTCATATAACTTTCACACTGCGAAAACAATCCTGTCCACAGGTGATCATAAATAATATTCCAATTCCAAACAAAGATACAGTCAGATATCTGGGCATGATTCTAGACAGAAGAATGCCATGGAAACGGCACATCGTAGATAAATCCAAAGAACTGAAAACAAAACTAAAAAAATTCTACTGGCTCATTGCCAGACGCTCCAACTTAAACATGCAGAGTAAAATAATGCTATATAAAGCCATATTAAAACCTGTTTGAACCTATGGGATCCAACTATGGGGAACAGCGAGTAATTCCAACATAGAAATTCTCCAACGATTCCAATCAAAAACTCTAAGATCCTTAATAGATGCACCTTGGTATGTTACCAATGAAACAATACATCGCGACCTTAAAATACCCACAGTCAAAGAAGAAATATCCAAGTTCAGAAACAGATATATAAGAGTTAACAACTACCAAAACCCATTAGTTAATTTAGTTAAATTTAAATTAGTTAATTAATAAATTAGTTACCCAATTACTTGACACGATGGATCAGATCCGCAGACTAAAAAGACAATACCCATTAGATTGAGGCATTAGATTCAACTAGAATCAAACATACTATAAACTCTTATAATCCGAGTAACAGTACCACGTCAAAATAATTTACTTAAAATTCTGTATGAGAAATAATTGTAAATAGTCTACTAAATAAAAAAAAAAAATATTTGAGTGTGACTTCACAACGAGTCACTTCTTTAGGATTTTCGTTGATTTGGTATAATCCCTTTTCATTTTTGTTTGATTTAAAATGATCGATATTTTAGATTATCGATTTAATTGAAAGTTGGGAAAAATTTGCTGTCAAAAATATGGTCATCAAGAGTAATCGTTCACATTCACGTAATTAGTATTTGGTATATACTGCATTTCAGACAGAGGCAGAAGTCAATGGCGAGAATATTTGAATTTCAAAATATGTCGTTCATATTGGCCGTGATTTGCAATGAGTCCGTGCGAGAAATATATCATCCATGACATCGCGTATTCGTATTCACGGATGTGGAAAACACATCGATTGTACTATTTGTTATACGGCTGCTCCAGCTGGAAGCCAGAATTGAGAAAAGGGATTTCAAGATTATGTAAATTACATAAAAAGTTAGAATTTTTTGAAAAATAAATAAAAATTCAATTGTATTTTCTGTAATGAAACAAATAAAGAAGGAAAATTTTATGCGAAGATACGTTTCTATTCAAAAGAGAACTTTTATATTTGAAAAAGTGATTACTAGATATTAACAATAGATTTTACTTATTGTTACCTATGATTTATTATACGGGATTTTATCTATTAATTGTTTGGATACATAGATAAAACATTGACCTTAGTTAACTCTATAAATACAAAGGTTATTATTTCATTCTTTACAATGTCTGTGTAACAGTATAAAGTAGCTCAGTCAATTATTTTAAAGTACTTCAACAATTTCTCTGTAAAAATTATGTAGTTTATTTCCACACTTTTTATGGACGTAAACGTGTATGTAAATTTATATAAAAATTATGGCACTATTTACTACATAAAATAATTTTATATGTTTGCTTCATCGATCTTGAGAAGACTTTTATGTTATTAATAGTACTCTATTAATCTTGATTATTGATGACTAACATAAATGAGAATGTCTTGTATGTTTATATATTATAAAATATTCGACCTTTCAATTGCGAGTTTGTGTAAGACTATATATAGAAGTCTCATGTACAGTCTGTCACACAAGAGCGTGTCTGCGATATTTCTGTAAATATTTATATATTTGTAAAAAAATTTATATGAATTGAATCTACATCTAAAACACTAATACGCTATTACTTAGTAGGGTGTCCAATCTCCTCCATTAGCGATTATAGCTTGACATCGTTTCGGCATACTCTCGACTAATTTTTGAGCGTAGGATTCTGGTAACGACCTCCATATCTTTCGAATGTGATGTACAAGTGTTCTTATTTTTGTGATACGTCTTCCTCTCAGCTTGCATTTCATTAGGGACCACACATTTTCGATAGGGTTTGCATCAGGGGACTGCGATGGCCAAGGAAGTACTGTGATGGCGTTTTTCGCTTTCCATTGGGTGCAGATGCGACTTCGATGTTTAGGGTCGTTGTCTTCTTGCAATATCCATTGGTCCTCGGTTTGGTTGAACCAACGTTTCACGGATGTGAGAAGTCCCCTTTGGTACAATTTCACCATCTTTTGTGCATTCAGATTGTCTGTAAAGACGCACAAAGTCCCAAAACCGCGTGCGTTAAAGCAACCCCAAACATGCACTTTTATAGGGTGTTTTACACTTCTTTGAATCATCCTTCTTCCATGGATAGTCCAAGCACGCCTAATAGGACACCATGCCCAAAACGAAGATTCATCAGTGAATATTATATTACTCCAATCACGATCTCTGTTTTCATTCGCCCATGCCAGACGATTTTCGACGTTTCGCGTACGCGGCACTCATATTAAAAAGCTCTGTTCCTTTCACTGTTTCAAATGAAACTGAAAGGTATTCAGCAACGCGTATTAGAGAAGTTTTCGTTTGTTTACATTCTTTTTATCTCATTCTGATTAGGTGTCAGGTTTCGCAGATATCGCAGACACGCTCTTGTGTGACAGACTGTATGTGTTTATTCTATGAATAGCAATTATCACGAAAGGAAATTCCACGCTAATACAATAATTTTGTGCTAAGTTAATGTATAACAGTAGCCGAAATGTTCAATAAACATTTCGTTATAGGTATTATATTATTATATGCTTCATTATAACCACTTCAATGATTCTACTTACATATTACAAAAAGAAAGAATTGTATTTTTATCATAACGTGTGTTGATATAATTTAACTTTGACGTTGAATTATATTTTTATTCAATTACATTTATAACATATACTCAAGCAAAGCATTATAGCGATTATAACGAATAATAATTCGAATAATAAGTTTTAATAATCTCTATTAGGTAAAGTAGAGAAATAATAAATTAAAAAATATTTGTACGAGATATTTTTTACAGACAATTTTGTTATACTGTGCAATGTGAAATAATCTTAATTCTTGGATTGTGGATTTGATATTAAGGAAGGTATTATACGAAGAAAATAAAATTGTGAATGAAAATACTTTCTCTAATCAGATATGTATATATTCAGCGTATCTGAAGTTTTTGCGTTCTTACAGAAATTGAGACAAGAAGTCGCGAAATTAAATTATGCAGAACAGTATGTTTTATAAAATGTATGCATTTTAAACGATAGCGTTCTTACTTTCTACATATACCTCTTAATAATATTACGTATTACGTAAAATATAATAACTAAGAGCTCAATCTGTAAGAACCTGATATAGCGTAAGAAATTGGGAATAAGAATACAACAACTTATATTACGTAAGTTTATCCGTAGGTATCATAACTCTGCATAATTTTGTTTATATGTATATATGTAACGACTACAAAAAATATTTATACATACTCATTTTCTAATGGACCATTTTTTTATTACGTTCAACATTTCATTTGCATGGTATCAAACGTGAAACTACAACTAAATAATATGAAATTTAACATACTTAGATTTAATTGATTGGTACGTAAGTACTACAATATGTAAATACAATGGTGTACAAATACTTTTAGTAATTACTGTATATATTTTTTAATATTAAATAAGTAACAAAATATTATTAATAACACTAAATAATAAAAGTATACATCTTACAAGTCGAATTTCTTATCTCTCTCTCTTTTTTATCTCATTTATCAAATTTATTTACTACTAACAAACATTAGTTTCCAATTAGAAAATAATATTTTATATTTATTTTAACTGGAACTTGGGATGAAAAACTTGTACTTCTTTCAACAGGCTCTGATCTCTTGCTCAGTAACAAAAGATAAGAAATAACATCTCTTTTATGTTAAAATGTCTCCCATCTATCCATAGCTACAAAAAAGATTAGTTCAACAGCGTAATAATCCCTTCATCCTATTTCTCTCTTTTGAAATAAATCTAAAATAAAAATCAAAGAGGTCATAATAGCCCAAAGGTTTCTTTTGCATTAAAAATTGGCTGCAAAATGATTATTTAGAGAGTGTATAAAAAATCTCTGTATTTATATAAAAAGAGGTTTTAGCTTTATAATACTCATTTTTTATATTTTCTATATTCTAAAATGGATTTAGTATATAGTTTGAAAACCATGAAAATAGCGTTAAAGTTCATTCATGTTAAAAGTACTTTCTACTTTATATCTTATTTAAAGATCTTGTAAAATCCTCTACTTTACTTGAAAAAATTATAAAGGCCTTTACTTGTAGTTACTCATTTACGATGCTTTTATTCTTTAAAAGAAATTCAAGATTGGATTCAGAAGAATAAGAGTTCAAGTTTAACGCTATGTAATGTGAAAATCTCATTTATTATTGCATTATTGCATGTCATGGATATGTCATTATATTGACAGTAAACAGTTTTTTTAAGTACACATTATTGATTTCTAAATTTCAAACAAAATTAAGCACTGTAATTAATTAGTAAGTTGTATGGAAAATCTGGCGATCCATAAATTTTGCCCTGGATTTAGTGGGATTAAAAGAGAATTATTTATTATGAACTCTCGTCAAGTAGTGAAAAACGAGATGCTCATACAAATTTATACGGACATAATCGAAAGAAAAAAGAAAATGGGAACCCAAATAAAAAATCGCTTTATCCACAAGTATAAAGAATGTTTTGTTTCGCATATTTCGGATATTTTTTACGTATATATTATTACGTGCGTTCTCTACATTTTCGCCTTTTTATTTATATTTTCTACACGCGTAAATGCATAAATACGAACAGTGTAGTAAAAACATTCTAGTAAAAGAAGATTAGACCTTTCATTTCACTAAAAATCTTATTTGACTTTACACGTCCTTTGTCGTTTCACAGTATACACCCGTATGTGTATCATACCCGAAATAGTTACAGAGTTACATATTACGCTTCTTATTGAACGCCGTTAAAACGCTACGTACTACGTATACATATATTTAATACTAAATGTCACTATATACATACTCGTACTATACTAATTTCAGCGTGGAAATTTTGGTCGGACATAGACGCAGAAGAACGCCTTTCGAGCTACGATCTAATTTCTAACGGGTAATTTCATTTAGGTGCATCGTTTATAGTAGAATGCGAGAGTAACGTTTACTTCCTACCCCCTCGTTCCTATACTCATGGACTTTAGCAATTTCGGAAGAGTCGTTTACGCAAATCAGACCGAAACGCTTCCTACAGCAGCGTTTTAATACACGCGTTTCACTTGAAGTTATGTGTTTCCCCATGTATGTATGAATAATTTCTCCGATATCTTCCTGTTCCCCGAGATCTTTATTGGACGATCTACAAACGATTTCCATATGGCTGTCGCCATTACCGGAACTTTCAAGCAAGCAAGTGTTTGCGAAACGAGAGTTCTTCGCTTTTAATGACGAGAGTCTAGAATCGTATTATCACTGCTCTTCGATCTTGCACAACCTTGGGTAATGGCATTTTTGCAGTCGAATGACGTCTCGATGAGATTAAGATAGGTCATCCATGCTGTTTCCATTAATTTGATAATTTCTATCTTTGAAATTGTTGTTTTATAGCACTGTTAGATATATAATGTTAGGTCGGTTATATATTTGATTGGTTTTGTTCTGTTTAGGAAACGGAAATTGATCTTGATGTTATAATAAAAATCTCATCAATTATGAATAATAAAATTTTCTCTATTGGTTTTGTGCATTTCATGAGCTAATTCCTCAGCTAGGTTCAGATTTTTAGCAGACTCCTCTGGATTTTCTATTTGATTTATCTAAAATTTCCTCAATGAGTTTCAGATGAAAGAATTGTGGGCGTCGGTATATAATAGTAAATTTATTATTTTCCTATAATTCTCACAACTAAATTTTACAAATTTCTTCTGTATATTCTAAATTGTCATCTTTTAAGAATAATTTTGTTCATAACAAATAAACCGTTTAATACTTTCCCTCATAGTCTGAGTCAATTATAACGTTTAGTACCAGATCCGTGAATATGTTTATACTTATAAATAAAAGGAAACAAGTTAATACTTAAGAACGCAGTATGCGTGTGCAATATATAATTAGATTGATAGTACATTCGTTAATATATATAATGTAATTGTTTAGAAGTCAAACGACTGATTTCAATAGAGTTGACAACGAGCGAAAAATAGAGATCTAAAAGTAAGAATATATGTAACTATCAGGACGACACAACTGGAACTCGGACAGTCGCCAACTAGTCGTTCATTCCTGGCAAAATAAATAAAAAAGGAAAAAAAAAAATAAAAAAAATGGAGCGGCAACTCTCGTAAATCGAAAAACGAGAACGTGTGGTAAAAAGAAACAATGGATTTCCACTCGACAGCAGCTCAACCGGGCAGCTTCAAAGAATGTCTGGAGTCTGGAGTTCGTGTCGAGAGCGGCGAAGTTGCAGCTAGCGCGTCTCGTGTTGCACGGTTAAAAAGGCAACAAAAGCCGAGTAGCCCTGGTGAATACGTCAAATTGTCACGAAGAAAGTTTCCATGTCGTTGGCTAACAGGTGAAGAAGAACGGCTCGCAGAGAACAGTGTACTGCGTATTCAACAACGGTTGCTTTTTGCTCGAAGATTGCAGCTACCAGGAATTCTTTTAGCGAAAATACCATGCACTTTCGTTTAATAGTATCCGCACACTTGCTTCTTTTCTTTTTTATCATGATTACAACTTTGTGTACACACTGCCTCAAGGTTTAACACAATTATGACAGAATTATCAAATCATTAAAAATAACTGGCTTCACATTTTCTGTCTTCGCAGTTACAGAAATATATACATATTTAAGATTTTTTGACAAAAATAACGTTGAATTTTATTAAGACAGATATGCTTATATACAGGATGCTTCATTTAAAGCTTTACACGTAATAAAATTATCTCTTAAATTATTCAGTATTGCAAAAAAAGTTTCAAGTAAAATTTACTTTGTTTTGATGCGAACATGATTTCCTTGTAACAATATTATGCGAATTTTTATTTAAAATATTTCTTAGAATAATAAATAGTTTGGGAGATATTTACGTGCCAATCTTCCAATGGAATAGCCTGTATATTTATATATTTTTATCACATTTCTTCATGTATAATTTTCTATATATATACAACATATTTACATAAGCATAGACTGGAGATTGATACTTTTCGTCTTAACAGTTCAACTTTGTCAGTATATTTTATGAATATAGTCAGACACATATCAATGTAAGATATTTACAGCTTTGATAAAAAATTATAATAAAAATACGAGGTATATATTAATATAGTCGTCACAAGTGGAAGTCCCAAATGAAAACCAACCGCGTTATTTCCGGTGAGTGCTTCTTTTCGTTCTTCAACTTGATTTCGGTTCTGTTCATGCAGCTAAGTATGTATTCACTGTAGGAAATCTATTGTCTTTCAGATGTCGCTTTAAACATCCCTAGGATATTTATGTTTTCCTCTTTTGAAACGTCACATTTTCTTACTTCGTGCTACGTGAATCGCCGGAAATGAAAAATGCTCGAAATTCTTGCTGAAAATAACGCTGCGAGTACTTTTGTTTTTGACCATTTACTACGTAATTGTTAATTTGGACGATCGTAAGATGGGCATTCGATTGTTGATTTCTTGGTTCAGGGTAGAAATGGTTATTGGTTTTCGAAGAAGTTAAAGGTTAAAGAATCCGATTTTTGTTCCTGTTAGGTGGATAAAGGTCATGTGTGAATGACACAACTATACAATATATATATCCATACTATCTCTAGTATATTTGCACATTGCTATTAGCATGTAATGAATCACAAAAATACTTGGATATTTATAGAAATATTATTTAATATATAATTTTATGTATAAAATATAAAATTAATATTTATAGAAATATTATTATATATTATACAAAATTTTCTGAAATTTCAGTAGGTCTGTAATGAAATACGACTATCGTGATTAATACTGATCATATTTGAAAAGAATTAAAAAATGTATATGTAAATTATAAGGTATGTATTTATATATATTAAAAAGATTACCAAAGTATTTGAACGGTGAAATTATTCACTATATTAGCAACTACGTTTAGTAAAATCAACTTAAGCAATTATTATACGCATTACATGTATGTTTAAGATCACTACATATTCACGTTACATACATATATACCTTCAGTCTCGTTTCATATACGTTTCAGTAACGTTCTATTACGTTTGCAGGAAATATCTTGGAATTCATATACAAGATGTGTCTACAAAGTAATCAGATAGATTTCGGTTCTCGGGAATCCGCAACATCACATCAATATAGCGATGCTATTTGAGATATAATATCTTTACTCTGCCTTCAGTATTAATTTCAACTTGATTCAGCTATTACGAGTGATTTTGCAACGAGTTTCATAAAAGTGTATTTTATTGACGCATTACGGAAATGGAACCGTGACATATCGAGTAGTATTTTACACTGTACTTTCTGTAAATGAAGTTTTGACTAAAAAACGTATTGCTGTGGTTCCACAGCCTCCACACCTCTCAGATTTAAGGCCGCATGATCTTTTTCTTTCCTCAAAAATCAAAAGTCATATTGAGGGACATATTTTTGGAACTGTGGACATCGTCAACAAGGTTCTAACCAACTAAAAGCAGTTTCAATAGAAGAATTCCAGCACTGTTGCCAGGAGCGGGGGCATCGTCCCCGACGATGCGTAGCTTCTCAAGGGAATTATTTTGAAGGATAATAAACGTTTTTTATTAAATGACATATAAAAATTTTTATAAGTCTATTACTTTTTAGATACATTTCTATACATTTTCGAATTAATTTTGAATTTTACCAATATAATCACGATAATCAGCTTCCGGTACAGTGCTAATGAAATTTGAAAAAGTTTCGCATAAAACACATATATTCACAAAAATAAATGTTCAAATACTAATGAATCATATACCAATAAATAAATATTTTGATTTATCATTTCAAATTTCTTTTAAACTTATTTAAATACTACACAATATATGTAATATTTGAAGTCTGGACAATATAGTTCTTTAATTTAAGCATATTTTATTTCTAAAATAAAATATTATGAAATATTTTACTTATTTACTTACACTGAAGTACTTATCAAAATAAAATAAACAAAATATTATACGTATAAATTAGAATTCATTATTTCAATAAAACTTCTAAATATTAAATACACTCTATTTTAAAAATGTTACTTTTGAAAGAATATACATCGAAACTGAATTAATCATAATGAATAAGGAAACACTTTCTAGGTGTCTTTTGTGAACATCGAAACGTAATTTAAATATATTGTCGCACGAAAGACGAGAACATGAATGTTTAAACATACATAAATTAACCAGATAGATAGGATGACTATTTGCAAACAAAATAAATAATAGTTTAAACGACACACCAGGTGCGTAGGAGCATATCTATGAAATGTAAAGAAAAAGACGGTAACGAATGATAAGAAAAAGGTGGTGGTAGCTAAGGCATGATCGTGGATCTGGTAGGAAATGTGTAAATGCCTTCTGTAGATATATACAATATACATATAGAGTTACAGCAACTGTGACACAGTTAAGATAATTAAGAGAGTCTAAGACAGTTAAGATAGACAGTTGTATACGTGAAAAAACAAGTCGAAAATATTCATAAAATACAATTTTTTCATATGTCGGTTTATCTTCGAGAAAATCGTTTGAAAGGAAAAAAAGTTTAAAAATTCGCCAAGTATGCTTGAATTTGGTCTATTCCAGATTAAATAAGAGAATTTCTACAGTTTGATTATTATCAACTATTGCGGTTTGTAAATATAAATGATTACTAACACATATGAAAATGACTGGTTGTAAGAATAAATAATTTTTAAATGACAAATTAGAATGTTTAGTACTGTAGGCCATTTTTTACACTCTTTCATAATGTAGTCTCAGTCAACTATATTATTATAATTGTCACATATATAATGTAATTATTGATATTTATTATCCATTATACAATTTTGAAATATGTATTTTTTATATTTGATATCAGAAACGTAAGAAATTTTGACGATAGTGAAATACCAAATAATTTCCTAAATCGTTCATTTTGAATTTTATTATGTCATTGCACTGTCGCAGGATTAATGATTTGATATAATAATAAGCGAAATAAAACAAATCATTTTTATATTCGCGTTTCTCTAATTAAATTGTTTTGATGAGTCAAACTTATAAAATTAAATTTTTATATTCGATGATAATTTAAATTTTTTAAACTTGTTTAAAATTTGCGTTTTAGAGTTGTAAATAGCAAATATCAACGAATCAGCACAATAAATTACATGTTTAAAGTAAATGCAACATCCGTAGGTGTATTTAAAAATATCCACTATGTTCTTACTTTCAATACGCTTATGTTTGTAATATTGTGCTCGATAATTGTTTGATATTATGCAATAGAAGCATACTGTTATAAATACATTGTTAGCGATGACCTCTAATTACTTATGGGTACTTGACGAACAGAGGAGAGCAAGTCACTTGCGTAATTGGAAGGGAAAATCACATATTACTTTCGAAGGATTAGTACACGGACCTAAGTTAGCCTTTGTAGATAGGGGGTTGACATGACTCTATCCTTTCAGATTACCCTATCTCTTTTATGGTAGATAAATTTATTACATGTATATCGGTAATTCTTTCACTGGACAAATAGTTTATAGTTTCATACATAATAGAAGGTTTTTTCATGCAGTAGTTTTATAATATGGAAGTACCTTTAAAGCGTGTATTTATTTATTTATAAAATGTGAATCGCATTTTACTATTTGTGTATACAAGATTGAATAATATCAATATTTCAAAATTTTGTAAGATGTAAGACCTAATCGAAAATGATTAATATCATTGTTATAAAATGAAGATTATTCAGTTCATTATTAATAGCTAGTCATATAAACTGCTGTGCATATTTTTTAATCAATTTAATGTCTTTCCTTTTTTATAATAACAGTTTATAACTTGCTTCGGATTGAAGATTAGAAATTCCTTATTCTGAAACTGATGAATTAAGAAATAAATAAAATGAATAAGCAATAATGTCCATCGTATTATCAAACAAATGTACAATAAGTGAGAAATAGTAAATACAGTAGTATTTTTACAAAATATCTATAGTTTTGATAGAATGTAAAATTTCTAACACATTATAAAATATATATACATTTAATGGCAGCAAACAAATTTATAAATTATATATAAAACACTTTTATCAATTAAGAATTACCAATAAAGCAATTTAAGAAGATATATGTATTTTAATTGTTCCAAAGGGGATGGGCTGTATTTGTAACACGAAAATAATAATTTAATTGAGATCCATATGTAATTTCTTTTAAATATGTCAAGTACTATATTGAAAGAAATTGAAAGAGAAACAAAAAAATCAACACTTCGTGGAAATCGAATGTTGACGCAATTAAAATCAGCAAACTCTTATTTTAAGTGCTATTGATTCACAAATTCGGTTCACTTTGATTCTATTGTGGCAATGTACAGGGTGTGCCACGTAATTGTTGCCATGATTTTTCAGGCATTTCCGACAGTATGATAAAAAAATATTTTGAATGAAAGTTCATCAGTTTTCAATCGGCT
The DNA here is from genome assembly GCA_905333015.3 of Bombus campestris. NCBI lineage: Eukaryota > Metazoa > Arthropoda > Insecta > Hymenoptera > Apidae > Bombus > Bombus campestris. Next base: position 5,571,449 of record HG995129.1, on the reverse strand, counting down.
ACAAACTGCAATATAAGAAATTTCCAAAAACTTACTTTTTCGATAAAAAAAAACCTTAACCAGGTTAGTTTGAGCTTTTCGGATGACATTACGTATTTTTGACGGCATGCTCTTGTAGCTGATGTTAAGATGAATCGTGAAATGTTGGGAATCATAATCAAGGGAAATGTTATCGCTAAAAATTACATTATCTCAATCAAAGTTTTGAACAAGAAAAATCATGTACGCATTACAAAAGGGTCATAAACAGAAAATAGGAATAAACATACCTTGCGTAATGTTACAATACCTTTGTACATTCAATTATAATAAATGTTCGAATTATTATAGCCCATAATTTTGCAAACACAATTCAGAATGATTAAAAGCATTACAAAGAAGAATGACTATCATCCTTACAACATGAATAAAATGAGTACATTGCAATAACGGATGAATAACCTTGTTCAAATTTTATAGCATAGCTAGCTAATGCGTATAAAAGTAATAACGAAATATTAAACAAGTCCATAACAGTTCGAGCATTTATTATAATTGGATACAGGAAGTTATTGCAACATTACACAAGGTAAGTTTATTTCTGTATGCTGTTTATACTTCTTGTGTAATATGCGTATGATTAACATTTGTCTTGTTCACAAATTGGGATCTGTAATTTGATCGACACAAAGTAATTTTTAGCGATAACATTTCCCTTGATAAGGCGACAATCTAAGATTCAAAGTCATTTCATGGCCGTGGTATAGTAGGTCGTTGAACTCGTCTCAACATCAGCTACAAGAGTATGGAGTCAAAAATACGCAGTATCATTTAAAAAAAGTTGAAGGGATCTTGATTTTTGACAGAAAAACAATTTTTTGGTAATTTCTTATACTGCAATTTGTAGCCAATTAAAAACCGATTCACTTTTATTTAAAGCACTTTTTTGTCAAATTATCGGAAGTATTTGAAAAATTGTGACAACACAATTACGTGGTGTACCATATATGGTACACGTATCACACAAAGTAAAACTATTTTTAGTAACCTTATAATATATGCATAGGAACATGTTTCTCTAGGGGGACTGAACTTTCTATCAAACCATACAATATTATACATACATGTATGACTTCAGCATCCACTATAGTCATAATGGTGACTTGAGTTTGTCGGAATTGCGTTTGGTCGTGTGTTGGAAGTCGATTCCCCGAACCCGAAACGGACATTTCGGACCCTTTGTAATCTAGTTAATACTTTATCATGTTATATGGAGGGCTCTTTTTGATGCCAAATTCCAAATAGCAAATCTCGATATACACATTTAGCTACTGTAAATCATACATATCGTTTATTGTCATTTTGATTCTGGTATTTCTTGCTTGTGTTTCTTAATGATTGGCTTAAAGTCAATATTTATTACAATATTATGTAGATAACATATCAATTTCTGTTTCTTCGTTTGATGCAGTAAAACCAGTAACAATTTTGACTAATGAACAATCATTTAGAGCTATTTGATTGACTTCAAAGTCGATGAATGTTGTTGCAATAATATAGATTTGAAATACGTACAGTTACATTCAATATATATAATAAAAGCAGTTCTATATATTTAGTTATTGTAATATAGAATTCTTTGTGGTAACAATTACTTACGTTGTTATATAAAAATTCAGGATACAGTATAAAATCTCCGTTGCTTGAATAATTGTGAGTGACAATGTGCACAGAGTAACAAAGAACGTGACAATTAGATATTTTTAAAAATATCAATATTCGCTAATTAATTAAAATTAAAATGCATTGATTATAAGTAAAAGATTTATTAATTAGGCAAAGTTGATATGTTGCACAGACCACATCTTTTGGTATACTCTATTATTTTTTAGAGATTTTAGGATTGACAAATGTCTTTCAAACGTTATACATTTATTTTTATATCCATGAATGTGGTTCACGTTTAAACTAATTCAATAACCACGATCATTTTATAAAGAATAAGTAGTTCTTTTTTCAATCATATTTATTTCTATTCATTTTCATGCCTCTTACTATTATTACAATATTCCAGATAATAATCTTCAATTTTTTAACATTCTGCAATTGCTTTTTTACTAATCAACGTCACTGTTATGTTCTAAAACATTCATATAGTTCTTAATATATTTAAAAGAACCTACATATGAATCACAATTGAGTTATTATTTCTGTGTTACAAATATGCTTTTATTGAATACTGTGAAATTGTTGGCATGAACTGGTGAATTTGAGATAAATGTATGATTTATAGGACAAGTTAAGTTTGTGTTAAAACGATGACAGAAATGAATGAAGAATTGAAAGAATTATCAAATCATACAAATTTCTTACTTGTAGTTTTAAAGTTTCTGTATAAGTCACATCAGTTGAATTCATAAAGTATTTGTTCCCATATCACTTTTATGCAAAATGAGTTATAAAATGTGATAAGAATGGTACATTTGAAGTACCCACTAGATAAAAAAATATTTTCTTCTCTCTGTCTCTCTCTCTCTCTCTTCCTTATTTATAAAATCTTAGATATTATATTTTAATATTCCTGGATGATTAAGAAAAAATGTAATATTCCTTTACTTAATTAGAAAGATATTCGCAGTTGTATTTACTTGCATTTTTATGTATATTTGAATTAAATAATTTTCAGTACGGTTCTTTGAATTTCTGTCTATATTTGTTTAAAATTCTTTCAGCGAAATATGGACAAAGTTTATGAATATATTTCGTTGACTCTAGAAAGAATTATTTAGAAATTTATACGCCTTTCTCGACAGGCTATTTCTTATCCCAAACATGTCAAGTAGTTGTAGTCCATTTATTACAAAAAGGACTCCAGGGTATCCTAAATTACCAAGAAAGAATTTTGTCGTTCTCCCGAATAGCTCCCGGAAGAACACTTGTTTGATGCTTTAGAGCGCAAAATATATCCACCATGAGTGATTCAATATTATTGTAGATTGATAATGACCATAATCAGTGGAGTTTGAGAATGGAAGTTATCTTTTGTTATTTAAAGTAAAAGAAATGAATTATAATTCGTCAGATTGCTATAGATGCCTTAATCTACGCAAGTAGTTTATAAAAATAAATTTTCAACTGCCCTTTGTTTTATCAATTTATATACCAAAAATTGTGGAAACATTTTATATTGAATGTTATTTAACTAATAAAAAGTTTTACTCAAATTTATCAAAGGAATGATAAATATAATAATAGACCAAGGAAGTTGTTTGGAAAGTAAATACAATTATTGTCAATTATATCAAAGCAATTCTCAATATTTTGGATGCTTTTAAGTTACTTACGTTATTTAATATTAATTACATTTAACTAAATTATGAAAATTTACATATTTAATATTTATAATGTAAAGAAATGCTGCAAGATAACTTCCATATTATTATTAAAAATAAGAAAAAATAAAAAATGCTATATATTCTATAAATAATTAGATATCAATAGTAAGAGCGAAACGTGGAAATAGCAGATATTAAATGAGTGATGAAGAAAACAAGTGTAGGATTATTGACCTGATGAAAAGAATTACATGTAATATTCGCAAAATCTGCTAAAATGATGAGGAATGATTGCGGCAGAAAAATTAGAGGGATAGAATGAACTACAGAAATAGAATCCTTTATTATTCGTCAATATCAAGCTTACATTCCTGATATTAATTTTGATTCTATTTCTTATTGCATTTTGTGCAGAAGTTCTTCTTAATTAATCGATCCTCTTTGATTAGTATTCATCAGCAATGAACGATGACGTTCCTAGCTGAACGGAGCAACGCTGATATAATGTGCAAAATGCAAAATGGGTCCTGCGGTAGTTAGAGTGGTCTGCTTGTTAAAGATAGAGTGTTGCAACTTGGCTTATCGCTTCCAATCGATCGGGAATCTTCGTTACGTGATGTCCTGTAGCAAGCCAACAATCGTTTTAAGCCTGTTTGAAATGCAAATCTTGATCGCCAACATGATCCTTCTGCTACTCCATTTGATATCCTTCCCCGTCGCGCACTTACACGCATGTACGAGCTGAAGATTGATTATTCACTCCGTTACTGTTATTACATTATCAAGACTGTTAATAGCCACCACTTCTACTTAAGTCGATCCTTCTTCCTTATCATTCATTTTGTAGTCTTTACAGCGATATTATTTTCATCAAGATATTCTTGTTTTGTAGTTTTTAAGAAGTTTACTAAATTTTATGTGTTCGCGTTTTACGTATTTATTATATTTTAGATATCGTTTTGTAGATTTCTTGAGGATTAATTTATTATAATGAAGAACGTATATGTAACATAACAAGATTGAACTTTACTATAGAAACGTTGAGTGCACTTCGAAGTCTGTTAGTTATTCTTAAATATCATTAGAAAATTGTAGATAGACAGATTATTATATTATATGTGTATATAAAATATAATTAATTTTTCTTTTCTTTATTATTGAACAAGCTTTACATCAATGTTAAGCCATAAAGGATAAAACTAATGAAACTATTACTTCTAGAATTTGATATCCAATTTGTAAATTTTACATTAAAAAATATTGAAAACCAAATTGAATATACGCGGGGTGTATCTTTTAACATTAACTACCGATAACATTTCCGATTATGTGCTAACAAAATGTTTTTAATAAAAATTAGTCAGTTTTCAAGCTCGTTACATAATTTTATACTAAAAATTTTCTAGAATTTTTTTGACAGAAGATCAAGATCACCTTGAATTTTTTTCATGGTATCATATACTTTGGACTTGACAGAGTTGTAGTTGATATCAAGAAGAATTCAACAACCTACAATACTACTACCTACCTTGAGATGATAAAAAGAGACTAAAATATATGGTGCCACTGGAAGAAACCAAGGTAATCTTGATTTATTAATAAAAAAAAAAAAAAAAAAAACTGATTGATTTTTGTTCAATGTACTTTTTTGGGGGAATTATCGGAAATACCTGAGAAACAGCAGTTAATCTAATCTTACTCTACTCTGTAGAGTAGTAACTCCCAAATATTTATTACATTATAAATGTATATATCATAATATGGTTGTTATATTTATGCACTTTATATGTAAATATGTGAAATATGTATCAAATTATTTTTCAATGCAATACTCTTTACTTCAACATGGAGTTTCTCCATTCATAATATTCATAGTGAAAAGGTATGTATATGTAAAATCAATGAAGTATTATTTTAGTTTATATAAGTATTGTTCACAATTATGTGACTTTTAGCTGAAACATCTTTTTGTAAATATGTAAGATTCAGTACAATATAATAGAATATTATAATAGGAATATATGTTATAGAATTGTATAGATAAAATATGCTATTTCGTGTTTTTATTTATTCTTTAAATAACAGTAGAAAACATTTTTAGACGAGAGACGCAATCTATCTAGCAAATGAAGTTTTCTTTATTTCATAGAGACAATAAAGCTACCAAAACTAAATGATATACTAAATTGAAAAAATAATATTTCACATTTTATATTATAATTTAATTTCTTTATATTTTTCGTATACATATTTCAATTTATATCTTTGCAGCAGATACAAATTCCATATTTTATGAATTTTATTTAGTTTCCATGGTCCTTTTTCTCCTGGTTAGAACATCCAGCTATATCTTTCCTTAGTTTGTGCTTATGATTTACTCGTAAATTCTGCATAATTATTGCACTAATTTTCTTACTTTAATTCTTTTCGTCTACTCTACAATTGTTGTTCTTGTCGTTCGTCTCATCTAGAATCATTTTGCTTCAAATTTCGATTTTAGTACAATTAACCAAATAATTCACCAAAAAATCGAACGAAAATCGAATGAAAGCGAAATTCTTTTCTGATAAAGTTAGAAAATGTAGAGATTCGCACGATTTATTATAGCATCCACGATTAATTTCACTCAGAATGCCCACTTTTGGTGATATTTGCTGCGACATGAGTTACAATCACAACTGATTTAATTACGAATGCACATGAACGTGCATGGAATACCTATTATTATTGCGTACGTAACGATTCAATTTCATTTTCTCCACTCTGTTTTTGCGTCTGAACCGGTCTGATGGGAATCGATGTTGTTAACTTCAGTCAACTTTATGGAATAAGCATCGTGGAAATCATCCGTTTGCTATCTGTTTATTTCTCTTTTACAATGAAAAAAGAAAAAAAATATACCAGTGAACGTAATGTACCAGTGCAACAAGAGATCCTGCTGTATATATTCCGCATAACGGTTCGTGGCTTTTTTATTCTTCTGCCTTCGTGTGTCTCTTTCCCTCTCTTTCTCGTAACACTTGGAAGAGTGAGGAATAACGACTCTTTTCGCACAAAATAAAATTGAAGGCTTTCACTTGAAAGCTATAGATAGTATATCAAGCCATCAGTAATATATAGTGTCTTGCTATAAAGAAATATGTGAACAATAATGGATCGTTAGATGATACTACTAGTAACTTGTGCAAGTTGCTAATTTATTCTTCTAATTTTTTGATTTACTGTTTAATTAAGAACTTGAATTAAGGACTAACGTTACATCAACACAATAGTATATATAATCGTTTATTATTATTTTTTTAAATGTTTATAATTTTTTTTTTGATTAATTTATATTATTTAATTGATTGTCATGGCTAAATAATGACCATATCGGTTAATTATTAATTATTAAGGAAAGAAGAATTTTTTCAAATTCCTATAAGTATTACATTTGCCTTAACTGGAGAAACTTGAGAACATAATGTTACATTTGATGTGAAGATAAAAAGGATTGGTTGATTGAATGACTGAATAAGACGAAGTCAATAAAAAAGTTCTTCTCTTGAACTCGATGCTCAGTGAGATTTCAGTTTCGCAAGTATATGAAATGAAATTATTGTTTGTATTGTTTTATTGTTCAAATCTGTTAAATGTGATACTCTTTTTTTATCCCTTAATGCATAAATTTCTCTTTGATTTACTAATGAAAATGAGATTAAACTTTTTTGTTATGAAAATCTACCTAAACATCTAAATATCAGTTCATAATATATTGAGTTATTGAAAAAATTTATAGAGCCTTCTTATGAATTTTTATCAAATAATGAAATATTGTGATAGACACTCTTTTTAATCGGATATTAAAGAGAATCAAGAAAAAGGTTGAAAATTCGTTAATAAAATAGTTTTGTTCTGATCAATGAGATAATACATCTCACATATCCAAGAAATTTTGAATCATAACTGGAATGTTCACTTGTATCTGTTTTATCTACCGAACATTTACTCTCATTTTTATTGAAACCAAATTTTAAACGTTATGACCAATGAATTCAAGTTTTCTGAACTCATGATCATCTGAACGTCATAACGTTTAGATCGTTGAACTTGTCTTAACATCAGCTACAATGGTATGAAATTAAAAATATATAGTGTCATTTAAAAAAGTTCCGGTGACATTGACTGTTTATAGAAAAAAGCATTTTTTGTGATTTTGAGTATTGTAATTTGTAGCTGACTCAAAATGAATCAATGTTTTCCTGAAACACCTTTTTGTTACGTTATCGAAGTGCTTGCAAATCGTGCTCACGATTTTGCTGAACATTCTGTATATATTTTAATATAAAATATCGTAGCTTAAATCAATGGCTAAAATAATCAATCAGGTAAATTAAAACCAACGTAAAATTATTCTTGTATACACCACAAGTATCTGTATTAGTTGTTAAATACAATTTAGAATTAATCACGTTACCGCAATTTTACCTTTTTTTTTTTACGTGGAGAAAACTTCATGGACACCCGGCCGCCCTCTGGGAGGCGGCGGGTAGTGTTGGACTCTTACCGACTAAAACCCCACGGTGGCTGTCCTGACGTTTGGCAGGTGTGTTGCGGAGCCCCTTTCGAATTACTGTCCGGGCACTCCTTCGTCTTTTCCCTGTTGTTGGGAGAGGCTTCCTTGACTCATTGTCCAGTTGGACCGCTAGGGGGGGCACTCCCCCTAACGTCACATTCCGTGGGTCGTCGTGCAAGTCCGACGGGGGCCCAGACCCTCCTCGGCGTGGCGGCCCCTTTAACGCCCCTAGGGCGGTGGGGGCGGCAGCGTGGCGATATTGCGGCGTGCCGAATCCCTTCAGTTGGATGTCGTCGTCTCTCCCTGTCCCTCTCTGCTCGCTCCTTTACGAGCATGACTTGCTCGCAGTAGGAGCGGATAGCGACAAACTCCTGTTGCCCCTTTAGTATGGCTTTGACGACTGCCTCGGGGGCCAATCTCTCGCCGATGGCGAGCCGCAAGACGCGACGCGATTCTTCCCACGCTGGACAAAACTCCAGCGTGTGCTGTGCCGTGTCTTCCTCCTCCTAGCAGTGGTGACAGATGGAAGTCACCTCCTGCCGGATCCTTAGCAGGTACTCGCCGAACACTCCGTGTCCACTGAGCATCTGCGTCGTCCTGAAGGTCAGCGGGACTCCGCCGCGGTCTCTCCAAACCTCCCAATTGGGAAGGACGGCTCAAACGGCCCGGTGTGGCCGCGAGGCATCTTCCTCCAGCAGCACATAGCGCCACCGCTCCCAGATCTCCAGTCTCGCCTCCTCCCGGACGTCTTCGGCCGACCGGCTGGCGGCAGACGGCGCACACCCGTCTGAGCCCAGACCCCTCAGATGTTTGTACACTCATCGGAGGGCAAGGACCTGCAGCTCGAACGGAGGAACGCCGCCAGCACCGACGCCGACAGCACCGACGCTGACAGCACCGACGCTGACAGCACCGACGCCGACGCATATGATATGGTTCGATATCCCCTCGTTATGTGGATGGCGGTCGTTCTGTGCAACCTCCTCAACAAGAGTAAGCTGCGATGATTCGCTGTCAGGTCTTCGACCCATATCGGAGCCCCGTAAAGGACTTGAGACCGAACCACTCCGTCGTAAAGTCGGCGAACTCCCGCACCTGCCCCGCCGATATTCGGTAGTAGGCCGGGTAAGGCGTTGGCTGCAGCTGTCACCCTAGACACCGGGAGCTTGAAATGCGGCCCAAACGTCCATTGACTGTCGATGACGAATCCCAGGTACTTCATCTGGTGTTTCATCGGGACTTCTTCCCCGTTGATGTCCAAACACAGTCCAGGAGGAGGGGTTTCTCTACGGTGGTGGTCGAAGAACCACAGGGCCCCGGACTTGGCCGGCGACACGCTCAAGCCGAGCCTCAGGATGGCGTGTATCGCGCATGACACGGCGGCTCCAGTGTGGCTCAGAGTCTCGTTCTACCAACGCCCCCCGGCCAGGACCAAGGTATCGCCGGCGTAACCCGGGGGCATTGGGCATCGAAGGACCGAGTCGTAGGCTGTGATCTATAGGACGGGTCCCAACACTGATCTTTGTGGAACACTACGTTCGACCGGCCTCCTCTCTTCTTCACCGTTCTTACCGGTGTACGCGACCCACCTATCGCTCAGATACGCCTGGATGACGCGAACGAGATACAACGGCACCTCGAAATGTTCCAGGGTCTCCATTATTCCGTTCCAGGGTATGGCGTTGAAGGCGTTTGTGACGTCTAGGGAGATTGCCAGCGCCACCCCTTCTCGGGAAACCATGGCCTCCGCCATGGACCTCACTCGTTTCATTGCGTACACCGTCGAACGGCCTCGGCGAAAGTCGTACTGGCTATCGTGCCATCCAGGTACCCGTTCCGACACGTGGGCCTCCAGACGGGCGGCGATTATCCTCTCGAACAGCTTGCCCACCTCATCCAGAAGGTACACCGGCCTATACGCGAGTCCAACGGGCGTCCCTCTTTCCGTAACAGGACTAATCTCGCTGTCTTTCACATCCGGGGGTAGACGCCTTCCCTAAGGCATCTGGTGAAAAGGTGCCGCAGACGGGGAGCTAAGGTGTTGATTGACTCCGCCCAAACCCGGCCTGGGATTCCATCTGGACCCGGTGCCACGTTGCGGGATGCCATCCTCTTTGTCGCTTCGAAGAGTTCCTCCTGGGCGACTTGTAGCTCCTCGCTCCACTCCATGGTCTCGCTTGAGGGGGAGGATGATGGCCGCGACTGCCTTGCATCATTGTCTTGTCGTGGGAACAAAGTTCCGATGACATTGGCAAGCAACGCCGGATCAATGTTTGCGGTCAGCGGGGGAGGGGGGAGCGAAGTTCGCAACTTCTTCATCGCTATTCGGTAAGACCGCCCACCACGGATTGAATTCGACCGATTCCACCAATTCCATTCAGGACCGGGCTTTCACGATCTGTATGCTTCGTAGCAGCGGGAGATCCCTTCCTCGTCGTGTATCCGCCTAAGACGTGCCCTTTGTAATCTTCTGCGGGCCCGAATGCATCTCGCTCTGGTTTCCGTGATCTCGGGAGTCCACCAGCATACGCGTCGGTCGTGTCCGCCAACAGGAACGAAGCGCGGTATCGAGGCGTCGCACGCCGCGCTACTTGTGCGTCCCAGCTTCAGGCAGAAACGGCGACTGCTGCCTGGAGCAGATCCTTGTTCCTCTCTTTGAGACGCCACCTTGGTGGTGGGCGGGAGCGGTTCGCTCAACGGGTGCTGCGAGCCCGCGTGGCCGATGCAGTATCAGGGGCCATCTCCATCAGTATGTAGAGGTGATAGAGTCTCGATCCTCTCCGGCTACTCTCCAGTTGTGGATTCTACGGTACGCGTCGGAGGTCGCCCACGTGATGTCAACCACAGAGAACCCTCTCCACGCCACGCAAGTGCTCGCCGAACCTCTGTTCACTAGTATGAGCCCGAGACCCGCAGCCCAGTCAGACAGCATCCTTCCACGAGTGTTCGTTCTAGTGTTTCCCCATTGCGAGGAATAGGCGTTAAAGTCTCCGAGGACGAGCACCTGGCAGGGAAAACATCTTCTAAAGCATTCGCCAAACCCGTCCAGGAAGTCCGCGAACGCGGCCAAATCGCTATTAGGGGAAACATAGACGCTCACCACTACCATTTCAGCCCACTCGACCGCGACATAGCCACCACCACGGTCGAGCAGGGCGCCGGGGGCACCCAGCGCTACCGTCCACGTTGTGGCTGCCGATTCATCTAGATCCCCGACCCAGTTGGAGACGTCGGGGACACAATACGGCTCAGCTACCACCGCAAGGGCGACCTCGCTCTCCCGGATGGTCTGGAAGAGCAGATCTTGCGCTCGTCTCAATCTTCCTAAATTACATTAGAGGAGGCGTTTGAATTATTGCGCTAGCTCCATGGCCTCCTCCCGGCCATCTACCGCTGCTTTGGCGGTGCTTCCCTGGCTCCTTTCCGCGGCTGGCTCGCAGGTAGGTCGCTTCCTCTTGACTTTCGGGGGGGGGGGTGCATGTCGCCCCTGCCATCCTGTGATCGGCGGGTGCCTCGAGCGACTCGCACAAGGAGCACTTGGGTGCAGAGGCAGGACAGCCTCTGTCACGATGTCCGCTTCCGCCACACCGGAAGCACAGGTACCCTCGATCCACGGTGGACACGCAAGTGGCTCGTACGTGTCCCAGCTCCAGACATTTGTTGCACTGCAAGGGCCTCTTCGAGATGGCTATGACCCTCGCGGTGGACCAGCCCAAGGCAACTTCTCCTGCCTGGGCCAATTTCCGGGCTCCCGCCATCGGGCACTTTACCAAGACTGACCCGAGGCCGCCTCTGGAGGCACCAATCTCTCCGACTTGTACCTCCTCGCCGTCACATACTGCTGCCAGGGCCAGTGCTTGCCGCAGCTCCTCCTTCGTAACCGAGATGTCTGTCCCAACCACTTTCAGTTCTGCCATCCTCGTTGGAGCCGCGACTTTTACCGTGGTCGGGTCTAGTACGCTAGCCAGACGCGTCGCGAGCAATGACGCCTTCTCCCTGTCCTTGTCTCCAGAGACTTTTATTATAATGGCGCCCGTCATGGCCCTCTTTATGTTCACCTACTCGACGCTGATCTCGGCAAGAGGGATGTTCTGCTTGGCCGTTGTAATTACATTCGCGTAAGACATCTTTGATCCCTCGCTTAACGTTAGAGTCACCGCGGATGTCCGCGGTGTGCGAGGGAGCGTGGATGCCTTTGACGCCTGCGCCGCTCCTTTAGTTGGTGTGTCGGCACTCGATTTTGCCGCACCCGTCGTCCTTGTTTGCGGCTGCTGGTCACTCGCCGGTGGAGCTGCGGTCGTCCTTTTCTTCGCCGCCTCTTTAGCGGCTGTCTTCCTCTTCTTTTTGAACTTCCTCGACTCTACCACCTTCCATTCACCACCCTCCTGCTCCCTCGGGAGCGATGATACTTGGGTGATGAGGCGCGTGGCAGGGTGCTCTGTTCTTCACAGTGCTTCGGGGCTGCTGCGTAGTCGGTCCCTGAAGCGCTCCTCGATAGCCCTTATTATGGACGGTCCGATCTCCTCGAACCTCCTCTCTAGGGCATCGATACGCTCCCTTCACCCCCCCCCCCCCACCTCGTGGAGGACGGCCAGACTCGGAAGCCGAGCCGCTGCAAAATGGGCACTCGTGCGCACAAGCAGCCCTTCTCGACAGTTCTTTGCAAAGGGCTGCATTTTCTTCCTCCAACACGGACAGCCTTGCTTCCACGAGCCTTGTAGCTCCAGTGTTGCACTGCGTTTGTACCGTCCTTCCCGCTAGTTCTCTTGCTGCACACGCGAGGGCAGCTGCCGCCTCTTTTAACCATTTGATGTACGTCCACTTAAGGTTGGACGATGTCGTCGCAACCTTCATTAGTTCGGAGACACGCCATGTTGCCTCGGCGCAGATGTCCGCAACCGAGCTCGTCCTCATTTGCGCTTTCATTTCTTCGGAAACGTCCGGGGTTGTGCACACGATCTTCCTCTTCTTTCTCCTGAACGTCCGCGAGGCCACTGGTGAGTGCGACGCGAACGAAGCAACCAACCCTTCGTCGTCGGACCTCGCTCGCGCCCGCAACGCTACTACCGGCCGGCACCATCAGATACCATGGCCGGTGCGAGGAACCCGCTCTCCGACCTGTCGCGATCTCCTTTCTGCCATCCTTGGAGACTCTCCGTCCTCCTCGTTTATCTTCCTGCTGTTTCTTCTCACCTCGCCAGACGCAGAAATACGTCCGAGGGCCTGGCTGTCCACCCCCGAACGGCCGTGGTCGTGAGATGACGACGCGGTGGGGCCCACTTAACTACCCAAAACCGCGCCGGTACTGTTGTCTCCCTCCCCTGCACCGTAAACGTGCCTCTTTTTTATTTCGGAATCCATAGTGTTTATAATGTTTATGGTCTCCGCGTCGTCAACAAAGGTTTCTATCCTGGTGCCACTCACTCTTTCGCACCCTACCCCGTTCAAGGCTAGTGAAGGGTGACGGGGAGCCCCACGAGAAGGTGAGGTGAGTAGTCTTGGCAGGTATGGGCCCACCAACTTCTCTGAAATTCTCCGCACCGAATCAGCGAACTGACGGGTCCCAAGGGACCGACTAGTCGCCATCCGGCAATAGGAGAATATCAGATCCATCGGGGTTTCCCAGGATGTGGTCCTATATGCTGAGAACCTATACCCGCCTCATGCTCCCCACCGCAATTTTACCTGAAAATAGTTGAAGAAGCACAAAGATGGATTCGAGGAGAACTTCGATTTTAGAATTGTCAAGAGAAAAAGAACAATTTGATTATAGCATCCGGATTACTCAGTCCAAATCTGTCTGTATAAAAAAGAGATTGCCTTACTAATTAAATTCTTTTTCTCTAAGTTTTTTATTCAATATAGTTGTCACGTTCAGTTAGAAATGTTTGGTATTACGTATCACAAAATTTCAATATATTTATTCTTAAACCTGCTTATTATTGGTTACTATTAAGTTGTTGCGACGAGATGAAACGATTGAATTCTTCATAAAACTTATAACTGTTCACGATTTTATAAAATATGACATTTATTAACCAAAATATGATCCATCTGATTTGATACATTATAGAATAAAGTCGTTTGTGTCTTTATTAAAAAAATTGTATATTTTTAGACGACAGAAAGTTTTCAAAAATATTTCTTACTGCAGTTGTATTTCTAAATCCTTTTACAGTTAAATTGTGATCTGATAGTTTAAAGATATGTAAGTCTTTTTGTTACAAGTTACTATTTTATGTAACATTCTTATAATAGTTATCGCTGTTTCCGAGAATTCATTAAACTTTCTCTAATTTTGTAGCATTTTTTATAGCTTGTAAGAGAAAGTGCCGAGTGAAACGAGAAATTGTTATACAATGTATATTATAACGACAATTGTAATTAATAATTGACAATTATCGATAAGTTGGTTTGGTCAACTACGCGATTTAGGTCCGATGTTCGTATTTCTAAATCTGAATTTTTCACATTAATGACAACACATTGATTGAATATATTGTGTCCTCTCTGAAAACTGGATCAATATCATGAGCAACAAAAGTGTACTATAATTTAATTTTCATTTATGGTTTGCTCTAATCTTAATATCAATTAATTTAATTTGATATTTATATTCATATAAAATATGAAATTGTATAATATAGAAATTTCTCCTTTTATTAAAATAATCATATTCTTATACTCATTCATACTCTTATCATATTCTTCATTTCATTTTACAAGAGACTATCGGAATTAAATTAAACTATATGCCCAAAATAATTAATCAAGTTCATATTTATATAATTATTCAAGTTCAAAGTCGATAAACCACTTTATGATAATATTTGCAAGCTATCGTATAATTACCATATAACTTAATAATAGGAAAGTTAATAAGTATAGACTTCGGTACACAGCTCTAACGTTAAATTACGGAGACATCGATATTTGAGGATGGCAACGTTCTACGTACAGCAATATCATTAAGTCTTGATTTACGTTGCAGCTCCAATCACGGCTAGATCACGAATCAGAATATTATTCAACGCTTTTCAAACAAACCTAACGTCGATCAATGTTCACGTTCCAATCACGTTCGGCCACGTTGAATAGCGTTTGTGCACATGTACTGATTGCTATCGTAAATCGAACGAAATTTCTTCCTGTACGAAACTGTTTCGAATGGCAACGCGTACTACAACAAACTTGAATTTCCCAGGTAAACAATAACTGATGATATTTTCTCATTTGCAATTATTTAAACAATAGAGTCGGATCTATAGTGATGGGTTGTAGTGCGTTTCAAGCGTGTATTAGGTCATCTCTACTTAAAAGTACTTACACATATAGATACACTTACAACAATTGAATAATACGATGAATATTTTGTTTAAAAAATTAGGATATATCGAAGAGAAAATTATAGACGTCAAAATATTTTTTCCTTTTCCTGAAATAAACACAAACACGGACAAACATCATTTTGATTATGAGCTCTTCAGTTTCTAGTAGAGTTCGATCAATGTTCTGTTATAATTGAATATCTCATTTTTGTTTCTCAAAGTTTCATAGAGGATTTGAACGCTTGAACCATTATATATTATCGGTATTGGATTTGATTGGAATTTATAAGTATATAAAAATCTCGATCTCATCCCTACGAGTCTATGTAATTGCTACTGTAATAGCTGTCTTTTCACGATGATCCATTAGCTCGAATCACAATTTTTCATGTATCTCTTTCGTCTTATCGCAGATGATGCGTTTGGCTCGTTAATCTCTATAAGTCTACACTGTTTTGTAACGAAGAGTTGGTTTTTGGTAGCGATTCGAGTCTGTCACATTGTTGGCTGTCAGCGTTTAGTGGCCATCGATCGTCACATGTTGGAAGTTTTGAGCATGTGGATGTTTTTGTGCATGCAACAGTCGTTTAAACCGTTAATCAATCGATCGGTTGAACGTTAGTGGGAATATAGTTGAACTTTTAGTTTGAAGTGTTTAGCCCAGTTTAATGTTTCCAATCACGTGACCATTAATTGGTTTATAGATCAGTACACAATAGATAACGCTATATACATGTATATACATTGATAATCGGTCTATTGTCATGGAGATGCAAGCTTACCGTTATAGTAATACAAACTGAGAATTCGATCAAATGTGGTATTTATAAACATTTTGAGAAATCAATTTGTGAAAAACTAGTCGTCTAAATATGAACTTCTCCTGAATATTTTTTCACATTTCTGAAGTTTCACAGACTGCTTCCAAATTTTACTTTTCCCTACTATAAATTATTATTTCAACATATACAATCACTCATCGCCACTTCTAACTCATTTTTTCTATTTTTTACTTTCTCTTCTATAATCTTTGTTTTATTATTATTATTTAATCATTCTTATTATTCATTGTTAGAATGTGAAAGTTATGTAGTGAATATACAAAGTACAATATATATACAGTTGCTTACGAAAGTATTCGAACGCTTACATATGCAAACTTGAATGGCCGAAATAATGTACATTAAAGTAATTTGTTTAGACAAACAGATGTCAATAGGAGGATGAAAGTCTTAAGATTATGGCAGTAAAATTTGAAAAGAATTCAATAGCATAGGTAGGAGTTACGATACATTTATTAGAAACACGTATTGTAAGTGACTCATAAAAGTATTTGAACACTATATATATTATTAAATTATTTAATATTAATATTTTTCTGGATCACCTTTAGCAGCAATAGTGTGTCTCAATTGACGTTCTATACTGTAAACCAATGATTTTGTAAAACTACACTCAACGGAGTTCCATATTTCTATAATTTTATCTTTCAATACTTGCTTTGAGATTATCTGAAATTTATTTAATCTTTTTCCGATTTCAGCCCATAAATTTTCAATCGGATTTCTGTCTGGACTTTGCGGTGCAGTAATTAACATATGTGGTGTGTTATATACGATCCATTCTTTCACAATTCTAGCAGTATGCTTAGGATCGTTATCTTGTTGGAAGTGAAAATGTTCCAATAATCCTAATTTACGGGCACTTTCATTAAGGTTATTTTTTAAAATATTTAAATACTTATATTTATCAAGTATTCCATCAATAAATATCAAATTTCCGGTGCCACTGGAAGCCAGGTACCCCCACACCATGACCGATCCACCTCCGTGTTTCACTGTTTCATGTAAATATCGAATTTCCAATTTCGTATTTCGTAATATAATTTTGACCATCTGAGCTAAAAATGTTAACCTTTGACTCGTCCTAAAACATGACTTTATCCCAAAAAGAATTATTTTTATTAATATAGGTTTTTGCAAAAGTCAATCTTTTTTATGATTTACAGCATTAATATATGACTTCTTTCGCGGTACTCTACCATGAAAATCATTGTTTCGTAAGATTTGTCGACATAATTCCGGGTGAACTTCTTTATGAAACATATCAGCTACCATACTTGCGAGTTAAGGAGCAGATGTAGTATGATTTTTTTTAATTCGCGAATGATAACTTTCTCCTCTTCCAGTCAATTTCTTTAGTCGACCTGATCGAGTTTTGTTTGCAAGTATTCCCTTATTCTTTGACGTTTTCATGTTACTGAAACGATATCCTAACATCAAGTGAACGTACCAATATTTTCATTTAGCAATGATGTTTACATTCGGTGCAAAGGAAGATGAAAAACTATTAACAGTGTTACAGCGTTCGAATACTTTTATGAGACACTTATCATGAATGTTTCTAATAAATGTATCATAACTCCTGTCTATATTATTGAATCGTTTACATCAGTAAAATTTGAAACTTACTTACTTATTAATTGTATATATACTATACTTATTATTATACTATACTTATTATTATACTATACTTTACGTATTAATTGAAATTTCTAAGTGTAAGCGTTCGAATACTTTCGCGAGCCACTGTATGTAATTTAGTGATTATAGTCCGATGTATGTAGAATAACAAGGTCGAGGAAATTATCATAATAGATTGACCTAATTTTTAAATAAATTCTGTATATGTAAGAAATATACAAAATACATGCAGTATGCGAACTAGAAAATATATTTTTGAAACCCTTTCATAATGAAATATATTCCTATCAAAACTCTACGTATTTTCTCTCTACTTCTAAATCGCTACATAATTCAATTACGATTTAGCTGACACTACATATTTTACATCACAGTTCAAATGCGAAGGACTTAGAATTCAGAATCGAGGATCAGTCTAATGTCATATGCACGCATTGTGCTGTGTCACTCATGTCGTCTTGATCTTAGAGCATAAAAGGCAGCTTGTGATTTAATGTAAAAGTATTCGACAAACCTTTGGAATAAAAGATCAAAGTGATCTCTCTTCTTCAAAAATTTAAGAAAAATCAATCTCATATAAAATTTATTCGTTTAAGAAGAAACTTATTTATCGATTTATTTATAACTTTATATTATTTTATTGTTATTTATTATTTTACTTATACTTATTAATTTATTTATAAACATACATATGTTTTTTATTTAAAAATTTTGATAATATATCTTTACACTCTTCAAATAATTTTTACAATATCTTTCGAAACTAATGAGGGACGAACGAATTTATTACTTAAAGCAAAATTAATTTTCAGAAAATAGATTTTTCTTATTTTTCTGAGTTTGGTTTCAACAAGAATACATATCACACCGGTTATGCCTCTACTGTATCTTATATTAAAGATTCTCCTTTATTCTTTATTTATTATTACTTGTTATTTATATTTAGAGATAAATTAAAGGAAAAGAGAATTTAATAAAAAATTCCTATTTTTATATCATAACAATATTAACATATATTACACAATGTTATGAATACTAAAATACTGTAACGCAATAATTTTTCCACTCTTTAACGCAACAAATAAAACGAAAAGGTACTGATCTCTTTGAAACTAAATGTTAAACTAAAGTTCACTTGCTTATATTTACATATAAATATCATAGCATAGTATACGTATATATACATAATATAATATATTATACGCACATATATACATTTAATATATATATTAATGTATATATTACAGATATATATTTAAGAAATTAATAATTTTAATCCGTTAACCTTAAAAAGTGATACAAGAATTGGATTATGATGTGTTAGTATTTATAACATTGTATAATATACGTGAATATTGTTATAACATAAGAATGGGAATTTTTAGTTAAATTTTAATTATCTGTGCATTGAAAAAAAAAACACTAAAACAGTCATTTAGAAACAACTCATAAGCTATGGAGCCCAAAATATTAAGCTTTAGAATCCTTGTCTGCCTGCTTCTCCGTTTATACTCGCGTCACGTAAAAAGAATTGAATGGATTTTGATGGGATTTCCTGATACATAGCCTAGTGCCCGGGAAAGAAAATAAGGTATGTTTCATCACAACCCGTTTTGTAGAAGCTAAAAAATAGCTTGGCATCCGAGTTGTATGCATTTCTATGTTTAATAGCGGTCAAGCAACGATGATTACTGTTTACGTTGTGTTTATTCTAAAATTGAACCCTTTTATAATGTAATATTTTTTACTGCGGAAAATATCCTCACTGTTAGTATAGAAAATATGTAGCTATTTTATTCATGAAAATTCATCTGCTTGAAAATTGTTCAGTTTTTTAATAGCCCACGCGAACCAAATTGTGTGCGAAAGTTAGTAAATAATACTTGCGTATCAACTGATCATTTTCTCATGTCTATGTAATCAAAAGAGTTTAGTTAAGGCCATTGAGCCTGTAAAAAGGAAATCTACCGTATGTCTTTCTCTTGGAAACCCTTGAAAATACTAGTAAAAATCATAAGCTTATTACCGCACTTCTTGAAAACGTACATACATATGTAACATGACATTGTACCCAGAACTGTGTTTAGAATTTCTTTGCAATTTGCATTTGGTCTTCTTCTCTTTTAACACAAGAAAGCTTTTTTTTAAAAAAGAAAATTGATTTGTAATTCAAAGTTGGTATATTTGTCATGGTCAACTATGTATGTCTTTTAATTAAAAACAGTAAAGTAAAATTTGTTCTTCATTTTAGCTAAAGAAATAAAAATATACTATAAAATATGTATTTTTATCACTAATAATATTAACTTATTACAGACTTATATATATTTTTATTTATTATTATTGCAACTGAACCGTCAAAATTATAATAAACAGTAATACGGTAAATAATATAATATATTATGAGCGAAAAACAGTTTCTCCGTTGTATCTGTTGAAATTTCTTCGAGGATACTTGAAGAAACAAAAACGCCTTGTACTTCAAATATTCTCTAACTAAACAATGCGGGAGACAACAACGGTTGAGTTGGATAGCTAGCAAACTGTCGTGAAAACTACACAGGGAGTGCCATTTCTCAGAAACTTTGACGGCATTAGTTTTCCTCGTACGCAAACGTGTATGCTAGATGATAAACTCATAAACCACCCGGTCATGAAATTTCAGGATTTTTATGGTGTATAAGGAAAAAAACCATCATGCTCCTTGGCCAGACCTTAACGAAAAGTTTCTATACAATTAAGAATCGCTTTAGCGAGATCGGACTAAATCGGTTCCTTTTCTGAACTATAATTAACCTTTCAAAATTCTCGAATTGCTATAAATTTTTTCTATTACAGTTTGTCATTACTTCTTAACTATTTTTAGTCCCCGAATTGTCAGTATGTCAAAATCGATCAAGTACACTCAGGTACTGAACGCACCATTATACACTATTATACTCATTTATTCGCAACTCAATAAATATATATATATATAGATATATAATGGTATAATAAGTTTGATTACAATATATTTTGAACGTATCTGTGTTTTCTTATAAATTCTAGTAATTATTTCAAAACTAACATTCAAGTCGACAATTCTTTACAAACGTAGTTAAACGCATTCACACGATACAATTTTGAGTCGCGGTGGCTTCTACTAATTATGTAAGTTATGAAGCCTGTACTAACACTTATTGTGACTTTTTGATTTTATATTGCGTTCATTCGCTCCTGCATTTCCCCGATTTGGTATCAGGTCTGCACTTTTTCCAATCTCCTAACGGCACTCGGGGCTTTATGTCGGGGGTTTCTTTTTTTATTATTTAATTTGTACTTTACAATTAGTCTAGCTAGACATTCGGTAAATTTTTCTAGCTTAAATGTCGGGTTGTCCAACTTTTTAGCGGCTCCTCGATTTCGTATTGAATTTGTCTGTGCCATCTTTCCTAGTGACTCCCCTATTTTACATCGAGTTCATTCACGAAGTTTTAACTTGCTGCAGCTCCCTAACCTCGAGTCAGGTTCATCCGCACCTGATTTCATGCTAGAGATTCCTTGACCATACGTTAGGTTTGTTCTCGCTTAACATAATTCTAGCGGCTCCCGGATTTCGTGTCAGGTTCGTTATGTACTTGCTTTTACATTTACGACCACATTCCACAAAATGACTCACGCTACACGTAGTCTCGG
Organism: Bombus campestris; assembly: GCA_905333015.3. Classification (NCBI taxonomy): domain Eukaryota; kingdom Metazoa; phylum Arthropoda; class Insecta; order Hymenoptera; family Apidae; genus Bombus; species Bombus campestris. Next base: position 5,550,094 of record HG995129.1, on the reverse strand, counting down.
TTCACAACAGGCAAAGCACAGTAAGTTTATGTAAGATTTTCTGTAAGTGCGTATGAATCTCACATTTTTGGATAATAGTATACTGATGCAATATATGTAAGTTTATAAAGATATAATAAGTACCGCATATGCAGTTCATAAAATAATTTTTATATTAATGAGGTGATTAAATAAAAATATAATTATATCAAAATAATTTAAATATTATGGAGAATACTCGAGTTTCGGTATATTACTTTACCTTTTATAAATAAATATACTTTAATAAATATACCCTCTTAATAAATAAATATATTTCCTAGTAAAGGCATTTGTGTAATGTACATATACTTTTAGCAACAAAGTCAACTAACACATACTAGCCAATTTTATTATACATAAACCAATTCCTTAATATCATATTACTTTTTTTCAGTGAACAACTGAATCCAAATGCGAGGTCCTATAAACAATTCGACATTTATTTCTAATACATACACTCTTACCCACCTATCCATATAAACACGAGCAAACTTAGATATATCATCTTACAGCCTATTATTTTACTCCATATTCTTTCCTATCATACCCTTTAGAGTATTTTGGAGCATAGTAATTATAGCGAAATAATTGTTCAACAAGTAAAATCTTTTCGGTGAATCGTATTCTTTACGATGAAACTCAACGCTTGAAAGTTCGTCCATTACCTTCTATCACGGCTGGAGATAAAATAGCCGATTTAAGAACAATTGATAATTGCCAAGTTGTCCAGATAGAATTAACCGGTTGTTGAGCCCTCGAGCGTGTTCGTGTGTGTAACGTATGTGTGTATACCTTTAAGGAGCCCGCACACGACCAATAGTATTGACAATATTTCCCATTGAAGGAAAAGAAGAAAGCCACAGGTGAAAAACATGATTAGTTTTATTTCCCATTTTACATAGAAGAACAATTTTAAAATTCAATATGACGTCAACCAATTGTATATCAAAACTATTTTTTCATTTGATTTATGGATCAAATATCTGTTTTTGTCACTTTCTATTTAACGAGTATTAGTAACATTACTTCTGCAAAATAATATTAATTAAGTTAAATTAATGTAACAAGTAAACTATTATTTGTTTCTTACGAAACTTATGCAGTTACCGCATATTTTTAACAGACTTACCTTGGAATCTGATAGATTATTCCTTTCTCCAACTTGGTACTTTATGTTAAACTTCTTCTATGTACTTATAGTGCATATTAAAATACTTTCTTTTAGTTACCAAATGGAACAAATGGTAGAATTTTGCATAGTTGGTATTGACATTAACGTACAGTCTGTCACACAAGAGCGTGTCTGCGATATCTGCGAAACCTGACACCTAATCAGAATGAGATAAAAAGAATGTAAACAAACGAAAACTTCTCTAATACGCGTTGCTGAATACCTTTCAGTTTCATTTGAAACAGTGAAAGGAACAGAGCTTTTTAATATGAGTGCCGCGTACGCGAAACGTCGAAAATCGTCTGGCATGGGCGAATGAAAACAGAGATCGTGATTGGAGTAATATAATATTCACTGATGAATCTTCGTTTTGGGCATGGTGTCCTATTAGGCAAGCTGAGAGGAAGACGTATCACAAAAATAAGAACACTTGTACATCACATTCGAAAGATATGGAGGTCGTTACCAGAATCCTACGCTCAAAAATTAGTCGAGAGTATGCCGAAACGATGTCAAGCTATAATCGCTAATGGAGGAGATTGGACACCCTACTGTAATAGCGTATTAGTGTTTTAGATGTAGATTCAATTCATATAAATTTTTTTACAAATATATAAATATTTACAGAAATATCGCAGACACGCTCTTGTGTGACAGACTGTATATTGTCAAGGACATTCTTATGAATAACCTCCAGAAGGTTTCAATTGATGCACGTTATCCCTCAAAAAGTTATTAATAGAAATATGTTACTATCACTATGTAAGTACATTGCATTTTGCTTATACATAAATACATATACATATGTAACCGCAAACACAAACGTAGTCGATGCGATAGTCGCGTCTATTTTGCAGTTTTCTTCAAACAAACACTGCACGCATTGCTCGTTCGTTCGCAAAAATCTAACCCAACTCAATAACAATTGCACATGAGAGTGAAAGGGCTATGATTTTTGGCTGAAAAAGATTTTTGTTAAAAATTCCCCGTTTTTTCGCTTCGCTCACATATGGGATTGGTATTGAGTTGGACTAGATTTTCACGAGCCAGTGGAGCGATTGAACAACGTGTGCGGTGTTTCTTTACCATACGTAAATGAATAAATTCTGTCGATTTATGAAAGATCCTTTTTCTGAATAATCTTTAAGGAATAACGCGTTGGACGATTATAACCTTCTAAAGGTTACTCAGCAAAGAGTCCTTAAAATGTCAGTCAAGGTCATCGAAACTGGATTTCCTCTGCTTACCTTATAAACATATACTAAATATTAAATATTAAATACCAAGTATACATTACATAATAAATCATCTATTCGATATCGATCAATTCATATCGATCAAAATTTAGATATTTTGCGATCCAAGCGTCAATACTCGTAAGTAGTGAGGATATTGTCGATTACAGTAATCGTATACGATTAAAGCTCAATATTTTGTGATATAATTATTATGACAATATTATTGATCATATATGGGCCCCTATAGATGTCCGTGTGTAACACCTTGAAAAGTCGAACAGACGGAATGATCGTGACAGGGACCTTCGTTTAAGCAACGGGCTCGAGCAACGTGTATGCAAACGCGATTCGATTAACTTAATTACAGGAATCACGAAATCTGTTAGTCCAACGGGACTCGGGGTCTATTCATGGCAGCTCGAGCAAGCGATCCTTTGAATATGGTCGATGGAACACGTGGTGTAAAATTCGCCGGCTTTCCACTAGCAGGCTTCGGAGGAGGGTGCAGAGCCGACGGAAGCTGCCAGTGGTTACCCAGCAAAGCCTCCAATCGATACAGCTTCCCTTTACGTCCTACGCCCTAAGCCCCTTTCGTTTGGGTGTGGTAGTGGTGCTACTATCGGGCTACCTGTTAGATATGCTACGTGTATACATTTTATTTTGTTTGGTCCCTCGACGTTTAGGATGTTTATTGCACAATATTTATTTACATTTTGCACAATTCGGTTATAATATTATGAAATTTTGGAAATGTCAGTTTGACAGCCAGTGCCATATTGTGAAACTGTACAACTTATAAGCTATAAACTATTAGTACTAGTGGATTCTTTCCCATAATTGGTACAATTTTGATACGAAAATACATGACATTTTTTAGAAACAAAATTTCTTGCACGGTTCAACTAATATTATTTTTGAACTTTTATAGGTCACAGATTACAAATTATTGATATCGATAGATTCGTTTACATAATAGGGACAATTTTGATGAAAACGTGAACAAATTTTGTGTAAGTAACTTTTACAAATTACGAATTGTTCGTATTATAAAATTATAGAAATATAATTGTATCTTATAATCGCGAAATTGTATAAGAGAAAAGTCAATGATTTATATTGCTTGCTACTTGTCACAGTAAACTATTGTACGAGAGAGTTTTGACATCGTAAATTTTCTATACCGCAACACGTTCGTTACTAGTATCACATATATACAATGTACATGTACAATGTACATATATGTGTAACGACCTAAGATTACTTTAGATTTAATTTTAAGCCGCACAATATGGTACTGTGCAAAATCGTGAGCCGTCCATGATAGTGATTTTTTAGTAACGACTAATTATATTTTTAGGAGATATTTGCAAATGGAGATAGAGTCGAACTGGAATTTTATCATATCGTTAATAGGGATAGAAACTGACATAAAAGGTTTCTGAAAATATAAAAGTCATACAAGTATAGTATCTACTATAAAATAGTATACTGTATGCTAAAGAATAGAAATATTCCTGAAGAAGATACTAAAGTGATCTTAGCACGTAACGATATTAATAAATAATATTACAATAAATAATGCTACTAAATAACAAACAAATAATAACTAATAAATAACTAATCACTAATTATATAAAAATTAAAAAATCGAGAAAGCAAAATGTTTTGGTTCAAACTTAAATTTCTTCAGTTAGTCCTCATACTATAGTTGATCCAAGTGTCAAGAATAATGTTAGTTTCATTATAACCACATTTTGTTGCAGCAAAATATGTTTATAGGGGTGGAAGCTTCGGATATCTGTTTGGTAGATATATCTTACTTTTTGGAATTTTAGCGTAGCTTTGTTCAAAGAAGTTCTCAACTTCCAAGATAATAAATAACAGGCTTATAAATTTATAACATATCGTAAACAGTTTTAGGAAAGTTTTGTTGAAAATATATTGCCCATTTTTTTCTTTTCCTTTCACTTTTTACTTCACTTTATTACATTATCTCCTTGGCAATGAAAAAGAGCAGTCCCATTGATTTAATGAACTGTGACAAAAATTTCCATATATCCAAAATTACTTTTTCTATAAAGCGTAGGATTTTTTATAATATACTTTCGTAGATTTCAAAAATCAGAATTCATGGAATTTATGGATTTTGGAAAAATAAACGCATGATTTGTTACTAATTTTAGTAACTATTAGAGTTACTTTAACTCTAGACCATGTTAAGTTTCTTACGTCTCTTGGGTCATTTTTGACTCAATAGTGGTTTTATATCGTTAACAATTTTTTTAAATATGAGAAAAAGGTAAAAAAGTCATTGTTGATATACATATGTCACTTCTTATTCTAATTTCATGATAATAATTTTTCTTGAAATGTCGCAAACTTTTGTTCTATTGCAAGAGCGATATTGGAATATACAAATTTAAATAGATCACGCAAATTCAGCAGAATCATGAAATGCCTCAAATCTCCCTTTATAATGATCGAGTTAATCAAAATATATAATTCGCATGGCGATATTATGTAACGTATAAATGTACATTATGTAAAGTATCTACTTGTAAGGTATAATTCTTTTGTATGGAGCGTGAATTAGATGTAAAGAGAATGTTTTGTAACTCCATAGGAGATTCAATAAAATATTATTGCAATAAGATCTAATCTTAATTTTTCCTATAATAATTCAATCGACTAATCGGTTAAGGATCGCTGTTGTATTATCGCAACGCGTTTATTATATTGTCTTTTACATTGTACTTAAAATTTCAAGAAGTTGATAAGTATATTTTTTGTTATTATTTTTTCGAAGTCCTACAATTTGATTAAATTAGAAGAAATTGAAGTATCTTACAGTACAGTGATAAACTACTTCTTTCAAATTGTAAAAACTCTTTCTGTACCTCCGATTGGTATAATGGGCTTCTGTAATGTATCCATTATTGTAATACATTTTGTAACTCGATGAAACAGTTAGTTATTTTTTATTAATGTTGCATTTACGCAACTTTTACACATTATTCCATTGCTTGGTCCTCAATGGTCAAATTAATATTTTATCTTATGATTAGCATTTGCGAATGTGCAAGTTAGGTATACTTATGAAATGAATAATCAATTGGTTCGCTATATGACAGTATAAATTCATATATTACACGCACCATTTTTGTCCAACCTCCAAATAACAAGAAATGAAACTCACTATTATTTTATAACTTTCAATGTTCGACATTGTGGTAGTTAACCACGAATATACCTTTGAAACTCGTTAACCACATAAAATTAATTCCGGGCATTGCAGTGCGGATTCGTAAAACATACGAAACAAACCCCACGAAATTCGATTTTCAACGTTTAAAACCAACATTTTGTAAATCTGATTGTACCGAATTCCCTCGTGTATCACAATCTATCGAATATTCCAGTCCCATCGCGGCACTCGTTCTTCCCCTGTATCAACTACTATGCGACAGTATCCACCAGAATTTCCACTCGAACACAACGATAACATAATATCATAAAAAAGCAGTACACGCTCCTATATATACAGTGACTGTATAGGAAGGTCATTGTATTTATTATAGTATTTACACAGTATCAATCAATCAGATCCAAGTACATGTAGCAAATTTTGTATCATTTAGTAGTACTTTTATACGTGTAATTGCAAACATTTGATACTACGAAAATGTACGACAGAGGTGTGGAATTTGATAAAAAATTATTTCACTAGACTATAACCATTATTGGCACATACCAATGTACTGGCAATACTTTTTGTAACCATTGTACATATTTCAATTTTGTACGATCACGTTTCGGCCCGTAATTGCAATTTGACCACAACGTGTTTTACGGGTGTTTCCTGAGCGACATATTTCCATTGGACCAATGAGCACACGCTAGTATGTAAATTCTAGCGATGGATTCAAGTAGATTCAAACGGTGGTCGATTAAATACAGCTCTGTAACCATTTCGAAAAAAGGGAACAGTACTTTCAAGCGAAGTTCGCAGGTGAGGAACACAATAAGTCATATCTTCCGCCGCTTTCGTAGAGGAGCAGTTTGACCATTTTTTTCCATTTGATTTTGGTATCAAATATATATTTTTGTCATGCTTCTTAGGTATTTGAAAAATATTAATAGCATTAGTTATACGCAGACTAATATTAATCAGTTAAACTAATATAATAGTCTTGGTCATCGAATGAAAATTACTCAAAACTATCAATATTTTTCATATCTTCGCTTGGGAAACTTGAGTGAGTTCTAAGAACACAATCTATTATTTACTAAGGTGTTACATAGAGTTTATACGCGTACCTTTCAATAATTTGTGTTTTGCCTTCATTACAGCTTATATCCTTTCCAATATGCTCCACCTGCTTCAAGGTATTACGCTTTCATTACTTTGCGAAACATTTTGTACCTTGTCTTTAAATTTTAATGACAGAACTTCCATATCCGCGTACGTGCGTGATTTTACTAGATTTCAGACATTTTCAGTGATATGGTAATAAGACATATTTGATAATTAGAAGAACTAAGGTCAGTTTGCCACTTATCTGACATAGTATATGTGTAAATACAGACATATGTTTAATTAGAGAAGTGAAATTTCTGCATGTGATCTTAATTCGTTGACCAGAGACCATGTGCAATAAATGAATTATTGTAATAATTGTAAATTATTATACTATACTGTTAAATAATTATTATAGTGTAAATTGTTACTGAACATTAGGTAATGAATTTGATCCCGATTTAAGTTGCACATTGAACTTGATACTACTACTGATAGCAGTAGCAGACTGATGCAGGTGCATGTGTTAATTACTCTCCAAAGGGTAAAACGCGTTGTACAGTTTTTGAATGGCGAACCAGTCGCGCGGAATGAATTGCATTTCATGCAACAATCGAATGAAAGATATCGCTACACAAAAGCTAGGGGTAAATGCATATTTACGGACAAACGACGAAATATTGGCGTATCAGTGAAATCGTCGGTTGCTATCGGATCGATTCGATCACCGATGCATCTTTCAATATTGGTAATTACGCCAGTGCATGGGGATAACGGCCCCTGCATCTAATTTTCTCCTTAAACGATCCCAATGCCGTCACGTGACGTACCATTACAACACTATCGGGGGTTTTGGAATTTATGGTAGGGATTTTGTCGAATTGTTTGCGTATATTCGCTAAATAAAATTTTTTCTTAAATTTCAGTTTGGTTGATCTTTATCGGTGTACTAACAGAATTGATGTTTCTTATGGGAAATAGTTAAGTTAAATACATTAAAAGTAACCCTTAAATACGTAGTACGTATTACTATTTAATAACATAAATTGTATTTTCTGATGTAGGTATCAATGCTTACTGTATTGTGTACGTCAATGTATTCATATCGACAGGATATAAAATATCAACGCGTGTATATAAATGAATAAACGGTGAGTTCGTTTGAAAATAGATTACTTTTCGTTTTATAATTTTTGCATGCTATGAATCAAATATCTTCTTTTATATATGAATATGGGATATTATTACGTCAATGATATAAATAATTAAACAAGTAACTGGTAAAAGAAATAATTTATTGTATTTTTACAATAATCAGTTTGTAATTTATTTATATGTTCTACCTGTATCCATTTGACGACTAATTCTTTTAAAAATTGCTTTCTCTATGGTTTTGCGTTCTATACGCTGATTTAAAAATGTCTTATTATATTTATTTGCAAAGGTCATGCATTTGAAAGTTAGAGAATGACAGATGATAATTAAAAAAAAAAAGGTGGAATAAAATTTTGTCTCGCAAGGTTTCAATTCAGTTTAAAACTAGAATTATCAACTTTGTTGGCAGATACAATAAATTGAAGATTATCGATTATCAGTAACTCATTGATACTAGATTTGATTAAAACTGAATTCTGGAAACGATATTGTTCATGAGATAGCCTCATTTGACGTGTTAAAACTACTCATTCTAAGATATTCTTATCTTATGAAAAAGTCATCAAAGAATGTAGCTAATTACGAACTAATCTTAAGTTATTGAAATAAAATAAAATAAAATCTAAAATTGTAAATGTTAATTAAAATTTCATCTTAAAATAACTTCGAAAACGTATCAGAAAGTCACGATAGCGCTACGTCTCTGTTTACTACTTTTATATTTACTTTTGATCGATTAGAAACGTTTTACAAAATAATTTCCTAGAATAATTATAATTTTTATCGAATTCAAATATTATTACGATAGAGTTTTCATAGTTCTACATTCGTCATTTCTGCTTAGTTATATTATTTGCATTGAATTATTATGAACAGATGTCGCTTTATAGAAGATTTTTATATATTCACATATAATGCGCATAACATGCAAAGGTATATAATTATATCGAAAATAAGGTAACCACTATAATATTTAATAAATATGACAGATGTATCAGATATTCATTTAGGTTTCATTCCTTCAATTATGTCTATAAAAATATACATTTTCATTAATATCCTATTCTATTAATTCTATTAATTACATAATATATATGTATAGTATTCAAGCATGCATAATATTTCAAGAAATATCCTACTATTCGGATAATAGAATATTTACACGAGAGAACGTTTGGACAGTGTAATAGGAAGTTCAAATAGTAGCATACTGCCTACTGCTTATTGTAGATCTAATAATAATAGCCAAATGTAATCACATATAATACAATAGGTACCTTCTACAAGCTAATAGGCAAGAATAGTGAATTTAATGCGATATTAATTATAAACTTAAAAGCGGTATTGTTATTATTACCATTAGTATTTAACGATCATTTTAACGCTACATATAGAACTTAATTGCTTGCATATAAATACATAGAAAACTACTAATGTCATTGAGTTGTCAAGCATCGATGTAGCTTTTCGCATGTATAAAACAGAAGTTTTGTACACTGCGTAGAATATGTTAACACCATCGTATTATCCATTTTTACGAGCAGGTTATAATGAGATTCTTTCTTTTATGACTATACTTTGCACGACTTACCCATGCGATATGGAAGCCAAGGTCTGTCTTTGATTTATAATTAGGGAAACTAGATAGTCGTCTAGAATTCTAAAATGTAAAGATCCTGCTTAATTTACTATTAATCTCATTGACTTATTCAGAATTATGTCATTTAAGCAATATGTCATTTTCGATTATTTCTTTCAAATTATATTAACAAATTGTTCTTTTAAAAATTGTGATTAGAATTATGATGAAAAAATATAATGAATACTAATTTATTTTAAGATAAGTATTATTTACAGTCAACATAAGTTTTTTTAACTTGTTGGAAATTAACATATATACTTTAACATAGACTAAACACTAATGGCTACTAATATACAAATTTTCTCTCTTTCATTTTAATTTATGGAATAGTTTAGTAGATAAAAGGGATGGTATCGGTATCCTCGAGGATATTACATCTGCATAACGCTTTTATGTTTGCGAGAATGGATATCGTTAAAAATGACGCTGCAGTAAAAATGGTGCATCATCGTTTCCGTAATGAGATTACATACATACTATCTCATTGTTTGATTTTTAACATCTGGAAAGAATATGTTGAATGTGCATCTCTATCCTGTGAAAGTTGAATAAATATCGTAATATTAATTACAATTAATATGAAAGAAGGGAAAAATTAATCTATTTTTTCTTGCTATTATAGAATTTATAAGTTTCATTTAATTTTGGATGATGATTAAACATCGATATTAAAAAGAATATTTCTTCTAGAAAATGTAAAATTATGAAAGTATATTAATTTATATTCACAATAATGCAATTTATTTCTATGTATATCACCTATAAGAATCTCGTTTAATTATTGATTTGATGGAATGTCTAGATGTCAATTATCGATCTTATCATACTATTAATCTGCTCTTAATTAAAACCAATCGCAATATTTGATTTGAGAGTTTCGTTCAAATATTAATGGTTTTAAATCACTGATTGAATTCAGTTAAAGTTCTAATACGATACATATTATGTATGCATACAGTACCAGTCACAGCTTAGGTATTAGTTATTTAAATATTAATGAAACTTAAAGCACTGATTGAATTTAGTTAACATTTTAATGCGATACATATTATGTATGTATACAGTATGTGTGTATACAGTATAAGTCACAACTTAAAAATAACTCATATTGAATTAATATTCAAAATTAAATATTTAAATAATTATATATTTTGGTAATTATTTACAAAGCCGACGACTTCACCGATTTCAATAATCTTGGAATATATTGTCAAGGTTAACATTCTGAACAACTTTTCCTTATACGCGTTACCGTCGCTTAACTTTACTTTTCGAAATATTCGCAAAAGTTTGTTCCGATAGCAGTATGATTTTAACAATTAGATAGTCGCTTTTCTCAACATCATAGCTAAAGTGTTTCTAATTTTGAATAACTACACCATAATATAAAGCTTAGTATGAATTATATTTGACTTATTATTTTATATCTTGACTTATTTCACAGTTGCGTTACCTGCGGCCCCACAGGGTAACCGAATATCTAACTCAAGCCTAATGCATTGATTTTTCTTTCTTACGTAAGTTGGAAATGATTATCGAAAATAAACGCCGTGAAGCGTCTATCTATGATAGAATGAAGTAATCGTAACGTAAATTGAATTGAAATTTATTGCAAATGTCTCGGAAACTAAAACCGAGCGGCGTGTATAAGAAACATGTATAGGGAAAAGATGTTCAGAATGTTGACTTTGACAATATATTTCAAGGGATTTTGTTGAAATCGGTAGAGCCATCCGATTTGTAAATGATTACTTGTAGTTTTCTGTATATGAAGCTTAAATAGATACAAAATTTGTGGTATTTATTTAAAAATTTTCACTTCAAATACATTAGAACTATTGCAATTATTATAAAGAAGGGAGGGAGGGATGGGGAGAGAGAGAGAGAGAGAGAGAGAGAGAGAGAGAAGGAGACTATTTATATTATTATATACAGTCTGTCACACAAGAGCGTGTCTGCGATATTTCTGTAAATATTTATATATTTGTAAAAAAGTTTATATGAATTGAATCTACATCTAAAACACTAATACGCTATTACAGTAGGGTGTCCAATCTCCTCCATTAGCGATTATAGCTTGACATCGTTTCGGCATACTCTCGACTAATTTTTGAGCGTAGGATTCTGGTAACGACCTCCATATCTTTCGAATGTGATGTACAAGTGTTCTTATTTTTGTGATACGTCTTCCTCTCAGCTTGCCTAATAGGACACCATGCCCAAAACGAAGATTCATCAGTGAATATTATATTACTCCAATCACGATCTCTGTTTTCATTCGCCCATGCCAGACGATTTTCGACGTTTCGCGTACGCGGCACTCATATTAAAAAGCTCTGTTCCTTTCACTGTTTCAAATGAAACTGAAAGGTATTCAGCAACGCGTATTAGAGAAGTTTTCGTTTGTTTACATTCTTTTTATCTCATTCTGATTAGGTGTCAGGTTTCGCAGATATCGCAGACACGCTCTTGTGTGACAGACTGTATAATAGTAATATACTACCATATATTATTATTTGAAGAGATATAGCTATTAGCAATATTAGAACTGGATTCTGCTGTAATATAATTTCATATATTTATGTCAATTTTTATATTTAATTCATATTATTACTAATTTTATTATTAATGCTATTTAATACATTCTGACATTATAATATGTATAATAGTGAGTGATTTTTCTCGTTTTTACATTTTTGCCTTCTTGTATATTATATTATATATAATATTGGTTTTAACAGTAAAGTATCTATACATAAAATGAAATAATATTTGTATATGATTCTTGATGCTGAAACTTGATTCAGGAATTGTTCGTCGCTTAAAAAATTCAACTCTTAAGAGAAAAAACGATCTTACATAAATCAAAAAATCAATTCGAATTACAGTTATAATTTAAAACGTACATCTTAAAATACTAAAAAATATTCATTGGAAATTCTCATACAAATTTATAATAAAATAAACTGGATTATTTTCAACAAATGTCATTAACATTTTCCATGTATATTTCCTTAGAACTTTAAAATAAATTCATCAGTAATTCGATAATTTATTAGCATACACAGAAATACCATACAAAACATTTCGAACGATGCGTTAAAAAATTCCAATTTTCACCAAACATTTTCCAATAACCAACCACGGATTATCCTATCAGGCGTTCCATTTTTCAAGCGATTTTGCACTTTGAAGGGCTTCAGATGATCGCGGTTGGCAGAATGCGCTCGACGTATAGCCTCGGTCTGCGTGCCAATTGATTGACGTGATTGTCAAATGCAGTGGCAATGGAAATAAGGTGATTAGTAGTGTGTCATTCAACATGAATAATTGTGCCGCGATGTACATCGAATGATCATTTGGACTGAACATTAATTAGGTATATGGTTAGGAATGTATAACTAAGCGGTCAGGGTTTGTATAACTTTCACGAAATATCAATGTATATGCTATATACATAATCATGGCATTAAAAAAATTGTCACACGATTCTTAATACTTCTCTCAACAATTGGTAAGTTTCGTTATTTTTTTATGATATATGTATGTTATTACGAGTGTTGTAAAAATGTGAATAATGTTTAATGAATAATATACACTATCTTACGCATATGTACATTCTTTTACTGACAATATCAGCGTGTAAATATGCAATATACTTATTTTTATTTTTAAAGAAAATTGTTTTACGTGACTATATTCTAATAAATTTGTGATTTTAATATGTTTAATTATAATTCGTAATATTTAGATTCTAATTTGTAACTAAGTTTTATATTATTATTATGATATAATATATTATCATATTACTACACACACACACACACACACACACACACACACACACACACACAGAGTAATATTATGTTAACTTATACATATAAAAATATTAGATATTGTCTTCTAATTAGGATTTTTATCTTTCGTTTTATATTAATTCGTTTTATGCAACGATTTATGCAAGAATATATACAAGAATACAAGATTTCTTTGTTATAAGTATCAATATTATGCATTGTAAAAATACAAGATTTGTACTTATACAATAAATATTATACAAAAATACAAGAATACATATAATACATGTGAATAATACATATTTACAATAAAAAGACATATAAGGATATTAATCTTATATGAATTAAAATTTTTCAGACATTTTATTTTTCCTATAAAAATTTGTCAATATACATATATATATATATATATATATATATATATATATATATATATATATATATATACCAAAATATAAGAAGGAAAATATGAAATACGAACGCAATAGATTTGCAGTTACTATGATATAATGATATAATGAAACCATGATATAAGAAGAATACATTGACAATGAATATAATTATTAGCTATTAATAATAGATTATTAGAGATAAGATATTCATCTTTCCTGTTAATAGATAGAACATTGACAAGACTAAAAAATTGAATTTATTACTTTATTTATCAGTAAATCAATCATCAATTCTTCATGTCCATTCACTATATGCGCGTTAATTCTTGTTTGACATACTCTTTCTTTGAATGTTCTTTAGATAAGTAGAAGTTTGTTAGCTTCAGATTGAATAATCTTGAAGATCAAAGCGTCGTTTTTCCTCATTTTTTAAATTTTTATTATATATAACTTTTTAATATAGATCAGATTAATATAATTAATATAATTTAATATAGAAATAAGTATTATTGAATAAGATCTTTCTCTATTTATATATTTTGAAGAACAGATTTTTCGAATCCAATTTGATTGGAAAAACCTGGACCACTTTATATAAAGGAATATTTGTATAATAAATATTATTTTTGAGGCAGAAAGTGTCAATAAGTGTAACATGTTTTAAAATGAGAATTTTTAATCAAAATATGTACGATCTAATCGATATAACTTTTTTCTGATTGTGACATATACTACTTTTCATAAATATTTGAACATTTTAGCTGATTTATAATAATAACATTCGAATTTAACCAAAATGTACAAATTAACGATTAATTAACAATTAGAGACAGTATTTACTACACCTTTATGGAATCACCAAACTATGAATTCAAATTATCTATTAAAAGATCTAACTTTATATTAGAATTTCATTTTACTAAATAAATACTGTTGTTTATATAGGATCATGTTCATGAAGAAAGATTATTTTAAAATCTTATTGGTATATATCGCATTAAAAAAAAAAAAAAAAAAAAAAAAAAATAATAATTAAGACGTTATTACTTCAAACAAAATAATACACAGTCAAAAGAATTAGAACATTATTGCTTCAAACAAAACAATAAACCTTTGAATAAAATAATACATTAGCGAAGAGAATTATTAAGTGTTTCATCATTTTTAAATGAAGGATGAACAATTGCAAACAACACGACTAAGTTTGTATGTAATTTAGATCCTAAAATTTGCAATGTTTTCGAACAGGATAATTTTTGTGATAAAAAGATGTTCTCATGATTGAAAAGGAAATGTATAACTCTTATTAAACCACCGATTGAAACGCTCTTTTCATGTTTGATTTCTTTTTCATGTTGTTTCGTGTTTCATGCGTTTCATGGAAAAGTAACCTTCGAGAACGCAGTTTTACACTCAATTTTACAACCAATCGTCTAAATATTTGTACCAATTGTATGTTAATCAGTAGTAAATGACCTTTTATGTTTAAATTATCATAATTCATATAATCATACTACAATCTCCAACTTGCCAATTGTTAATTTACTAATATTGTTAGTTAATAAATTTTTACACGTGAGGATTTGGGATACATAAATTTCGATTTCGCAGACAAGAAATGACTAAGCATTTTTTTTAAATTAATCTTTTAGCCAAGTTAAAAATTGATATTTGTTTCTTATTCTTTTTTTCTTTTTTGTGATGTATATACAAAATGTATATTCGAAATAGGATATTATTTGTTTACATTCTGTGATATATGTTTAGGTATATATTGATCTTTAAGATTAATCGTTTTGTTGTAAATACTAAATTCATAAAATTGTCAATTTAAAAATAAAAAATTGTTAGAAAAATTTATTAAATGCCCAACTGGACAAATTGTAAAGTACAAATTAAATAATAAAAAAGAAATTTAAGAATAATATACTAAGTGCTTCTTTTCCCTCTCAGATAATTATGCATGTATGTATCTATTTCCTATATATTAGAACAGTTGTGTCTTGTTTGAAAATCATTTGTTTAGAAATTATAAAATAGTAAGTTGTTTAGAAATTGTAATTAAGTTATGAAATATGAGATCTTCTCGTTGTTTGTTAATTACTATTGTACAATGTTTTTCTATTTCGTAGCTTAATACAGTTATCTGTTGGCAATGTCATGCTGAAATAGTGATATTCCTGATATTTTACGAATTAATACGAATGCATTTGCAATATTAGTTCGCCTAAATCTAGTCTCTTAATCTCTATTAAAGTTTGTCCTCAATCTCTACTTGTTTTATATACACACTGTTTTATGTGATTCTATAAATAAAAATCAAGCGCTGTTAAATCCACTATCCCAGGAGGCTGAGCAATTGATTTAAGGTTGAGAGTATTGGCGCTTAAGAAAATAGTACATGTTTCTCCCGAAATCAATTAAAGTAACATTGTGTTAAAATTATGCCAATATATAGATAATTTACCTTCTAATAAAATAGAAAAGTGGAATCCTAAAAAGTGAAATTAAAATAGCGTGACTTTTTACAATGCACGTAAATAAGTAAATTTCTTTCATTTATCTTAATTTTTTCTTGTATATCAATTTTGCATCAAGTCTGTAAAACGTTACATATTTTGTAATAGGTGACTGCTAAGTTTTAGTTGTTTTATCATTTTTATTTAAACGTTTAAAACACATTTTCTTTTATTTTAAGTCATTTATAGCATTTATAGCTATTATATTTAGAATGTTACTTCTATTTTTTCTCATTTATTTATTGTTTTCGAAAAATATTTTCTTATTATTTTACATGGATTAGAAAATGGGCCACTAATAGTTGAAAATGATTGATGTCAGAATAATAACATTCTGTAAAGTTTTACCGGTCGGTATAATTTGTAATTCATACAAGCAAGTGATTTTTTTCATCAATATGGTCTCCAACTTATACAAATAAACAAATTTTTTTCTATTTGATCTATGTTGTCTCCATATGTATATCTCATAATACACATATAGAAAATAACTTTCAACCATAAATCTACCTATTCTATTCACTTTATCTACCATAAATGTTTAAAAGACGTTTTATTTTATTACTAACAATTTTTAATAATTTTATTATAGCTTCATTGGATTCAAACTAAGCTTGGCTATTATTTAAGTAAAATATTTGGAAATTGATTAGTTTATTTGACTATATGTTACTGTAAAATAATTATGCGTTAGTATAGTAGTATAGTAGTATAGTAGTATAGTGGTATAATGGTATAACAAATAAATAATTTTTCTTCGACTTGTTACATTATATATTATAAAATAATTCGGGTATATCGTTTATGATTCAAATATATGCCAAACACAACATTTAAAATTCAAATTAATATTACAATCTAAATTATTTCTTCTTTTGTTTGGAAGAGTTAACTAGATAAAAATGATTTAATACTACTACTCTTTAGTTTAATAATACTACTTTCCTTATATTATTTTTATATAGAATAACATCGGATATAAGTAAACAATCAATAGAAAATTATTCTTCATGCGAAAATAAATAAAAAATTTGGAATGAGATTTTTGTTTTTAAGACTCCGTCTTCAAGACAATAGAGTTTTTATACGTTTAGTTAAAAATTGTTATGATGAATTTGAAATTATTTTTTCTCGGAAACAAGGCGTCTTGTAAAAACATTTTATTCTACATTTTCGAATTATTTTCTACATTTTCTTTTATGAAAAGATTCTATTTTATATTCTCTTCTTATCTTTTTACGCAATATATATCATACTAAAATTTTACTTTTATATATATACAGTCTGTCACACAAGAGCGTGTCTGCGATATTTCTGTAAATATTTATATATTTGTAAAAAAATTTATATGAATTGAATCTACATCTAAAACACTAATACGCTATTACTTAGTAGGGTGTCCAATCTCCTCCATTAGCGATTATAGCTTGACATCGTTTCGGCATACTCTCGACTAATTTTTGAGCGTAGGATTCTGGTAACGACCTCCATATCTTTCGAATGTGATGTACAAGTGTTCTTATTTTTGTGATACGTCTTCCTCTCAGCTTGCATTTCATTAGGGACCACACATTTTCGATAGGGTTTGCATCAGGGGACTGCGATGGCCAAGGAAGTACTGTGATGGCGTTTTTCGCTTTCCATTGGGTGCAGATGCGACTTCGATGTTTAGGGTCGTTGTCTTCTTGCAATATCCATTGGTCCTCGGTTTGGTTGAACCAACGTTTCACGGATGTGAGAAGTCCCCTTTGGTACAATTTCACCATCTTTTGTGCATTCAGATTGTCTGTAAAGACGCACAAAGTCCCAAAACCGCGTGCGTTAAAGCAACCCCAAACATGCACTTTTATAGGGTGTTTTACACTTCTTTGAATCATCCTTCTTCCATGGATAGTCCAAGCACGCCTAATAGGACACCATGCCCAAAACGAAGATTCATCAGTGAATATTATATTACTCCAATCACGATCTCTGTTTTCATTCGCCCATGCCAGACGATTTTCGACGTTTCGCGTACGCGGCACTCATATTAAAAAGCTCTGTTCCTTTCACTGTTTCAAATGAAACTGAAAGGTATTCAGCAACGCGTATTAGAGAAGTTTTCGTTTGTTTACATTCTTTTTATCTCATTCTGATTAGGTGTCAGGTTTCGCAGATATCGCAGACACGCTCTTGTGTGACAGACTGTATATATATATTGTGCGAAATTGTATTAACTAAGTTCCATGTAAAGATATTACTGACGCTGTTTTCTTTGTTACTTCAACTTACATATTATAAATAAATAACCTTTTCCTAGTTTTTTATAGCCACTATGCATTTAAAAAAGCATCGGCACCTTAAATCTACCGCTGGACCTCAATTATATTTCGCCCTCGAGTTTCTCGGAAATAAATAAATCCTCGCATCCCAGTCAATGAAATTCGTGTTTATAACAGAATATTATGCCGATTGCTATTTGTTACTAAATCTCGTGCTATCGTCTATATATAGGGTGTTCAGTAATTGGTGATATAACCGAGCAAGGGATGGATGAAAGAGCATAAGTCAAACATATAGAATAAAATTTTTGTAGCATATGAGATTTCGTTCCCAAAAAAAAAGAGTTTGAAAATCTGTTCGATACATGTATAACATGGAGATGGAAAGAAATTTGGAGAGACGACACAGATAAAAGTGAGGTACTGCTCTCATCGTTCACCGTCACGCGATGCTACATTGTGTTATTTGTACATGTCACACTTTGGATCAATACGAATGTTTAACTTTACATTTGCGTTGAGCCTGTTAAAAACAACCAATCAGATTCGCATTCCTTATAGAGGATTTCTTGCTCGTACATACTAACTGTACGTTTCAACTCGACCAACTTCTGTTCTTATTCATGTTTGCATTTATATGTATGGGCAATATCATTATCTGATTTTTATCATTATTTTTATCATATTTTCTGTTGATTTGTACTATTAGTTTCTTTTTTTTTTAATCCGGATGGTTTCACAGGGAAGGATAGTGCTAAATATGTATTATTTTCGTACAATAATTTTATAATTGAAAACTGTTCAGAGTGTCGACCAGGATATTTCACACACAGTTGTGCTCTTGGAACTATTATAAATTATTATACAATTTTTATAGCATATTATTTATATCTGTTAATTCTTGGACAACAAAAACAATTGTCACTTTTAGCTCTTCTATGCTTCTGCTATCTTTAAAATACGCTTTTGGTTTAATAAAACATTATAAACAAAATTAAAATGAAATATAGAGTCAGTAGGTAGACGTACGGTGTACTGAGTAGATTTTCAAAATCGTTTTTCTCGTATGTAGAAATGTCGTTCTATATTTTCAACACTTCTTCATGAGGAACCATTCTCGATTTGTACTTTCAGTTACCGGACATCGTGTACAATTATACTTCTGTGCTCTATAACACGATGATAATCGCGGGAATAACTGTACTCTCATTGATAGCACAAAATATTTATGGCGAACAAATATCTTGAAGAGCCAACAGTGATTTTTCTTTTCACGTAGCTTCTACCTGTGGCTTCTGCCGATATTCATTGTCTTCTTCCTTCCCCTGAGAGCACTGTTCTGAGTTTAAGGCCGGCGGTACATTGTGAAAGGTTAACGCGATTTATGAGTGTAACACTCACAGAATTTTAACATGGTTCCCCACGAGACACCCAATCACCGGGCACTTTTTCGCCATCCCGACCAACCAAACGGGATTAACTGGCAATCAGAGCAAGGACTGAAGCGCACAGCATGATTATCTATTACCTTTTTCTTGTGCCGACACCTTGGGGATATTCGATATACATACTTCGGTGTTAAGAAAAAGTAGCTAGGAAATTCAGAGGCTGCCACTGTTTGAAGAGTTCGAGAAGAGTATCATGGATAATATAAGTACAGTAGTTCGCAAATGTATTCGTGATCTTTTGCTTCCTTGAGGCCTATTTGAAAATAGTTATTCTTTCGTTATGAAACACAACATATGTATGTTAAATAATTAGAAAGTTCTGAGGTTTTCAATCTTTGAAATAAAAGAGATCAATTTTAGAAATCAAGATTTAAGTGAAATTTTTATTAGTTAGTCTTCGCTATAATATTCATTATTACTTATTACTTATCTGATAATTCATTTATGCATTCGTATAGTTCCTTGCCTAAATTTAGTAAACTGGAACTTTTCTTGAAATAATTGTTGTGAATAAACTATTTAGTCTATATAATGTTATAGTATTCAAATACATCGTACAGTGGTAGGTGAACAAGAAAAGATTTAAAAAATTTTGACGTATAAATATATAACTTTCCTTAATAAATTAAGTATTATAGATTATAGAGAATAGCCAAATGTATTATCTTTCTGGGTTCTTTGTGAGTTGTAATATAGAAAATTATAGCTTATCGTATTACAAGCGATAATTACATTTAATTATTTTAAATATCACAATTTTATAGTATCATCTTTTCGATTTTTAGACTCGTCATATTAGGAAAAATTTTTTCCGATTCTTCCCCTACTTGAAGTCTAAGTTGATCAGATTAATTATAAATCTTTGAATCTGCTTTTATTACTTATTTATCATTATAAATATACAAATAAAAGAATAATGTTACATATTGTAGACAAATATAATATTAAATATATTATTAAAAATCATACGATAAAATTATCTTGTGATCGCTTCTCTATCAAAATATCTAGAATATCTAATAAATGTAGATAATATACAAAATTCAATATATCAACATTTACATATTGACAAAAGAAGGAAAATATATTTTTCGCAGTAATGTTAACAAAGCCAGCATCATATTCAACTGGTTGCATATTTCCTTTTATTCGTTAATATATAAAATACATTGAAGCATTGAAGCAGACTAAGGGAATCGACTTTAGTTGCATCACACATGAAAGTACAGAGAAATTCACACTTTGGTAAGCTGTCCTTTCGAATGAGCGTTATCCGTGGTCTGTGTGGATAGTGTTCGTGATATCCTCGTTAACCTTATCCCACGAGACAGCAAAATGCAGACCGCTATATATGCTTCCCTATGTTTCAACAATATACTTGCGAGACAGTATACATACTTTGCCGTGAACAGGTCTCGCTTCCGCATGGACATGAACAGTTGTGCGCAGTTGCGAGATCGCGAGACGTTTGCAATATTTCTCGTGCTTCTTCGATGAAATTTTGAAAAGGGAACAGGTTTGAAAAGTGGATTTGCGTATGCGTACAAATATTTACAGATTTGTATTATTATTTTTCTATCAGTTTATATTATATAGTTAAAAGTTATTCCATATTATATTTTATTATTATATTATAATATTATTGTATTTTTAAGTTATAATTCCATATAAAAATTATCTTTCCATTTGATTTTGGATTTAATTTAATTTATAATTTCTATAATCTTTACTATTTTATTACTATGTTATTCTATATTAAACTATTACATAAATGATAAGAGTATAATGTACGTGGGTACTACAATGATGAGTGTTGTTTAACTTAAAGTAGTCGCTAGTTGGTAATCTTACAGTTGAAGCGAATTTAGATAACGATAACTACAAGAGTATAATTTATGTTTATGTCTACGGTTTTATCTATGAATATCATATTTTTATTTTTACACATATTGTTTTACATCCCTATACTATATTATTTTACTTTATTTTATTTTATTTCATTTTATTATATTATATGTATACGCTCTCGGCTGTAAGCATTAGGGCACGTATTTATTTAGTACAAATTGAACGCTTTCGCTTTTTCGAAATATTTTCTAATTATTCTATCATATAGATATCTTATTTTATTCCTATTATATGTATACGCTTATAACGTAAAATACTAAATAAGGTATAGTTTGTTCCAGTTAAACGTAACCAATAATTGTTTTAATATTTATAGGTTATAATCCTATATTATTTTCCCTATTTTTATGTGTAATACTTTCTATATTGTTCTTTTACATGAAACTTTTCGTTCGTAATATAAATAAGTAGATAAAGATAATCACTGTTAGTTTCTTCTAAAATACGATTAGATATTACATCGTTATAAAGTTTATTTTTTATTTACACGACAGTTTATTATATCCCTTCTTAAATTTAATGATGCGAATAATTGTTTCGAGTACACCCTCCGCTATCATAAACAAATTACGTTCTTATTGGAATTTTTGAGGAAGATATATCTCTCTGATTACGTACAGCTTGAATTATAAGGAGGAAATAGAAGCGATATTCTTTATACATAATTATACGGCAGTTGATCAATGCTACAGGATAATATTGTACTCGACTAAGTCAGAATTGTCAAATTATAGGAACAGAATGACAAAAATAAACATCTCAGTAAGCAGTGAATAGGCGATAATGTTAATTTGCATGACCACGATAATTTTCTTGTATTATAGGGTTAGATTAGCAATCTCCGAAAAAGGAATAGAGCGCAAACTAAGGATTAACGATGATTTGTATTACATGATTAACAGAATTGTAGGTAAATTACTGGTTATTCCCTTAGTAATTTCAACTGTTTATGTTTTATTAAACGCGCTATTACATTGCCATTGTGGCGAAATTTTTTTCATTTTGATATAGAAATGAAGGAAATATGAATATACAAAATTGCTGAGATAATAAAAGTAAAAATAAGAATATTATGTATAATTTTTTAGAAGTGAGGTCGTATTTATAAGTTGTAATAATGTTACCAGTAACGTAAAACAAGATTTGAGTTTTATATTATATTGATATAATTATAGTGAAGAACATTCAAATGTATTTACAAGTTAGAGTTGACCTTGTAGAACCGCTTCGTTCTCTCCGATTTCGACGATTTTTTAATTTTATGCAATTATGTATTATGTGCAACGCCTACATAAAATAATCAGAAGTTAATTATAAAAATAATAAGCGAATGAATAATTGATATTATTTTACGAAATAGAATAATTGTTATTATTTCACATAAACGTAGCCGGCGGCCCCACTATGAAAAACCTAATCGAAATCTAATCTCAATACATTGATGATATTCATTTTTAATTAAGTTCTAAATTATAGGTCATAACAGGACATTTCTAGCAGCCTTGCATGTGGATGGGGTTTGTAAGCTCGCCTAACCTTTATTTATAAACAAAAAATAAACAGCAACCAACACTGACACAGTGGCATAACTATAAGCAAGAATACACTGTAGTGGTACCTGCAGTTTTTTGCGAATATCTCAGAAAACTAAACGAAACCGGTGATTATATGTATAGGAAGAATTGTTCAAAATTTCAATTTCCATAACATAGTCAAAAGTCATCGAAATTGAGGAGGAGGGTTCTATAAGTTCATTAAAATTAATTTTATCCTTTTTTCTCTTTTCTAAACCACTGTGTTTTGAAAACTTCTTTTCTTTCACTATTTATAGTTATATCAATCGCTTAGATTGGGTTATTAACCATACAAAAGAATGAAAAGTTATTACATACATATACGTATATATGCGCAGTAGAAACGTTAAATTCAATGTACCTACTTCTCCAAAGAAGTTTTCTGGAAGAAATGTGGACCTGATTGGTTCATTGTTTGTTTTTGACAGACTCAGCACAATCGTGAAGTTAAGCACACGTATTGATCGAAAATGTCACATGTACAAATAAAACAATATGCATCGCATGATGGTGAGTGATAGAGAGTACCACTCTTGGCCCTGTACCGTCCCGCCAGACTTCTTTTCATCTCCGAACAGTATGTACTTATACAAAATATAAATAAAAGACAAAGGTTAGGTTTAGGTTGGATCACTGTCTTACTACTGGGTTATCCATTTAACTCGGAACTCGCGCTCGCGAGAACATGAGAATGGCAACAGTGTAATATATATGCTTACTACTACAGTTAAATGTCACTCGCCATCTATGAGCTGTTGCTAGAAGTATAATTAGACGAAAACGTAGAGCGGTTTGGTCGTCGTCGAAGAACTCTAAATTTGCCATCACAATTAGGGGAAGACGATCGCCAAAAAAGCGAGCCATGTGTTTTCGTCCGAAAATTTCATGTCCTTGCGAGTTCTAATATATTGCATTATGCCTAACGTATATATATCTTACATTGTCGCTTATGAATCGGCAGTATAAACACTAATTCTAAGTGTTCTTGTTCAAACAGAATCGTTTCATAACATTTGTATAACCTTAAATCTGAACGAAAACGATCCAGAAATTTGAAGATAAAGCATCTCGTAAAGAATAAGCGAAGAAAAGAAACAACATTGTATCTAATTTGAAAATTGGAAACAAGAAAAGAGAAATTTTAAACTTCGATGAATCTTAACCCTTTGTAAATGAAATCGAATTCATGAGAATTACTTTATTTACATTTGTTGTAATTAAGAGACATTAATGGATTGCAAGTGTTTATGCAGTTATGACAGATGTGAGTATGCAGAAATGTATATACAAAGATATGCACAAATGCAATATTGTATAAAAATAAAAAATAAAATGCTTAGGTACGCATTATTAAATTTAGAGAATATATTTTCATTCAAGTTGAAATTCTTTATCCGTATTTATAAAAATATGAATTTGTATAAACATCTACAATCCAGATATTAGTTTCTATCATCTATATCTATCTGTTCATCATATATACATAAATGTATTAATTTATGTTTGTAATAATATATTCATAATGCTTCAAATTACAATATTTTTTAGAACAATTATTTGTATGTTTACTGAAGGAATAATTATGAAAAGAAATTCATTTTGTTTGAATCGTACTGTAAACTCTAATTAAAAAATTGATAAATTTTCTTCCTAAATGAAATGATTGTTGGAACTTGTATTTCGTTGTATTTGCCGTATAAAGCATCACTCAACCGCCATTAATTTTACATAAAACTTTTTGAACACTCCAAAATTGATTACGTTCGAAGCCTTTAAATACAACTTTAAAAAATTCATTATTGAATATAACAGAGTTTCTTTAAAATGTGATCGTAAATCTGCACAGATGATAAATTAAATATAGATGGTACATAGTAAAAATTTACTAAATATACTATTAAATATTTCTTAAAATTATCAAATTTATTAAATTTGCCAGTAGACAATATAAAATGTTAATTCCATAAAAATATATTTTCTAATTTTTCTCAAATTTCTTTACGAACATTCCGAGTAACTCAGTATATTCTTGAAATTGAATATGTTTGAAGTTGGAGCTGAATAATTTTGTGAGCTGGGCTTTTAAATAAGATTATAAGACTCATACAACACTGAAAAAACCACAACAGCACGATTGTTGGAAGTATAAATAGTTAAGAGGGATCATTCCTCTCGCGAAAGGATTTTACATACAAAATTTCTCAGATGTTTTCAATTTACCACGTTGTATGTATGTCTAAAGTTTTAATTTACCAAAGAACATGCTTGACCCGAGCACGTGATGCCATTTCGAATGCACGTAAACCGTATATTGGACAATTATCTTACGATTTTCAAGGATTCCAAGTAATCGGTACTGCGATGATATAATGCGCTGATAAAACCGTGTTTTTTTAAGGGTGAAGTCATTCCGAAAATATCAAATTAATTGAAAAATTAAATAGAATTTTTAATGGAGAAATAAGTAATCCTATGATTTTAAAGAAAATAAAGCGTTTAAAGGTTTTGCATTTTGTATTTTGTCTTGAATCTTTCGCACTTTTATAAATTATTGAATAACTAAAAAATAAATGTATTTACCCTTGATAAAATTAATTGCAAATATCAGTGCATGTTTTCTTTACAGAGTTATCCGAGTAAATAATGTTTCTATCGTTAAAAATTAATAAAAACAAATTTTTCCTATAAATTAAAAAATATTCAGTTTTAAAAGAGTTAATATATATTAGCTTTGCAATTGAAGAAGTTTCAATATTCCTTGCGTTTCTCTACTATTGTGTGTGTAAAAGATTGTAATCTTTACCTGTAATTGAATGAGAAACTTTTGATTTCTATCTCCATATTCTTACAATATTTAAATAAAGTTTATACATATATAGGGTGTCTCCGAAATCATCGCACAAGCGATCAGATGGTGATCACAAATGCCAAAATAAGTCGAAAAGAAAGAATAACATATTTTCATTTAAGGCTTCATTTTCGAAAAACATAAGTTTGAAAATAAATATCAGGTATCCGTGTATTGTCTGGGAGTTTCGAATTATGAAATTTATGTTTCTAACCGTGTCTGTATTTTTAAACTTGGGCAATGTCACGATTTGTTTCCTGCTTAATAAAATGATTCTTAACAATTACTAATACAAAATAGTGCAAAATAAAGAAAAGTAATAATCGATATCGCGGAGATAAAACAACAACGATAATAGGAAGAAAATCGTGACATTATCTATGTATAGTACAGACGCGAGCAGAAATAGAAGTTTCATAATTCAAAACTCCCAGTTAATACACGAATACCTGACGAGTTTTTGCACTCATCTTTCTCCAGAAACGAAGCCTTAAATGAAAAAATGTTATTCTTTTTTTGCGATTTACTTTTGCATGTAGAATCATCACTCGGCCGTTTATATTATGATTTTCGAAACATCCTATATATTATATTGTATTAGTATATTGCGTGACTTCTATTGACAAGATGATAGAGACGCTTTTTTTAATTTTGCCTCTAAAGGAGGCTAGGAAAGAAATTAAAAAATTATGTCGTTTTACATGAGCGTTTTACATTCTCGCTTACCCTTATTTTTTTTTATGTTCTGATAATTTTGAAGTTTGAAATTACAGTCAAGATAAAGTTATGTATCGTTTATTAGTCGGGATTAATTTCTAATATTCAATTGCTGATCTAATAAAAATCATAAACATTATCATGTTATGTGCCATGTCATAACATGAATACCAACAGCACCATTTATTATTTGCATGTAAATTTTATTTGCTTTATTAAAATGTATCGTATGCTTTCCTTGTAACATAACATTTGTTTCAATAGAGTGAATAATTTTGTAATAACTAGTATAGAAATAACTTCACTTTTGATATCGTCGATGTAATATCTCAATTAAGGTTTTAATAACATTTGCACAGAATCCTGATGAATGAGCCTTTGTGGAAGCTATGAAGCATTAGGCACACCCCACTGACGAAGGCACACCCCTACGTTTAAGGTAAGTTCTTAAAAGCCAGCAGCCATTTCTGCACGAATATTTGTCCTAGAAGGTACAGAATGTATAAAGAGAGAAATTCGGAATTTTGGAAGGTAAATATCCTAGAGAGTGAACGTAGAGCTATGCCATTATCGTAGATCCATAAATCGACCTTATTTGAATAACCGAATTTCTGCGAGTAATATATTCCGTTATATTTATCAAGTATGTTTTTTCTATCAACTATTTTTATATCAACTCGGTGTCGAACATAATACTTTTCAGCCGAAGGAAGAAAGGAGTTCTCACATAGTGATAAACAATTTACACCCAGCAGCAGATCAGAAAGTAATAACTAACAAACTAAAAGAACGTTGTTACGACCGTTCGCGGAGAGACGCGATCGCGAATCGTAAATTCCCGTTACGATTAAACAATCGACGCCACAAACTAATAGATCGCCTTATTTCTATTACGATAATAGGGGTGCATTGATTGAATTTACACTGATTTAACAAGTATAAATTATTGTTTATTCCAGCAGCTTACTAAATATAAGGAATTACACTGATGTGTCTGTGCGAGTTAAGTAAATGTTTAAGGGCAGAGCTCGTTACAAACTTATTGACTGTTTTTAACGATAAAGAACGATTTTGACTTGAAGGTAGGACTCTTTACAGACTTGACTGTTCTGACGATAAATAACGACTTTTACTTGAGGGTAGAACCCTTTACAGACTTGTTGACTAATCTAACGTTGGGAGACGACTGACCTTTAATGATGATGCTGTGTCGGAGGAGAGCTAGTGATGGGTGTGTCTAGCGCATGGGACCATCGGATTTGTTCATGACAGTTTTGGTAGAAATGTAAGGGCAGTAGATATTGTTTCTGATTGGTTAACAAGACTGGCTGGTGGACTCGTAAGGGTCTTAGCCGCCCTCGAGTGAAAGTTGATAGTAGGAGGCATCGTATGTGAGAAAAGCTAACTTTCCTATGTTTTTTGGTAATAGACAATAAACTTTAGAACAGTTGTTAAACAGATGCTATATCTGGCTCAAAGGATCTTAGCCAGAATTTTCATAGGTTTGTGATGGGTCCTTGAGACTATTGAGGGTACACGACAAGGATGTGCGGACATCTGGCTGCCATCTTGCCCGCGGTGTGTGGCCTGGCCTAGATAGGAAATCGGTCGACGTAACAAACTTTTTTTTTTTTTTTAACAAACGTAATCATAAAACATTTGCATTTGCTTATAATATAAGGCACGGGATATTACTATTCTCTTTTGTCGATTTAGATTCATTCCTAGACAATAAAAAAATCATCACAATAAACTCATCTTACAAAATTTATAAGGCAAAAAGCGACGATACAGATACCCAGAAAAAAAAAGAATTAAAGATTTGGGCATACTTACAATTATAATACTTCTTTTTCCAAGTGCCAAAGCGTGCACACGTGTGTCTAATGCCCAGTGAAGTTCACAATAAGTGACAACCCTCTGTCGAAATTGAGTGAAAATCAGAAACAAACCAAGTGTTTTCTAAACTTACTAGTGGAAAATCCAACTTTCCAAATCTCTAACTCAAATCATAGCCTCTCTACTAGTTATTTCAATTTGAATTAGCTAGCTCGAAGATGGCCCAGGTAACCAAATAAGGCTCTCACGAACAAAACCACAACCGCACCGATCTATCTCCTCCGTGGCAAAATTATAATTATAATATTGTCCACCTTCAAAACCACACCAACTGCATCAAAAAAAGTAAGCCTGATTCAGTAAAAAAAAAATGTAAACACTAATTAGAATGAACTGACAACAAGACACATTACCACTCACAACAGATTCGCAATAATAGAATCTACAGACAATTCTATGGACATAGTTGAAACACCAACAATTCAACACACAAAAAAAAATCCTCCTCCACCATCAATCTTCATTGATGATGTTATCGACATTCAAACTATGATAAAGTTCATCGAGAAAGATATCAACAAAGAAGATTATCAACTAAAAATTAAAAAGAATCAGGTTTAAATTCTGCCGACTAATCCAGACTCCTATAGAAAACTAACAAAACAGCTAAAAACTCTGAACGCCAAATTCGACACTTATCAACTAAAACAAGAAAGACCCTTTCGAGTGGTACTACGCAACATTCACCATTCTGCTAACTTAGATGAACTGAAATACCAACTCCAAAATCTTGGCCATGAAGTTACCAATATCAGCAATATGAGACACAGAATCACAAAAAAAAAACCCTCTATCCTTATTCTTTGTTGATTTAAAGCAGAAACCAAACAACAAAGAAATCTATAATGTCAACAGATTAATGAACTCAGTAATAAAATTCGAACCACCTTCTACAAAAAAAGAGATAGTTCAATGTAAAAGGTGCTAGAGATAGGGCCACACGCAAAAATATTGCAACCGCAATTACTGCTGCGTCAAATGTGCAGGTCCTCATTCTACAGATCAATGCACTAAATCAGCAGAAACTCCTGCGAAATGTATCCACTGTCAAGGAGACCACTCTGCGAACTACAACGGCTGCCCAGCCTGCAAGACCTTATATAACAACAAGTACCCCAAACCCAGAGTTAAGGACCTCACGATTCCAACACCCAGCCCACAAAAATTATTTACTTCTTCAATCTCCTATAAACAGGTAGTTCAAGGAGAACAAAGCAGACCGATAATCCATAGCATTCAACCACAAAATAGTGTTCCCGGTTCACAAGACACAGAAAACTTCAACTTCAATAGATTTAAAAAATTAATCGACCAACAAACAGAGCAAATTAGTAACTTGTTATCATTACCTACAATCATCGTGGACAAATTAACATGCTCCGACGTAAAATAGAACCAATACGCACAGCCCTTTGGAATGCTAACGGTCTAGCTCAGCATAAATACGAACTAGAACTCTTCCTAAAACAACAACAAATCGACATAATGCTCATATCTGAAACTCACTTCACCGATAAAAATTACCTGAAAATAAATGGTTATAACTTTTACTATACCCAACGTCCCAGTGGAAAGGCCCACGGCGGCACCGTAATTATCATCAAGACCAGCATAAAACACTATGAGATTCCATCATTCCGGAAGGACTACCTCCAAGTTACAAACATAGCGATAGAAGACTGACATGGCCCAATCACTGGATCAGCAGTTTACTGTCCTCCTAGACATTTTATTCCACAGAAAACTTCGATAAATTCCTCGAAGACCTGGGCAATAGATTCACAGCTGGAGGAAACTATAACGCTAAACATACGCAATGGGGTAGCAGACTTATCACAGTAAGAGGCAAAAACCTTTTGAAATCCATAAACGCCAACAGTTTTAACTCTCTCAGTACAAACGGACCCACTTACTGGTCCACTGACACTAACTACCTGACCTACTAGACTTCATCATAACTAAAAACATCTCGCCAAGATACATTCAAATCAACTCATCCGTGGAACTCTCTTCAGATCTTTCACCCGTCATAACAATAATAAACTCTACAATTATCAAAAACCAACCTAATGGATTTATTCACAACCAACTCACTAACTGGGAGCTCTTTAGAGAAGTATTTAGTCATTCATCATCAGCCTCAATATTCCTAAAAACAAACGAAGATATAGAAGCAGCCACGAAATACTTAAACATGAACATAATAAACGCCATCCGCTCCTCCACACCTACTATGACTTCTATCAGCAAACGTGAATATCCCCATTACATATTAAAAAAAAAAAAAAAAAAAAATAACAGAAAAACGTAGACTAAGAAGAGTATGGCAGACCCTTAGAACCCCGGATGACAAACGCAAATTAAACAACGCAACTAGAAAGTGAACCAAACTCATCAAAAATTACAAGAATGACTGTTTTCAGAAATATCTCGCCAATTTGTCCCCCACAGCTGACTCCAACTACTCACTATGGGAGTCTTCCAGGAAACTCACGCCCCCCCACCCGCAAATAATCCTACCAATCCGCCGTCCGCAAGGTGAATGGGCATGTAGCCCTATAGAAAAAGCCAACCTATTTGCTAATTACTTGTCTAACGTATTCAAACCCCATTCTTCCAAAACTGTCGCGGATATTACTGAATACCTTCACTCTCCCTTCCAAATGTCTTCTTCTAGTGTACTCTTCACTTCTGCAGAGATTATAGAATCAATCAGTCGCCTAAATCCCAAGAAAGCAGCGGGGCATGACCTAATATGCAATAAAGCAATCAGGGAACTTCCCATAAAAGGGATTGCACTCATCACATCGATTTTTAACGCAATTCTTCGCCTTGAATACTTTCCTAAGGCATGGAAAATTTCACTGATTGCTCTCATACCTAAACCCGGAAAACCAATATATGAAACTAGCTCCTATCGCCCAATTAGTCTCCTGCCTACCCTGTCAAAACTATTCGAGAAGATGTTAACGAATCGACATTTTTCACTCCTAGAGGATTTGAAAACACTCCCAGATCATCAATTTGGTTTTCGGAAACAACCTTCAACAGTAGAACAAATCCATCGCATAACACACATTATCAGCCAAAACCTTGAAAAGAAAAAATATTGCTCAGCGGTATTCTTAGACATTCAACAGGCATTCGACAAAGTTTGGCATGAAGGGATAGTATACAAACTTAAAAAAATCCTACCACACACCTATTACTCCATCCTAAAGTCCTACCTAATCAATAGACAATTCATGGTTAAATACTTAGACACCACTACCACAACATTCCCAATAGAAGCTGGCATACCCCAAGGTAGTGTCCTCGGACCCCTGCTGCTCTCCATCTACACTGCCGATTTACCTATATCGACAGAGATAACAATAACAACATTTGCTGACGACACAGCGCTACTAGCTTCCAACGCTGACCCGACAATTGCTTCATCTACTCTCCAGCGATGTCTCGACTCTATGGAAAAGTGGTTTCATAAATGGGGATTCAAAATTAACGAAAAAAATCCACACATGTAACCTTCACGCTCCGAAAACAAACCTGCCCCCCAGGTCACCATCAACAATACAACAATTCCTAGCAAAGACACAGTCAGATACCTGGGCATGACACTGGACAGGAAATTAACTTGGAAAAATCACATCATAGACAAAACGAAGCAATTCAAGGACAAACTTAAAAAACTTTATTGGCTCACTGGCCGACGCTCCAACCTAAGCACACAAAACAAAATTACCCTCTATAAAACCGTAATGAAACCTGTCTGGACCTATGGAATCCAACTATGGGGAACAGCAAGCAATTCCAACATTGAAATACTTCAACGCTTCCAATCGAAAACGCTAAGATCCATA
Organism: Bombus campestris; assembly: GCA_905333015.3. NCBI lineage: Eukaryota > Metazoa > Arthropoda > Insecta > Hymenoptera > Apidae > Bombus > Bombus campestris. The sequence continues at coordinate 5,517,347 of HG995129.1, read as the reverse complement.
TTGAATGCACCCTGGTATGTCACCAACGAAGTAATACATCGTGACAGATACGTACAGTCAAAGAGAAAATAGCTAAATATAGCACCAGATATAATAAAAGAGTCAACAAACATCGAAACCCCCTAATTACTGGATTACTCGATACGTCGAACCAAATCCGCAGGCGGAAGAGACACTGCCCGTTAGACCTAAGCTTTGGATTTAATTAGATATTTATATTATGTAATATTTACGTATTCATAATACTTTACTTATAAATTATACATATCTATAATAAGTATTAACTTATTATAAATAATTTAGCCATGTCACAGCGCCACGCCAGAAAAAATTACTGAAAATTCTCAATGCGAGAATTGATTAGAAATTTTAAAAATAAATTAAAAAAAGACAAATAACTTTCACACTACGAAAACAAACTTGCCTGCAGGTGACGATAAACAATATACCCATTCCAGATAAAGAGTCAGTCAGGTATCTGGGCATGATTCTGGACTAAAGATTGACATGGAAACAACACATCTTAGATATATCCAAACACCTGAGAGCAAAATTTAAAAAATTCTACTGGCTCATCGGCCGACGTTCCAACTTAAACATGCAGAGTAAAATAATGCTATACAAATCCATATCAAAACCTGTTTGGACCTATGGAATCCAACTATGGGGAACAGCTAGTAACTCCAACATAGAAATTCTCCATCGATTCCAATCAAAAACGTTAAGATCCCTAATAGATGCACCTTGGTACATCATCAACGAAACAATACATCACGACCTTAAGATACCCACAGTCAAAGAAGAAATATCCAGATCCAGCAATAGACATAGCACAAGAGCTAACAACCACCAAGACCCTCTAATTACTCAACTACTTGACATCCGCAGGCTAAAAAGATATTACACCTTAGACCTAAGCACTAGATTCAAGTAGAATCAAACTTACTATAAACACTTATTAATCATGTCATAGTACCACGCCAGATAAATTTACTTAAAATTCTATACAAGAATTGATTGTAAATTAAACGCAAATAAAATGAAAAAAAACTCACAATTACTTTCACAGAATCTTCAGATGTGTGAAATGTACAAAGAAATCAACTTAGCAAGAGAACAAAACAATGACGAGAATATCAAATGTACTAATTCTTAGAGCGATCGTTCATCCAATTACAAAGGATTCATCATATATAAAAAAAAATCTGACTATGCAAATACCAACCAAACTTTAATATAGAATATAGAATCATGTCATTAGAACATTCCAATAGGAGAGAAGAACTGTTATATGCAGATACTGCTGGACAACGCGGTAAAACAAGAATAAACTCCTTCAATCAAGACATTAATCCTGAACAAAGTAATAGTAAAATGACTAATGTGATGCAAATATTAATGGAATCATAAAACATTGTAAGCGAACAAACAAAATAAATAAATTTATTATCAATTACCCTTAGTCATCTGTTAGAAAAATTATAATTGTCTCTTTCATATAATATAACGCTCTGGAATGCTAAAGGCCTTTGCCAAGACAATACCGAAATTCAGGCATATATAAACGCTGCAAATGTTGACATATTTTTAATATTAAACTCATTTTGCGTCACATAAAAATTTTCCATAAAATACAAGGCACTTTACATAATTAATATTACATAATGAATATTGTATTATTCAATATATTCCTCCGAATAGCAATGCTCATGCAGACACAACGATAATTATAAAAATTACTATTAAACTCCATATATTAGCACCGGTGAATGAGGAACACCAACAGGGCACAAACATCGTTGCAGAAGGCTGGTTCAGTCCACCAACCGTTCCCGCAGTTTACAGACCTTCTAGGTACAAGTTGATTACAGAAATGTATAAACGATTTTGTCATCAACTCGGCCACAGTTTCATAGAGTTTCTAAAAGTTACAATTTCACAATGCATTCAATTAAACAAAGCAGTAAACGAATTATACTTATTGGTTCACAGCACTGATGAACCGGCTTAGTGATGCGAAACATTCATCAAACCTGTTGGATTTGTACATTGTATAATAAAAGATATACTGAGAACTAAGATTACTGTCAAATCATGTTTAGATCTCACATTTCCGACTTCTTCGTAGTAACTGCAGCAATTAACACCCTCTACGCTAACAGAAAGGCCGCCTGGACGTCACAACGTCAAAACGGATTAAAATATGTTCGGTGAAATCATTGATGACTTTATTCAATTAAATATCCCATTAAAAGCACAGAAAGATATAGATGATGCAGTAGAATAGTTTAATACACTGATGCAGCTGTATGGAGAGTCACGTCAAAAATAAACAAAAAAACCAATAGCTATTATCTGCACCATTGTCCAGAAATTATAGAAATACTAAATCGTAACAGATCACTTAGAAAACATTGGCAGCATACTTAACATCCGTACGATGAAATGCTATTAAATAGAACTACTAGAAAACTACAATATTTATTACAGGAAAGAAAGGAGCACTTCGTAAAAGAATAATTGGAGAACGTGATACTTGAACTTATTTGTTTGAAAAATAAAACAACCAACAAAATCAATTCCATCGATTAAAACGGCATGAAGAATGGACAAGGGTAGATAAAGAAAAAGCAGTAACATTTGCCAAATATTTTGAAAAGACTTTCCACCCGATTAACGGCGGAGACGAACATCCACAAACGAACAATTGCAACAGAAATTGGAAACACCATTTCAACTTTTATCTCTTATTAAGTAGTATACTATTGCAGAAGTAAAATCCGGTAATCCGCAAATTGCTAAACTTCAAGAAAGCTCCTGATTTTGGCTTAATAATCGTGGAAATTCTAAAGGAACTTCTAAAGAAAGCCATTACTCTTTTAACCCTCATCTACAATGCCATACTGGGAGTTAGTTACATACTTTACCCATAATTGCTACATAATTAGTCTATTACTTGGAAAATGGCCCAGATTATATTAGTTCCAAAATTAGGTGAACCTCCGGAAAACGTTTAATCTTACCGACCAATAAGCTCGCTATCAATTGCTTGGTACAAACTGCTTCTGACGAGACTAGACTCTTTCTAAATACTGAAACGCCAATTCGGCTTTAGGAGTAAACACGCCACTATCGAACAAATTTACAGATTTTTTTATTAAAGACAAATTTTTTATTAAAAAAAATCTTAGAAAATCTAAACGATAAAAAGTACTGTTTAGCTGCTTTCCTCGACATTTTGCAATCTTTTGATAAAGTATGGGATATATGACTATTATTTAAAATTAGAGAGCACTATCCCATTCGTATTACCTCCTTTTGAAATCTTATTTTTCCGATAGATTTTTTGAAGTAAAATTTCGGAAACTACCTTAGACCTAGATATAATACGCTCTGGTGTTCCACAAGGAAGCATACTGGGCCCAATACTTTACACTTTCCTCGCCGCCGACATACTGACAAAAAGCAATACAGTAATTGCAACATATTTCGACAACGTACCAATCTTAGCCCCGGGCATAGCCTAATCCAGACGTAAAAATCGCGGAAAAATTGCAATCGCATCTCAATGAAATCGATTTGTTGCAGCTTTGTTGAGAACATGAAAAATAGAAGCAAATACCAGAAAGTCGGTAGATACATATTACTTTTACAACCCGAACTAAAACTTGTCTGGTAGTTTGGTAATCAGTTTAAATAGCTTGGCAATACTGCAACAAGATATAATTAATACTTATGTGTATGAGAAATGACGCAGAAATTTGCGGGGTTTTATTGACAAAAAATCATAACTCGACATTACAAGCAAATTATTACTATGCAAAACGATTTTGAAATCAATTTTGATATATGCCTGCCCTACATGGGGCACGGCACAGTACCCAAATTTAAAGATTATTAGAAGATGTCAACAAAATACTACAAAGAATCTTATAGACTGGTATACTGAACACACAAATCGATAAAAAGACTGGAACATTACATATTAAATAAGAAATAGCACACATTAGCAAACACTATCACGAAGCCTCGAAGCCTGTACAAACTGCCTGGCAACGAATTTGACATGCCTTTCTAATGAACAATACAGAGATCACTTCTTATTGTAGTACAAGACCTTTAATTACATTTGCTTCCATGTAAGAAACGAAGGCGACAAAATTATTTATGTAACTGGAACAGAAACTTGCATACTACTTAAGCAGGGTTGATTTATGGATTAGTCGTAAGTATCATATGAAAACAGAATGACCCAGATTGCTCTAACGAAACGTTGTATCTCTTTCGCCATAGCGGTTTATATTGTTACTACATTTATGTACTTACTCTTCTATCAAACAATTCTGTATTTGATTTAATACAAATTTGGAATATAATTATTGTCGTACTTATTTAAGTAAATTATATATTTTTCTAACAAAGCAGAAATAGTATTGCTTAACAAATTATTGGATAGATTGAAACATCCGTAGCTAAGTGTAAGAAAAATAAAAAAATAAGAATCTAAACGAATCTTCCGAATTGACTAATCCAAGTTATGCTGTTTTCTTTACTTATACCTTGTCACTTTTTGGGTAGCTTCGCAAGCATTTTTTTTTTTTTAATTTTCGCTTTTTTCAGGAATGACTTCCTTCAAATAATTTCGAGACTTTTAATAGTTTATAATTTATTATTACGAAAAATATTTCAAAATTCGTTAAATTTTAATATTGAAAAATATTGAATACGCATACACTATATACATATTTATACTATCTATACTAATATATACTATCTATATATATTGTTACGACCGTTCGCGGAGAGACGCGATCGCGAAGAAGCATGTCAACGGGAGTCGTAAATTCCCGTTACGATTAAATAATCGACGCCACGAACTGAACGATCCCCTTATTTCTATTACGATATTAAGGGTAGTTTGATTGGATTTACACCGATTTAACAAGTATAAATTATTGTTTATTCCAGCAGCTTACTAAATACAGTCTGTCACACAAGAGCGTGTCTGCGATATCTGCGAAACCTGACACCTAATCAGAATGAGATAAAAAGAATGTAAACAAACGAAAACTTCTCTAATACGCGTTGCTGAATACCTTTCAGTTTCATTTGAAACAGTGAAAGGAACAGAGCTTTTTAATATGAGTGCCGCGTACGCGAAACGTCGAAAATCGTCTGGCATGGGCGAATGAAAACAGAGATCGTGATTGGAGTAATATAATATTTACTGATGAATCTTCGTTTTGGGCATGGTGTCCTATTAGGCGTGCTTGGACTATCCATGGAAGAAGGATGATTCAAAGAAGTGTAAAACACCCTATAAAAGTGCATGTTTGGGGTTGCTTTAACGCACGCGGTTTTGGGACTTTGTGCGTCTTTACAGACAATCTGAATGCACAAAAGATGGTGAAATTGTACCAAAGGGGACTTCTCACATCCGTGAAACGTTGGTTCAACCAAACCGAGGACCAATGGATATTGCAAGAAGACAACGACCCTAAACATCGAAGTCGCATCTGCACCCAATGGAAAGCGAAAAACGCCATCACAGTACTTCCTTGGCCATCGCAGTCCCCTGATGCAAACCCTATCGAAAATGTGTGGTCCCTAATGAAATGCAAGCTGAGAGGAAGACGTATCACAAAAATAAGAACACTTGTACATCACATTCGAAAGATATGGAGGTCGTTACCAGAATCCTACGCTCAAAAATTAGTCGAGAGTATGCCGAAACGATGTCAAGCTATAATCGCTAATGGAGGAGATTGGACACCCTACTAAGTAATAGCGTATTAGTGTTTTAGATGTAGATTCAATTCATATAAATTTTTTTACAAATGTATATAAATATTTACAGAAATATCGCAGACACGCTCTTGTGTGACAGACTGTATAAGGAATTACACTGATGCGTCGGTGCGAGTTAAGTAAATGTTTAAGGATAGAACCCATTACAAACTTGACTGTTCTGACGACGAATGACAACTTTGACTTAAGGGTAGAACCCTTTACAGACTTGTTGACTGATTTAACGTTGAGTGACGACTGACTTTTAGTTACGATGCTATGTCGGAGAGCTAGCGATGGGTGTGTCTAGCGCATGGGCTCAGCGGATTTGTTTATGACATTTTCAGTTAGGAAAGGGTAGTGGACATTGTTTCTCATTGGCTAATAAGACGACTGGTTGACTAGGAAGGGTCTTAGCTGCCTTCGAGTGAAAGTTGATAGTAGGAGTCATCGTACGTGCGAAAAACTAACTTTCCCGTAATAGACAATAAACCTTAGAACAGTTGTTAAATAGATGCTACATCCGGCTCGTAGGATCTTAGCCAGAATTTCTTAAGGCTTATGAAGGGTTCTTAAGGCTATTGAGGGTACGCGACAAGGATGTGCGGACATCTGGCTGTCATCCTGCCCGCGGTGTGTAGCCTGGTCCAGGTAAGATGTTGGCCGACGTAACATATATATGTCGGAGATGAAAGGATACCGGGCCCTCCCCTTTGGAATTCGTTAGAAAAATGTCAAACACCGTCTGTGTAAACTTTTAGCGTTTATAAATCTTTATAAATTAAAGCCATCTTCATAAATCTTTAGTCGTTATAAATCATTGTGAGTTAAACCGATTGTAGTTGCGATAATGAGCTTGGGTTCAAGGCGACAACTAGTCGCCGAACATAGCCGCAGTCACGGGACAGACGTTTGGCCTAACGGGAGTATAGAATTACATAGTTCTCCTTAAGAAGAGATATCGGTACCGATACACAATAGTAAACAGTGCAACGGTCTCTGCCGCGTGGCTTGTCACACGCGCCGACCCTAGTCTTTGTCTGGCAAGACGATAACCAAATGCCGATGCATTATTCACAGTATATGTTCGGATGGCTTAGTGGTCCCGCCACAGATCTCAATACTTAATCAAACAAAGCCCTTCAAATTTATAAACAATCCTTGTCGGGAAGATACCGAAGGTGTCCTTCGCACCTTTTCTAACCACCAACATAGAGATTGGCCAATTATTTCCCTCACTTTTTGAACGAGGATTGTCCTCGACGAATCCGATGATCTCGTGTCCTGGGACACACCCCATAGTTTTCTTCGGCAGCATCACGATGACGGAGAGACACATTCTCGTGTGATATCATCAAGCAAGTATAACGTTTGCGATCAGCGAATACCTTAATTGACGAAGAGTCTAACTTAGATTCTGGAGAGACGTGACTGCTATCCCGTTGACCGCGGATTCGTTGTTGAACCGAAGGCCATTGTCCTTAACGTCCAACTACCGCGTTTACTTATCAGTCCGTTCGTGCCTGTGACATTCGAACTTGCGCGAATAAACGTCGTCGCGATTGTGCATCAACGATGGCCAATACCCGCGAAGAATCCCCATGTGCCCCTAGCCCAATTCCTACGGCTAACGCGACATATATTAATGTTGGCGGTCTATGTATCTATGTGTATAGATAGTATATATTAGAATAGCGGGTCAGATCGCCCACATTATTCTTCGTTTATCGTCTGCTTGATTTCCGACTGAATTTCGCTCTGCGGCTGTATTTATGGTATTTGCAAAAATACTTACGCGTGATTTTGTCTCTAGCGGCGGTGATATCACCTTTTGGCTTAAATGGACGCTCGTGTATTCCGTACGCGGAGTTCGTTTGATGGTTCTTCGCGTGGAGTAGGCGCGTGCAGGAACATCCGCGTGCAATTTTTGTATTGAATTTTTAAATTATCCTTTATACATAGAATTGTTCACATTAGTATTCGAACGCTCTTCAAAATAGAATAACTTTTTTAAAATTGGACCAGATGACTTAAGTCCTTTTAAGAAGCTAGAAAGATTAGTTTACTAGATGACGTCTAAAAGAATTTTGAAAAATTGCATTTGATTGGAATCGTCGGAAATATAGTAACGGTTGCTTCTTATAACCTTTTTATCTGGATCTGTAATAAAAATGTAAAAAATACGCGTTGTAGATTTATATCAGTTATATACACGCTGAAAATTTTGTCGAACAGGCATTCAAAGATTTAAGAATCTTTAAATTTATTATTGGGCGGAGAGTCATGGAAAACAGCGAGTTTCATCCTTTTCAATTGTTTGTATCTCGTAGGAATGTTAACCGTCTTCGATGAAATGTTCAGTAAGAAGATATATAGCTAACATAAATTGTTTAAATTTTCATTACAAGCTTAAATAAAAAAGTTATAAAATGTGATCTTCTTACACATCTTATGTTTAGTTATTTGGTGCAATTTTGACAAAGTTATTCGGTTTCAAAAGATGGAGTATTAATGTGAGCAACTGCAGTAGGTTTTTCATTGAATTTCCGTCTATAACCTTTTTGCATTGGATGATACGATGTTCTTCTCAATTCTTTTCAAATAATGAAATAAAGCAATACTATTTGTAATTTGTCACAAAAATACGAGAAGAAAATTTCCTATTGCATGACAATCTGATTTATGGGAACTTGAGGATTAATTATTCTGTATACACTGAAATTGTCACTTTAGCATGTTGATATTTACCTCGTTCAATATTTTCTTGTTGGATTAAATATTTTTAAAGCAACGAGCTATGGTAAAAAAATCGTAATAAAAATAAGAAGAGAAAATCTTGTTATTGTATCGGCTTCTGAGTTATAGGAATTGGAGAGTTAAATATTCTATCTATACTGATACTTTTCAATTGTATACATATAGCGTTCTTAGGATCTGTTTAAATGTTAGGAGATATTAAACTTAGTAATGTCTTTTATACATATTATGATATTATTATATTTTAGATTTTCCACTTATTTTCAATTTATTTTTTATTTAAAAAATTTAACGAACTTCAAAATACTCTACGTTGCTGATAACAATCGAATCGAATTCGATCGATTTTAAGGATTTTGAGAGTATATTCTATTTGTTTTTCATTTGGACTTTGTTGATGTTGTAGTTGGTTGTACTCTTTGTTAGTGGGTTTATTAATGGCCTGCTTATTATTCTTTGTGTGAGGTCTTTGATGTAGCTAAGTGAGGTCTGTTACGGAGTTGCAATCTTTTGAAATGTTTAGAATTATTCTTAGAAATCTCTCTCATATCTTCTAAGTATTTTGTAAATTTACTCACGCCGTGCACTTGCACATGTTTTATACATTTAAACGGATTCTGTGTCTTGTTGACAGTGAGCTTCCTTTACCTATTAGTAGAAAAGGAACTCTGATTGTTCCAATGGATTTTCGTACAAGTCTAGCATGGCTAGTTTCCAAACAAGTCTAGTTTTGAGAATAACGATTAGATAATTTACCTGTTTTTTTTTCATTCTATTGCTTCTTGTTGAAATATTAATTTAGTATGCAAATGCTTGCTTTTTCTATCGAATAAGTTTGTCTTTAATTTTGAGGTAAGTTACAACTTGGAAAAGATGGTGTAAATTGCCAGTTGGTTCTTTTGGCTGTCAGGAGAATGTGCATAATGCAGTGTCGTGGGAATATGTATATGAGTGCACTTTCTCACTTAACGGGATGTCGTTAAATATAAATGTTGAATAGAGTACGATCTACACCCTTGGACAAAAAGATAGCACATGTGTGCTATCATTAATTTCTCATAGATAGAGTCCGAATTTCCCAAGTTTGACGAATGGCATATAAACAGTACCTTGTAGTAATAAGGTACACCCTTGGACAAAAAGATAGCACATGTGTGCTATCATTAATTTCTCATAGATAGAGTCCGAATTTCCCAAGTTTGACGAATGGCATATAAACAGTACCTTGTAGTAATAAGGTATATGAGCTTGAAACTGTATCTTCGCTATTCCTCTTGTATTTATCAACAATGATTGTGAAATCCGGTCGGCGAAATGATAGCACACCAAGCATTTTGTTTCCATTCCTTAGTATTTCTGTGTATTCTGAGTGGTGTAGACGTAGTGAAAAGTAGAAGAATTTCATTAGAAACCTTACAAATTTCGATTCAAACAATGGGACGTGGAAAACAGCTAAATAGTAAAGAGATTCAAACAGTTTTGAAATTAAAGAAAGAAAACTTTACTATTTCTAAAATTGCAAAAGTTCTCAGTAGAAGTCGGAAAGTCATTTATAATTTACTGAAAGATGTAAATAATTATGGAACAAAAAAAAGCAGTGGGAGACCTTCCGCGATTAGTACTCGTGAAAAACGTGCAATTTTACGTGCCGCGTCAAATTCGCTTCTCACGTCACGTGAAATTGCAGAAAAAGTTGGCGTAAAAACTAATCCTCGGAATGTCAGACGTGTACTACAACAATCCGCGCACATAAAGCGGATGAAATTAAAACGAAGACCAGCTCTAAAGCAGATTCACAAGGAGCATCGATTATATTTTGCAAAAGAACATATACGGTGGAACAAGAAGTGGAGGAAAGTTATATTTACAGATGAAAAAAGATTTTATTTAGATGGCCCAGATGGATTCAATTTTTACTATCATGATGTAAGAAAAAAAAAATTGTCACAAATACGGCGTCAAATGGGTGGAGGTAGCATTATGCTTTGGGCAGGTATTGGGTATAACGGAAAGACTGATTTAATATCAATTCGCAGCAAGATGAATGCTATAACCTATCGTAATTTGATACAAAATCAAATTGCAAAGTACGCAACACATATTGCGAGACAAGATTTTATTTTTCAGCAAGATAATGCTGCAGTTCACACCGCTAAGGTTGTGAAAGAATATTTTTCAACAGAAAATATTGCAGTTTTGGACTGGCCTGCATGCTCCCCCGATTTAAACATAATCGAAAACTGTTGGAGTAAATTAAGCAATGCCGTTTATAGAGAAAATAGGCAATTTGAAAGTATTAATCAGTTAAAAAAGTGCCTTGAAGAGGAATGGAGAAATATATCGCTGGATTATATTAGAAAACTATATCGTTCTTTGCCGAAACGAATGCTGGAGGTGGTGGAGAATAAGGGAGGATCCACACATTATTAAATTTTAAAAGGTTTTTTATTTTTGTACAATTTAGTAGATAATAAACACTACAACTTTTGAAAGTGTGCTATCATTTCGCCGACCGGATTTCACAATCATTGTTGATAAATACAAGAGGAATAGCGAAGATACAGTTTCAAGCTCATATACCTTATTACTACAAGGTACTGTTTATATGCCATTCGTCAAACTTGGGAAATTCGGACTCTATCTATGAGAAATTAATGATAGCACACATGTGCTATCTTTTTGTCCAAGGGTGTACAATGGGCCCTCAGGGGACTTCCGCTTGAATAGGTTTTTGGGAGTCTCACGTGCAACTGAGATATACATGGTATATCAAGTAGTTTGCATGGTCTTGCAAGTAGATTGGTATAATTTTGATTAGATCAGCTGCTTTTTGATCTATTTTTATTCAACTCAACAATGATGTATTCTGTTAATCTAAGAATTTCCTGAATCTTTGAATGCCCTAATTCGAAAGCGTATTGTTCCTTTGTTATTACCTTCTGCTTAATATGGTTTTTGAGTTGCAAGAGTATTAAATTTTTAAAGATTTTGCGGAGTGTTTAGTAAGCCGATAGATCTATAATCTAGTGAATTATTTTTGCTTTTCTTTCATTTGGATATGGAAATATTTTCTACTATTTTCTAGGATTTACGGAAGTAGGATAATAAATAGATTTGTTTGAAGATGTACCATAATATAGCTGAAGGATTCATTTTTCTGGAAGATTTTTGGTCTGTAGTGTTGAGACTTAGAATTTTGTTGTTCTTTTAATATTTTAATAATGTGAATTATTGTAGGTGAATATGTTTTTCTGTTATATATACATGTTTAACTGAACTACGTTCGCATTAGGTAACGAAATTTTCCAAGAGTAAAACAATGTGGTTTATAGAGTTGTATATTATAGAAGGTTCCTACGAGGAAACCTTATCCTTGTTTGAGAAGATAGTTTCTGCCCAGGTTTCGGGAGCGAAAATAGATGCAAATTTAGACTATAAGGTCTTCTATATCTTCCAGACGGGCTTGTAAGTGATATTAATATTTGGGTTTTTGTTGTCATTGCATAATATATACTTGTTTTGGGTGGAAAATTTGATTTCTTACTTAAGTGGTAAAGGTATTTCTTAGTTTGTGTTCTGCGAGTCCAGTCTTTTGTATTTGTTTTACAAGCTGCAGGGGCGCGTTATCAAGTGTAAACGTTTGGGAATAGACTTTGAATTTAGATACAGCTTGATTATATGTCCGGTGAATGGTTTTTTATAATCTATTAATTCCTTTGTCTGTGTGCTATGTGGAGGAAAGATCTGAGTTTATGGACTGATTGGAGCAGAGTTTCCCAGTTTGTGCATGTTATAATTTTATTGATAAAATATGTTTGTTGTTTGTGGAGATGAGGATAATTAGTAAGTAGTTGAAGGGTCGGTTGTGAGTGATTTTGCACTCTGTTTGCATTAATAGGTTTGCGAGGAACATGTTTACTTAAGTCTATGGTAGTTGTTAGTGTTGGTGCGGTTAGGAAGTTTGTTCCCGTTTGTATTAAAGATGAAGTTGTTTCATATCTCATATTTTGTGTTGAGGTTTCCTGCTATGAGGAAGTTATAAGTGGATATGAAGTCGAGAGTTTCAGGTGTAAATTTCAGTATAGGGGATGAACATGCTGTGATAGTTAGGACTGTTTTGATGTTCATTCTAGTGAATACTGTTTCTACTTCTACTGTCAAGTTGTACAATGTCTACGGTTTTGAAATATTTGCGTACAAAGGTCCCTATATCTCCGCTGTACCCCGTGGATTTGTCTTTCCATATTGTGTTGTAATATTTTGAAATGTACATGTATGTTGTTTATAGCTTTAAGCAAGATTATTGCTATTTCTATCTTGCGCGTTTCTAGGGAGAGTCGGGGCTCAAAGGTTTTTGGTTCTAGACTGGTGGCGTTTGAAAGTAATCGGCATTCTCCTGGATGCGGCAACAGACCAGAACACTGGCCACAGTTTGCCGGGTGATTTTCTTTGTAACTGTAGCAAGTTGACAGGAATATCAAGTTTCCTAGTGCATTCGTGGGTGACATATCTTCCAGCGCAATTTCACGCAATTCGAGTGCTTGTTGCCATTGGTCGAAGTACGTTCATGCGTTTAGCAACGAAAGCACAGTATGTAAAAGTTTTTAGAGTCATATCTTTCCCAATAGGCTCATGAACGAACTAAGATTCCAGAATATCTGTTTCTAACTTCTTGGGTTACTGTTTCAGATAAGACTGTAGTTTTACATGCAGTTTCTTTTCCAGACGTTAAGGATCGAGATTCTGAAGTCTTAATGCAGGTGGCACATCCTTGTGCTTAATTTTGAGCAAGCCTTTTATCACTAGGGTTATTGCTTTTTTGGTTTCCAGTGAATAGGTGTGAAATCGAATACCATTTGAAATGCAAAGGTCACTGAATTTTCTATGATGGTGAGTGTCGAGAATTGTGATCTGATTTCTCAGAAATATGATTTGTAACCCAAAACCATATGTGTTTCGAAAACTTTTAATTAGTGCTGTATAGCTTTCTTTACGTGTGAGTGAACATAGATAGGAAAACGAACGGTTGAGTAATTCTGATCTGAGTTTGTGTTAGAGATTTTGTCGGTGCTGGAATTGTTTTGGGAAGATGTGTTTGTCCGTATATTGAAACAACTACCAAGAGTCGGAATGGATTTAATGTGGATGTGTTACAGGAGTGCTCTTGGTTTATACTCACAGGCTTCGAAGTAGATGTCTGAATGATGGTTCTTCTTGATGAGTTGCTCGGTAATGTGCAGTACTTCCCGATTTTTATCCTGTGAAGTTCCTTATCTTGTTTCAGTTGTTCTTAGCTTGTTCTGGGTTTTCCATCAGGGACGCGTTGAAAGTGTGGATCGAAGGTAGTATCTCCACATCCTGTTCTCTTTGCGTTCCAGAAGTTTTGCAATCTTCCGTTCGTGGTATGATTTCGCTAACACTAGATGTGTATCGAGTATCTACTACTGAATTCTCACTAATGATGCCGGTGTCATCGTCTCCTACTGCCGAATGAGAGAAGTCGATGAATCTTTATACGATCCTTGGTAGTTGCATTTTTAATAACGATAATAGACAATTAGCGCCTATGAATACATGTGGAGTTGATTTTGTCTAAAAGATTCAAAGGAAAGCGGTGACACAACGGCAATTCGTGACTTTATTGGCGGCATGCTTAGCTGAAATTCTGAGACTATCATCGCAGATGTTAGACGACTGCCAAGAAATCTCATTTTATAAATTTGATTTTATTGTTACGCCTCAACACTATTCATTTTTACATACAATGATCCCAACTTTACAAAACATTCCTTATCTATTCATGTTCTACACAAAAACATTATATGATACTTTACTTTAAAATCCTATCTGTTTAGTTTTCTATACCACCAATTCAAGAAAACATTCCAGAATACTCCACATAAAATCTCGTATTCTATCTGTTTTTTATACAATTATTTAGCAAAAATATCCTATAATTCTGCATACAAGGTCCTATATTGATTTGTTTATTCTGTAATACTTTACAAAAAATCTCATATTCTGTGTACATCGGTCCCTTTATTTACGCGGCACTTCTTTTACGAGAGTCCCTTTTTTACGCGGTAAATTATAACACAATTTACGCGGTAATTTTTATGCATGATCTTAAATGCTATATGAGATAAGGATAAAAGCACATTACGTTGTGTACAGTCGTCATATGTGTACGTACTTTTTTCTTTTGTACTGACAGACTTTATTTACGCGATTTTCATTTGCGTAAAACGAATCCACGTGGAACGGATACTCCGCGTAAGTTGAGGGACAGGTGTACTTTTGAATATGAATTATTTAAAATATAAATTCTATAATCTTATCATATTGTATACATATAATCCTATCATCGTATTCATTTTTCTATACATTGTTTCTTATTTTCACCCGAAAAATTAAAAAAAAAATAGAGTACTCTCTCGGTGTTCAAGAAATTTGATCAAATACATAACTCGACATATCCTTCCGAATATCATAACATTCTCTGGGAAATGCAAAATTTTAAGACAACTCTCTTGCAGAGCTAGGAAAACTGTATCTATTTCATTGGAACTGACAACTTCTTTTCATAGGTTGTCGTTGTCTTTAAACGAGCTTGGCATATAAATGCGACATTGCTTCCTCTGCAATATTCCTACACTGACAGGAAAGCTTCTACGATAAAAATGTAAGCACATAGGTATCGACGGACGGGGCACGTTTATGCGATTCGACCATGCCAATCGTTTCGTTCGTGACTGGTTTTCTCTCATTTTTTTTCTTCTGCAATTTGTATATAAACATCTAGAATTTTTAACTCTGCTACGACTTCGTCTTTTCTTATTTTACTCGAAAATGTAGTTTTTTTTATATTGAAAATAGAATTTACGAGAACGAAATAAAATAAAGAAAATAGAGTTTATTTTGTTACATAGATTTTTGTTCAAGAAGTTTAAGAGTGAGTAGTCTTGAATTTAAGATGATTTGGAATTTTTGTAAAAACTTTATTACTATATTTACACTATTTTGTATTTTTATGAATACAGTTGAAGAAATTGATTAGGAAAGAAATTTTTTTCCTACTGGATATTATAACGAGTATTCTACATATAATAGCTTGGGTTAGGTTTGGATTAGGCAATCTAATTTTAAGTCATGATGAATTGATTATATTTTAACATTGATAATAAACAATAATTAAAATAAATGATAAAAAAATTAAGAATCAATAATAATAGAGAATTAATAATATTCTTCCCTTTATAGGTTTCAAGATATTTACGCGTTTCCAGATATGTGGGACACGCTGTATATAACACAATAAAATTAAATTCTTTTTAATATTTATGCAATGCTTATCAGACAACGTTACTTTATGACGGGCAGCTTAAATAAAAATAAATAAAAAAACTTCTGGAAAGGTTATTAAGGAGAACAAATAAAGTAAAGATGTCTTTGTTGGAAAAAAATTATATATATATTTTGTAATAAAATTTACAAATTTTTTTAATAGTAAAAGAAATTTATAATATTCTTTTATATTAATATGTAAGACAGAAGTTTGTAATAAATGGTCGAATGAGACAAACAATAACCATTATTCCCGCTTTAGTATATTTTTGAAGGTTTATAGCAAGTTACGAAATCCGGAGAACGCCTAAAGCAAACGAAAATCTCGCTATTACGGTACAGGAACTGAAAATTTACAAGCAGGTTTGCGCAATTCTTTTCAACGCGAATATAAAAGCAGTCACGTCGCGTGAAACAGATGGACAAAAGAAATAAAATATTGCCGCACATTTTCTCACGTTTTACGTGGTAAAGGGATAACATTTTAACAAAGAGGAAAGAAAACTAACAATTTTGTTAGGATCAGTGAAAATTAAATATATCAGGTAAATGACAAACACATATGTAAATGAAAATTTACAATTATGTAAATGAAATTTTTACAATTTCACAAGGTACAATTTAAATCAGTAATATAGCTTATTCAATTTTTTGTAATTTTTGTAATTCTTGTAATTCTAATTGTAATTTTAAGAACCATTATAGAACATACAAAAGTCGCTCATCATCTCTTAAAAGAGAATAAATACTTTTTTTATGGACAATAATTATATTCTTTGTAACATCCTTTTGTGTCACTCACATTTTTAGCGTTTTTCGACGTTATTTGAGTATTTTGAATTAAACTGGACAACTGTACACATAGTATATATATATAATATAATAGAATATAATTGTCCAGTTTAACTCGAAGTACTCAAATAACTCTAAAAAACGCTAGAAACACAAAAATTTTAAGCGACACGAAAAAATGTTTCATACAAAAATTATGTGACATCGAGAGTGGTACACTATATTTTTGTCTGTTTGATTTTGTAATGATCTTTAAACGTTCTGTGATGATAATGATAATGAAGGTCATGATAATGTAACTCATTGGTTCGGTCTTACTCAGCTATAATGCCACGATAATAAAAATATAATCCCGTTTAAAAAAACCAGTGATCTTGAAATCTTGAAAAATACTACTTTAGATACATTTCGTATTTACTATTACATTTATTCTTCCGAATCAAATAATGTTCTTCTTTAACATTTTCTTATCATTAATGATAAGTATTATAAGATACTGAGAGTGTCCAAGTTAGGTGGGATAGCCTGTATATATAAATTGCATAAAATTTATACATATAAGCTATATGAGGTCATATAAAAATACAATTTTTGAATGAATATAAGATTGACTAAATTTTTTAAAATGCTTTTAATTATATAATAATCTACAGTAGTATATAACTTTTCTATTTGCATATAAATTTCCATTTGTATCGCTAATAATAATTCATACAAGAAGTTAGTATGCATACAAATAGTAGACATATAAAGAAAGATATTTTCAGATATATAACAATGTATTACGATTGCTAGAAATAGTCAAGTTACGTAAAATATTTCGCAGAAAGTTACATATACAAACGGCTTATTTCCTAGAAAATTTCAAATTTACAAGAAACCTTGTAAAATATTCTATGCAAAGAATATAGAAGAAATGGAAGAGAAAGACAGGGTCTAGGCAAATTTGTTTCCTGCGCGCGATTCGCTCGAAGCGATGCTTCCATTCACCCGGGAAAATGAATTTCTTTGTGACGCGTAACGCTTTGTTTCCCTGTCGTGAAACGTATGTCATGTACGCAGGAACATTTAATAAAAGCCATCTCCAATGGTGGCTTATCGATTAGCGTTTAATCGCGTCGTTCGATAGAAACAAAAATGATATGTACGAGACGTCAAGCTGACGAACAATAATAACGCTACGTCGCGTCGTTTCAGCTACGAGAAACTACCTCGTTGTCAAATGTGGACGATGGGGTCATGTAATTTCGCTAGAGGACCACTCTCCGGAAGTGCTTTAGGCTTTGCCTCTTATAGCCTTGCGCAACCTCATATCCTATGAATCGCTTTTGTTACTGTCGAAGCGATTGAAATCAATGAGACACGTGAATCTCCCATAAAATTAATTTCCAAGTGGAAGAAACAGAGAGAATAACAAAATTTGGGATCTTTTGTAAAATTATATATTTTATTACTTTTGATTTGCGATAAGCGCATGAAATGTATGGTTTTAGGTTTTCATTAAAAAACCGTGTAACTGACAGATTTTGAGTTTTTTTACAGAATTATATATTTCATTATTACTGAAATAAGACAAACGTATAGTAATTAGATCTTATTTAGATAGGTTTAGATCAGAATTAGTTTTATTAGCTAAATAATGGAAAATGAACAATTAAAATGTTCAAAGTTTTTATAAAATTACATATTTTATCGGTTTCGATTTGTGATAAGCATATGTTTATAATAAGTAATAGGAAATATACGTACGAAATTTATGTATCTTGTCGTTTTCAATCTAAGATAACAATTTAGGTAGGAGTTAATTTCAAATTGGAGAAAAGAGAATGATAAAAAATCTTGAATCTTTCGTAAAGTTATATATTTTATTTTTTCTAATTTGTGACACGTATATATATATTTGAGACATGCATTTAGGTTGCAATTAGTTTTGAAGTGGAGACAAATGAGAAAGAACTTTGAACTTTTTGTGAAAATATACATTTCGATGTAAGATAATTGAATTTTTTGTGAAATTATATATTCTATAGATTATATATACAGGGTGCTCCCGAAAATTATACGAGCGGACACGAGTCGATTCCTCATGGAAAGAATACAATTTTTTCATACAATGTCTCGTTTGCAAGAAAATCGGGTTTCAAAATTTAAAAAGAAGTTGGTTAAGTGCCGACTGGGTATGATTAAAAAATCAATAAGAGATTATTCGATATACGAAAATAAATAAAAATTCTGGAAGAAAATTTTTCTGTTTAACGTATCATTTTTAAGAAAATTGAATTTGAACTTGCTAAGAATTGGCCTGGTACACACGAATGACAAATTTTTAAATTTATTATTATCGGAAAGAAAGCGTCTCGTAAACAAATTTTATTTTATATTTTTGACATCACTTCCTGTCGATCATTTACTGCTGTCCGGAATTAGCCATATCAAGTACACTCGATAAATTTCTAAACTCGATCTTCTCGAAAACCAAACGTGTGTTATGTATCGTTATAACAAAGAGTGTTCAAATTATTGATAGGCGATACTTTTCAATTTAAAATATCAATACCTTGCATCGATCTAGTGACGATATGATATATTCTAGTATTGCTACTTAATTCATAAATATCGAAATTGTCAAATCAAATTTTAGAGTCAATTAAATAATTCAGTTCTGAGGAAACTAGAAAAAATTCTTTAGCAATATGTACAACATTCGTTTTCGTATGAACAGCTATCCTCCAATATAGACAGGGTTCTAAATGAAGCAAGAAATTGCTCAAATAGAGAATATTTGCAATAATTGCTATTTTTAAATTCACTGTCTGTCAACAACTAGTATTTCCAGTAAAATATTCTATATTTGTTATTTCAGTTTGATATTCTATAATTATGTATTTTTGTATATTTAAAATATTTAATTTAAAGAAACAGTTTATTTTCATTTTTGAATTTTATTACTCCTGATTTAATTATCAATACCGATAATTTATTCCTGATAACATATTGACGAATATATCTGTCATCGTGTCTGCGTATCACTACATACCGATACCAAATATCAATACAATTCAAATGTATCGCCATCAGTAGTTCAAATGCTTGATCTACTAGATACTAGAGTTTATTACTTAATATCACTTATTATCTATTTACTTAGCTTTAGAATTCGAATACAGAATTAGAGTTAGATTTAAAAGTAGATTTAGAACTGGGCTTGCACTTAGACTTAGAGTTAGTCTTACAATCAGATTTTCGCGACAATTTGGGGAGTTGAGATAGAATTTGGATAATGACTAACTAGGCCACACCGAAAGCGCATCCTTATAAAGGAATTTTCTCCTCTCCTGTCCTCGTGGCGGTAGCAGTGTGCAAAAGAGAAAAACTGAAAAGGATATCGAATGTCTTCATGAAACTTTCATACAAGTATCACGTGGTTGGCCAAGTCTAAACAATTACCAGCGACGTAAGAAGGCATCGGAAATATAAACCAGGTGCGACATTTTGACACCTAAATATAGTCCAGAGTCGAATTCTCGAGGTTTCGTACGTTTTTAAGTGGCGCGTCGGATTCATAGCGGATTTATTGCACTAGACCTAGGTGACCTTGGCTCTAATGCTCGGAAAATGGCTGGCTAAGTGTAATGTCCAGCTATTGAAAGGTCTTCGTTGTTTGCCTGACAATAAGAGAGTCGAAAGGCGGAGAGACTCGTCGGTTATGGACATACATAGTGGACATATGAAAAAATGGTAATTTCTTCGGAATCAGATGCATTGATTTTGATGACCTTGAAATCATGTTGTCGAGGTCATTTGAATAACCTTTATTTATGTATATTACCGCCGCTCGGCCCTTAGTTTCCGAGACAAATGAAACAGTGTTTTTATCACTATATGTTTTAATACTATAAAGCTAATTAGTAAGAAATAAGTACATTACAATTTATAGTTATTAGATTTATTGCTGCATATTATAATTAATAAATTGTAACCGTACTTTCTTTATTTTTATTTTTATTTTTATTTTATATTTACCTTTAATTCCTATTTATTTTTACTATAAATTTTATTCTATATCGATATCTACTTATAGCTATTTATATTTTATTTATTTATACCTTGTTAATGCTCTGCTGAACTGTAAGGATTTTAGCCTCGCTATTCTCTTTCTACTTCGGATTATTGAAGTTACGGTTGGAATTGGAGTTCCTCTTAGGTTTCAAAGGAAATAGAAGATTTAAGGCAGACAAGTGGAAACTGCTTAACTGTGAAGACTAACCAAGACCATGCTTTACAAATTTCCACGGTTGGTCAAGCGACCGGTTACTGGAAAAAGAATTCGCTTATGTAGGCACTGGGTAGCAGGAGGCAGGCGAAGAAAGTTACAATACGCTATTGATGTGAAAACGACTTGTCGATATATTCTGATTTCGTAAGGTTACAATATTCACGCCAAATGTTCGTAACGTTTGTTTTCGAATGTCTACGCTGTGTACATGCTCCAAAATAAAAGATAATTTATTTCCATGGATCTACAATTTTCTTGCTCTTCACGTTTCCTGTGATTTGCGTTTAAGGCGGCTAATACAATAGATGGCACGAGCCAGGAATAGCCTTGGGAAACTCTCTAAAAGTTTGCGATTCGGCGCCTGCCTCAGCAACCAAATATCCCTGGCAAAATTGAGAGAGACTTTCATATGGAGACATACACAACTTCTTCGCCAACGGTAACACCTAGGAGTTCATAACGAGGTACATAAACCCCAGACTTGCTCCGATGTTAGTTGTTGAACTGTAGCAGTGCTCAGCTTCGTCGCACGCACTCAGCGACGAACTCATGCAGTTTACCCGCAAATCAAACGCAAGTTCTGAGTACAGTACAGTAATGACAAATTCGTACCCACTGATACGTGGTCAAAAGATGAAAGCAGTGGACTATTCGTGTCCGTCTCACAGAATCATATCGACCAATCGATAATAACGTGCCACGTGCGAGGGACGAAACTTCAGATACGACGACCATGTAAGAATTTATTTCCCGCAAATATTAAGAATACGAGACAGCACGGACAATTCGTAATCACCGATGCATAACCAGAGGTTGGAACGAACGAAAGTTATCCGTGTTCGTCTTATAAAATGATTGCAGGTGTCAATACTTCAGATGACGGAAGTATTTTATAGGAACCAGACACTACTATTTGATATTATCAAAATCTACTCTTCTAACCGCAGCGCAGGTTTAACATTCTAATGTCAAGGAAAATTTTATTTAACGGAAAGATCGATCTCCATTCGATATCGATCATACGCATCCTAATGTAGTGGAGTCTTGTCTAACATTCCTTCGATTCTTCTAAAGGATCTTGCGAACCGAGGAATCATCGTCACTGTGAGGTGCCATCATGAGTACGATACACTAACACTGATACATGGATCTGTGCATGTAACTGGCACGCAGGTGCCAAGATAATTATTCGGAATCAAGCGCAATCTAGTGATAACCACGTGCAGTTTTAGTTTCCGAGTTATACACAAAAGTATGTTTGACAGTATATATAAATACTAATAGATGATAGGAATCGTATTTACGATACACTTACAAAATGGAATGAAATAAAAGTTGTCATATTAGCGTTACCGGGCCCCTCACGGTAAAGTGTGGCGGCTGCATATTGATCTACGCAATCTGTAACCAACTGATTTATCTTACTTTATCTACATTAAGGATAGGTAATTGAAATCAATGAGTTAAGTTTAGGTTGGGCTATAGAAAAATGCGGACACCTATATGTCAGAATAAAGTGTAATGGAAATTCAACTCAATTCAAGTTTTTTGTGAATATCTTGGAAACTAAAGCTGAGCGATGGTAACATGTGTAGGTAAAAGTTGTTCAGAATAATGACCTCGACAATG
This sequence comes from Bombus campestris, assembly GCA_905333015.3. Lineage (NCBI taxonomy): Eukaryota > Metazoa > Arthropoda > Insecta > Hymenoptera > Apidae > Bombus > Bombus campestris. Next base: position 5,494,762 of record HG995129.1, on the reverse strand, counting down.
TATTTCATTAAAATGAGTGAGGTGCGCTTGATCCCCAATAACCTTCAAAGAAATTTTATTCTATACTTTGTTCTTATTTTTTCATAAGAAATCACCTCATGTTCGCTTATACATGACTTTCGGTCGCACCCTGTATACATATATTCATGATAAGCATATGGAATATACAGACATAAATTATAATCAGTTTTAAGATCGAAAGAAAAGTGTAATTCAAAGATTTTGAATTTAGCGTCAAATTATACATTTTGTCGGATCTGATCCGAGATAGATATATGGGAATTGTAGATTTACGCTTATGTATACATATATTTTATTTGACAATGTCATGTTTGAAACATTGGATCTTTGAATAAATACCGAATGAATTTTAAAATACTGTATCATAGTGTCTAACACTGTTAGAGGTTTTCGAACAATATTTATGTCTAACAGTAAGGGATTATCGAAGTTTAATCAACATTGTAGTTAGTTCCATCAGTGTTCTAAAGATGCACTTTGTGTCTTGACATTGATGTGCGTCTCGGAAAACACTCCTTTTATAGTGCTCGTGCTTATTCCGGATCGATGATCAAGGTGGCAATGAACAACGGTTGGGTGGTCCAGTCGACTATATGTTTAATTGCTCGTTTCATCGGACAAATGGTAGGAGAGTGCATTAGATAAGTCAGTCAAGATTGAGATGAATAGTCCTGTCTCTGTTGATATTGTTTAGATATTTCACAATTTTTATTGTTTTACATTTCTTCCTGTTGGTTAAGGGAGGCGTCCTTGTCTGAGTTGGGCCACTAGGTGGGACCACACCCCCTAACACCCACATTCTCTGGTCTGACGCTCCTAGGGCGGCGGCGATGCCGCGCCCCTGCGACGTACGGAATCTCTCTGGTGCGACGTTCTCCTTGGATCGCTTGTTTTTACTCAGCATCACTTGCTCGCAGCAGGAGCGAACGGCGATGAACTCCTGGCGCCCCCTAAGCATGGCCTCGACGACCGCTTCGGGGGCTAATCTCTCGTCGATGTCGAGCCGTAAGACGCGCCGCGGTTCTGCCTACACTGGACAAAACTCCATCTTCCCCGGGTGCTCGTCTTGGCGTTTCCCCATTGCGTTGAGTGGGCATTGAAGTCCCCGAGGACAAGCACCCGACGGAGAAGGCATCTTCTGACGCATTCGCCAACCCCGTCCAGAAAGTCCCCGAACGCGGCCAAGCCGCTGTTAGGGGAAACGTAGACTCCCACCACCGCTATTCCAGCCCACTCGACCGCGACATAGCCGCTGCCACAGTCGAGCAGGACGCCGGGGGCACTCAGTGGTGGTGTCCACGTTATGGCCGTCAATCCATTCAGGACCCCGACCCAGTTGGGGGCGTCGGGGACACGATACGGCTCAGCTACCACCGCAAGGGCGAACTCGCTCTCCCGGATGGTCTGGAAGAGCAGATCTTGCGCCCGTCTCGATCTTCCTAAATTACATTGGAGGAGGCGCTTGAACTTAGTCGTTCAACTCCATAGCCTCCTCCCGGCCATCTACCGCGGCTTTGGCGGTGCCCCCTTGCTGTATTTCCGCGGCTGGTTCGCGGATGGGTCGTCTCCTCTTGACCTTCGGGGGCACACACGCCGCCCCGCCCATTCTGTGGTCGGCGGGCGCCCCGAGCGACTCGCACAGGGGGCACTTGGGTGCAGAGGCAGGACATCCCCCGGCACGATGACCGCCTCCGCCGCACTTGTAGCACAGATACCCCCGATCCACGGTGGACACGCAAGTCACGCGTACGTGCACCAACCCCATGCACCTGTAGCACTGTAATGGCCTTTTTGGGATGGCTATAACCCTCGCCCTAGACCACCCCAGTGCAACTTTTCCTTCCCGGGCCAGTTTCCGGGCTCCAGCCACCGGGCACTTTATCCACGCGGACCCGAGGCCGTCTCTGGAGGCGCGGGTCTCTCCGACTTGCACCTCCGCGCTGCCACATCCTACCGCCGAGGCCAGTGCCTGCCGCAGCTCCTCCTTATTGACCGAGATGTCTATTCCAACCACTTTCAGCTCCACCGTCCTCGTTGAAGCCGCGACTCTTACCGTGGTCGGGTCTAGCACCTCGGCCAGACGCGTCGCGAACAGTGACGCCTTCCCCTGTCCTTGTCTCCAGGGACTCTTATGATAATAGCGTTCGTCATGTCGACGGACTCTACGCCGATCTCCGTAAGCGGGATCTTCTGCTTGGCCGTTGCAAGCACGTCGGCGTACGACATCTCTGTTCCCTCGCTCAGCGTTAAAGTCACTGTGGATGTTCGCGGTGTGCGAGGGAGCGTGGCCATCTTCGATGCCTGCGTCGGTCCCTTCTTCATTGTGGCGGCAGCGCTCGATTTCGGCGCGCCTGTCGTCCTTGCCGGTGGAGGAGCCACAGTCTCCCCTTTCTTCGCCTCTTGTCCTGCGGCGACCGTGTTCCCCTTCTTCTTCTTCTTCTTCTTTTTCCCCTTCTTCCTGGGTTCTACCAACCTCCATTCACCGCCCTCCTGCTCCCTCGGGAGCGCCGATGTTTGGGTGGTGCGGCGACTGGCAGAGTGATCCGCCTTGCCTCGGGATTCGAGGGTGCGTAGTCGTCGGGCCCCAAATCGCTTTTCGATGGCCCTTATTATGAAGGGTCCGAGTTCGTCGAACCTCTTCTCCAGGGCGTCGATACTCTCACTGTTGTTCTACCCTCCCGCAGAAAACGGCCAGACTCTAAAGCCGGGCCGCTGCACCGCGGGCACTCGTGAGCACATGCAGCCCTTCTAGATAGTTTTTGGCGAAGGGCTGTATTCTCCTCCTCCAACGCGGACAATCTCGTTTCCGCGAGCCTCGTAGCTGCGGTGCCGCTGTTGTGCGCTGATCCCGTCCTCTTCGGCGATTCGTTCTTCTATGCGGCGGTAATATAACTCGCCGCATCCCTTAAGGTTTTTACATATGTCCCTTTCAGGTTGTCGTCGCAACCCGCATTATCTCGGCGACTTGCCTTATAAATTCGGCGCTGACCTCCGCCGCTGAGCTCGTCCTTACTTTAATCACTAGGTCTTCGGAAACGTCCGGGATTGCCGACATAATTTTCCTTTTCTTTTCCCGGGACGCAGTCGAAGGCAACAATGAGCGCGACGCGAACGAAGCTACCGACTCTTCGTCGTCGGACCTCGTTCGCGTCCGGAATCTTCTTGTCATCGATGACATGGCATAGAATACCATGGCCGGAGCAAGAAAAACGCTCTACGACCTGTCCGCGGTTCTCTGCGAACCCCTCGTAACTCTTCTTGAAGATCCCTCCGCAACCTCCATCTTACTGCTTCCCGCCTCGCCAGGCGCAGAAACACGTCCGGAGGCCTGGCGGTCCACCCTCGAACGGCCGTAGTCGTGAGATGACGATGCAGTGGGGCCCACTTGACTACCCACAACTGTGCCGGTACTGAGGTTTCCCTCCCCTGCACCGCAAACGTGCATTTTTTGTTACGACAAATCCATATTTTATTGTGTTTTTTTTTCCTGGCTCGTCAACAAAAGTCTCCATCCTAGTGCCACTCACTCTTTCGCACCCTACCTCGGTTAAGGCCGGTGCAGGGTGACAGGGTGCCCTACGAGAAGGTGAGGTGAGTGGTCTTGACAGGTATGGGCCCACCAACTTCTCCGAAATTCTCCGCACTGGTTCAGCGAACTGACGGGTAAATGTAAGACATGCTGTGTTAAAGCTATCTTCACACAGATATTTTGTGAATGAAGTATCCATTCATTAGAGCTGATTTGCATTTAAACAGAGCCCTACACAAAACTACCAGCTTTTAAGTAATATTGGCATACACTTATGTGAATTTAAAATTTCGTTTGGAACATGAAAGACAGGTTATTCTTTAAAAATTCTCTTCTCGTACGTATAAATACTTAAGAAGTCTTGTAAGGGAACACATTTTCCTTTGAAAACGAAATTCACTTCAAGTTCTGCTGTATCATGTTTTATCGAAAGTATATGAAAATTATATATTTTATTTTTATCATATTTAATAACTAATCATTTTCTGTATCGTACTTATATTTATTTCGTGTCATATGATTACAGAAAACATATATCGCGAAGTAAAATATTTGTGTTGAAAATGACAACGTGAGTTCTCGCTCGCCATCTATACGCTGATGACCAGTTATAAAAAGAGTAACTAGAAGATATTACCAGACACGGTCTATAGACCTAATCGATAGTTCTAAGACTTCTTTTGTTTTTTCGTTCGTTGTGTGTTTCTTTTCAAGTGTGCAATGAAGTTTTTTCGGCTCCGAGAAGTGTGGTGTATTTATCTCAATAATATAATAGTGACTAACGCGATCCTACCTCTAAATATAAAAATAACAACAGGTTATGGGCCCAGATTCAGTAATTAGTCATTATTTTTATTGAAAATATTATAAATAGTAAGAATATTAAGGAGTGCAGAAGATAACCAAAAAAAAAAAAAAGGCACGTGGTCGGTGATTCAGTGTTGAATATTATAAGGGTGTTTTATCGAATACGTAATAATTGCTCACGTGATAATATAGTTATCTAAATAATATAAAAAATATAACAAAATGTCAAGCGCCGTGAGTTCAAATGTCGAAAAACTCAATAGAGAAAATTACAACACGTAGAAAATGCAAATGAAGGCAATAATCGTTAAAGATGACTTATGGGAATATGCGAATGGTACAATAAGTGAACCCCAAGCAGCGGATGAAGCCTCTTTATGGAATAAAAGGGATGGTAAAGCCCAAGCCGACATTATTCTCGCCATGAGTGCGAGTGAGCTATGTCATGTGAAGCACTGTAAAACTTCACATGAAATATGGAATAAATTAAAGGAGGTTTACGAATCCAAAGAACCTGCAAGAAAGGCTACGCTCCTGAAGCAATTATTATTCACGAAATATCCGGTAATGAAAATATGTCCGATCACTTAAACATTTTTTTCAGCCACGTGGATAAACTAAAGGAAATGGATATTGGAATCGCTGATGATATGCTGTCAATCCTATTATTATACAGTATCCCGAATACATATGAAAACTTTAGACGTGCAATCGAATCGCGGGACCAATTGCCTACCCCAGATGCACTTAGGACAAAATTATTAGATGAAGCTAATTCTCGTCGTAATTCGAATGCTGTGAGTGATCACCAAGAAGCTCTACAAGTGGAAGATTCATACAAATACAAAAGGTATGACAAAAATAGAAATTTCTTAAATAAAATTGGACTTACTAAAGCTAATAAGGCAAAACACATTGAATGTTTTTATTGTCACAAACGTCGACATAAGACAAAACAATGTTTTAAGAAGAAAAACGATGACCATAAAGCTCAGTTAGCACAAGTCCCTGAAATACCCAAAACTGAGCAATGTCTACATACTTCCAATATTCAGGATGAAGATAATCAGGGTAACGGTATTGTTACTGATATTTCGTTGAATACAAACATGGAATTACCGAAGGAGTGGTGCATTGACAGTGGTGCAACATCACACATATGCTGTGACATAAACTGTTTTGAATCCATGGAGCCAATAAAAAATCAAAGGGTAAGATTAGCGAATAATAAATTAGCACAAATCAATGGTAAAGGTACTGCAATATTATTTAGTTATAGAAAAACAAACTTGAGAAATTCCGATTGGAAAACACATTGTATGTACCAGAATTAAAGGCAAATTTGATCTCGGTATCAAAAGTTACAGCGAGTGGAAAAAGAATCGTTCTCACAAATAAAATGGCCATAATACTTGGAAAGAAGGATGAGATCGTTACTACTGCAAGTTGCAAAAGGGATTTGTATATTATAGATACAAAATCTGAATATGTTGGTATAGTGTGTGAAAACAAAAATACATTTATGGACTGGCACTATCGATATGGACACCTAAACGAATCTGATCTTTGGAAATTAATAGATAAAAATATGGTATATGGTCTACCTGATATAAGATCAAGTAAGATGAATGCTTGCGAAATATGTTTGAAAGGCAACCAGGCAGCAATCCCAATACTAAAGAGGTCCGAATCAAGAAAATTGGAAATATTGGATCTGATACATTCTGACATATGTGGCCCTATAAAACAAGCATCTGTAGGTGGAGCAAAATATTTTGCCACCTTTATAGATGACACATCAAGGTTAGTATAAGTGTATACCCTCAAGACAAAGGATGAGGTTAAGAGCGCATTCCTGAAATTTAAAGCCTTAGTTGAAAGACAAACAGGAAAAAAGATAAAAACCCTTAGGACTGACAATGGTTTAGAATATCTAGGAAAGGAGTTCACAAATGAATTGGAAAATTGTGGTATTCGCAGGGAATTTACGACTCCCCATACGCCTCAGAAAAATGGAGTGGCGGAGCGAATGAACAGAACACTCGTGGAGATGGCACGATGTATGTTGATCCAGTCAAAGGTACCTATTCATTTTTGGGTGGAAGCTGTTAATTCAACATCATATATTAGAAATAGATGCCTAACAGTTCATGGTAAAACACCATATGAAATTTGGCACAAAAGGAAACCAAATGTGAATCATCTAAAAACTTTTAGCACTGAAGCTTATGCACTCAATAAGCAGCCTGATAAGAGTAAATTTAAAGCAAGATCAACAAAATGCATTTTTGTTGGATACTCTAACGAAGCAAAAGCATTTCGATTATGGGATCCAAATAAAAGAAAAGTTGTAATAAGTAGAGATGTTTCCTTCTTAAAAAATATTGAATACCACGATGATGAAACTGAAAATGAGCATGAATAATTCAAATACGAACTGATTAATCAAAAACTTGACGAAGAAATCGCAGAAGAGATTCATGAGGAAGAACACGATGAAGATGATGAAAACATGGATCAAAATGAAAATGGTGGTCAAGATAGATCTGTGGTTAAGAGGGGGCGAGAAAGGCCAAGCATAATACGAACAGGAAATGTAGGCAGACCAAAGAAAATTTACAAAACAGTCCCAATTGATCAAGAAACGGTGCAATTAGTTAGTGATAATTTGACTGAGTCAGTAGATGAATTATTATCTGGACCTCATGCCGAAAAATGGAAGGAAGCCATGAAAATGGAATATGACGACTTGATCAAGAATAAGGTTTGGGAATTGGTAAAATGCCCAATGAATAGATCTCCGATTGGATCAAAATGGGTCTTAAAGACCAAATACAAGGAAAATGGAGAGGTTGAGAGCTGAAAGGCTAGATTAGCAGCGAGAGGTTTTGCTCAAAAACCAGGTATAGAATACAACGAAACTCGATTAACTTCTATTAGAGTCATAATGGCCTTAGCTGTTAAATTGAAATTGGATTTATATCAATTGGATATAACCATGGCATACACTTATGGTGATTTGAAGGAAGATATTTACATGCATCAGGCCAAGTATTTCGAGGTACCGGGCAAGGAAGATCATGTATATCACTTGAAGAAATCATTGTATGGATTGAAGCAATCTGGTAAACAATGATTTGATAAATTAAATGGCTTCTTGAAAGAACTCGAAACAAATGGAAGAAGATCCTTGTATTTACTCAATAAGAGATGGAGATAAAATCCTCATACTGGCAGTTTATGTGGATGACTTGATAGTAGCAACTAACAACCATAAGTTGTTTGATTATTTAAAAGAGAACTTAGTAAAAAAGTTCAAAATGAGAGACCTTGGAAAGTTGAATTTTTGTTTGGTTCTGCAATTCTATCAAAATGACGAAACCAAAGAGGTAAAAATAAGTCAAGAAAAATACATTAAAGATATGATGAAGAAATTCGGTCTTGAAGATGCTAAGATAGTAATTACTCCGTTAGAAGCAAAAATAAACTTAAGTAAAAATGATGACTCACCTGAATTTGACTCGAGCACCTATCAGTCATTGATCGGATCGCTAATGTATGCTGCCATAGCTACCAGACCAGATATAATGTATGCTGTGAGCACGCTAAGTTGTTTTAATGACAACCCGAAGAAGAATCATTGGTTATCAGCCAAAAGGGTCTTGTGTTATCTCAAAGGAACATCTAATATTGGTTTATGTTTCAGGGATATTGGTGATAATCTAACAGGGTACGTCGACTCCGACTGGGGAGGTGACATTGATGATAGGAAATCCAGAACGGGCTTCATATTTAAATTATCGAATGGTGCCATATCATGGGAATCTAGGAGACAAAAATGTGTGGCGATTTCCAGCACCGAGGCCGAATACATGGCGCTAACAGAAGCCACTAGAGAAGCCGTATACTTACGACGATTCCTAAACAAGTTCGGTATAGTAGTTGAAGATAGAGCAACCAAAATATATTATGCAGCTAAGCTAGTACAAAATCCCAGTGTTCCATGGTCGTACGAAACACACAGACGTCCGACATCACTATGTTCGTGAGATTTTCCAATAGGGGACCATTGGAATTTGCTATACGCCCACAAATGAGAAGCCAGCAGACTTGTTAACGAAAAGTTTGGGAAGGCCAAGTCATAGTGCTCACCTAAAGACTATTGGTTTGACGAGCGCTCGAATTCCGGTGAGAGGGGGTGTTGAAAATGACAACGTGAGTTCTCGCTCGCCATCTATATGCTGACGACCACTTTTGTTTTTTTGTTTTTTCGTTCATTGTGTGTTCCTTTTCAAGTGTGCAATAAAGGTTTTTCGGCTCCGAGAAGTGTGGTGTTTTTATCTCAATAATATAATAGTGACTAACGCGATCCTACCTCTAAATATAAAAATAACAACAATTTGGAATAATTATCTCAAGTTGTAATGTAAGATTTTTGTGATTTTAAATATTTGTATTGTATTTTAGTTATGATAAAGAAAAAAAAATCTGGAAGTTCTGTTTTCTCAAGAATTTTACCTTACTTTTCGACCATTAAACAAGTAACCAAACTAAAAAAAAATATTTGATGTTACTATCTCTAGTAAAATAAAATATCTATTTAAAATTTCATATGCACTTATTACCTTCAATTCTTAATATTAATGAGATGAGAATAAACAATCACATGGTCCTTAAATCTATAATTTTCCATTTTGTAAATATATGAAAACAATAAAGAAAGGTTTGGTGAGCCACATTTTCTGTGTTTTATGAAGGAACAATTTCAAATTTTAAAACGCTTTCAATCAATACTATATTATGAAGATAGTATTTTTATTTGATTCTGTTTACTAAGTATAGTAGATTTTCTGAATATTTCAAGAATACTCGCGATCGTAATATTCATAATGTCCAGCTTTTTTTTTTACAAAATTTCGTCAACTTATCATATATTTTTAAATGATTTATAGATATATTTGGACGTCAAGTTGTACTTTTCAGTTACATATAATATTAAAGTGCTTCTTCCTATCTACCAGACAGTATGAATATCAGAAAATAACTAGAAATGAAAATAGCTTATCATGAGTGACGTGTCTAAAAGTCACTAATTTTTAGATATCTAACAAAGAGAACTCTAAAAATACACCAGTTTCTACGATAAAAATGTTGTAATTACCCAATAAAATATACTGTTCAATAGAAACAATATCACAACTCAAAATAGGGTTCCTTTAACCGTTCCGTTTTAGTAGCAATCAATATCGGTAAACGATATTTAATTAGAAGCCCACAAGATCTAAAGACTAGTAACTAAATTAGAAAAAATAGTGTCATTGTTAAATAAATAATGATTAATAATTTTGTACTGCAAATTTTCTATTGTAAACCGATTCTCTGAAAAATTTACTATTTCTTTTAATTGCATAACAGTTGCCTCTAACAAATCGACAATACATATTTTCTTTTACTTTCTCACAGAAACGTCAATTTTCAAATGTCTGCAAAAATTAATTTTGGAAGTTAATTAAGTTAAAGAAATAGTTTCTAATAAATAAAAAATTATATACATAATTTGTATCTGACATATAATCTTGTTGTTATTTTTATATTTAGAGGTAGGATCGCGTTAGTCACTATTATATTATTGAGATAAATACACCACACTTCTCGGAGCCGAAAAAACTTCATTGCACACTTGAAAAGAAACACACAACGAACGAAAAAACAAAAGAAGTCTTAGAACTATCGATTAGGTCTATCGACTGTGTCTGGTAATATCTTCTAGTTACTCTTTTTATAACTGGCCGTCAGCATATAGATGGCGAGCGAGACTCACGTTGTCATTTTCAACAAATCTTCTATCTTGATTTATCTCTCTCTCTCTCTCTCTCTTTCTCTCTCTTTCTCTCTCTTTCTCTCTCTTTCTCTCTCTTTCTCTCTCGTCTCCGTTATATAAGTTACTTTTTTTGCAGACACAATACTTTGTATTACGTAAAGAACGACTTTTGAATAGAATTATGTTCAAAGAAAGTGAGAAATATCTTTTATGAGTAGGATTTTCAAATAATTTTGTATAAATATAATAAAATTGTAAAAATAAATATACGTATAAGAAAACACATTTTAATTGCATTCGCTCGTTTGAAGGTAAAAATTTCTTGTTACGTAAATATTGTCGCACGACAGAATTTTAGTCCAAACTTAAACAGTGGTGAGAGGTAAGTAATAAAAAGGTCTTAACGAAAGGTTCGCAAACAAGTCGTTTTCAAGATAAAAGAATTTCTTTGCAACGTTACGAAAATTTCGAGTTTTTATTGCGTTAACGACTCGCGCTTTGAAACTTTCATATTAATGGCATGACGCGAGTTACACAGTTCTCGACGAATAGTTTCATGAAAATATTTTTTGAAACCTTCTACGCTCGAATATCTTTTCATATCAACGTCTAACTTTTCGAATTAAATTTTTCAAACATCTAGAAATAAATATTCTGGAATTATACAATAGATTTTAAAATGCACTAACGAAAAGAGAATTTTTGTTTGTAGAATTATAAAATTGGAATGAATGATACGTTTTATTTAATAATTTAATTGTACATTCTATCTATTTAAAATTAATTAAATATTTGAACAGATGCTTTGTATGCATCGATTTAATTTTACATGATATTATTTCGAAATAAAATCAGATTCTTCGTGAGAAAATAGTGCAATTTTTATCGGATCCATTTTAGTTTTAATTCAAAGTTTTCTAGATTGTGGATGCATATAGGTCTGAAATAAAATTCACGGAATAGAATTTGCCACTATGATTTTATTCATTCCTCAATCCTAGTTCTAAAGCAGTTCTAACTATAGTTACATACAATCTTACTATATTTTGCGTTTTTTTAATTTACTTATTAAAAATCTAGCAATTCACTAAGTTTTATTTAATTACTATAAATCACATTTTATGAAAAAAACTGTAAATACTTTCTAATAAAATAATTAGAGCAATTCCAATTGAGGAGAATAAAAATTCTTCTAGGTTTATTTATGTAGATATATTCCTACTCAAAATTTTTAGGATGATTATTATTATAATTTGATATATATAATTATTATACTTACTTCAAAAATGGAAAAAGTCGAATGATCGATAAAAGATTTTGAGGAATACAATAATGTATATTCTTAACTTGATATTTTATATGGTAGTTGAAGTAGTTAATGTATAACCTGATAATGATTTTATTAAAAGATGCATGTAATTTGAAATATATAATCTATAAATATACTGACGTTTTATTAAGTGTAAAAGATGACTTAAGACTTTTGAACACGTGTTTAGATATGTGAAGATTCGATGTTTGTTGTATTCAATTCGTTGTATTGAATATTTCGATAACTAACATGCTTCGTCTTTTTTAAATCTAAACTTTTGGTTATGTTTTATCAAAAATATAAAATTTCGAAATAAAACTTTTGTTGTAAATACACTTCGTCTTCTTTTTACTCTTAATTTGTTATATATGTTTATGAAACTCTCTACGCAGTATTCTTAGAACTTTATAAAAATTATTCCTTATTAAGCTATACTTTAATCTTGACTAAAAGCATAATTATTACATTTTCTAAAGAAGACATTAAAACGTAATTAAACTTCTTACCGTATATTATTCATCTTCTTAAATATCCATTAAAAACCTTTCCATATTTAACTTCCAATTAATTATGCTGCCCAATCCCTGCTTATGCAGCGTGAAACAATCGTTCATTAATCTTCCTACATTTCTTTACATCGAGTCCTTCATATAAAAAAATATAAAAAGGTACTAACCCATAGAAGATGAATGCGATATAATGAGATCATAAAATCAGTCAATAGTTAAAGTTTACTATTCTTTGAAGAATATAAAATCTAGAACTTCGTTCGCGACCGTACGGTCATCTTAAAATTGTAAATTTTGATAAAATCAATTTACATTATATTTAGAACATTTCATTTTTTTGTAAAGAAGACTACGGATATTTATCAAAATCTATAATTTTATGAATATAATTTGTAATAAAATTGTATGAAATTTTAATGAAGAATTATTTGATTTACTAAATATTATAACAAATATTATACTTCGAATATTTTATGTATTTTTGAATATTACGTGCATTATATGCATCTTTGCATTTCCAAATTTTTCACAAATGTACACAAATTTTATGAGACATTTCTGAATTGCTTACGATGCGGACGATAGGAATTGATTTAAAAATAATGATACAGTATGTATTCGTGTTCATGTAGAGTTCAGCTGTGGTCAGAGATCTAGATATTATTTAAATAAAATATTTTTAAATGTTATTTAGAAATTAGTGTATTTAAATTAGTTGTATATTAAATTAGCGTTGTATATAGATGAATATAAACTCAAAATAATGTTTCAACTAATTTCTGATTCTAATATGTTAAAATTGTCAACTGTATTAGAAATACCGATTTCTTCATAATATAATACACACACAAACTGAGATTTAATCGTATTAATTTAATAGTAAATGAAGTTAAAATAATTTTCAGAACAAGTGTAACATTAAAATCATTATTTATAACTGAAATGTATACAACATACAATATTCAAAATACAAATTATTTCTTACTTTGTTTGATGCAATAGAGACTTATCCGAAAATAATTTGTGCCATCTTAAGATGAAATGTTATTGTGAAATAATTCAAATAATAAAGTAGCTGAAATATTTCATTATTTTTTATTATTATATTTTATTTTTATTTCAAACCAAATATGCCCAACCTGGTTTTGATTAGATCAATTGGTGACTCTGTTTAGTATTTTACTCTACTTACTGTATCTACCTACTTAAATAAAATTAAAATATTAAAAGTCTCGACACGTCAAAAACAGTCGAACATGTGTCTAAGAAGCGTATTAAACGTCTCAAAGATTCTTTAATCGGTTATTATAGCTAAGCATGTTTTTAAAGTCGATATATATAGTATTCCTATATTTCGTGTCGCATTTTTTACAAATTATACGATAAGTGGAAAATAGCCATAAGAAAGGGAGCTATTCGTAACAGGAGAATCCTTCCACAGTGCAACTTTCATGGAACAATAAGGATGATCTCAGCCAAATTTAAATAATCGAGCACCCTTTCATCGACCGCGGATCAGGCCTTTTATTTTTTCCTCTGTAGCTTTTCGAAACTTTTCAACGCATTCGTGAAACTTCGAAGTTCCAGCTGTGGCGCCTTTCTCTTTAACTTTCCGCCAATTCCAGCCCTTTGAAACTGTTGCGAGATCGTTCCCCTTATTCAATATGATACAACATTAACAGGGAAATTGCTGTACCGTGAATAAGCATTTGAACACTTCCAAATGATTGTAAATATTAATATTGGCGGATATGAAATTTCCTTCCTCTGAAGTTTGAGTATGCTGGATAAATGAGCCATTCAGAAACCATATTTATCAACTTTATCAACTGAAAAGGACAAACAAGTGATGATATTGCAAACACTATTTTCTAAAAATACCTTGGAATTTACCATTATGTACGTCATCTTGCGATGAGAGAACTTGTGGAAGTAAGTCATTTGATGGTTGAGAACTAAACGTTAATCGCGCACTTGCATGATGAATTTTGAGAGGTTTGATTATCGATTATTAAATTTGTTCGCCTGGCCAATTATCAAGTACATCAAGGAACCAAAAATTTGCTATAAACGACACATCGTGTCATGAAGTGTTAAGAAGATTTATAATGCAAATATCGTAAGTTCATTATCGACCATTACGAATAGTCACAATATTCGTGTGATTTTGTCACATGAGTTTAACATTTGGAAAGAAAGACATGAAAATTATTTCCTCTATTCCATCTAGTCAATTTTTTAATAAATAAATTATTTTAAGAAGCCTGTCAATGAAAGTATTTTTCAATTCCCAAAACTGATAATTAACAATAGTAAATTAGTAGATATAAATAAAAGCACAATAATTGGAGGTGGATGAAAATTGGTCCTGAGGAGACACCGGAGTTAAATGACTTTAAGTGTACTTATTCAATGTTAAAATCATAGAGCGATTGAGATATATGTTTGTAGAAACATTCTGAAAATTTATGTAAATTTTATGAAGTTACACATGGAATTTGAGTGACGCAAGTATATTCCTTGTTTCAGTTTAAATTTAGTAGAACATTTAATCCGAGGTATGACAAAAGATCAAGAGTTAACATGCCTCTATAACGTTGAAATTATATTGAAAATATCAGCCTTTTGAACAAATTGCATAAGTACCGTATTCCACAGTTGAATTAATATTACTTGCGAAATTGTACAAATTACAAGTTACTAGTATTAATAAATAATATTAACTTATTTGATATTATCGAGGTCGATAATGAAACAAATGAAATTTTACAAATTATAAATTACCTGGTTTTCTTGTTTGAAGAAAGAATATAAAATTGTAAAAGAAAAATCTATAACCTACAACTTGTAATATTTTAATTTACTAATATTATTAGTTGATACAAGTATTGTGCAAGAGAGCTCCTGTGTAATTCTTATGCAGAGTAGTGCATATGGTAGTAAAATTTTGCTGTGAATTTCACAACCCGAAACGTAATCAAATGCATTTGTTCGCCCGGGGAAAACAATTTTCTTCGATCATGTGTTTTCTATCGGAATGTATATTACTAGAATTGTGTTTAATGCTCGTATGTATTTTCGCATGCTGCAGTTACGTCTCCGATAACGAATTAATGGTATTGAAAATTATTACACCTGCGAGAATTTCGAATAATGAAAAATTCTCGGCGGAATGAACCGATAAAGTAAATGATATCTCGCGTGCTGTTTGTACATTTTGTATATGAATGTCGCAGTATGATGGATTAAAATTTTAGAAAAATAAAAATATGATGCGGTGTAACAAATTGCTACACGGAATAAAATAGTATAGAAGATAGAACAGTAATAGCGTGCAAAGTACAAAGTAGTCTCTTCATGATGATAGAAATCCAAGTTGTCTCAATAAAAGAAGTGGCAGAAATAGAAGGATAGATGAAATAATAACATAAATAATAGTATTATAACAGAGAATAGCAGAGAAATAATAAAAGCAACAGAGTCTTACTACTATACATAAATACTATAAAAAGTAATAAACAATTAAAACCAGAAAAAGAAGATCGCAAATATCGGTATCTCAAAATAATAAACTAAAATTGGAAGAATTAATTTTTTAATTTTAGGGTTTTATTAATATCTTATTTATATTTCCTTTATTAATATCCTTATTGCTTCATCATAGGTATTCTACAAAGTATTCAGGACGTTAGGTGATTAAAGTTTACGTCGTCTTCTTTTTTATCATATTATTTTTGTTAAATCTGATATTATTTGTTTTATTTTCGAATAAATATAGTAGGAATGAGAACGTGAATATTGCGCAAGTTACTAAGTAATTACTATTTCCTAATTTAAGACGTTAATTAAATGTCATCGGAAATATCTAAATATAAATGAAAATATCAGAGAAACAATTATTACGTCGAAATGAAATACAATTTAAAGGAGATATTCTGATTTTAAGATAACATTAGGAAATATCGAAAAGCGAAATTATTGAAATTTATAATTATGAAATTAATAATTATTGAAATTATTGAAAACTCAATAGAAGATAAACAGTACCACAGGAATATGTTTAAATAAATTGAATTAAATATCGTTCAATTAATAAATAAATTAAATTTTGTAAGAAGTAAACAAAAATTAAATTATAATTACAATGTTTAAATAATAAAGGTTCCATCATGCATACAATATACAACAGGTTTTATTATTGTAATACTTAAATATAATTATTTCATATTTCTCATATCACATATGTTTCAAAATTTCCTATATTTTAAATATTTTAACACTGAAATGCGTAATCATTCTGAATTCAATAATAGGTATAAATTGACGAATAAGCTTCTGCTTCTATACTACAGAGAAAAGATAGTTATATATTATGAATTATTTACAGTAAATTATTAGAAAATTAAATTAATAAAAAATTATAATTGAAACGAGTAAGAAATTTTCATACTAAGGATCAACATAGCCAAATAATAAAATATTTATTTTCTAGCCTTTAAGAATCTTTTACCTTTGTAATACAGTAGAAATAAGCAAGTAATCTTCCTTATCAAAAGAAAGAAGTATAATGCAACTTGTATTTTACAATTTTATTTTACAATTTGAAAAGCTGTGATATTAACCAGGACATGGAAGAAATTTTGTCCACTTCCATCTTTTTTAACGAGACTTCATATTTGTGTTGGAAGCGCATATTAAATATGTATTTATTCACAAAGTGAGTATGGAATATGTCCATGCATAGACACGTAATGGCTTTTTTTTCATTTTCTTTTTGTTTTTATTTCTAATTTGTCCTTTATAATTTGTCCAGCTGGACATTTGGTAAAATACGTAATGGTGACAGTGCATAAAAATATATAGTCTGTAATTTAGGAGAAATGGTCACGAGACATTCATCGAGAAATAACAGACGATACTGTTTATAACATTTCTTAATATTTACTCTATTGGGTTTTTTGTGGTTACAAAAAGTATTTATACATATCCTTATTTTTTAATAAAACGTTCTTTATCGAGTACTATACATTTTATCTTCGTAGTATTACATTTTTGTAGTTATACTGGAGTTATACTGCCAATTGTAAGTGATACGAAATCTAATATACTTGGAATTAATCAATTATGTAAATACGTGCCATAATAAATACGACGGTGTGCAAATATTTTTGTAGCTTTATGTTCTATTTTATATATTGTAAGAAATTTAGAGTTGGTATAGATTATTATGAATTGTAACAAATAATGAACTCTCTTTCTTTCTCTGATGAGCTTGAACAAATTTTATTCTATGAATTGTATGAAAATACATTTTCTTCTAGTTTTATTATTTAAATTTCAGTACGAACTTTTCAAACAACCAAATAGTAATTTTGCATTATTAAATTTTTTACTTTATAATGGAATAATTCCCATATTCGCCGTTTTGCTTATTAATTTCAAACGAAATTTTATCCACTGAAGCGAGCTCAGTAACTTGTAACAAAAGATCGTTTATTTGCACAGTAGTTAGCAAATTAATGATATTTCAAATAACGATGGCCTGTGATTTTGTCATCCGTAAAATCAATTTAATTTTGCTCTTTGTGATATGAAGGTTGATATGAAAGACAGGATACGGACATAGAGTTATTACTAAAGCTGAGGTCACACGAGCATTAAAGCAACGTCCGTTGTCTCCCCCCCCTCTCTTTCCATCCCTCCCCAAGTTCCACAGCACCTAAAAAGTAGACTACCGAAATGTCCTGTTTTGCGGCCAAGTTTTCAGGACAGAAATAATAATTAAAAAACAAGATCACATAAAAGCTCCGCTCCCCAGCGGCTTAAACCCAAACAATACACTAAAACACAAAAAATGTAAAACTCCGACACATAATATAGTATGGCTGCGTCGTACCGTCGCGTGTCGGTACTTTTGCCTAACCCACCTTATCAACACCTTCATAGTTTATTGTGAATAACATATACATGTAAAACTCATCTTCTTGATTCAATAAACGTTATATAAAAAAAAAAAAAAAAAAAAAAATAAAGAAATAAAAAAAAGTAACGGACATTATAACTACAGACACAAGAACATTATTTTTGTCCTCTGTAATTTTTTCACATCAACATGCAGCAGGTATCCATACGAATAAAATGGAGGATGTGGAATTTCGATTGTCGTTTACGCTTTATTAAAAATCCGAAAGAAAAAACATAAGTAAAAAAAATTATACTGGGTGTATTTTATGAACAATTCAAGATTACTAGAAGTTGAATTTTACACACGTTATGACGAACTTCAAACTGACGAAGAAAATCTTTTTAATTATTTTCATCGTTTGATGAATTACTTCAGAAGCAAAAAGAAGTTTCCCGTTCGGATATTGGACTTTCGCTGGTTTGTGTAGGTCGTATTCTTGCGATATAATGAACATGAATTCGTCGTGTGTGTAACCAGTCTTAAGTCTTAGAAAATTGTGTGACAGAATTCTTAAAGAAAGAAAATCGAGGGTAGATAGATGTGTTAAGTAAGTACATTGTCTGGTTAAATTATTATCATTGTTATCTTATTATTAAGCATAATTTCCTTCATATTAGTTGACATCTCACAAGTAAATATTAGAACACTTGTAGACAACTTTCATGAGTATATTACGTGTGTTATACGAACATTTTGAAATTTCATTAGCGTTATATTAAGATTTGACTATTACGATTACATTGGTAAAGCTTGAAACATATTTGAAAAATTATATGTGCATAATACAGAAATTAAAACATATTTAATACAAGTACGTATATATCTCGCAGAGATCACAAATGTATTTAAACTTAAACAATCAGTTATCCACTCTATTAACAACCTTCAACATTCAATGGAACTGCTTTAACACTAATTATATACTTAATAATGCCGTACATAATCCTGTATATTATTAATTAAACATGTTTATAGTAAGTGACTTTTAGTAACTCGTATATAGATTTTTAGGTTGGCCCTAAATTGTATCAGTATAATCACGGAAGTCGTGTCTCATTGTATTGCTAATAAAACTTCAAAGAGTTGTATATAACACATACACACAAATATATCTGGAGAATATTTTTCTATGGTAAGTATTTAAGTACTTTCGGCAGCCAGTGTACCTGCGAATTGCAATTTCTATATATAATATGACTATTATATTTGTCATCTGTTTTCCTTTTTGCTATAGCGGGCAACAGGCGACAGCTGCTTCCGTTATTCGATTCGATAATTCCGCGTTTAATTATGCTACGGGAAATGATTTTTAAATGCTTTAACCCCTGGTCGAACGATTTCCATCGGTAAGTCGGCAGAGATCTTGCCTTATAAGCGAATTCTCACGACGCGACGCTACGATTGGGTTAGACCTGGCTGCAAACTTGCCCACTACTAGTCTCACCGCGAACTCGCCAAGAAATTGCAACCCTAGTGGTTGATCGAGTCGGCACCATCCGTGTAAACGAGATAAAGGCCTTTTCTCGTTTCATAATTGCTTGTTACACCGCTGGTAGGCAAGTTTAATTGGCTAACTGGTTTTGCTGTACTAATCCAGGTTTCAGAGTAGAATGGATTCAATGAAATTTTAATTAAGGACCGTGGAACAGAGATTTTCGGCGTTAGGATGGGAAAGGAGCTTCAATATCTTACATTGTAAGTTAGAGACAATTGGATCATTAATATAAAGTGTTTTAATAGATAAGTCGCTACGTAATCGAGAAGGTGATATCCATACTGGATATTTGTACAAAAATTACGGATAAAGTAAAAATGTGTGGCCTGCAATTTTGTGAAAAAGTTGATCGAATCTGTAATGATATACTTTCTAATATTTGTTGTGATTTTTTTTTGTGAGAAATGATTTTTTTTAATTTCTTTATATCACGTATTCTTAGTGAAACAAATATTTAATTTCCTTAAATTACAAATTTTGCTGAAATGAATATTTTATTCGTTTACGTTACGTATTTTTAGTGGAATAAATATTTTATTCTTCCGCTATGTAAATGTATTTTTATTTCAAAATTAGTGAACTAGACATTTTGAACTGTGTAAAAGTCGTTTTAACAAAATACGTAGATTAATATGAAAAGTTCTTCGAATGAAATGGAAAGACGATTTATGTCGTTTCCAAACTAATTTTATTTTTCAATATAAATTTTCTTAAAATTATTTGAAGGAAATTCTAGTCCATCAATAGTAGACAGCACCTTTTTAAAAAATTATTAACATTATTGCTTAAGCTCGTCATAATAACGCTAGGTTTAAATTCATTGATTTTATCGTTGCAAATAAAGTATTAAAAAGTTAGTAACAGAGAACACGAGAAAACAAGAAAAACCTAAATAAACTTGCAAAGGAATTAAAAAATAAAATAAGGGAACATCATAATAACGAATTCTCAAAATTCATCGAATCACTATCCGCGCATGAGAATACCAACTACTCCCTATGGAAAGTCACTAACAAAGCGAAGAAAACAATAAAATCAATCCCAGCAATCAGAAAAATAGACAACACATGGGCTAGAAGCAACGAAGAGCAGGCAGAAGAATTCTCAAAGCACCTACAAAATATATTCTCACCGTACGAAATTAATAACAGCATCCCCGGATGGCAAACAAATCAAGAAGTTGAAAATGCCAGCAACGCACCTGATAAACGCTGCACCATACTCAGCACAACAGCGCAAGAAATTACAAACTTAATTAAGGCAACAAAGACAAGTAAAGCACCAGGATTTGACTTGATCAATGGAAAAATCTTAAAAAACCTTCCCCCAAAGGCAATAAGACTAACAACAAAAATATTCAACGCAATTCTAAGAATACAGTACTTTCCTACACTATGGAAAATAGCACTGATCGTAATGTTACCCAAACCAAACAAAAACCCACACCTAACTGCATTTTACAGGCCAATATCGTTACTACCTGCGTTCTCCAAACTGCTGGAAAAAGTAATATATAACCGCCTAAAGCCAATAATATAAAAAGAAAAACTAATACCGGACCATCAATTTGGATTCAGAAATAAACACTCCACAATAGAACAAATGCACAGACTCGTGAATGAAATCTTACAGGCACTGGAAACAAAACAATATTGCACGGCACTCTTTATGGACATCGAAAAAGCATTCGACAAAGTTAACCACGAAAAACTCCTTCAAACAGTCAAAAAGCAATTTCCAAAACAAATCTACAAATTATTCAGATCTTACCTAAACAATAGAACCTTTATAGTAAAAATAAAGGATGCATATTCAGAAATCAGGAATATCAAGGCAGGAGTACCGCAGGGAAGCGTACTAGGACCAATACTGTACACATTATACACGGCAGACATACCAACAACTGTTAACAGCAAAATACTTACGTTCGCGGACGATACGGCCATACTAGTGAGACACAAAAATTCAGAAACAGCAGCAGCACTACTACAAGAACACATTACAAAAATAGAAAAGTGGCTGCAAAGAAAACAAATAAAAGCGAACACCAGTAAGTGCAACCACATAACATTTGCACTTAGAAAAGGAATAACACCAGATATCCAACTGAACGGCGCCCACATAGCACATACAAAGCAAGTCAAATATCTAGGAATACATTTAGACACGCACCTTACATGGAAGCGTCACATAAAATCTATAATAAACAGAATACGTGAAATAAGGAAAAAGATGTACTGGTTAACCAATAAAAAATCTAAATTAAGCACAACGAATAAACTAAATATGTACAAAACAATAATCAAACCAATCTGGACATACGGAGTCCCACTATGGGGGACGGCAGCAATGAGTCACATAAATAAAATAGAGACGGAACAAGCAAAAATTTTAAGAACAGTAGTTAACGCTCCATGGTACGTCAGAAATGAGGACATCCGAAAAGATCTAAAAATTCCAACAGTTAAAGAGGAAATCGCTAGATACGCAAAAAAGTACAAAGAAAGACTTGCAATACACCCAAACCAGCTAGTTGCAGAAACAAAAGAAACCGTAATAGAAAGAAGACTGAAGAAGAAGCATCCCTCAAACCTCGCAATAGAAATACAATAAACAACCTGGAAGATGGAACCCCTGGGGGTAACCATCCACATGCTATATTTTTCAAGTTATAACATTTTACCAAATGTCCTTCTTGACAAATTGTAAAATTAAATAAATAAATAAATAAAAAAAAATTAAATTCTACACATTTGTACGTAAAATATTCTATTCTATTTTATAGTCCATGGTAAACGATACGAAAGAATCGCAAACAAAAAGCAACGAGCTAAGCGTGCTGACTTTAATTGAGTCCACATTTTCTCATCAAGAAATTGTTTTGATTATGCGCTAAGAGACTCGATAATTAAATTCATTTTAGCCAACCAAATGCAATCCCTGACCATCGGAATTAAGGCCACATATGCACATATTTTGCACAAGGTGCACTCACCATGTGTCTGTTATAGACAAGCTGATATCATCGTTGCCATACGACCTTTTCCCATTTCTTTCTCTTAGCTTATAATATCATAATTTTCTTTGAGGCCTGGATTTCGGAGAAATATTTAACCTAGGCATATCTGTATGATTATAACAAAAATACAAAATGTAATAATGTTAATGTGCAACCCTTACGTGGGACCAATATAACGATACACAAGTTTCGGAAACTTTAACTTATATTTGAAAATATCAATGGTTAAATAATTTCGCTTATAAATTCGATTTTACGCACTTTTTCCTTTTTGGGAAGACACAAAACTTTCGCTTCTCTGATTATGTTAATTATGTTTCTTATTAGCTGAAATGTGACGTAAATCTGCTTCTCTAGATATAAATCTAGTGGATGCAACAAATGACACTGCTACCCGTTCGATGTCTTTGTTACAATAAGACAAATCTCTTTGATACTCTTTGCAATATAAAAAACAAAAGAGGGCGTTAAAAAATAATCATTTTTGGACCTCCTTGCGAACGAAAATTTCTTGCAGGACTGAAGAGTATTTGTTTAGGAAAAAGAATTTGTTCTTAATGTATATGCGATAAGTGATAGGAAAATTGAAAAGTATGAATCCAATGCGAAATGTGATAGCTGTCGAACTTACCTGTGCGGTACACTTAATCTTCAGTTTCTTCAGACGAACAAGTTAATCAATTACGATTTAGTATCAAAAACTTGTAAATTTTTGAGATTATTATTGGATGCATAAAAGATCAATGCAAGTAACATTTTCTCTTCCTGAAAAGATGCTCCTCAATATTTTGCAAGAATTTTTCTTTCGCAAGGAGGTCAAAAAATGCCCGTTTTTTAACATCCTCCTTTTGTGCTGTCTAAATTATTACTAAATGTACTGATCCACTAAAATATTTGCGGACTTATTATAAAAAACTTTTAGGTTCGCATACATGATGACTTTCAGTCATAGACTTTACATAAAACATAATTTTACACATAAACAAAATACATACAAAATAGAGCTGAGTAACAATTATCATATACTGTAAAAATGCGCAATTCAAGTGGAACGACGTTGCATTTTTGTAGGGAGAGCTCTCCCAGCGCTCTAAATAAATTACAAGACCATAACGTAGTGAGTTATAATATGGCAACTATCACTTTGCTCGTTCCTAAATTGCACTGTCAGCAGTCGGACTGGATTTAATGGAATCAATTTGGTATAGCACATGCGTAAACTCCGTGAAATCGCGTTTGCCACATAGGTAACTGTCGGTGACGATTTGGGAGACGATAATCCGTTAAGCAGATATTGTGAGAATTTGATAATACGATCGTATTGTGCTCCGTATTGTGAAGATGGATTTGCATTTTTTATCTTTCGTGAACAGTACGTTATATTACCGAGGAAGTATACATTGGAACGGAGAAGAAAATAATATGTACAATAATCCATGAAAATATTTAAACATTTATAATATTTTAAGATTTGTTATTTTTCTGAATATAATATACAGTGTGTATATTTGAAAATTTCTCTTTTCAATACCTTGAAAAGAACATATTTTCGAGAAAAACGTTAAATGCAAAAATTATTACAAACCTATTTTCTACAGATTCTTATTCTACGGAGAAAATAGGGTAACTTTTGTGTTTAACATTATTGCTTACCAGACTTCATTTTAAAAATATATTTAACGAAATAAAAGGTTTCGCAACTTATCAACTGAAGGATGAAAAACTATTAATATTAGATGATAAGGTAAAAATAATTAAAATTCCAGTTTTTTACACGGCCTTCTAATATTTAATTTAATTTTTTGACTTTATTTATATCAAGACACACATAATATTGAAATCTAGTATATATGTATATATGTTATGTATAATTATGTATACATTATATATTATATTATTATAATATACAATTATAATCTCTACTTTTCATTTTTATGGTAGTTTCATGACATGTCTTCAAAGCATATGCCTGAAAATGTGTTGCTTCAGATATATTTAGATAGCAAATTTTCGAATCTACTTTTCATTAGTACTCTAATAAGATACACCTATCATGATTATAATGATAAAATTTAGAAACCAATCTTTAAATTATGTAAAAGTTAAAGGATAATTCAACTAAGGGATTAAAGCAATTCCACCAACAGTTAAGGATTATAATGGGTATTTTTTTCTCTTTTTTTAACGTTTTTTTATTTATTTTTCTTTTTGTATTTTTTTTTGTATTTATTTGAATTTTACAATTTGTCAAGAAGGACATTTGGTAAAATGTTATAACTTGAAAAATATAGCATGTGGATGGTTACCCCCAGGGGTTCCATCTTCCAGGTTGTTTATTGTATTTCTATTGCGAGGTTTGAGGGATGCTTCTTCTTCAGTCTTCTTTCTATTACGGTTTCTTTTGTTTCTGCAACTAGCTGGTTTGGGTGTATTGCAAGTCTTTCTTTGTACTTTTTTGCGTATCTAGCGATTTCCTCTTTAACTGTTGGAATTTTTAGATCTTTTCGGATGTCCTCATTTCTGACGTACCATGGAGCGTTAACTACTGTTCTTAAAATTTTTGCTTGTTCCGTCTATTTTATTTATGCGACTCATTGCTGCCGTCCCCCATAGTGGGACTCCGTATGTCCAGATTGGTTTGATTATTGTTTTGTATATATTTAGTTTATTCGTTGTGCTTAATTTAGATTTTTTATTGGTTAACCAGTACATCTTTTTCCTTATTTCACGTATTCTGTTTATTATTGATTTTATGTGATGCTTCCATGTAAGGTGTGTGTCTAAATGTATTCCTAGATATTTGACTTGCTTTGTATGTGCTATGTGGGCGCCGTTCAGTTGGATATCTGGTGTTATTCCTTTTCTAAGTGCAAATGTTATGTGGTTGCACTTACTGGTGTTCGCTTTTATTTGTTTTCTTTGCAGCCACTTTTCTATTTTTGTAATGTGTTCTTGTAGTAGTGCTGCTGCTGTTTCTGGATTTGCGTGTCTCACTAGTATGGCCGTATCATCCGCGAACGTAAGTATTTTGCTGTTAACAGTTGTTGGTATGTCTGCCGTGTATAATGTGTACAGTATTGGTCCTAGTACGCTTCCCTGCGGTACTCCTGCCTTGATATTCCTGATTTCTGAATATGCATCCTTTATTTTTACTATAAAGGTTCTATTGTTTAGGTAAGATCTGAATAATTTGTAGATTTGTTTTGGAAATTGCTTTTTGACTGTTTGGAGGAGTTTTTCGTGGTTAACTTTGTCGAATGCTTTTTCGATGTCCATAAAGAGTGCCGTGCAATATTGTTTTGTTTCCAGTGCCTGTAAGATTTCATTCACGAGTCTGTGCATTTGTTCTATTGTGGAGTGTTTATTTCTGAATCCAAATTGATGGTCCGGTATTAGTTTTTCTTTTTATATTATTGGCTTTAGGCGGTTATATATTACTTTTTCCAGCAGTTTGGAGAACGCAGGTAGTAACGATATTGGCCTGTAAAATGCAGTTAGGTGTGGGTTTTTGTTTGGTTTGGGTAACATTACGATCAGTGCTATTTTCCATAGTGTAGGAAAGTACTGTATTCTTAGAATTGCGTTGAATATTTTTGTTGTTAGTCTTATTGCCTTTGGGGGAAGGTTTTTTAAGATTTTTCCATTGATCAAGTCAAATCCTGGTGCTTTACTTGTCTTTGTTGCCTTAATTAAGTTTGTAATTTCTTGCGCTGTTGTGCTGAGTATGGTGCAGCGTTTATCAGGTGCGTTGCTGGCATTTTCAACTTCTTCATTTGTTTGCCATCCGGGGATGCTGTTATTAATTTCGTACGGTGAGAATATATTTTGTAGGTGCTTTGAGAATTCTTCTGCCTGCTCTTCGTTGCTTCTAGCCCATGTGTTGTCTATTTTTCTGATTGCTGGGATTGATTTTATTGTTTTCTTCGCTTTGTTAGTGACTTTCCATAGGGAGTAGTTGGTATTCTCATGCGCGGATAGTGATTCGATGAATTTTGAGAATTCGTTATTATGATGTTCCCTTATTTTATTTTTTAATTCCTTTGCAAGTTTATTTAGGTTTTTCTTGTTTTCTCGTGTTCTCTGTTGTTGCCATTTTGCTTTCGCTTTTCTTTTTTCCCTGTCTTGTCAAGGATGTCCTGCGGAATAATTTTTGATTGCCTGCTATTTGATTCATAGGTGGTGGTTGCCCGCGCTGCTTCCTGTATTATTTTTATCAAAGTTGCTACTGCCTGCTCAATGTGTTCAGGTGTTTTCAACGGGATATTGCAGTTGATTTTGTTTTCGATTAACTCTTTAAAAGTTTACCAATTGGTAGTTTTATTGCAAAGCGACTCTGACTCGTTATAAAGTAGTGGTTTGCTTGTATATTCTATTATAATTGATGTATGGTTGGAGTTAAGCTCAAGGCTGGCTGTTATTTTTAATTTGCTTTTGTTTAGTCCTTTTGTTACTGCAAAATCCAAAAGGTCAGGTATTTTATTGAGGTCTGTCGGCCAGTAAGTCGGGTTTCCTGTAGATAGTACGTTGAGGTTACTGTCTATAATGTATTTTTCTAATGTCCTACCTCTCGGCGTATTAATTCTCGAATTCCATAATGTGTGCTTTGCATTAAAGTCTCCCGCCGCTATGTATTTGTCGCCTAAGGATTGAAAGTGCTCTTCCCATTTTTTTAGTGTCATTTTGTGTCTCGGAGGTACATATACTGCTGATATCTGGAAGTAATTGTCATTGGTTTGTATTGTGACAGTGGTTGCTTGTAAGTGTTCTTGATTTGTTTGATTGTGTAGGTGATGCTTGATGTCATTTTTTATTATTACTGCAGTTCCTCCATGTGCTTTACCTGAGGGATGTTTGGTGGTGTTGATGGTGTAGTACGGAATTTTCATATAACTTTTTAGAGTGAAATGTGTTTCTGAGACAAGTAGTATATCAATATTGTTTTGATACAAAAATGTTTTAATTTCGTGGACTCGCTGTTGCAAGTCATTGGAGTTCCAGGCTGCTATATTCAACTTGCCCATCTGTACTTTTTACTTAGCAAGTTTGTGAGTAGTTGTAGCATGACTGTTGTTTGCTGTACTTGTTGTCTCAATACTGTGTTTAGCTCACTTATCATTTTTCCCAGCATTTCCATACCTTTAGTGATTGTTTAAGCATTTCTTTGATTTCTGTAACGTCTTTGTCACGTCGGAGACACAAGAAATCGCGAAATTAACAGATCGCCGGTAATTTCTTCGCGTCCCAGTTCGAACGAAATAATTCTTTCACGAATAGGGTGAAGAAAATTAAACTTTGTATATGAAAATGGACTTTTATTATATGAATCCAACATAGCGACGGTTCAAAGTGTTACAACAAAAAATGAACAGAAAAGAATTCTAGTACTGACTTGGGAGGGTTTTTTATATCAACTGTTTAGTTCCTGTGGTAGGGTGATCGCTGGGAACCGGTCGCATAGGTATGCTGCTACTGCTTAGTTACAATTTTTGATGATTATGGTATGCAAAGAATGTGATTATCCTAGCGCTGTATTTCGAGACGCCTGTGACATCTTCGATGTTATTGCTTTGGTTCTGATTGTTTGTAAGCGTTGCTTGGCTAATGTTTTTGGTTACTTGTGCGTAGCTTCGGTTACTTTGGGGATCTATGTTTCTGTTTATAGCGCTCGGTTCATATTGTGCTTTCATTGTCGTTTCATTTTCCGTTATACTTTGTTGTGGTTGGTAGTTATTGAATGTTCTGTTGCGAAGTGGTGGAAACAGTTTACGTTGTA
This sequence comes from Bombus campestris, assembly GCA_905333015.3. NCBI lineage: Eukaryota > Metazoa > Arthropoda > Insecta > Hymenoptera > Apidae > Bombus > Bombus campestris. The sequence goes on along the minus strand of HG995129.1, from coordinate 5,466,511 downwards.
ATTGTATTCTGATTTCGCATCCTTTATAGCTGGCTGGGTGGTTTCCGCTACAATTATAGCATCTAACTTCTTCTATTTTTCCTGTGTATGGGCAGTGTACTGTTAGGTGATTTTTTGCATATTTAACACATGCCGGGCTTCTGTTACAATAATTTTTTGTGTGACCGTATTGTTGGCACCGCATGCATTGTGGTATATCTTTTTTGTATCGTGGTGGTTCTACTGTTACAATTGTATTTAGTATCTTTTTTATTTCATAAATTTCCTTGTTATTGGTTCTGAGTTCGAGTTCTATTAAGAATAATGGTAATGGTAGCTTCGTATCGTATCTTGTCATATTGTTTATTGTTCTTGTTTGATGGCCACTTTTTCCTAATTCTTGACTTAATTTTTTTGTGTTAGTTTTTGGGTGTAATCCTCTTATAACTATTTTATAGCTCCTTTCCGTTTTGAGTTGGTATATAGCATTTTTGTTCTTTTATCACTTTCTTATAAACTTCGGGGGTGTTTGTTTGAATTTTTACTTGTTCTAATTTTGTTTCTTTTATAGTGTAGTTATCCTTCCCGACTGTATTGTTTAGTAGATCAATAAGCGGGTCTATTATTTGGGCTTCAACAAATATTGGTAGTGGTTTTGATATGTAAGTTGATTTGGTTGTGGTTTTGCTTGCCGGGTCATTGTCTATTTCTTTCGTTAATGAGTTAAATGAGTTTCTTAAAGGTAATTCTTGCAGCCATCGCTGCTTTTTTGTGTCTGGGTTTGCTGCAGTACTTGTGCCTGGAATTATTTTACGTTTTTTGCTTGTCTTTGCTAGTTTCCAGTTTTCGTCCTGGTAACTCCTTTCTTTGTCGTGTTGGTACTCCTCCTGTCTCCACTGCTCTTCCATTTCTTCTGTTTCCATATCGTTTTGGTTGTTACTATTTTGCTGTTGTTGTTTCAAGCCTGGTAAATCTAACGACCCATTTATATAATATTTTTCACCTTTGGTTGCAATCTTAATTGTTGGTATCTGCTGCTGCATTGTTTGACACTTTCACTATTCTTAACACTATTCTGTATTGCTTGGCCGGAGCACACGTTTGCTTACGCACATCTGTTCACCTCGGTTGCCCGAGCAGGACGATAATGGGTATTTGACCGTTTAAATAATTTTACGGCTTTTGTGAAGTTTTGTTTCCAATATGTATTTCATAACTTCTACGTATGTAATATTCGTATCTGCTTCAAACTTTATCAATGTGATTATAATCATATCGTATGTCCTATACAAAATCTTTTATATATATGTCGAATCGGAATCGCAATTAGGATCAGAGTTGGAGGCGGGTAACGAACGTTCACCAGAGTTATCCATACTTGATATAACAAAGTATCGTTTATTATGAGAACACGGGATACAAAGAAACGGACGCGGTGTCGTGACAATGAAACGGTAACAGTGTTGGCTGGAAGTTCGATAGCGAATCCGCGACCAACGGGATAACAATTATGTTTCTTTCTCAAGTCTCAATCGAACACACGAGTGGTATATTGATTGCGGAAGGCGTAATCCGTTCTATGCGATCGTACACAAAAAAAGTGCCTCTCCGTCGCGGTGCCGCCGGAGAGGAAAACTCGGATGGGGTGTGTCTAAGGGCACAAGATCATCGGATTCGTCAAAGACGATCTCCGTTCAGAAGGGAGGGAAATAGACGTTGCTGCTAATTGGTAAGTTGCTAGATTGGTGGTTAGAAAAGGGTGTTAGCCGCTCATGGGGAAGTTGGCGACGGGAAGTGTCGTTCGTGAGAAAAAGCAGACTTCTCGTATTTCCCCGTAGCGGGTGGTAAATTTGGGGACTGTTATGGTAAGGACTGTTTGTACGTTCGAAGGGCCTTGACGGCCAAGTCGTATGATTTATAGGTAGCTGTAGGAACTCGAGCTAGCTGTAGGAACGCGTTGGCATCTGTTAATCATCGTGCCCGAAAGATAGAGTCTTTTGTTTAGACAAAAATGTTCATCCCGTGGCCGCGGCTACGCTCGGCGTCCCGTTTGACGCCTCGAACCCGAGCTCCTTGTCTGGACCTTTCTTAGAATTTCAACAGGGAGGTCTGTAGTCCTTTCATCTCCGACATATATATATCGGTCAGTTCTGCTCGAGCGGTCGAGCTGTGCGGGCGTGTGGAGCAGTGCTCCCGTAAGTGTGACAAGTGGGCAACAAAGTAACTTAAAACAGTGCCAATCGCTAGAATGCAGCAAATTCCACCTATTAAAATACTAAATAATGGTGAATCATATGTCATAAATAGAGCGATAGATATTACTAACCCAAATAAATCAAGAAACGAGGATCAAGATCGCTCAGTCGCAAGGGAAGTTGAAATGGAAAATACACAGGCCAATGACGGGCAGAATAACATCGACAACGATCTCGCACACCAGAAGGAGAGCTGGAAGGTTGTAACTCCCAGCAAAAAAACGAAAAATAACAGCAATTATAAGAGCTAGGAGGGCTATAGAAACAGAAAGGCAGCAATGGCTCCAAGAAGTTCCTCTCCGCAACTCCATCAGCGCACTGCCACAAGAAAAAGAACCAGATCCAACCGATAATCCAATAACACACATCGCCAAACCGCCACCAATATACATAGATGCTCAGACAATAGACCCCCTAATCGAACTGCTAAACATTACAGCAGGAAAAGATAACTACATCATTAAACAACTAAAACTGGACCAGGTAAAAGTATAAACCAACTCCCCAGAAACTTACAGGAAAGTGGTAAAAGCGCTAAAAGAGAAAAACGCCGGGTGCTATACGTATCAGCTTAAAACCGATAAAAGCTACAAAGCAGTAATTAGAGGATTACACCCTAAGGCAAACACAAGTAATATATGCGAAGAACTGGCAAAAATCGGACACAAAGTAAGAGCAATAAATAATATAACCAAGTTTGATACAAAACAACCTTTACCGCTATTCCTAACAGAACTAGAACCTAAAAACAATAACAAAGAAATTTTTGAAATTAATAAAGTTCTAAATACAATAGTTACAGTTGAACCACCCAGACATAAAAAGGACATACCACAATGTATGCGGTGTCAACAATATGTACACACAAAAAACTACCGCAACAGAAACCCGGCGTGTGTCAAATGCGCAGAAAAACATCAAACAACGAATTGCCCATATACGGAAAAAATAAATAATGTAAAGTGCTACAACTGCAGTGGAAACCACCCAGCTAGCTACAAAGGCTGTCCAGTCAGAAAACGATTACAACGTAAACTGTTTCCGCCGCTTCGAAACAGGACATACAACAACTACCACACACAACAGGACTGCCCAGAAACTGAGAGACCAACAAACGTACAGCACGTAGTGAATATCAACCATAATAAAACCGACACCTCTGGTAGCCGAAGCTACGCGCAAGTAACCAAACAAACAAAACACCCTTAGACAACCAAAACCAGAACAATAACATCAACGACGCTACATAAATCAAAGAACTACTAAAGCAATCCACCAACAACACGGAAATGCTAGCTAAAATGACAAGCGAACAAAATGCAGTACTCAGACAGCAAACGCAACAAATCACAGTTATGCTAACATGCTAAGCAAAAAATAAAAATGGACATGCTTAAAATAGCAGCCTGGAACTCTAACGGCCTACAACAAAGGGCCCTAGAAACCAAAACATTCCTATACAACAATAAAATTGGCATACTACTCGTATCAGAAACACACTTCACTACAAAAAGCTACATAAAAATACCGTACTTCACCATATATGATACCAAGCATCCCTCGGGAAAAGCACACGGAGGGACCGCAGTAATAATAAAAAATGACATTAAACACCACCTACACAGCCAAGTTAGTAAGGAGTTATATACAAGCTACCACCGTTACTGTACAAATTAGCAACAACCATTTACAGTTGTCAGCAGCAGTATATGTACCACTGCGATTCAAAATTACAACACAAATGTGGGAAGAGTACTTTGAAAAATTAGGCGACAAGTATATCGCAGCGGGAGACTACAACCCAAAACACACACTATGGGGATCAAGAATCAATCACTACACCTCGAGGTAGGATCCTGGGAAAATATATTAGAAATAATAACCTGAGTTTATTGTCCACAGGAAGACCGACATACTGGCCGACAGACCTGTGTAAAATACCTGACCTACTTGATTTTGCAGTTACAAAGGGACTTAACGAAAATAAAATAAATGTAGCACCCAGCCTCAAGCTTAACTCCGATCACACACCCATAATAATTACATACAGAAACAAACCAATACTTTACAACAACCCAGAGACAATATGCAATAAAACCACCAAATGGCAAACATTTAAAGAAATAATCAAGAGCAAAATCAACTGCAACATCCCACTGAAAACACCTGAACACATCGAACAAGCAGTAACAACACTTACAGAAACCATTCAAGAAGCAGCAACAGCAACCACTATACCTGAACCATCAAACAAACAAACAATAATAATTCCTCCAGACATTCTCGAAAAAATTAGAGAAAAAAGAAAAGCGAAAGCAATATGGCAAAAACATAGAACAAAAGAAAACAAAAAACACCTAAACAAACTTGCAAAGGAAATAAAAAACAAAATGAAAGAACACAACAACAACGAGTTCACAAAGTTCATAGAGTCACTATCTCCACACGAGAACTACAATTACTCACTATGGAAAGCCACAAAAAAAATAAAGAAGGCAATAAAATTAGTCCCAGCAATCAGAAAAGCAGACAATACATGGGCAAGAAGCAACAAAGAGCAAGCTGAAGAATTTTCCAACCACCTATGCAATGTATTTATACCATATAATAACAATAACAGCAACCTCAATAGTCATACGGACGAGGATGTGCTAGCCACTAGTGCCGAAACTGACAAGCAATACGCCATACCTAAAACAACAACACAGGAAATTAGGAACATAGTGAAAAAAACAAAAAACAATAAAGCACCGGGAGTCGACCTAATCAATGGTAAAATCTTGAAAAACCTTCCTCCAAAAGCGATACGACTAATGACTATAATCTACAATGCAATATTAAGAATCCAATATTATCCTAAACTATGGAAACTAGCACAGATCATAATGTTACCTAAACCAGGCAAAGACCCACACCAAACAGCATCTTACAGACCAATATCGCTACTTCCCGTGTTTTCCAAAATAATAGAAAAAATAATATACGCCAGGCTAAAACCAATAATAGAGAAGGAAAAAGTAATACCAGATCACAAATTCGGATTCAGAAACAAACATTCCACCATAGAGCAAATGCACAGGCTCGTCAACGAAATAATACTAGCACTAGAAAACAAACAATACTGTACAGCTCTCTTTATGGACATAGAAAAAGCATTTGACAAAATAAACCACGAAAGCCTACTACAAACAATCAAGAAACAATTCCCGGAACAAATATACCAATTAATGAGATCATACTTAAGCAACAGAACCTTTGTAATAAAAATCAAGGACGCATTCTCCGAAGTCAAAGACATCAAGGCCGGGGTTCCGCAAGGAAGCGTCCTTGGACCAATATTATACACACTATACACGGCCAATATACCAACAACTACCAATAGCAAAATACTGACATTCGCGGACGACACAGCTGTGCTAGTCAGGCACACTAACCCTGTAACAGCAGTCACACTACTACAACAACACATTACAAAAATAGAAAAGTGGCTACAAGATAAACAAATTAAAGCAAACCCCAATAAATGCAGCCATATTACATTCACACTGCGAAAACAGATACCCCCAAACATCTTTTTGAACGACACTCGCATAATACGAACAAAGCAAGTCAAATACCTAGGACTTCATATAAATACACAACTCACATGGAAGCAGCATATCAAATCAGTAATAGACAAAATACAAACAGCAAGGAGGCAAATGCATTGGCTAACAAGTCGAAAGTCCAAACTAAGCACGGAAAATAAATTAAAGATATATAAAACAATCATAAAACCAATCTGGACGTACGGAATACCACTATGGGGAACAGCAGCAAAAAGCCATATAAGCAAAATGGAGACTATGCAAGTCAAAATTCTTAGAACAATAGTTAACGCTCCATGGTACGTCAGAAATGAAGATATAAGAAAAGATCTAAAAATTCCAACAGTCAAAGAGGAAATCGCCAGATACGCAAAAAAGTACAAAGAAAGACTTACAACACACCCAAATCAGCTTGTAGCTGAAACAAATGAAACCCTAATAGAAAGAAGACTGAAGAAGAAGCATCCTGCAGACCTCACAACAGAAATATAATAAACAACCTGGAAGATGGAACCCCGCTGGGGGTAACCATCCACATGCTATATTTTTCAAGTTATAACATTTTACCAAATGTCCTTCTGGACAAATTGTAAAATTCATATAAATAAATAATAAAAAAGTATATATATATGTCGGAGATGAAAAGACATCGGGCCTCCCTGTTGGAATTCTTAGGAAAAGCCGAGACAATGAGCTTGAGTTCGAGGCGTCAGACAAAATGTCGAGCGTAGCCGCGGTCACGGGATGGATATTTTGTCTAGTGGAAGTATAGAATTACTTAGCCCTCCTTAAGAAAAGATAGTAGTAACAATGATCTACAGTGCGCATTCCAACGGCCTCTGCCCCGTGGCTTGCCACACGCAGACCCTATTCTTCGGGCAAGACGATTGCCAGATGTCGATGCGTCCTCACAGGACATTTAGTTAACTAAGGTCCTCCAAACGAACAAACAGTCTTTATCCTAACAGTCCCCAAATCTATCACCCGCTACGGGAAGATAGGGGAAATCTGCCTTTCCTCACGACCGACGCTTCCCGTTACCAACTTTCTCTCAAGGGCGGCTAGCATCCTTTTCTAACCACCAACATAGAGATTGGCCAATTAACGGCGGCATTCATTTCCCTCACTTTTTGAACGAGGATTGTCCTCGACGAATCCGATGATCTCGTGTCCTGGGACACACCCCATCATAGTTTTCTTCGGCAGCATCACGATGACGGAGAGACACATTCTCGTGGGATATCATCAAGCGAGTATAACGTTTGCGATCAGCGAATACCTTAATTGACGAAGAGTCTAACTTGGATTCTGGAGAGACGTGACTGCTATCCCGTTGACCGCGGATTCGTTATTGAACTTAGTATTATTGTCATTAGTATCTCGAGTGTCTAGTTGCCACGGCCGTTTGTCAAATGCTGTGTCGGTCATATCCGTACGAGTAGATGCTTTCTCTATTGCGTAGCCACGATGGCTGATTCGAGAAAATATTCATTACACGCCCCTAACCCCGATCCTAATACTAATCCGACATATAATAGCATTTTTATAATAATAAATTCTTAGGTATTATTGTAGAAAGCATTCGATAGGTTTTTAGTACTATGTGTACTGTGTACTTTATAGTAACTCTATATTCTAACTTATTTAACCGCCTTTCTAGCTCAATTATTTTCAGTTCAAGGTTTCCTCTCGTCTTTATGCATTCACCTGACATAATGAAATGTAGCTATGAGACGGGACGTTAATTTTAAATAAGGTAATGAAACTAAATTTCGCAAAGGGGCAAGTATGAAAGAATAAAGTGTTTATGTGTATCATAAAATATAGCAGGTTGGACTACTAGTGTAAATATCATACCTCTTTTTTTACAGTAGGAATTTCTGGAGGAATTACTGTTTCAATTTAGTTTCTTTTGTTTCTTTTAATCAGTTCATTAATATTATACAGTCTGTCACACAAGAGCGTGTCTGCGATATTTCTGTAAATATTTATATATTTGTAAAAAAATTTATATGAATTGAATCTACATCTAAAACACTAATACGCTATTACAGTAGGGTGTCCAATCTCCTCCATTAGCGATTATAGCTTGACATCGTTTCGGCATACTCTCGACTAATTTTTGAGCGTAGGATTCTGGTAACGACCTCCATATCTTTCGAATGTGATGTACAAGTGTTCTTATTTTTGTGATACGTCTTCCTCTCAGCTTGCCTAATAGGACACCATGCCCAAAACGAAGATTCATCAGTGAATATTATATTACTCCAATCACGATCTCTGTTTTCATTCGCCCATGCCAGACGATTTTCGACGTTTCGCGTACGCGGCACTCATATTAAAAAGCTCTGTTCCTTTCACTGTTTCAAATGAAACTGAAAGGTATTCAGCAACGCGTATTAGAGAAGTTTTCGTTTGTTTACATTCTTTTTATCTCATTCTGATTAGGTGTCAGGTTTCGCAGATATCGCAGACACGCTCTTGTGTGACAGACTGTACATACTTAATACGTTATTTCTTTAACTTATATTTCATAAATTTTATATATTAAATACACATTAACCCATTAACAAAAAATTAAAGATATATCGAAAAATATATATAAATATATAAATAGCTTTTTTAAAATTTTGCAGCACAGGTATTAGATTGCAGCATAGATATCTCCATTTCACATATTGATAAATGTACAAAAAAAAAAAAAAAATGTATTTTCTAATCCTTTGTGAAATAGAAATTTATTTATTAGTAAAATAGATTTTGATAATATAATATAAAATACGTAAGGTAATAAAAGAAATAGGCAAGAAAAATATCTAAATATTTTAACACCGTCACCATAAACAGCGCACATTTTGTATGCCACTTGCGTGACATTTTTACCTTTCCGGTAAAAGAAAAGCATCAAATACCTATAATGTACATTGTTTCCTTCTATATTTAAGAACGTATAAAACTAACAGAAATTAATGTATCCTAACGAAAATTTTTTCAAAAGATGCCTGAAATATCACTTTTTAGAATATGTGCACATGTCATTTGTTTTCAATCATTCTAATATATTCAGATCTGTTTCAATGTCACCTACCGTAAATCGATACGAACTTTCCGGTCAACCAATAACTTTAACGTTTAAAGTCTTCGGTAAATTTACATCGTAGTTCGAACTTTCCGAACAAAAAGGAAAGGCGTGACATACGATATCTCTTTTAAAGTAGCTGATAAAAACCCGCTTAAAGTGTTTTGTCGGGAATTAAATAGCTATTGGTTCGTATCGACAGGTAGAGTAAAGGACAGCAATAAAGTGGTTCAATATTTTCGAAGCAGTTTAAGGTACATTAGGTAAGAACGGTCCTTAACAAGGTCCACCTTATTAATTTTATTTCCGACATCGACTAAGAGTTTCTTATCCTATCGTACCATTTATTCCAAAGAAAAGCGATCGGTAAAAGTTAATTGCGGACCTCCCAGAGAAACGTAGAGTCTCACATATGCGTAGAACGAATACCAGAATTGGTTAAAATAACGGTTGAAGGACACAGTTAATAAATAAATAAAAAGCTGGGTCAGAACATTTGGAAATTACGGTAGGGTCTGCTTCAGCACATTTAAAATAAAAAGAAGAGTTCATATAAACATATCCTCGATATGACCTTATTTTTTAATTTCAATTTATTTTGTGATGCTGAACATTACTTTAAATCAACGATTTTTTAACAAATGGATAAGGTTGTGCTGGCCTTATTTCCATAATCCAATCAATTATTAGTTATAGGGTCATTTAAAATCTCTTGTTCATAAAACGGCAGTTGGCAGTGTTGAAACTCTTTGTCAACGTGATGAACAAAGATGCCGATAAATCCGTGTAAGTTATTCGAATAAACTTGACAGTCTATGGCGCGGTGCATTCGCGCTTCTATTGAAGCTGGATTTGGTCATTTCGAGTAATTTTCTTCAAGATAAGCAATTATCACAACGCAAAACAAGCTGTTATTATAAAACAAGGTCCTTTCTTCTTATATTAATAAAGATAAAAAATTATTTGTATTGAAACAGGTCCTGCTGTATATGAGGCTGAAATTTTTATTGTAGCATTGAATATATCAATTCTTATTTATCTTAACTTCTATAGCTCATAACTTATTTTTATACTATATACAGGTTCACGTATTCCAATACCAATAGACATCTTTTATGAATATGAGGTGGATAGGTCGTGATAGGTGCTGAAGAAAACTAGAGTATAGTTAACAATATATTTATTAACAAGTACTCTCGATGTATACTTTGCGTAGAGCTTGCGATTACAATTAGCGGTTCGCGCTTCGTGGTTACAAGTTCAACTTCTAGACAATGCTTACGATAGCGATTCAACAGAGTGCCCGGAGCGAGTTCGGATGATGATTGCTAAGATGCGTCGAGGAACTCTGGTCAACTATCGACTATCAACTACTGTTAACTACCAACTACCGACTATCGACTATCGACTGACTTTCCGTCACGATGATGCTGCAGAGGAAAATTATGATGGGGTGTGTCTAAGGATACGAAATCATCGGATTCGCCGAGAAAAACCTTTGTTAGGAAAGTGATAGAAATGGACGTTGCTGTTAATTACTAGTGATAACGTTTTTTTAAATATTTTTTCTATAGTTAGATCTTACATGCTGACTTATCTACGATCTGCCTGAAAATAATCAGAAAAGTGAACCTTCCTGCCCGCGTGCGTGATGTAATAACTTCTTGAGTCACCTTCGCTTTGTTGTATCCGCTCACCGTTTTGCGTAGTTGGGGTTTTGAGCGCTGTGAACACATCGTGGGTTCCTACGCTATTTTCGAGCTGCTGATGTTCGATGTCGTTGGGTGTAATAAAAGCGGGTTTTAGTCGCTCTATGGATACATTTATATGCTTATTGCTTACTTCTATTGTATAATTTTTCTCGCCTCGCTGTATCATCTTATATGGACCGCCGTAAGGTGGTTGTAAAGGGCCGTCAATCGCGTCATGGCGCAAAAATACATAAGGCGATGTTTTTAGTTCGCGGAAAACAAAAGTTTTCTTCGCACCGTGTCGTGTGATCGGGTATGGCCTGATTCTTTCTATCTGCTTTTTTAAACGATTCGCGTATTCCGAGTTGGCCTGTTGCTTCGCTGGTACGAAGAATTCTGCCGGCAATCGTATGCCGGTGCCATAAACCATTTCGGCTGCCGTTGTGTTCAGGTCTTCATTTATAGCAGTTTGTATACCCAATAAAACAATTGGCAAGATTTCTGCCCAGTTGCTCTTATTGCGGCATTTGATTGCTGCTTTCAATTGCCGATGCAAGCGCTCTACCATTCTGTTGGGCGCGGGGTGATAGGTTGTCGTGCGCAAATGCTTAATGCCGAGAAACCGGCACAATTCCTCGAATAATTTTGATTCGAATTGGCGTCCTTGATCAGATGTTATTTTAAATGGCACGCCGAAACGATATCCACGTAGAAAGGAGGACCGAGGCAACGGTTGCCGCTTCCACATTGACAATGGACATGTCTTCGGGCCAACGCAAAAAAAAACGGTCGATACAAGTTAGACAATATCGATACCCTTGCGAATATTGCATTACGATAATGTCTATATGTATGTGTTCGAATCGGTCTGCTAACTCTCCGAATGTTCCGACGGGTGAGGATACGTGCTTGGTTATTTTACATTGTTGATACATTGTCGTGTCCAGGTTCGGCAATCCTTGTATATCGACGGCCACACGAAACGCGTCGTCACCAATTTTTGCGTGGCGCATATCCCTTGATGAGAAAGTCCATATAACGAATTAAATACGCTGCGTACCAAAGATTTCGGAACATACGGTCGCACGGTTTCGCTGGATATACATATCGCTGTATATTTTCACGTCTTGGTCGGGAAATCGTATCTTTTAACCGTAATGCCCATCGTTCTTTTGCGCGGCTGCTAAAGTTCGGCGGTCGACTGATTTCCCTATCGTTTCGATCTAGGATAAAATGTCGGCTACGTTGTTATCTAGCCTCTTTATATACCGGATATCGGTTGTAAATTGATCAATATAATCTAAGCATCGAAATTGTCGTGGTGAATATTTATCAAGATTTTGGTTGCATGCGTATGTCAAGGGCTTGCGATCGGTGTATATTGCGAAATTTCTGCCTTCTACGGTGCGTCGAAAACGTTTGACCGCGGTCAAACTATTTTCGTTGCGCGGGGGTCAAGGATTTCGTAGCGAATCCTAGCGGCTGCCATTCGCCGTTCCCGCATTGTTGCAATACTGCACCTATTGCATAGTCGGACGCGTCTACCGTAAGGCTGACGGGCGCACCTGGTATCGGATGCGCTAGCATCGTGGCGTCCGCGAGAACACGTTCCGATTCGCTAAAACTGTTTTCAGATTGTTCCGACCACTCAATGTGAAGTATTTTCGCGGCCCCCGGTATGAAACGTCGGTAGAAGTTAATGATACCGAGGTACTTACGTAGCTGCTTAACGTTCGCGGGCTTCAGAACATTCACGACCGTTTCCACTCGCTCGGCTAGCGGCTTAATTCCGTCGGAGTTTACCGTATATCCGAGGAATGTGATTTCGTGCGCGCCGAATTTGCATTTCGTGGGGTTGATAACTACACCATAATCGTTGAGGATGTTGAACAGAATTCGCAAATGTTCGCAATGTTGTTTTCGTCTTCCGAAGCTATGAGAAAGTCGTCGATGTACGCTTAGACGAAATCGAGACCATGTGTGATTTCGTCGACGAATTGCTGACATGTTTGCGCGGCGTTCCGAAATCCAAACATCATGTTGGTTGCTTCAAAAAGTCCGAAAGGTGTCGTTATCGCGGTTTTCTCGACGTCTTCAGGCGCTATCGGAATTTGATGATACGCGCGGACAAGATCGATTTTCGAAAAGATGCTCTTACCATATAGATGTTGCGCGAAGTCTTCGATATGTGGCGGCGAGTACCTGTCGGGTACGGTGCGGGCGTTCAACGCATGATGCCCATGGGCTTTTCGATGGTTGCATCACACCTTGCACGATCATCATTTTAAATTCTGCCTTAACCTGTTGAAATCGATTAAGTACGAGGCAGCGAGGTTTGCTGTAGACGAGTGTAGTTTTGATATGGTGTATCACACCGTGTCGAGTTTTCTCTTGTCTGAAAACCGGTGGATGGGTTAGGCCCGGAAATTCCGCCAAAAGTTGATGGTAAACTGACTCGTCGAGTATGGTTTTTATTGATACTTCATCGATCGCGGCGGCGTGTGCCATTGACGACAATTGGGTTGTCGTGTTGGAGTCGTTTGTTTCGCGAGTCCACGAGCAACCCATAGTAGCTCAAAAAGTCCATGCCAATGATGTGCGTTTGAATGTCGGCTACTATAAAGCGCCATTTGAGGGTTCATCTTCGGGACAGGTTTAGGTTAATCGCGATGGTGCCATATGTTGCGATCCGCGTCCCATTGGCCGCCAACAGTTCGTACTCGCTTCTGTTCGCGGATCCGTTTATTTTCTTGTGCGGATATACGCATATATTGGCACCGGTGTCCACTAGGAAGGAAATTTTTGAGTACCTGTCCGTTACGAATATGCGGCGGGATACTATGTAGTCGTCGTATATGTCACGTAAAATTCGTGATAAAAAAAGGAAGAGCTGAGCAATAGCTTAACTTGAATGTCCTTTTATATTTTTATATGCTTTTATTCAACAAAAGTGATTAAGTACAATATTACAATGAAGTAGCGAAGTTACAAAATATTAAAATAGTTGTTCAAATCGCGGCCCGGACTAGTCTCGTGGTCGAGAATGCTCGCAGTTTTATATTGTAGTATCGTAAATAATTATGATTTATTTACAATGAATGGATTGTATAGATGTTGATTAAACAGAAAAACGATGGTTGTTTATTATTACAATCTTTTTTCTCTACTTTACGAATAGAAGCAGTTCCTTCCTTTATGTTTAATTCGACAATATTCAAGAAGTCTGTGCCAATTATCAATGAGTATTGCATCAAGGTATTTTTTATTTTATAACGTTTATTGTCCAAGAAGATGAGTATTACATGTGTATGTTATTCACAATAAACAATGAATTTCGGTTGTGGGGTGGTTTAGGCAAAAGTAGCGATACATGACGGTAAGACATAGCCATACAATATTATGTGTGTCGGGACTACATTTTTTTTTTTAGCGTTACAAATTGTAATTGGATTTAAGTCGCTGTAGAGCGGTGCTTATATATGATCTTGTTTTTTCTTTCTATCTCTGTCCTGAAAACCTAGTCGCAAAAACAGGGCAATTCGGTAGTCTACTTTTGGTTTCGGTGGGGCTGTGGGCTTTTGGAGAAGGGTGGGACGGGGTGGACGGGGAGGGGGAAGGGTGGGACAGGGCGGACGGGGAGGGGGAAGGGTGGGACAGGGCGGACGGGGAGGGGGAAGGGCGGGACAGGGCGGACGGGGAGGGGGAGCCCTGTAGTTATTTACAATATTTACAATGTTAATATATTTACACTAATGTAGTATCGTGGGCAAAAAGGTCTAAAAATATCGAGTAAACCATAAACATCGTCGAGAGCAAGATTACAACCAGATGTCTACGCATCCTTGCCGCTTACCCTCGATATTCTGGATGACCCACCATAAAACCATTTTTATGGTTAAGGTCCTTCAGGCCAAAAACAAGCTTTTATAATTTTGCCTATTACGGGAGAAGTCAGGGGGTGTGAATCGAGAAGCTAGAGAGTGCGAGTTGCGTTGTCGGGGGAGTGTTGCTAGCATTGTCGAGGAAAATGGTCCGTGTGAGGGAGTGAGCGTTGGATCCGTTGTGACGAGAGTTGCAAATTGATTATTGAGTTGTCTAAAGTACAGTTGTTGCGATTAGTTCATGTTAAATAACCATGATTTTGTTTGGATGATTTTGAAGGCAGCATTTATATTTTTTTATTCGTTAGAGTGGGAGAAGGCTTTGGTTGTATTTGTCATATATTTAGGAGAACGACTGAGATGACCAAATGCCACCTAGACGCCTGAGAACGGATGCTAACCGGACGGTCACACGTGATAAGGAGCTCGGAATTTTAGATTATGGCATAGCTGATTGGATTTCACCTGTGACACACGCCTCGTCGCTTCTCTGTTTCGTTTCTCTAAGTTTCTGGTGCACTTGTCGACTATTAATCTTTTTAGAGAATTCTTTAATCAGTCCTCTCTTCGGCTCAAGCCAAGTCCTGGCATGGCACTCGAAGCTCGCAAATATTTTCGCTGATCCTTTCAGCAGTCTTCTCGTGTAGTTAGGCTTCTGTCCTTCCGATCACATGCACGTATCCGCCATTTCTTCGAACGACTCGAACCATTGCACGACATTTTCGCTTCTATCATCATTAAACGACTCTAATGCGTCTTCAACGTCTTTGAAGCTCAATGTCGAACGAACACAAGCTTTTCGATAATATTCGTCACAGTCCTGGTACACCCCTCGCGCGCCTCTCTTGCATTCTCTTACATTTTTTTCTATCGTCCTGAATCTTACTTTCGTCGTCACTTTCTTGGGGAAAGTTTAGTGTTGAACCATGTGCAAAGGTAAGGTCAGAGTCTAAAAGTTCATTGCCAGGTAGCGTGGAATGACGTGAATTTGGGTATGTCTGGTTCCATCTTCCATATTCCAGGCGCATGGGGAACGGCACTTCTTCGCGCGTTCTTGGAATGTTGCGTGATAGTAACAAAGTCCGAGCTGCTGTAGTCGGTTTCTCAAATTCGATTCACGATGACTCCGGATTCGTCTTCGTGCAGGGCGGGTCCTATTGAGACTCAGCGCATTCATTTTCGCTTGTATTTGGTCCATTTGTTCGTTCAACTCGTTGATGGTGGTGGCTAAAGGATTGCTTGCTCCGACGTTTTGTGCGGCTGCATCGGTTACCGCAGTTTTTCGGTCTGCGCTGGCCGCAACAATCCGTCTTGGGTCCGGGCGGATCTCGTATATAGTATCGGCGATCCGGGTTCGCGTTTCGACATTCCTGTTCTGCACGGCGGCCAGGACATGCTGCACATGCACCGGTAGTCGGTTCTCCCAGAGCGTGAGGATGAAGTCATCCGGAGTCGAGGGGGTGGCAAGATCTTTTAGATCCCAATAGAACTGGGATGGCGTTCTGTCGTCCATTTCTTTAGATTCCAGCAGCTTTCGCGTTCTCGTGCTGTCATACGCGGTCGTCGTGCGTTCGACTCCGTCGGTACTAGTCGGCTCCGTCATCTCGAACACTCTTAAATTCGCGGTGATTGAAGTCTGGCTAGCACTATCACGGTCACCTCTTTCACTGTATATCACGTCGGTGTCACCAATTTGAGTATAGTTAACAATATATTTGTTAACAAATGCTCTCTATGTAAGCTATGCGTAGAGCTTGCGTTTACAATTAGCGTTTCGCGATTACAAGTTACAAGAATTCGGACGATTGGTAAGATGCGTCGAGGAACTCTAGTCAGCTATCGACTACCAAATATCGACTACCAACTATCGACTATCGACTATCGACTGACTTTCCGTCACGATGATGGTGCAGAGGAAAATTATGACGGGGTGTGTCTAAGGTTACGAAATCATCGGATTCGTCGAGGAAAACCTTTGTTAGGAAAGTGAGGGAAATGGGCGTTGCTGTTAATTGGTTAATGCCTGAGGAAGGATGCTAACCGCCCTCGAAAGAAAGTTGGTAGCGGGGAGCATGGTGAGTGAGAAAAAGCAGATTACCTGTATTCTTAGGGAATGCTAAGACAAAGACTGTTTGTTTGTTTGAAGAACCTTAGCTATAGAAATCCTAAGATTTATAGCAGGTATTTGAATGAGGGTACTTAAAGTAATTAAGTTAATGCTGTGAAAATGTTTCGACATTTGTGAATCATCTTGTCCAAAGGATAGGGTTTTTGTGTAGTGAGTCACGGAACAGAAACCTTTGGAAAGTTTACTGTCGAGTGCCGCTACAAATATATTATGCGTATTATACGATACATTTCAAAATTTCATTGTTATTGTTATGAGACTTGACTATGAGATTATACTGGTAAAGTTTGAAACAAATCTGAAAAATGTACATACAGTGAATCGTATAATATTCGGACATTATGATGTACGAAATATTATCGCTCTTATATTTGCTTACAATAATATTAAGGAGATAATTGTGATATCATGCATGAAAGTAAACATCGTAGATGGAAAAAAACATAAATTTTATCTATTTAATATACATAGGTTTTTAAATAGTAATGCATACATGAAATAACATGGAAATTTTATGTCGTAAAAATATTCACGTAACAAATTACATTAATTTCGTATGAAATATGCTTATTAAAAAGATATAATAGTGAATATTAATACTTTGTTGCAAAATCAGTTTGTTTAAATAACTTCGTGTAATCGTTTTGGCATATTAGAAATAATTTTGTTTTATATTCCTGCGTATTACAATTCCGTTTTTCTATTAAATTGTTTTAATTACGCTATTATACAATACATATATAGATATTTTTCGAATAATACGATTTAATTGATCCCATAAATTCTGTTTTAAAATATTAAAATATTTGTATTCTTTTAGAATGTCATTGTTACGTCGCGTGAGATGGTCCGTGCGACGTCCTTCATTGTCCGACCGTCAAAGGCCCATGCACCGTTATACAGACCCTCAATAAACCTAAGGAACCACCATAAATAGAATCTTTTTACCTTAATCTTATTAACTTGCAGGAATCTTTATTAATTATAATAATTTATTATTTATTATAATTTATTATTTATATATAAATATAATATATTATACATAAATATATAAATATAATTTATTATTTATTAATTATAAGTAGGTAGTTATTTAACGGGAAAGGCGAGTATTTACGTAAAGGCGAATATTTTGTAACCCCTGTACATATCTTTAGACTGGTTTCAAATTTTGCCAATACAATTATAACAGTCGGGACTCATAGCATCTCATTCGAGCGCAAAATGTTTTATATAATACATATACATGGACAAAAATGTTTTCTTCGGTAAATGCCCAAATATATTTTTATAAGTGCCAGTATTCATTTTTAATCAGATAATAATTCTTAAATAGTTTTCTAAATATTCCTAAGCATAACATTACTTTTTGTAAATCTTCTAGTATTTATCAAGGGCGATGTAAGTGCTTATATACATAGATATACATGCATATTGAAGAACTATAATTTTACTATTGACGTCTTCTCAAAATTGTGTTTGGCGGAGCTGCTTTATATATTAGCCACGCAATCCACATCGCAAAGCAGGAAGTCAGGCATAAATCGAGTTTGTGTCGGCAGTAAAATTCCTACCTACCTGTGTCGAGTCCTGCTCGGGCAACCGAGGTGAACAGATGTGCGTAAGCAAACGTGTGCTCCAGCCAAGTGAAACGGTTTAGTGTTAAGAACAGTGAAAGTGCCAAACAATGCAGCAGCAGATACCAACAATTAAGATTGCAACTAAAGGTGAAAAATACTATATAAATGGGTCGCTAGATTTACCAGGCGTGAAACAACAACAGCAAAATAGCAACAACCAAAACGACATGGAAACAGAAGAAACGGAAGAGCAATGGAGACAAGAGGAGTGCAGATATGACAACGAAAGGAGTTACCAGAACGAAACCTGGAAACTAGCAAAGACAAGCAAAAAACGAAAAATAATTCTAGGCACAAGTCCTACAGCAAACCCAGACACAGAAAAGCAGCGATGGCTGCAAGAATTACCTTTAAGAAACTCATTTAGCTCATTAACTGAAGAAATAGACAATGACCCGACAAGCAAAAACACAACCAAATCAACTTACATATCAAAACCACCACCAATATTTGTTGAGGCCCAAATAATAGACCCGCTTATAGATCTACTAAACAATACAGTCGGAAAGGAGAACTACACAATAAAACAAACAAAACTGGAACAAGTAAAAATCCAAACAAACACCCCCGAAGTATATAGAAAAGTGATAAAAGAACTAAAGGATAAAAATGCTATATACCACACATAACAGCTCAAAACGGAAAGGAGCTACAAAATAGTAATAAGAGGATTACATCCGAAAACCAACACAAAAAAACTAAGCGACGAATTAGCAAAAATTGGCCACCAAACAAGAACAATAAACAATATGACAAGATATGACACGAAACAACCCTTACCATTATTCTTAATAGAACTCGAACCCAGATCCAATAACAAAGAAATTTACGAAATAAAAAAGATACTAAATACAATTGTAACAGTAGAACCACCACGATACAAAAAAGATATACCACAATGCATGCGGTGCCAACAATACGGCCACACAAAAAATTATTGTAACAGAAGCCCGGCATGTGTCAAATGTACAAAAAATCACCTAACAATACACTGCCCACACACATGAAAAATAGGAGAAGTTAGATGCTATAATTGCAACGGAAACCACCCAGCCAGCTATAAAGGATGCGAAATCAGGAAACAATTACAACGTAAACTTTTTCCACCACTTCGCAACAGATCACTCAATAACTACCAACCACAACAAAGTACAACGGAAAATGAAACGACATTGAAAGCACAATATGAACCGAGCGACATAATCAGAAACATAGATCCCCAAAGTAACCGAAGCTACGCACAAGTAACCAAAAACATTAGCCAAGCAACGCTTACAACCAATCAGAACCAAAGCAATAACATCGAAGACGCTGCAGAAATCAAAGAAATGCTCAAACAATCCACCAAAAGCATGGAAATGCTGGGAAAAATGATGAGCGAGCTAAACACAGTATTAAGACAACAAGTACAACAAACAACAATCATGTTACAATTACTCACAAACTTGCTAAGTAAAAAATAGAGATGGACAAGTTGAAAATAGCAGCCTGGAACTCCAATGGCTTGCAACAGCGAGTCCAAGAAACTAAAACATTTTTGTATCAAAACAATATTGATATACTACTTGTCTCAGAAACACATTTCACTCTAAAAAGTTACATGAAAATTCCGTACTACACCATCTACGACACCAAACATCCCTCAGGTAAGGCACATGGAGGAACTGCAGTAATAATAAAAAATGATATCAAGCATCACCTACATAGTCAAATAAATCAAGAACACTTACAAGCAACCACTGTCACAATACAAACCAATGACAATTACTTCCAGATATCAGCAGTATATGTACCTCCGAGACACAAAATGACACTAAAAAAATGGGAAGAGCACTTTCAATCCTTAGGCGACAAATACATAGCGGCGGGAGACTTTAATGCAAAGCACACATTATGTGATTCGAGAATTAATACGCAGAGAGGTAGGACATTAGAAAAATACATTATAGACAGTAACCTCAACGTACTATCTACAGGAAACCCGACTTACTGGCCGACAGACCTCAATAAAATACCTGACCTTTTGGATTTTGCAGTAACAAAAGGACTAAACAAAAGCAAATTAAAAATAACAGCTAGCCTTGAGCTTAACTCCAACCATACATCAATTATAATAGAATATACAAGCAAACCACTACTTTATAACGAGTCAGAGTCGCTTTGCAATAAAACCACCAATTGGAAAACTTTTAAAGAGTTAATCGAAAACAAAATCAACTGCAACATCCCGTTGAAAACACCTGAACACATTGAGCAGGCAGTAGCAACTTTGACAGAAATAATACAGGAAGCAGCGTGGGCAACCACCACCTATGAATCAAATAGCAGGCAATCAAAAATTATTCCGCAGGACATCCTAGACAAAATCAGGGAAAAAAGAAAAGCGAAAGCAAAATGGCAAAAACAGAGAACACGAGAAAACAAGAAAAACCTAAATAAACTTGCAAAGGAATTAAAAAATAAAATATGGGAACATTATAATAACGAATTTACAAAATTCATCGAATCACTATCCACGCATGAGAACACCAACTACTCTCTATGGAAAGTCACTAACAAAGCGAAGAAAACAGTAAAATCAATCCCAGCAATCAGAAAAATTGACAACACATGGGCCAGAAGCAACGAAGAGCAGGCAGAAGAATTCTCAAAGCACCTACAAAATATATTCTCACCGTACGAAATTAATAACAGCATCCCCGGATGGCAAACAAATGAAGAAGTTGAAAATGCCAGCAACGCACCTGATAAACGCTGCACCATACTCAGCACAACAGCGCAAGAAATTACAAACTTAATTAAGGCAACAAAGACAAGTAAAGCACCAGGATTTGACTTGATCAATGGAAAAATCTTAAAAAACCTTCCCCCAAAGGCAATAAGACTAACAACAATTATATTCAACGCAATTCTAAGAATACAGTACTTTCCTACACTATGGAAAATAGCACTGATCGTAATGTTACCCAAACCAAACAAAAACCCACACCTAACTGCATCTTACAGGCCAATATCGTTACTACCTGCGTTCTCCAAACTGCTGGAAAAAGTAATATATAACCGCCTAAAGCCAATAATATAAAAAGAAAAACTAATACCGGACCATCAATTTGGATTCAGAAATAAACACTCCACAATAGAACAAATGCACAGACTCGTGAATGAAATCTTACAGGCACTGGAAACAAAACAATATTGCGCGGCACTCTTTATGGACATCGAAAAAGCATTCGATAAAGTTAACCATGAAAAACTCCTCCAAACAGTCAAAAAGCAATTTCCAAAACAAATCTACAAATTATTCAGATCTTACCTAAACAATAGAACCTTTATAGTAAAAATAAAGGATGCATATTCAGAAATCAGGAATATCAAGGCAAGAGTACCGCAAGGAAGCGTACTAGGACCAATACTGTACACATTATACACGGCAGACATACCAACAACTGTTAACAGCAAAATACTTACGTTCGCGGATGATACGGCCATACTAGTGAGACACGCAAATCCAGAAACAGCAGCAGCACTACTACAAGAACACATTACAAAAATAGAAAAGTGGCTGCAAAGAAAACAAATAAAAGCGAACACCAGTAAGTGCAACCACATAACATTTGCACTTAGAAAAGGAATAACACCAGATATCCAACTGAACGGCGCCCACATAGCACATACAAAGCAAGTCAAATATCTAGGAATACATTTAGACACACACCTTACATGGAAGCATCACATAAAATCAATAATAAACAGAATACGTGAAATAAGGAAAAAGATGTACTGGTTAACCAATAAAAAATCTAAATTAAGCACAACGAATAAACTAAATATATACAAAACAATAATCAAACCAATCTGGACATACGGAGTCCCACTATGGGGGACGGCAGCAATGAGTCGCATAAATAAAATAGACGGAACAAGCAAAAATTTTAAGAACAGTAGTTAACGCTCCATGGTACGTCAGAAATGAGGACATCCGAAAAGATCTAAAAATTCCAACAGTTAAAGAGGAAATCGCTAGATACGCAAAAAAGTACAAAGAAAGACTTGCAATACACCCAAACCAGCTAGTTGCAGAAACAAAAGAAACCGTAATAGAAAGAAGACTGAAGAAGAAGCATCCCTCAAACCTCGCAATAGAAATACAATAAACAACCTGGAAGATGGAACCCCTGGGGGTAACCATCCACATGCTATATTTTTCAAGTTATAACATTTTACCAAATGTCCTTCTTGACAAATTGTAAAATTAAATAAATAAATAAATAAATAAAAAAAACCTGTGTCGAGTAACGAAATACAGTCTGTCACACAAGAGTGTGTCTGCGATATTTTTGTAAATATTTATATATTTGTAAAAAAATTTATATGAATTGAATCTACATCTAAAACACTAATACGCTATTACTTAGTAGGGTGTCCAATCTCCTCCATTAGCGATTATAGCTTGACATCGTTTCGGCATACTCTCGACTAATTTTTGAGCGTAGGATTCTGGTAACGACCTCCATATCTTTCGAATGTGATGTACAAGTGTTCTTATTTTTGTGATACGTCTTCCTCTCAGCTTGCATTTCATTAGGGACCACACATTTTCGATAGGGTTTGCATCAGGGGACTGCGATGGCCAAGGAAGTACTGTGATGGCGTTTTTCGCTTTCCATTGGGTGCAGATGCGACTTCGATGTTTAGGGTCGTTGTCTTCTTGCAATATCCATTGGTCCTCGGTTTGGTTGAACCAACGTTTCACGGATGTGAGAAGTCCCCTTTGGTACAATTTCACCATCTTTTGTGCATTCAGATTGTCTGTAAAGACGCACAAAGTCCCAAAACCGCGTGCGTTAAAGCAACCCCAAACATGCACTTTTATAGGGTGTTTTACACTTCTTTGAATCATCCTTCTTCCATGGATAGTCCAAGCACGCCTAATAGGACACCATGCCCAAAACGAAGATTCATCAGTGAATATTATATTACTCCAATCACGATCTCTGTTTTCATTCGCCCATGCCAGACGATTTTCGACGTTTCGCGTACGCGGCACTCATATTAAAAAGCTCTGTTCCTTTCACTGTTTCAAATGAAACTGAAAGGTATTCAGCAACGCGTATTAGAGAAGTTTTCGTTTGTTTACATTCTTTTTATCTCATTCTGATTAGGTGTCAGGTTTCGCAGATATCGCAGACACGCTCTTGTGTGACAGACTGTAAAACCCGATCCGATGTAACTCTGACATCCAGCCAATATTATTATATCCTCAGGCACTGATGAATCTCGTGAAAAACAGTAAATATCAGATCTTTTGGTCCTTGTTCTTAGTTTATTATGGAAATTGTTAAATGATACGGAAGTCATATTCAATTTATACCATATACGTATTTTGTAAAATCATAGAAATACCATATATAATTATATAAAATCATACATTTCGCAATAATTAAAAGGAATCTACGGTTAGACGTAGTCTTGATATGTAATAATATACTTTTGGGATCCTTTCCTTGCAAAAATATGATATTTCGCAGTTTCCCTTTAATTATATTAATGCATTGTAAATGCATGACGAGATATATCGCCTTCCATATGCTATCGATTATGACTGTTGGTGAGTTATGTAGTACTTTATGTTATCAAACGAGAGCGATTATTATAATTTAGTACAAATGGCAATACATAGAAGATTTTTTAAGAATTTATTTGAATTAATTTTCTGAACATTTGAAATATGGATAGTAATAATCAAATTACGGTTGTTCATGCAAGTGGAAGCTAAGCAGATTTATTTCACTCACCAGATATTATAACAGATATATTTTAAATTACATATTATATACTTTTTCATGTTTGGTATGTTGTGCACGTTTTTATAACTTTACATTTTCCGTAAATACATAAACAGTGTCATTCTGGTGT
Organism: Bombus campestris; assembly: GCA_905333015.3. Lineage (NCBI taxonomy): Eukaryota > Metazoa > Arthropoda > Insecta > Hymenoptera > Apidae > Bombus > Bombus campestris. Next base: position 5,442,355 of record HG995129.1, on the reverse strand, counting down.
TAAGAAATTAATGACATTAAAGAAATATTTGTGGACAATTTATGGGAACGATCAAGGGAAGACAGAAATAAAAATATTTCGGTATGGGTAACTGTGATTCCCAAAGTCGAAATAATAATATAATTATGTTATTAGTAAAAAAATGAAAAAAGAAAGAATTTTAGACAAAATGGATGATTTTTCAACTGACTGATGACAGTAATTACCAAAACGCATTCAATCGAACTTGAAAAATTGTAATGATAAAAAATACACATATTATAACCATATATAATATTAAAATATCTTTTGAATGTAAATATTTAACATACAGATATCTAAAAATTGATGATTTTTTAAATGAGTCACTCTTTTAGCAAACTGACGATATGTAACATTAAAAAATTTGTAATTGTAAAATGTTTGTCGTATTTACTTATTTTACTATACATGTTGTTTTCTGGTTTCAACTTTTTAATCATTTTTCGATTTCTTTTTCGAAAAATTATTAAAATTTAGACAATTCGATTGTATATTTTTCATTAATTATGCAAATGAATTCAGCAGTCAAACATTTTAGACGCGTATTTCTTTTCTCAAAAATTATTACAAACGAAAAAGATATAAGGAATTGAAAATTAATAAACCGAACGTTTCCAACCATGTACGGAATATATCCGAAGAACGGGTGATGTCACAAATATGCAACGGCGCTACGCACTTTCTTAACTCGCCAATATAACTACGACATAGCGCGCGTAAATATCATGTATGTATATGATGTCTGATGTATGTCATGTATGTACATCACTGTGTAGTAGACTGATGACGTCACAAAGAAAGCCAAAAATCCGCGTTTCTATGCCGCTCAAATATTAGCAAAGTTTTATCTTATATTAAATTTTATATTAAATATATGTAACGAAAATATGAACTAAGTGTTACTATTGAGCAAAATTTTTATTTTTAATAATCTTTTTAATCAAAAAAGTAAAATGCAACAATTGAATTAATCAATTAACTCATCGCAGTAAAATAATACAGTAGGATCACGTATAAGAGGGGAGATAAGTTGCATGCGTTTTGGGTTGTACGAATTTCGTGTAATATGGGACCTACAGCATAAGAACAAAATAAAATTTGATTTTTGAAATAACATTATTAATTTTGTACAGAAATAACTGCAATATTGTGCGTACAGTCTTATTATCGTATAAAAATTAGTGAATAACTAGATTTGCGAATCAATTGAAAAATTCATAAGTATATTTGCATATCACGAATAAGTCGAACTTGGGAAAAAACACGAGAGACAAGCGCAGCAAATCAATTAAAAATACTGCTCTTATTTGCTTATCTTGTATGTTTAATCTCTTTGCCAGTCCCTCGATATACTAATCTTTGATACAAATATATGTACATGCGCGAAAACTGTCGTTGATCGATTTACCGGTCCCGTCTGTTTTCGTTCAAACTTTCGAATCCGAGACCTATGTATTTACGATGTATTTATCAGAATAGCTGGCATTTCTCAAATGTACCATACTATGGAGATTGACAATAACAGGATTAAGGCAATAATATGCTGTTACTATTATTTACTACTTACTGTTATTTATGTCATCTTCTTCTAATAAATTTGTACTAATAATATTGTTCTAATAATTTTTTTTCAGAATCGAACATTACTCGTGTACATATGTAATGTAAATATGAAATTAACAGATAGTACAATTGATCGGTTTAGCTTCTGAGAGGCTGATATATATAAAATCTCTTAAAGTAATCTTGCAATCGCGTTATATGAGGGCCGGTAGCAATTTTCTGACCCACATTATTATTAATAATAATATTATTATCTTATACTATTATAGGAGTATTTATTTATAATTATTCATTAAACGAGTACTTGCCACGCAGTCCAGTGTTCCTAGTACATATACACTGTGTTCACTTGATTTTATTGACATATAATACATTGGTTATTTGATACCTAATAAAAAAAAATAAAACAATCGGTCTTGTGTCATTAGAAGTGCACCCGAATTTATATAAGCATACATTGACGTAACATCCTAATTATTGAATCGCTAAAATTTATATAGATATGCTTCTTATAATTTCCGAATTAGTTGTATTATATTATCAATAATTGTTTCAAATTATTAATTGTTTTATATCTTGTGATGTTTTCGAATACAGTATTTTTTGCTTTTCCATAAGAGGAGATATCAAGTAATAATATTTCGGATGAACGGCTATGAAACGAACATTTCAACTGACCACGAAATCCTATCCATTGAAGAACATTCTATAAACTCTATAGGATCCTATAGAACAGAGTGCAAAGTGTAGCTATTATTGTACCTGCAGGAAACTATATCGATACCAATCACTAGATTGCAGAAAATAAAATACTGAAATCATTGTGAAATAAACAATAATATCCATCAGGGTACGTATTCCCAATTTTAATGATGTCAATATCAAGATATAATGTCAAGTTCAAAATTCTGAATAACTTTGTGTTATGCACATAACTGATAACTGATCCTTAGTTTCCGCCGAAGTGTTTGATGATTCAAATAGTTCGTGTGTTGAAACTATTTTACTTACTTGAAGATTCAAGCGATTCAGTTATTTAGCGATCCAAACAATTCGAGAATGCATACGAGGGATTTTGATTATTTCGTCTTTAGACGAAAACGCGTGTCAAGTAAAGTACTATCGGTGCTAATATCTGGGCCCAATGCAGACAATATTAGGGCTTAGGCCCAATTTTGCGAAGTTAGTAAATATCGTAATCAAGGATTTCCCTTGGAAAGTCTCCTAGTCTCCTGCGGAGTGGAAAACTTACCTGGGACAAACTTTATTGTTCTTAATCCTTGGGCCCCTAGCGACCTTATACCACAATACCTTAACCATTTAATAATAGTCCTAAGAACTATTCAATTAATGTTGCATAATTTTAGAAAACAAAACAGCAGCGCCCATTCAGGAACAAAACTGTCAGGCTTCTGCGAAGGTTCAAGAAAAACGAATGGTCTTTTGCGAAAGTTCAAGTAAAACATATAATTTAAAGAATAAAGAAAGGATTCATCTAAAATGCCGATAAGTTATCAAAACGACATAGGTCGAAACGTTGACCTTATTAGACTCGGGAGAGTCCAGGAGAGTTCAAGCCTGGATAGTCCTAAAAATATGAATATTTAATGGTTTCCACTGAACGCAAAAAAATGCTATTAGCATGCTCATTAGAAATCGTTCATGTTCTTCCATGCACCAAGCGCACTCTTGGCGGTGGGAGTGCGAGCGATGTCTGAAAGAAATAATAAGTTCTCGAAATGATTAAATTCTCCGAGTGGTCCTCAACCGATCGAACCATTACATCTCACTAATGACCTTTCGGAAATGACCCGAAATAAACGTTTGTTATTCGTGTTACTGTAAATGCGGTTCAAGATATGGAATTAAGTAGTGATCTGGTTGTGTCTATCGAATTTTACTTTTACTTTTGTAGAAAATGCTAGTATGTAAAATAACATTTGTACATTTTTAAGTATAAAAGTTAAACTATTGTATTATTATATGCTTGTATTATCGAATTACTGAATTATTAAATTGCCAAATTATTGATTGAATACAAACTAGAAATATGAATACTAATGCAAATTCATATTTTTATAAATACACATAATTAAATAATGGTAGGAAATGCTTACTAAATATTACAATGAATACTATAATTTGAACACATTATGTAGTTCTACATATTTCGTGCATTTTTACACTTTTAAATTTCCCAGAAATGCATCAATATTCGCAATATGATCGTGACATTTGCGTTTTAACAATTGCAGCGAAGCCTCACATACAAAAATATTTGATTCTACATTTTCGACTTATCTTTGCAGGCAGAATTACGCCCTGATCGATTGACTGCGTTATTGGGTATACAGGGGACATCCTGTATATATATTCAATCACTTCAATCTTCCTTACTTTTATGCTAATATTATTAACATATTTCTGTAAAATTTGTATTTTTGAAGTTTATAATTATATAAGTTTATTTTCTTCAAAACTACGAAGTAATTTCCATGATAATATCCAATAAGAAAATTAATGTAACTCGTGACATTGCATTAGGGGAAATATCGGCCTATGATTTTCAATTCGGGCTGATCTACGATAGGAATTTCATTAATTTTCCCCGTATAATGTACAAGATATTGCAATATCGAGGAGAATTACACTAAGTGGTAACTATGGTGAGGCACAGCTGGTCACTGCAAACTTATTGAGCGTCCTACGCTTTTTGGAATTAAAGCAGTGTGACGTCAATGATGGCGGTGCACTCAACGAATTTGCATAGAGAAAGAATCTCCATTACTTGCTAAACGTATTAGCACACCGCACTCTTTTTCCCAAAATTCCGTGAAACTTTATCTTTTCTCTGTAAAAAGATACCTGAAGGAAACGTTTTTAGAAAATATACCTTTCAAATTCAAATATATTCGGAAAAAGGAATCGAGATTCAGTTTAAGCTGACATTATTACAGATGAAGGTTTATGTGACTAATTTAATGGAAAAAGGTTATTGCGTGTTTCCGGATACAAATTTTACATTTTTTTTAATTAAAAGATAATTCTTCCTAACATACAACCTGTTTTTCAGATTTAAAAACTTAATATGTACTTGAATAATAAAGATGATGTGACTATAATAGTAAAGTAAGTAAATCACTCATTTATAAAGTACCAACAGTTTACAATGATTTTAGTTAACTGTAAATTGATTAATAAATACGAATGTAAGCATGATAAAACCGAAATTGAGATTTGTTAATATTTTTCATGATATAAATGAAAACTGTGGAGTTTCTAGTATTTTAGGGCGATAAACCATTAATAACATACGTTATTATACATACATTGAATCTTATATTACACTTCTTTTACTACTTTATTGTATGCTATAAATGAAAGCTTTTATTATAACATAACAACAGTACTACTTTTTTTTTATTATTTATATACTAAAAAAGGTCTTAGTCAATTTTCTTGTCTAGAAAATTCCTTTTTATTTCCTTTTATGACCTAATATAATAAGCTATTAATCAATAAACAAATATTTATATTTCACAAAAATATATTCAGTTATAAGACATACAAAGTATAAAAATGTACTGAATTATAAAAGAAGCCAGAGAAACAAGCCATTTCAACGTACAAGCCGCTGTTCGCTCGAACGCTCTTGTTAGAAATTTTCCAACACTTTTAAAAACAAGTTACGTAACAAGCTGAGCATTTACTCGGTTTCAACGCATTAAATATGTACGCCATTGTGTCACGTGTTCGTAACACACCATGTATATCGAACAGCGGCGTCCGGCTCGAGTTAATGAGAAGTTACAAATCACTATGCACGATCGAAGCTACTTCGTGGTTATTTGCGGGAATTGTTACCTTCCCATGGTTACATAATTAGGATTGAAACTTCAGCTTTGAATAGCTCAACGCACTTTTCCGAATAATGTAAAGTGGAAATGGAAATTCAAAATGTTAGCCCTTTAATACATATTGTATTCCTTTTTGTTTCGTAAATTTATCATTTGCAGAAATATTTGTATGTAACGCGGAGAGATAGTAATGTTTAATGTAGAAATAGTTGTATATAGTTTTTATATGTACTGTTATGTATAGAATATAGAAAATATTAATGTAATTAATTAAATTAAATAATATCAATGTATTTTTTCTTGTCTCTCAAATATTTCAAAAGTACCGATTGTCGTGATACTAGAAGTATCCTTAATTTTTTATAATATTTCGTTTTAACATCTATTTATAAACTTATTATTCTTTTGAATTCAACAATACTGCTGCTTTTAGCTATCAAATGACATAAAAATCAGGAAAACATATATTTATATGATATATAAAATAACTATAAAATGAATTTATCGTGTTTATTTCCTGTAATATTCGTATCAACAATATTTATTTGAAATTAAAGTAGAATGTATACATTTCTATGTATAAAAAACTTAAATTTCATTACTTTTATGTTATTCAATTACGAACTCTACGAATATGATGATCATTTCCTATCTAATTAGCATATCATAGTCCATAATTATTCTCACACATTAGAACTCGTACATGTTTATTCATGTTTTCTAACTTCAAGCTATAGAATATTTAAAATATTTTAAAATTTGTCCTGCTGTTACTTACAATATAATAAATTTATTCTAAGTAATATAATTACTTATGATGTAAATAATTATAATATAGTTATTATAATTATTTATAGGTATCTTAAAACTGATATAAGTTTTCGTCCGTAGGTTAAGTTCACATTTATACTACCTAACTGTTTCATTAAAAATCTTCTTTAATCAAAAATTCATTCAATTAACATATTGCTAAACAAGTTGAATAATACGTAAACAATTAACGCAATTCTCGCGTAAAAGTCTCTGTGACCTATATTCCACTCTCCGAGAGTTATAACGCGATCTTCGTGCCTTATTCCAATTACACGTGAACGATTTCTCTTTCAAATATTGCTCGAGCAATACCGTAAATTTTCGTATCTGCGAAACGAAATAACCATTGAGAGAAGTTACTGAACTGACTGTTTAAAGTTTAAATTATGGCGACATCTCTAAATAACGAATATCGGTAGAATATTCTTCGGTTCTCTTTTAATTGCTCGAATTTCTTTCGACATTATCGATTATGGAATCTTGTAACGAACAATTCATATCGTTTAAAGAGAAAGCGAAAATAATGCAAGAACAAAATGTGGATTTATAATGGAAGAACAAGTTTTGTGCATCCATTATTAAGGTGCAAATTTATGTGAGCCTTTTACGGAGTCCATATTTTTAGAGAGTCGATAAGATTTTATTTACACGTTTGGATTTCTTCATTGCAATTAATTTTAAATAGGACCCAAAGAGCATCGTTGGAATCTTAACGAGTAATCGACACAATGTCCTCGAATATTTTTGATTAAAGTTGCTTTGTGTACCGCTTAAACAGCATCGATAGACGGCTTACCTGTCAAAGGCTGTCTATCTCTACAGGGTGTTACACACATCATGGTATAATCGATATGGAGCTGCTTCTACGTGAAAAAACAAGTTCGAAAATACAGAATAAAAATTTTGTTTTTGAGAAAATCGAATCAAAAATTTGTTATGTATACCTAAGGTTCATTAATTACCAGCTAAGTATCATCAAACAATCAGCAGGAGACTATTTTACACGTGAAAATACATCAAAAACATGGATTACAATTTTTCCATTTAAGGTTTCAGTTTTAGGAAAATAGATAATTTTTAAACTTTCCGCGAAGACAAAGCGTCGTGTAAAAAAATTTTATTGTGCATTTTCTACTTGTTTCTTCATATAAGATTATTATTGCCAATTGTACAGAAATTGTTGGAGTACGCGGTATGTTTTGTAGAAACTCAGAATGACATTTGATAACGACAGTGTGGATACGTTCGGTGTTTCGTTAGAAACGTTTTGGTAACTGTATCGTTAAATTGACAGTCGCGTCGGCATGGATTGGCTAACGAAACCAATGCAACGTTTTTTTCAAGTTGAATTTTGGATGCAGAGGATTTTGCCAGCTGACGTTCGTGCTGTTTTATTTCACCGTGTCGTAACTTCGGTATTGTAATGGTACACAGTTTATAGCTTAACTGCACATGGTACATTTATGAAGTTTTCAGACTGATTTTAAAACTTTGCTCATCGAGCTGTAAATGTTGTCGGATATTCATAAAAAAATCGCTCACATCGACACAGGCATGTAACTGACAACAAAATAAATAGTTTATTCGTAAATAAACGCTTAAGAATTATTCATAACTAAATTTGGCAAAATACAATGCAAATTGCTTCGCTTGAAAATTTTGATGGGTAAAATACATAGAAATGCATAAAATTTAATTTAGAATACGTCTTATTCGATGTTTTATGTTCTATTCTATCACAAGCCCGTTGACATTGACATATTAATTAAAAATTAATTGTTAATATTAAGCAAACATCACTATAAGAAAATATCCTATATGTAAACTACAAATGTTATATAAATAATATTAGATGACTACAGCTAAAGAAACGGAATCTAAGTAAGAATTTGTTTCAACTATTAAATATTAAAACAGATACTACACTTTGGATATTATATATATTATTGTCTATTACGTGTATTCTATACATTTTTGTATCTTCAAATATTCCATATATACATAAAAATCCGAAATTTACGTGTAATAAATTAAATACTACCTTTAATGTTTGAAATTCATGCTCTGAAATTCTCTTCGGGCCTCGTAAATCAAAGGAATATTTTATCGTTGTAATCTAATTTTACAATATAACGCATAGTGACATGACATATAGAAAAATATTATCCACGTTTTTCTTCTTATAAATGCATGAATATATGAAGAAGCTACAACTCATAAAATTTCTACATTATTCTCTCAAGAAGAAGAAAAGTCCTATGGTTTTAATATTTATGTAACCTGTGTTCATTTTATCCGTAACATGAATTTTATAATGCATCATTTATAATTTGAGATAATTATAAATACATATGTTATTTATTATTGTTATGCCATAATTTAAAGCTAAAAACAGATTTATCCGAGGCATATAATTTAATGAGATTAAAATTAACACATTGGTGAAGATAATTGTTTAATTCGTCTAATTAATTTAAGGAGAGAAACATTTGTAAGAAATTCGTAAAGAAAATTTATTATAGAGACTTTATTCCACTTTTCGTAATAGCTTTAATGTAAATGATTTTTTATAAGATTTATATTTATGAACAATTATGAATATAATTATATCTCCTTTTGACTACCTTTTACATGATGTCAACAAAGTAATGAAAAATAAATTTTTACTTATTTTAATTTATAAGGCAATTGATTTTCAATATACTAAATTATTTGATATTAAGATTTTAGAATATTTATAAAACATTTCATTCTTATACTGTCTGTAATCGTCTTTTATACATAGCACAGAAAATATTGCAAATCAAATTTTTAATTGTTTTAATCTACAAAATCAACTTTTCCTACAGCAAGTTTGTAATTTTTATGTTTTGTGAGGTTTGTTATTACTTGTAGAAAATTGATAATTTTCTTTTTTATATTATGGCAATGTCACAATACTTAGCGGTCGATAAATTATTTTATGGTTTTAATTTTATATTTTATATATATTTTATATTTCATATATATTTTATATTTCATAAATCCTTAATTATGAAACACCGTTATCTACAGTCTGTCACACAAGAGCGTGTCTGCGATATTTCTGTAAATATTTATATATTTGTAAAAAAGTTTATATGAATTGAATCTACATCTAAAACACTAATACGCTATTACAGTAGGGTGTCCAATCTCCTCCATTAGCGATTATAGCTTGACATCGTTTCGGCATACTCTCGACTAATTTTTGAGCGTAGGATTCTGGTAACGACCTCCATATCTTTCGAATGTGATGTACAAGTGTTCTTATTTTTGTGATACGTCTTCCTCTCAGCTTGCCTAATAGGACACCATGCCCAAAACGAAGATTCATCAGTGAATATTATATTACTCCAATCACGATCTCTGTTTTCATTCGCCCATGCCAGACGATTTTCGACGTTTCGCGTACGCGGCACTCATATTAAAAAGCTCTGTTCCTTTCACTGTTTCAAATGAAACTGAAAGGTATTCAGCAACGCGTATTAGAGAAGTTTTCGTTTGTTTACATTCTTTTTATCTCATTCTGATTAGATGTCAGGTTTCGCAGATATCGCAGACACGCTCGTGTGTGACAGACTGTAACAAGAATTATTCATATAATCCTGCAATGATGTGCAATTTATCTCAACATAATCTGTCTGGCAATAACATACTTAGATGGAATCAAAAAATGTGAAATTAATATACGTCTAATAAAATATCTCTGCTGTGAATTTATCGCAGAATATATATTGACATTGTTCAAGTAAATATAAACCTGGAAAGAATGCTGAGCACCGTAATATGCAATGCGAATAAATTATAAGGATCAGTGCAAGGGAATGGAAACTTAGTGCTATTTTATTAGCATGCAGAAGTATGTTTATATTTATGGGTTGCTACGTTAGAGGAATGTCACGAAGCGAGAAAAAACAAAATACGTAACGTAAAACAGTCTTAAAAACAAACGATGCTGTTGCGGTTCATAAACACTAATGTATTCCAATGAAACACAGGCAGACGTTTGTCGACTAGTTAAGACAATGATCACGTCCATAATGCTTCTTATTTGTCTTAAATATTACTTTATTAAACATTTGATTTGCGTGTGCATCAGCGTGCTGCATAAATGACATTAAAACATCACTGCAGTCGTCTTCATCATTAGCGTGTAACGATTGTGAATGTTTCAATAATACTGTATCTCTTTTGGTCTGAATTGAAATCTACTTTAAATTGCATTTAGCTATGAGATATGTATATGATAGCGTGCGGCTTGGAATGATAATAGATTTATTAATTCAAGTAGCAAGATATTCGATTTTTTAAAAGGCTTAGTACGTCGTAGAATATGATACATAATATTTACATATATTTTGCTTAATATTTTGTTTTATTTTGCGCAGTTTTAAGATTTAAATGCATGCCTTATTGAAAAATAATAATTAAATACTCGATTTTGTAAAGGACGACATGTGAAAGATTTATAATTGATACACTATTTAAGAATTTAATGAGATGTATTTAACTTAATGGTAAAAAACCACAAAATCGTACTTGAATATTTTATTTCAATTTTGTATTTATGTACTTAGCACTTGAATATTATGCTTAAGAACTCTATAATTTAATAGCCTTCAGATTGATTATTATAACATGAATGATTCATATTTTTATCGTCTTTTATCAAGCCACTTATATCATTTATTCGATAGATTGACCTGAACCAATTATTCTGTCAATTATCTATTAATCTGGTCGTTGATGATATTCTGTATATACCATTTTTATACATGATAATAACCATGAAATAGCTCGTTAATTTTAAATTTTCAGAATTCAGAAGATTTATGTTTTAAAATCTGTTTTCTTCTATTAAAGAAGTTTTATATAGATTTGGTTGCTCAGAGTATTTCACGAGTTAATAAACGATGCAAGTAAAAGTTTCTAATAGAAACAAGACTCTTATTTCCGTGCATTTTGACATCTATGTAATATATTACTTGCAAGTTTCAATATTTTTACAGATTTAGAAAGAGAGCAAACGTCATATTTTTCGAAGTCATATATTTTTAATGAGACTACGTATTTTTAATATTATTTTATGATAGTTAAGACTAAGGCTAATTTAGTGACTCGATGGAATCATAATACCTTTTGTATATTTTTGTGGTGGAATCACAGGAAACACCAACTATTTGATTAATCAATACTTTCAGTCTGTAGATATTGATGATGAGTTTTTTTACTGTTCCACTTAAAATCCACATTGTATTACTGTTATAAAATTAGTCTAAATCAAGAACTAAAAAAGGAAAGTGAAAAGCTTATACCTACTCTCACCGAAAATTTTTATATCATAATTTTAAAATGATAAGGAAAAGGAACTTTACAGTATTGAAAAATTGTTTTGCTCAATACGTATGTTCGTCGGTATCTAGACTGTTAAGATATTGATGCGTGTACTTTAATTGCAATCTGTTATCTTGTAAGCAACACTTGAATTAACACTTTGGCAAGAGATAATAATGAGAAAAATTCACTACACATAAATGAAAAAAGTCCAAATAATTGTTATAGGATATACAGGGTGAGAGATGTAAAACAGGTATTCAAGTGAATATCACGGCTGTTATTGCATGACGTCTAAGGACATAATTTAGTGTAAATAGTTCTTTGAAAGGTGGAAGCGTATAGGTTATATAAAGGTCAACTTTGTTTTTTAAATGATATGATGTTTTTTGATAAGCTGTGGTTCAAGGTAACTGAAGGTCAATTGTAGGGGAAAATAATTTACTTTATGAGAGCGATCGAATATTTTATTTTATGTAATGGCAATTTATTAAAGTATCAGTACACTGTTATTTTGAAAGTTAAAAGTGGTGACCTTGAGCATCGATGCATTCTTTAAACCGTTGCGATTGATTTATATCATGACATATCGAATTTCGTGATTAATCACGAAACAAGGTCATGCTACACGTTCTCTTGTATCTTTTCTGATTGTCGAAGTTTGATTGTATATTTGCTGCTTTAATTTTTACTATAAATAAAAATCAGTGATTAATCCGATTGAAATTCTACATGCCATGATATATCTCTTGCAAGGCTTTAAAACATGAGCATCGATGCTCAAGGTCACCACTTCGAACATTTGATGAAGTAGTGCAATGGAAGATTAATAAATCATCCCTACATAAAATAAAGTATTCCATCGCCCGCTTAAAGTAAATTATTTTCCCTTACAGTTGATGTCCTGTGATCTTGAATGACCTTGAACCATAGGTCATTGTACATGTCTCAAAATGCTCCATTAGATAGTACATACAAAAACATATCATTTCATATTAATACTTTTTAAATCAAGTTATGTACCCCTTGACACAATATAAATTTAATCTGACACATTTTTTTCTATCAGCAATAACAACTTTCTTGAGATATTTAAGTCTGTTCTTGGTGCGTCACCCTGTATGGTTTAGATTTGCAAATTGGAACTTATTTAAATGAAATCATGTTTAGCATCATTTTCATTAAAAGAACTTTAGAAATTTGATGAAAATAATTCCATAATCCTGCAATAAGAATTATGAAATTTTTTTGTATTATTCGTATTCCTGTGATATGTATGAACAGTTAAGTCAGCATCGATCACGCGTTGTAAATGATGGAATCGATCGCTCTGTCGAAGCAGTTACAGAAAGTAATTAACTCTGCGTCAGTTAGGACTCGTAATACAACTGATAACGAGCAAGGGGTATAACATTTTCTCGTTTGACATTTGATTTTTGAGAAAATTGAGTTTTTGAAACTGTAGCATACACTTTGAATAGCAGACATCCGATTGCAAAAATAAAAACAGATATGCAGCAATATATAAAATACAAATGTATGTACGTATAAGGTGATCGTAAATCCTCGGATAGCAAAGGCTGCGGATCTGTTCTGACGTTATGCAAATATTTTACGTTTATTAATTTTTAAAATCATATTTTTTAAAATCCTTTCCATTGAACTATGTATAACCCCTACTCGTAACAGTAATGTCAAAGCCTCCGCTAAGTGAAGACTAATAAATTAATTGTCATGACATTGGCACTTCCTATTAATACCTACAGATAAAGTCCGAAGATAATCAGATGCACGCGTATGCAGTAGATTTTCATTTGAATGTTTTGAAAACAAAATGTCAAAAAGAAAATTTTATTCTTCTCTTTCAATTTATTTCCATATGTACGGTCCCTAACAAATTGCGCAGATGTACCACGCATTTTGATATTCTCCAAACTACTTGATGCATTCTTGAAATTTTTATTCCAGGTTTATACAGGGTGTTCCGGAACATGTGGCCATAACTTCACTGATGGATTCAATACACTAGAAACGACGTTCAAAATGTTTGTTCTATCTGAACCTTGTTTCTGAGATATAGCCAAGTTTCCATAGTTAGACAGTCTTTGAATGAGAGATTTATAAAACATTTAATTTGTTACACAGAAATAGATTACGTTGGCATACTCCGATGGAGCACTGAGGGTTGTCAACGAAACTGGATAACGTTTGGTCATTTTATTTGTTGTATTCGAGGTGAACATGATTACTTCGAACAATTCCCGTAAAAGCAAGCAAACAAACGGTACAATAGAAAAACGGTTGTATCTCGAAGATAAATTCAAATAGGACAAATGTATGTATGAACTTTTCTTCTTATTTTAGTATGCGGAATCTACTAGCGTTTTGGAATATCCTGTATAATGACACGTTTATTCATGGCTAAAGTCAAGCGAATGAAATCGTGACAGGATGTATTACTAATACATACGAACGTATTTCATTGGATTGAATCAAGCGATTCTTATTTAAGTTTCATCTCGTCACGTATTAAGTTCATAGTTCACAAGCACGGCAATTACGATCTATCAAGTTCGATTTGCGATTCTTGTCTGGTTATTTTATAATGACAAGATATGGATTAATTTAAAGTCACTGTTACAAGTTCGAAACATCTGAAACTTTAAGGTTGTCATTTAAAAGTTACGTGAGGTAGGAATCCTCCACGTTTGACTACAGGATGGTGTTCAGTGTTGAAACGACTTCACAGGAATAGCTACAGCTTCAAATTTGTATGCATCTTTCTTAGTACTTTGGCTATTACTTTTCGACACGACTGTAGACTAGCAATTTTCATTTCTTATATTTTACCTCCGTCTTGTAAGTACGTTGTTAAATATATATTTTTAGGATGGATGTTACGTTATCGATACAAAATTATATTAGTAATTATTGAACGTAAATTATTTTCATGATAAAAATTATTTGCTTTAAACATATAAAATTTAAATGAATATAGTTCCTTTATAGTCATATATTCGCTGGATTGAAATATATTGGTTATGTACTGATGTTTACAATTTTTTGATGTAATCATCATTACAGAAAACTTTCGATGGATTAGGCAGGAAATTCTGAGAAGTCAACTGAAAGACTAAATCTAAATTGTGAAATCAAATTTAATATTCGTGCAATCAAGTGATAATGAATTAAATAGGAAAATCAATATTACGAACATTATAAAACCAATTTAGAGTGAATATTATATAGTTATTATTTTATATAGCGATTGATATAAAATTCGTTGAATAATAAAATAAATGAAACGAGAGGAAATTTATCTATTTCCACGTGTATTAGTATGTTGATATATTCATTATTATACAGAGGCTAAATATTTAAACATGTCCTTTCAATTTTTGCACTTTTTTTCTCCTTATGGTCTGATTTTTTAAAATACGTATGTCATAAATTATATCAATAATAATTAGAGCATTATTTCTAACATTCGGCCTTGTTGAATTATTTATATAACATATAATTATGTTTGTTAAAAAGTATAAATATTTCATACAACTAGTACAAAATATACTATACAATAAACAGAATATAAGAAAATTTATTTTGATATATGACAATGCTTAAAAATCCATAAATAAAAATCTTCATTAATATACGATGTCTGGTGCCTGGTTAAAAGCAAAGTAAGATATTTATTTTACATTTGATTTGCATTTGAAAACTGCTTACTTCCTTCAAACTATTTGGAAATCAGTAAGGAGTATTAATCTACAAGTCTGTACGTTTCGGAAGGATACTTCGAGTAGAATGTCAAATATTACTTTTACCTGAGAGGCATACCTGCTAAGCAAGGGTTTAAAAAAGTGTCTTACAGTATACATTTGTATTCCAATATTTTCTTACTCTTAATTTAGAATATTTTATCGGGATTTTGTCAGAACACGGTTTTACATTTTTCACGAATAGAATATGTATACATTTATAAAAACAAATATATGTCGGGTTAACATTATGATTAGAGTTAGGGGCGTGTAATGAATATTCTCTGGAATTAACCATCGCTGTTACGCAATAGAGAAGGTATCTACTAGTACAAATATGTTCATTACAGAATTTGACAAGTAACCGTGGTAACTAGACTCTCTCGATACTAATGGCAACGATCCTAGGCTCAATAACGAATCCGCGGTCAACGGGACAACGAATATACAGTGCTGGACAAAAGTATTGGCACAGCAAGATTGTTATGATACAAATGCTTATAACTATTAAACAAATTGATTTAAACAAAAAACTTTTTGACGTATTTATTTATTATCTATCCTAGTTTATTACATAACAAGAGCAACAATATAAATAAAATAATACGCAAAATAATAACAAAAATATATTTTTTGAACATTTTATGGGTGGACAAAAGTATTGGCACAGCATGGAACAAACAATGTATCGTCGCCGTTTTCAACGATTTCCGATCGTCATTTGGAAGTAGCGAAGGGAAATCCCCCGTTAGTCTTTTATTATAACACTCGATCAGTGAAACTGGAGACTTCAGTTATTAAACAACAAAAAACCAAGAAAGAGTAATAATGTCTAGAAAAACGAAAGAAACCACAATTGAAGAAAGAAAAATAATATTAAATTTATATAAGATGAATAAATCTTACAACGAAATTGCACAAATCATAAACAGAAGTCGTTTTACTGTGCGTTCAGTCATAAAACGCTTTAAAAGTGAAGAAAATCTAGAGAATCAAATTAGGAGTGGTCGCCCTTCTAAGGTAACAATTCGAGAAAAAAGGAAAATCGTAAATATTGTAAAGAAGGATCCAAAAACTAATTCGACTGAAATTGCTTCGATGTTAAAAGCTGAGTGTGAAAAAGAAGTAAGTACCAAAACTGTACGTAGGGTATTGAAGGATGCCGGTTATTCTGCCCGTGCAGCACGAAGAAAGCCCTACATCAGTAAAATAAACCAAAAGAAAAGAGTGGAATTCGCGAAAGAGTTTGTTACGAAAGATACTGATTTTTGGGAAAAGATCATGTTTTCAGATGAAAGTAAGTTTAATATTTTTAAATCTGACGGCAGAATATTAGTATGGCGAAAACCCAACACAGAGATGGACGAACTGAATCTGCAAGCCACCATGAAACATGGGGGTGGTGGTTTAATGGTGTGGGGATGTATGGCATCATCGGGTGTAGGAGAACTTATATTCATTGATGAGATAATGGATGAATATGTATATTTAAATATACTCAAGCAAAATCTTTTGAAAAGTACTCAAAAATTAAACCTCCCCAGGGATTTCTATTTTCAGCAGGATCGAGATCCTAAACATATGGCGTATATTGTTCGTCAGTGGATAATATATAATACTGCCCACACATTAAACACACCACCTCAAAGTCCCGATATGAATCCCATTGAGCACGTGTGGAACGAATTGGAAAAAAGAATTAGGAAACATAATATCACAAGCAAGTCTGAACTGAAGAAAGTTCTTCTGCAGGAATGGAGCAATATTGTACCTGAATTCACTAAAAAATTAGTCCACTCGATGCCCAGAAGATTAAAGGAAGTCCTTAAAAGAAAAGGACTGCCAACAAAATATTAGAAGTTTATTATGTAATTAGTTATAAGCGTAAATATTCTACTGTGCCAATAGTTTTGTCCACCCATAAAATGTTCAAAAAATATATTTTTGTTATTATTTTGCGTATTATTTTATTTATATTGTTGCTCTTGTTATGTAATAAACTAGAATAGATAATAAATAAATACGTCAAAAAGTTTTTTGTTTAAATCAATTTGTTTAGTAGTTATAAGCATTTCTATCATAACAATCATGCTGTGCCAATACTTTTGTCCAGCACTGTATCTTCTTCAAAGCTCTAAGTCAGACTCTTTACTAAAACGTGAAATATCCACTCATCGCAAAGACGCCGTTCCACTCGCGGACGAGATCATACGAGAATGTGTCTCTCCGTCACCGTGATGCTGCAGAGGAAAACTAAGATGGGGTGTGTCTCAGGGCACGAGATCATCGGATTCGTCGAGGGCAACCCTCGCCCAGAAAGTGAGGGAAATGGACGTTGCTGTTAATTGGCTAATTTCTGTATTGGTGGTCTGAGAGAGATGCCGGCCGTTCTTGAGAGAAAGTTGCTGGCGGGATGCGTCCCACGTGTGAAAGCCCGATCTCCGGCATCCTCGCGTCCAAAGTGGCAGAAAAGACTGTTTGTTCGTTTTAAGGACCTTGGTACCCAAATCCTCTGATTTATAGCGAGTCCTCGAACTAGCTGCAGAGATGCGTTGACATCTGGTAACCATCGTGCCCGAAGGATAGAGTCTCTGTCTGGACAAAGTGTTTATCCCGTGACCGCGGCTACGCTCGGCGTTTTCCATCTGGCGCCTCGAACCCAAGCTCATTGTCTCGACTTTTCCTAAGAATTCTAACGGGGAGGCCCGATGTCCTTTCATCTCTGACATATATACATATATATATATGTCGGATTTGGACTGGAATCTTGGGCGCGCGACAACTCCTCACGTGGATCAGCCATCGTTCCACAAAGCCGAGTTTATATTTACACGTATATACAAGACTATCACTAAGCTTAACAACTAATAAGACTAATAAATAATAAGTTTGATTAATAATAAAGGTAATGAATACTAAATTGTACGAATAATGAGATTAACAGATAACAAGTTTAATGAATACTGTTAACAATGTTTTTTTTGAGTTCAACGAATCCACGGTCAACGGGATAACTCTTTTCTAAGCGCAATCACGATTGTCGAAATGCTCGATGTGTCACTCTCCAAGGCAATCGCACGAATGCCCACGTCGTGGAGATTTTTCTCGCTGTACGATTGCATTTGTTTTCTGTACCCGTTTGGAAGCATCGAGAAAGTTCCAAACGCCGTTGCTAGGCAGTGTCTGCCTGGAGTTTGATTCTTAATACAATGTATGTCCCATCGTATCGGCACCTCCGAGGCAACATCACGCGTGGCTGGGCCCACTCTCGAGGCCGCATGCCACCACAACTACATTTCTCGGAAAACCCATACAACCACTCCATACCTCCGTTAGACAAAACGTCCGTCCCGCGACCGTGGCTACGTTCGGCGACCAATTGTCACCTCGAACCCAATCTGGCTATCACGAATCTCGAGCAATTACAGCTATGATAAAATCTAGGCTAGAGTACTAGAGGACATTCCCAAAATTTCCAAGAATAGGCTTCGGCTTTCCTTTCATCTCCAACATATATATATATATATATATATATATATATATATATATATATATATATATATATATATATATATATATATATATGTCGGATTAGCATTAAGATTAGGATTAGGGGCGCGAAATGAATGTTCTCTTGAATTAGCCACCGAGGTTACATAATAGAGAAAGTATATACCGGTACGGATATAATCAGTACAGAATTTGACAAGTAGCCGTGGTAACTAGATGCTCGAGATACTAATGACAATGATCCTAAGTTCAATAACGAATTCACGGTCAACGGGATAGTAGTCACGTCTCTCCAGAGTCAAAGTTAGACTAATCGTCAATTAAGGTATTCGCTGATCGCAAACGTTATACTCGCTTAATGACATCGCACAAGAATGTCTCTCCGTCATCGTGATGCTGCCGAAGAAAACTATGATGGGGTGTGTCCCAGGACACGAGATCATCGGATTCGTCGAGGACAATCCTCGTTCAAAAAGTGAGGGAAATGAACGTCGCCGTTAATTGGCTAATCTCCATGTTGGTGGTTAGAAAAGGATGCTAGCCGCCCTTGAGAGAAAGTTGGTAATGGGGAGCGTCGTTCGTGAGGAAAAGCAGATTTCCCCTATCTTCCATAGCGGGTGATAGATTTGGGAACTGTTAGGATAAAGACTGTTTGATCGTTTGGAGGACCTTAGTTAACTAAATGTCCTGTGAAGATGCATCGACATCTGGCAATCGTCTTGCCCGAAGAATAGGGTCTGTGTGTGGCAAGCCACGGGGCAGAGGCCGTTGGAATGCACTGTAGAGCAATGGTACTATTATCTTTTCTTAAGGAGGGCTAAGTAATTCTATACTTCCGCTAGACAAAATATCCATCCCGTGACCGCGGCTACGTTCGGCGACTAGTTGTCGCCTTGAACCCAAGCTCATTGTCTCGGCTTTTCCTACGAATTCCAACGGGGAGGCCCGATGTCTTTTCATCTCCGACATATATATATATATATGTCGGAGTAGGACTAGGATTAGGGTTGTGGGCGTCAAATGAACCTGCACTTGGATCAGACATTGGTACGGTACAACGCAAGTGTAGTCTATTACAACAATGGATTTGGTACAAGGTTAACAATTGTTCACGGTGATCAGACGCTCGCGACGCTACTGACAATGGTCTCGGGTTCGATAACGAATCCGCGATCAACGGGATGACAAACACAATATTGGACTTAGTACACTTGTTCCCTGTACTAGTAAAACTTCTCGAACTGCACTGACTCCACTGAATCAAACTATACTGGATATTGAATACTCAATACTGCATACTCAATACTGCATACTCAATACTGCCCACAGTCAAAGTGGAACTGCCCTTATATACCCCTCTCCATATTCCTCAGGTCAATCCCTGTTGTAAGGAGAGTTATTTAATTACTTCATACCTCTCTTAGGTACACGTCCCTCCCGTGACCGCGGCTACGTTCAGTGACTCATTATGTCACCTCGAGCCCAATCCCACTGTCACAAATCTCGGATAGTCCTATTCGATTTAGCTCATGAACAGCTATTTCTCGGTTTTATTGTTTAAGTACGGCCGTAATAAAAAGTCTGGACTAAAGTATTTGGGGCCATCCCAAACATTCCGAGACAAAGGCTCCGACGTCCTTTCATCTCCGACATATATATATATTTTCTTTTAATATTAAATTTATTTTCTTAGAACTCTAATGGAAATTACTGACTATTAGAAAGAAATATTAGAGGAAAAGAATCGATTGTTGTGTTTAAGGATTAATTGGAAATATAACAAAATAAAATATTCCTTTTGCTCTGAATAGTGCTATTACAATATTTACTTCCATGATCGAAGCATGTGTATAACTATACTAAGTTTTTAATATATGATCTGCTTTGGAATTCATTATATAGATGGCTTTTAATAAAAATTGTTGGTTACTAAATGAATAGAAAATATTAATTTGTCATATATGAAATGTCCAATTTCACAATTACAAAATCATTCAGAAGTCATTTGGAGATTAAAAGCTTTGTTAAGTAGTATTTACTAAATGTTAATTTAAAGTTTCATGCAGTACAAAGTAGTGCAATCGGTATTTTGCTAATTATATGGCTTCGACTTATATGAATTCGAGTGTATATTTGATAAGATCTTAAACTTCGATTTAATATAGTAAAGTTTTTATACATTTGTAACATTAATGCAAGATTCTGAAAAGCATCTTCAAGAAAAGAGACGAAGAGACATGATATAGACATGAAAAATTTATATTGAGACCGACAAATACAAAGAATAAACCAAAAACGATCAACAATGATCAACACAAAATTTCGATCATTGCAATTCTAAATAATTAAGATTTTGATTAATATTATTTTCAAGAAAGCTACAAACATTGAAAGTATTATTAAGAATTTAATCGATTCTACTACGATTAAATAAGTGATTAAATAAAACATGGAATTATTGCATCAAAATGGTCTTATTAACTTTTCATTGTTTTCAAGTTATGAAACAAGTCCAAGTTTGTTGTATAATCTGTGACAGATATATAGATCTCTGAATATTATTTATTACATTTGGTTTGGAGAACTTCATGGCTTAGAGTGAAGGATATTAAGTTTCTTACGATCTGAAGGTATTTTAATGCCACCATAAACATTTGATGTCACGAAAGCGAAATGAAATAAGAGAACTTAATCAATAAACGTCTCAGTGAAAAATATACGAATGTGCATTTTCTACTAAAAGCTTTTTATATTTGCACCAATACTAACCGTTCTAATGTATTTTTCAATAAATTGCTACGCTAATATAAAGTTTTTCGATAGGATGATACCCTTTGGTCACATATATACATATATGAAAACCACCGAAGTAAAATTAAAGTGCAAAGTTTTATCACATTGCATACGGATTGGTTTACAGGTTTCTTACACTGTTTCTGCACTGGATAAATTTAGGCTATTTTTCTGTATAAAATATGAATTGAAGTATTTTAAGAATTTATTGATTGACAGATATTAATTCATAATGGTATTAAAAGTTACTGACTTATATTCATTTTTTAGAAGAGAAATATTGTAATTCGTGGATTATAACGTATGTCGTTTTTATCGAAGAATATGAAACATGCCCATGTGAATTATAATAATTTGTAAAGGTGGGCACTTATTTCACGTCAATAATAGTGTATTTTCGTCCAGTCGCGGGGAGACGCGATCGTGTTGAAGCGCGTCAACGGGAGTCGTAAATTCCCGTTATGATTATATCAATCGACAGCACGAACAGGTCGATCCCCTTATTTCTTGTGGGATAATAGGGGTGTTTGTCGTGGAATAAAACTGTAGTCTACAGTTCTATAATATGTATATTTTCAACAACTTACTACGCTTGAGGTTCCGTCGTGTCGTAAGATATAATGGATGTAAACGATTATTAGTTGTGTACTTGATAGATGAGTCTTATTAATAGAAAGTAGATGAATATAATGTCACGTAGATCGTAGTGAAGACTAAGTTTGAAGCAATAATAGATGACGACGTCGCGATTGAAAGAACTAGATTTGATTAATCTAAATGTGTAGCAATAGTTGATGACTGCCCCGAGAATGAAAGAACATCAGAATTGATCGATCTAAGTTTAAGACACTTGAATTGACTACACGAGGATTAGGAGAACAGTAGATGACTGCTCTAAGGGTTAGACACGAGTTTTTTTTTTTTTATTTATTAAAATTTACAATCAATTCTCGCATTGAGAATTTTCAGTGATTTTTTTCTGGCGTGGCACTGTGACATGGCTAATCATTTATAATAAGTTACTACTTATTATAGATATGTATAATTTATAAGTAAAGTATTATGAATACGTAAATATTACATAATATAAATATCTAATTAAATCCAAAGCTTAGGTCTAACGGGCAGTGTCTCTTCAGCCTGCGGATTTGGTTCGACGTATCGAGTAATCCAGTAATTAGGGGGTTTCGATGTTTGTTGACTCTTTTATTATATCTGGTGCTATATTTAGCTATTTTCTCTTTGACTGTACGTATCTGTCGCGATGTATTACTTCGTTGGTGACATACCAGGGTGCATTCAATATGGATCTTAGCGTTTTCGATTGGAAGCGTTGAAGTATTTCAATGTTGGAATTGCTTGCTGTTCCCCATAGTTGGATTCCATAGGTCCAGACAGGTTTCATTACGGTTTTATAGAGGGTAATTTTGTTTTGTGTGCTTAGGTTGGAGCGTCGGCCAGTGAGCCAATAAAGTTTTTTAAGTTTGTCCTTGAGTTGCTTCGTTTTGCTGTGATGTGATTTTTCCAAGTTAATTTCCTGTCCAGTGTCATGCCCAGGTATCTGACTGTGTCTTTGCTAGGAATTGTTGTATTGTTGATGGTGACCTGGGGGGCAGGTTTGTTTTCGGAGCGTGAAGGTTACATGTGTGGATTTTTTTTTCCTTAATTTTGAATCCCCATTTATGAAACCACTTTTCCATAGAGTCGAGACATCGCTGGAGAGTAGATGAAGCAATTGTCGGGTCAGCGTTGGAAGCTAGTAGCGCTGTGTCGTCAGCAAATGTTGTTATTGTTATCTCTGTCGATATAGGTAAATCGGCAGTGTAGATGGAGAACAGCAGGGGTCCGAGGACACTACCTTGGGGTATGCCAGCTTCTATTGGGAATGTTGTGGTAATGGTGTCTAAGTATTTAACCATGAATTGTCTATTGGTTAGGTAGGACTTTAGGATGGAGTAATAGGTGTGTGGTAGGATTTTTTTAAGTTTGTATACTATCCCTTCATGCCAAACTTTGTCGAATGCCTGTTGAATGTCTAAGAATACCGCTGAGCAATATTTTTTCTTTTCAAGGTTTTGGCTGATAATGTGTGTTATGTGATGGATTTGCTCTACTGTTGAATGTTGTTTCCGAAAACCGAATTGACGATCTGGGAGTGTTTTCAAATCCTCTAGGAGTGAAAAAAGTCGATTCGTTAACATCTTCTCAAATAGCTTTGACAGGGTAGGCAGGAGACTAATTGGGCGATAGGAGCTAGTTTCATATATTGGTTTTCCGGGTTTAGGTATGAGAGCAATCAGTGAAATTTTCCATGCCTTAGGAAAGTATTCAAGGCGAAGAATTGCGTTAAAAATCGATGTGATGAGTGCAATCCCTTTTATGGGAAGTTCCCTGATTGCTTTATTGCATATTAGGTCATGCCCCGCTGCTTTCTTGGGATTTAGGCGACTGATTGATTCTATAATCTCTGCAGAAGTGAAGAGTACAATAGGAGAAGACATTTGGAAGGGAGAGTGCAGGTATTCAGTAATATCCGCGGCAGTTTTGGAAGAATGGGGTTTGAATACGTTAGACAAGTAATTAGCAAATAGGTTGGCTTTTTCTATAGGGCTACATGCCCATTCACCTTGCGGACGGCGGATTGGCGGGATTATTTGCGGGGGGGGGGGGGGCATGAGTTTCCTGGAAGCCTCCCATAGTGAGTAGTTGGAGTCAGCTGTGGGGGACAAATTGGCGAGATATTTCTGAAAACAGTCATTCTTGTAATTTTTTATGAGTTTGGTTCACTTTCTAGTTGCGTTGTTTAATTTGCGTTTGTCATCTGGGGTTCTAAGGGTCTGCCATACTCTTCTTAGTCTACGTTTTTCTGTTATTTTTTTTTTTTTTTTTAATATGTAATGGGGATATTCACGTTTGCTGATAGAAGTCTTAGTAGGTGTGGAGGAGGGGATAGCGTTTATTATGCTCATATTTAAGTATTTCGTGGCTGCTTCGATATCTTCATTGGTTTTTAGTGGAAGTAAGTCTGAAGTTGAGTGATTAAAGACTTCTCTAAAGAGCTGCCAGTTGGTGAGTTGGTTATGAATAAAGCCATTAGGTGTATTCTCGATAATTGTTGAACTGACTGTTGCTATCACGGGGGTATGATCAGAAGAGAGATCCGCCGAGGAGTTGATTTGGACGTATCTTGACGAGATATTTTTCGTTATGAAGAAGTCAAGTATGTCGGGAATTTTTTTAGTGTCAGTGGGGCAGTAAGTGGGTTCATATGCGGTGAGGTAGTTGAGATTGTTAGTGATTATGATATATAAGAGATTTTTTCCTCTTACTGTGACCAGTCTGCTGCCCCACTGGGTATGTTTGGCGTTATAGCCTCTTCCAGCTATGAATCTATTGCCCAGAGCGTCAAGGAAGTTATCAAAGTCTTCTTTGGCGATGGAGTGTCTGGGAGGGCAATATACTGCTGAAGTGTTGATTGTACCAAGGCAATCTTCTATTGCTACGTTTGTTGCTTGGAGGTAGTCTTTCTGGAATGATGGAAGTTCGTAATGCTTAATACTGGAATTGATAATGATTCCTGTGCCGCCGTGGGCCTTTCCACTGCGATGTTGGGTATGGTATAAGTTATAACCATTTATTTTCAGATAATTTTTGTTGGTGAAGTGGGTTTCAGATACGAGCATTACGTCGATTTGCTGTTGTTTTAGGAAGAGTTCTAGTTTGATTTTGTGTTGAGCTAGACCATTGGCATTCCAAAGAGATATGCGTATTGGTTTTATTTTGCGTCGGGGCGTATTATTTTATCCATGATGAGTGTTAATAGTGACAGCAAGTTATTTATTTATTCAGATTGTTTTTCTATTAATTTTTCAAGTTTAGAGACGTTATCTGTGTTTTGTGGATTGGGGACACTATTTTGAGAATGGTCCCTATGGATATTCGGATTATTTTGATTTCCTTGTACTGCTTGGGCATAGGAGATAGAAGTGGTAGTGCATTTAGGAGGACTGGGTATTTGATTGGCTGTATCTTTGGCTCTGAGTTTAGGATACTTATTAATATATAGGGTTTTGTAGGCTGAGCAGCCTCTGTAGTTAACAGGATGGTCACCTTGACAGTGGATGCACTTCGCTGGGGTTTCTGGTGATTTAGTACACTGGTCAGTCGAGTGTGTACCTGCACATTTAACGCAGCGGAAGTTATGGTTGCAGTATTTCTGCGTGTGACCATACCTTTGGCACCTTTTACATTGCACTATCTCTTTTTTTATTAGCGGAGGTTCGATTTTAAATACCGAGTTCATTAGTCGCTTTATGTTGTATATTTGTTTGTTTTTGGGTTTTTGTTTTAAGTCGTTAAAGAAAAGAGATAACGGGTTTTTTGAGATCCTGTGTCTTATGTTACTGATGTTAATTACTTCGTGTCCAAGTTTAAGGAGTTCGAATTTAAGTTCATCTACGTTAGCTGAGTAATGGACGTTACGTAGTACCACACGGAAAGGTCTTTCTTGTTTCAGTTGATATGTGTGGAAGTTAGCGTTCAGGGTTTTTACTAATTCTGTTAGTTTCCTGTAGTAGTCTGGATTGGCCGGTAGGTTTTTAACCTGATTATTATTAATTTTTAGCGTGTAGTCCTCTTTGTTAATGTCTTTCTCGATGGACTTTATCATTGGTTGAATGTCGATAACATCATCAATGAATATTGGTGGGGGAGGAGGGTCTTTTGAGTGTGTTGATTTTTTGGCGTTTCAATTACGTATATAGAATCGTCTGTAGATTTTAATATTGAAAATCTATTGACAGTAATTACATGGTTTGTTGATTTAAGCTAGTGTTTGATTTTGCTTTGACTGGTTCTCGCTTACGTTTTTTCGTGATATTAAAGTCGTTATTGTCCTTCTGCCACGGGGGAGGTAGAGCGGTGAGGTTATAGTTTTGTTCAAGAGAGCTTGGTTGCGATTCTTGAGTCACCATCGAGCTAGTTAGTTCAATTGAAATAACTAGTCGAGAGGCTGTAATTCGGGACAGAGATTGGGAGCGTTTGAACTTCCACTAGTAAGTTAAGAAAACACTTGGTTAAGTCTGTTTCGATGCACTTTAGACGGATGGGCGTCACGTGTTGTATTGGGAACTTCACAGAGCACTAGACACACGTCTGTACGCTTCGGCACTCGACAGCGAACTATGAGTAATAGATAGTAAAGTATTATTGATAAATGTTACGACTACAATTTTTATAAAAAATTCTACACTAACATTTAAGATACTTTTAATTTTATTGAAATATGATAATTAAACAAAATATAAATATTCCTACACTCATTAAACCAAAATAAAATGTGAACAATTATATTTAACATAAGCTACTCAAAATTCTCAACAGATGAATTAATTGGGTGACATTTATGAATAATAAATCTGTTTGTTTATTTATTACCATAGATTTACCATTATAGTCTGTTGATATCTTCGATATGTGTGGTTCTGAACGGTGAACACTTCAACGTTTATTGTATCATAAGACCATAAATCAGCTACTCTTTATCGGCAAACTTTATGGCACATCTCTGTAAAAGTAACTATAACACGATCTTGGACTTTACCTATCCGATCAACTGTAATCTTCAAAGGTTAATAGCATTCAACGTTTATCATTGAGGTATGTTATTTCACTGTTTCTTCCTCCGCCACTCCGCCCCTCTCGTTCATTCACTCTTTTATTGATATTCATTTATGCAAATTTCATAACAGTATTATTATTAGAAAATGATTTGTATTCAATTTATTTTAAACAGGATAGCAAGCTGACATATATTGCAATATAAAGAAATCTGTTTTAATTTAATTTCAATACGTCTTTCATTAATTTACAAAATATTATTCAAAATAATGTGATGTAATATTTCTTTAAAACTTGTAGCAAAGTGAATTATCATTTCGTTTATTCGGTTTTTAAGAAAATGTAATCTAACAAATTTAAGAAAATAAAGTATTTTGTTTTGCAGTAAACAATAATTTCTCCATGCAAATTGAAATTATCTCAATATCAGGAATGGGAAAAATGTTATATCACATCATTAATACATTAATTTTTATAATATCTACTCAAGAGCGAAAAGTACAATGAAATATTCTTACAATCGATAATCAATAATATTAAGTTTTTCTACATCTTCCACAGGTTTCAATCAGAGATTTCTAATCACGTATAATATTAATTTTTGTTCCGTGATTATATCATTTATATTATATACATATGTATGTTGTATGTTCCTAATATATATTAATAGGGATATGTATAAATAACACATAAATATATCTATATATTTATAAAACAAATAAATAGCATAATACATGCTATATACAATATAAATAATATAATATATAACACATACTATTTATGTTGTTATATAGTATATAATATATATTTACATATAATTCACGTGTCATTTATAGGTTTTTATATATAAATGATAATATAACTAATATTCAAGTAATGCAATAAATGTTGTCAGGAGTTTATATAAATCCTTTTTTGATAATATCTATCTATTACTAGGAAGTATCTTTTTGGCGAAAAAAACAAAATACCGAATGACCAAACGAAAATTGAATATTTCAATGTCGCTTACAATCCAAGACAACTGAAAAATTCAATTATAACAGCGATAATGAAAGAATCTGCTAATATATTTATCGAGTTGACGTTAGTTATCATCTTTACTAGCGAGTTTGTGTCTGTGACCAAATGAAAAAATGAATGAAAATATTTCAGGCGTCGCCATATGGCAGATTCGATTATGAAAGTTTTTATTTGAGTGACTGTATCCGATTTAGTTGATATTTTAAGGAATTACTCTGGCCACTCAAGTCATTTAAAATCTGCTGGCACGCTCTTGGGAGAATTTATGCGATAAAATATGCTATTTGAGTCTTTCAGCGATTCTATAATGACGATAACGTATAAATTAAAAATCTTATTAAGATATATAGTTATATTTATATCAAAATGATATGTTTTTTCAATAACATTTTTTAGTCTCTTTTAATAATTTTCATTACAGTCATTGTATGTAAAATATGTAAAATATGAAAATATCATCCAATAAAAACGTTATCTTCTAATTTACTCTCCATATGATCTATATTCTGTTAAACTTCGTAGTAATTTGTGTGATTCATATGAGTCCAAGTATATGATTATTTTATAATTTAATATAGTATATAAAATAAGAATAACACAAAGACATATAAATTAACAAAATAAATGATATCAATAATAAATAACAATAAATAATTAAAATGGAAAATTAAGACTTCTCTTTAGTTATTATATGTATTTCGCAATTGACAAATTGTTTTTCAGCCTATACCTACACATCTCACTCCGTTCCTCATATTCTCCTTTACCAACTCAATCTCTTTACACTGCATCAGTCATAAAAAGCACGGAAAGTGATCTCCAACCGTAATATCGAATCAATCTCTAAAACGTCAAATCCCATATCATGCATAGTACATCAATTCACCTTTTAAACGTACAATTTTTTCCTCAATTCATTTTCTCCCAAAATAAAATTAAAAAGAAAGCTAAACATAAGAATACAAAACGCGATAGCGGTAAAGCAACGTGAATTTTCTATTCGGTCATGCAGAATTTATCGTCGAAGTCAAGAGGTGAAAGGGGAAAACGATTCCTGAAAACGATTTTGTGATGGAAAGACAGAGAAGGGCGCAGACTTGGGGACAAGGGTAAAAGCCTTTTACGTTAATACAAGCGTCCAACTTGCATGTGCCACGCATTTCATGTTCATCGATCTCCGGTGCTGACTCGAGGGACGATGGGAAAATGTCACGATCGAAGCGGGAAACAGGCGAGATTATACCGAGACATGAGATTTCTGTGAAATAAAACGTGGTGACGAGCGAGAAAATTGGTTTCGGTATACTTTCCAAACCCTTATTTTTTTTGTGATAAGTGAGCTTTTATTCTCTTAGAGGACAAGTTTTTCTTACCATGAAAATTCTATTGAGATGGAATTGCGTTGAGTTAGCGCGCGTTGTTGAGGCAGCAACCGGGAAACTTAACAACGTGTCTTCGCCTGGATTTGATTTAATGAAGTAGAAGTATGGTTGGTGAGGGAGATGTTGAGAAAATTTGCAAATTTAATCGGACGTTAGGGCAATGTATAATATATGTATATAGCTGAAATTGCCGCAGATAGGGATATGTTGTTTTTTAAAGAACCAGTTGGGAGGAAAGGAGTCATTGGTGGATTCTACATATTTTAATTTGATATGATACACGAAAATAATTGAACATATAATATTAGAATTATTAAAATATTAGAAATATTGTGAAATAACATTTTTGAGAATTTGAATGATTTGTTGTAAAATACATATGTAAGTACTTCCATTTTTTTCTTGCATTATATTTTTTTATATTTCATTAATTTCAGTTCTTTTGGTTTATACTTCAATCGTTGGTACCTTTAACGTTAATATTTAATTAGCGATATTGGCAAAATATAATTTCAATTTTTTTCCGGATATTAACATTGCAATAGTTATTTGATTATATATTTCTATAAACAAATGGTAACTATAGACCAATTTGTGAAATGAAAATATGTTCTTTATGTATGAAATTTTGGGTTTGAATTCACTATGTAGAATTTCTAATGTTAACTATTATATTTTCGCTTATTTATGTATTTATATGTGATAATTGTACATTATTCAGCTAGTATTTGTTAATAAGTTTACGTTTAAACCGAAAATTATCTATTTTAATTCATGGCATAAATTGTTTATTCCAAACATATCAAACGTAGTTAAACGTATTAATCATATTTGGACATATTTAAAACACATATTTAAAGCATCTGAATTTATTTAAACGTATTTAAACATGTTAATCGAAAAAATATATTGAATATATATTTTTGGGCAACGAAATATATTGGAAGAATTTTTAGGTAAAACATATAAATATTCGATCAAAGAATGTGCAAAATTGATATTTAAAGCACTTCTAATCGCTAGATTACACGATTTTTATCAAAGAAAAGCAATAAATTAATAGTAAAAATAAAAAATGATCTGAAAACCATTTTTTATTAATTGACAAAAGTTCGTAATAAATAATCTTCTAATCTCACCATTTATCCAGCTGAACATACCGATTGTCAAAAGCAGTATGAACTTATTTAATAAGCTAGTGAACAAGCTTGTTGAGATTTTTATTATAATATTGATTATATGTGTACATGAATATTCAAAAGGATTCACATGCTTGCTTATTCTTGACACGAGATAATCTAATCACAAAATTATGAATAAAAGAATAAGGTTATCACGTATCTTTTTATACGCTGAAATATTCTAATGATAAAATTTATTTTTGAAAACTAATTCGTATTAAAAATCGGTATATATATTTGACAAAGCTTGTGAAACTATTTTATTGCTTAAAAAAAATTTGTAAATGTATATGTAATTTGTATATGTAATATATATATAGTAATTAGATAAAAAAAAGTTCTTCTAAGCTGACATAAGCACTACTAACACTATCTCAAGCAGTGATACTTAAAATTGAGATGATCATTAAAAAAGATAATCTAAATTTTTTAATATAACATTACAAAATGATAATAAATAATACTTCTACTTATTAATTTGCCATTAATGTGCCATTAATTTGTACATTCACAAAGTCCTAAATAATAAAGGTAATGACTCTGAGAAATATCAATAGGTTTCTTTATCATTTTTTAAGTGTATCTTATTTTTTTATAAACGTACTAACTTTTATCAACATGGTCGTAGCTTTAGGTAATTTTATGTCAGTCTTTTGTATGTCGCTAAAACATTCAGGACCATTGTGACATTCGGACTAGCGGACTAGCGATACCCAATAATTACATGATTTCAAGTTACTATACATCGTTGCACACCTGCATATCCTTCTTCGTACTTTCATTGGACAGGCACAGTCTAAGTACATGCCATAAATTATCCCAGGTTGGAAAGTCTCTGGCTAACTGACCTTTTTTTTTTTTTTTTTTTTTTATACGCGAGGAAATCCTCATGGACACCCGGCCGCCCTCTGGGAGGCGGCGGCGGGTAGTGTCGGACTCTTACCGACTAAAACCCCACGATGGTCGCCGTGACGGTTCTCGGGAGCGTCCCGTTTCCTGTCTCGAAGCTCTCGGTCCAGGGCGCTCCCTCGTCGCTCCCCCGCGAGATTTTTCGCAGGGGACATCCTCTTCTTTTTCTTCTTGGCAGCCGGCGGGTGACCACCAGCCCCCCGGCGCCGGCGTTCCGTGGGCCGTCGTGCAATTCCGGGGAGGGACCCAGACCCTCCCCGGCTTGACGGCCTGTTTTTCCCTTCGGACGAACGCGCGCGCGCTATTCTACGACGGCGGCGTCGGTGGTGGCGCCGCGGTCGCGCGGCTGGCTAACTGACCTAGGCAATACCTAATTAGGTATTCATGCACTTCATCCTTTCACCGATGTCGAGTTATTACAATTCGTACGCTTTGTAACAAACATTTTTTAAATTTCTGTTTTCATTTACTTTTATCATAAAAGTGTCTAAAATATATTGTTTAATGTTTGAAATAATGATTTATTAAGAAATATTGATAAAAGAAGAGTGCCGACATACACTACTATTATTTATAAATATTAGGACATCATAATGTAGATCAACAAAGGAATGATCAATCAATTAGAGTTGTGTGTTTATGTTTATGCAAAATGAGAAATATTACGATTTGGAATGCATAATAAAAAATTTCCAATTTTCCAATTTAGACCTCACAATTTGTTAGGAAATTCATGGAATCTGCAGAAATTTGAATCTAATTCGTGGAATCATTTACAGAATGTGTGGAACTGCTGCATAACAGATACAATGAAATAAAAAATCTAATAATATATTTCGGAGATGAAAGGACATCGGAGCCTTTCTTTCGGAATATTTGGGAAAGTCTCAAATACTTTAGTCCAGACTTTTTATTATAGCCGTACTTAAACAATAAAACTGAGAAATAGCTGTTCATGAGCTAATTCAATTATGATTATCCGAGATTTATGACAGTGGGCTTGGGGTTGAAGTGACATAATGGGTCACTGAACGTAGCTACGGTCACGGGAGGGACGTGTACCTAACAGAGGTATAAAGTAATTAAATAACTCTCCTTAAAACAGGGATTGACATGAGGAATGCGGAGAGGGGTATATAAGGGCAGTTCTACTTGGACTGAGGCTCAATCCGATAAGTTCGACTAATACAGGGAACACGTGTGTCAAGATCATTATTGCCTTTATCATCCCGCTGACCGTGGATTCGTTATTGAGTCTAAGATCATTGCCATTCACATTCCGAGTATTTAGTTACCATGGTTACTTGTTAAATTCCGTCACAATCATAATTGGACTAATAAATATCTTCACTCGTGCATAACAACAATGTCTAATCCAAAAAAAGATTCGTTACACGCCCCGTTTTCCACGGACAATCCGACATATAAATGCCAATACTAGTTCGAACAGTGGTTAAGAAACAAATATAAACGAAAAAAGAATTTAATTCTATTATTTATGGGATTCTTATTACAATATAAAATATATGAATAATTCATAATGCAAACGAAATAATAGTAATAAAAGTTCTAATGGCTGCCAAATAATTTTTCAGATTTATTTCCTCTTTCGTAAGTGTCCTGCTACTTATGGATGGGAACGTACATATGTTAAGGTCATCGTCGAATAATTGTTCATTTCGTGATCGAGAAAGCATTTTAGAATAGTCAGTAGTTGTAAGTGTTTCGATTATAACGAATTAGATGTTAGACTTTCGATAATTTCTCGGAAACGAAGTTCTACAGAAGTGACGGCAAGGATTATGAGGATGAAACAAAAATCATAGAAAATAGTTTTGGCCAAAGGCGATTGAAGCAAAGAAGTCAAGTGAAGAGTTAAGCGGCTTGATACTAGTATATGTATCAATCTTATCATTCGAGGGATTTTAAAATAAAAAATATTAATCTCTTCGTAATCTTATGATTGATTACGCATTGATCGTATATATCGATAGGCTGCTTTAGCTGGTATCGGATCGACTCCGGTCAATAACGTTGCAATTGTCTCTGAACATGTTCTTGAATTTTGATTACAAACTTTAATTAAAGATGCAACGCGGTAATCATTTTTAAATTTCAAATATTGGAAATCTGGTTATAGATGCTATAAATTGTTTCATTTATGCAAATGTTAATGCTTCGTTTTACATATTTATAAGTATGTAGCCCATAATCGTAGAGAAAGTTCCAGGGTTGAAGCGCATGTGTTAGCCGCATGGCCTGCGAAAGTCGCCCTCGCTGACGTCACGATGTTAGCGTATCCGGTATCTGGCGCGCCAATCAGCCTCGCGGTAGACGCGTCTGATAACGCTATAGGAGCGGTCCTGCAGCAGCGTGTGAACGATACATGGCAGCCGCTATGATTCGTTACGAAATCCCTGATCCCGCGCAGCGAAAATACAGTGCATATGATCGCGAACTACTTGTGATGTACACCGCGGTTAAACGATTTAGACACGCCGTGGGAGGGAGAAACTTTGCAATTTATACAGACCACAAACCCCTCACGTATGCGTTTAATCAGAACCTCGTTATGTGTTTACCGCGTTACTTTCGATACCTCGATTATATCAGACAGTTTACAACCGACTTCCGATATATCAAAGGTCATGACAACAACGTAGCCGACGCTATAGCTCGCATCGAAGCGATAGGGGAAGACCATCAAACTCTCGCCGCCGTGCAAGAGCACGACACCGAGTTACGCGACATCATCAAATCCCTCACATACGCGTTACAATGAAAAAAGATACACTTTCCTGATCACGGGGTGGAAATATATTGTGACGTATCAGGCGACACCGTACGATCGTATGTACCGAAATTCTCGTGATGTAGCGTATTTAATTTGCTCCACGGACTTTTCATCCTGGAATACGCGCCACGTAAAACCTGGTGACGACATGTTTCGCCTGGCCATCGATAAACAAGGACTATCGAAACTGGTCATATATTCTGTGTCAGCGATGTAAAGTCACCAGGCACGTATCCACACCAGTCGGAACATTCGGAGCATTAACAGGCCGATTCGAACACATACACATAAACATTATCGTGATGTAATATATGCAAGGATACAGACATTGTCTAACGTGTATCGATCGTTTCTCGCGTTAGCCCGAAGCAATCCCCATAGCCGATATGGAAGAGTCAACCGTTGCTTTGGCCCTCCTTTCTACGTAGATAGCTCGTTCCGGCGTAACCTTGAGAATAATATCCGACCAAGGACACTAATTCGAATCAAAAGTATTCGAGGTATTATGCCGGTTACTCGACATCAAGCATTTGCGTACAACGACCTATCATCC
Source organism: Bombus campestris (assembly GCA_905333015.3). NCBI lineage: Eukaryota > Metazoa > Arthropoda > Insecta > Hymenoptera > Apidae > Bombus > Bombus campestris. Next base: position 5,407,221 of record HG995129.1, on the reverse strand, counting down.
CGCGTCTGACAGGATGGTAGAATGATTGCATCTACAACTGAAAGCAGCAATTAAATGTCGCGATACGAGCAACTGGGTAGAGATTTTTCCAATTGTTTTATTGGGCACTCGAACTGCCACCAAGGAGGACCTGAACGCAACGGCTGCCGAAATGGTCTATGGCACCGGAATACGATTATCGGCAAAGTTCTTTTTACCCGCGACTCGGCAAGCGAATTCGAAATACCCCAACCGAGTAAAAGAACAGATCAAAAAGATTAAACTACAACCGATCGCACGACATGACATGAAGAAAATTTTCATCTTCCACGAACTCACGTCATCACCATACATATTCTTGCGTAACGATGCCGTCAGACGCCTCTTACAACCACCTTACAATGGGCCATATAAGATAATACAACGCGGAGATAAAAATTTTACAATAGAAATCAGTAACAAAAACACAACAGTTTCCATAAACCGACAGAAACCCGCTTTTGTAGTACCTGACGGCATCGAGCATCAACAACTTCACGAAAACAGCGCCGACCCCCGCGAAGCGTTAATCCAGTCCGAAACCCAAAACAATCAAAACGATGCCGGGCGGGCAGTTCAAAACTTAGTTACGTCACGTTACGTTAGTGTGTCACATTACGTAGTCCGACCTAAAATGACTCGCACTAGTCATCGAAATAAACACTGTTGAAGTTATACATCGAGTACTTTAATAACGTCCTACACGTCTTCCGCCTCAGGTAATGGTTATTAAAAATCAAGTTTAAAAAAATCACGTTATAATGGTACAGTAATGCCAAATGTATAGGTTATTTATCAAGGCATCGCTTTCTTTTATGATTTTGTAATTATATTATATTCCGTCCGAAATAAGAAAATGCTTGGATACTTTTGAGCAACAGTGTATGTACGTATATTAATTGCGTTTAATCTAACTTGCATTTAACTTACTAAATAGAAATTAGAAATTTATTATTGTTCCAAATCGTTATGTGTTAGAAAGTATGTCAATGCAACGAACATCATTCATCCTTATTCCCCATAGCACTGTTTAATAAAAATAAGAAAAAGAGGTAAATGATGGTGACACTTTCAGAAACACGTACATAAATACGAACACAAAATCAAATGGTAAGTTGCTGCATAATTGCAGAACTGGTTTCAGGCAACCGACGTAATTATTGGTGATTATCCAATGGGATTCTATGATTTAAAAAAGATTGAAATTCCGAAAAAACGAAATTGCTTACGGACAGCAGAAAATTCCACGTCACTCCGATTGAGAAGCGAGGTCTGTACATTCGAAATCAGCGTAGAAGGGCGGAACTCATTTCTACCTTAGCCAGAGGTTATGATTATTTCAGTTAAAAAAGAAGAAAAAATGAAAAACGTTTCTGGCAGGATAAGAAAATGTAATATAGTCGTGCGGTTCTGACCCAAGTAAAACACGGATTTGAATCTTGTATTATTTGGTACTTAAATATTCGTACCAAATAAATCTTACATAAAGTTTTTGTAAAACGTTTAAAATGATTTGAAAATATAATGTAATATCATTTATGGGCCAAAAGATATATATATATATATAACACAACAAACATTTTAAATTTTAATGCACTATATGTCCTTTACAGGAACAGCAGAACAATTCATCAGTCTATTACTAATAACTAATTCCTTATTCATGCATAAAAATCTGCAGTCTATTAATAAAAAACAATAAAATATGGTTTTGATTATGGCTGGATTTCAAATTTTTTTATTTACTTAAAAAAATTCTTAACTAAAATACACACACGAGCACGCGCGAGCGTACACACATACGCACAAAGCACGCACACATACACGCACTCCTTTCAGTTATTTTCCCTTTTAATAAACAATACAAGTGAAATACAAATGAAGATGAGAATAAATATTTAGTTTTCATTTATTTACTTATACAAATTTACGTTTCTTTTTATAAATATGAATATTATCATATTTTAGTTTCAAAGTTTAAATTATATTTGACCAAATAATAATATTATGCATACAAAATCTTTGGAATAACATTTTTTTCTATCTTCCTTATTTATTTAATTTTGCGTATAAATAAAACGCTGACGCGTATAAGAAACTATAATATAAAAGTATGAACTACCACCGTTATTTTCTACTTGTTTTTCCATACATATTACTTTGAAATTATAAAAATCCATATTTGGTTAACAAAATATTAGATTATATATAATTTTAACAACTTTATTTTACTTTTGCGAATTGGTACAATACAACTATTAATAAAATAATAATTTTACAAATTGTTTACTTTATAGAATTATTTCAAAACTACATTTCTTCCGTTATTTTAAGTACATTTTATTTTATTTTATAAAATTATAACAAATATTTTTTTTCATATTTTACCCGAAAATCTATTAAATACTTTAATTAGTAAACAAACATTGTAGTTTATTAAGATCATCATAAGATCAAGATTTTATCGTTGAAGAAATATTATACGACATGTATATCATTAGTTGAATGTGAAATATAATCATAACTGCGAGGGTTACGTGGTTTGAAGTTCAGTGTTAATGTTTCAAATGGAAATATAGATTCTATTTCATAGGAAGTTCTTAAACTTAAATATTCTGTTCGTAACTTCAGAGATGATTATAACGATCAAATTTATGAAATTTATGTTTTATGAAAATAAGAATTATACTTCAGGACATACTACATTACGATATAATATAATATAATATATTTATGCGCGTAATAAATTATAATTTTACATTAATTATAAACATATTTATAAATAAATTTTTCTAGTTTTTGTTTTTTCTTTTTATTTCTTTCAAAACCACCTCTTTTTGTTTAGCTCTATGTTTATATATATAAACGAAGTGATTTAAAAAAGTCCTATAAAAATTGGTAAAGAGTCCCAATTTCCAAATTTGATCTGTCGACATTTTTTGAAAAATCATTCTCTTCGAAATGTGTATTTGCTTTAAATTATTACACAATTTTTTCTTTCTTTATTTTACAAAAGTACCTTTTTCCGAAAGGGGAAAAGAGAACAGACAAACATTTAGCATTCCACACATTTCATCCAATACTATCACTCACATAAAAATTTACGTGATGCTACGTAACGAAATGTAGTAAATGCAGCCGCACGAACGATTAAGAGCGACAAGATTGTGTACACATCTCTCTTCTTAGAACCGACTAAATTTCCGTAAAGAACCGTAATTTTCAGTGTGAAACTTTGATTGCAAGCCATGTCCTCACGTAACAAACAGAGCCTTGTAGATTCGTCACACATTTCAAGCGAAGCCTCTTGCTACCTGGCATAAAGTTCTTCCTTTTTGTTTTTCAAGAAACCTCATTAATGTTTACTCTGGAATCGGACCGCCTTTGTTAAAAATGTCAGCGCAGAAAATGCGGCTACGGTAATTTTATCCGTGCCGAAGGTGTTCCCTTCCAACGTGCACTGTTGATCGCGTTATTCTCCAATTAAACTTAAACACTTTGATTTTCGTGTACCCGCTGCATTTACCTAGGTTACCTTTTGTTCACGACCGATTTTCATGTTGATTGACGCAACTTGCGTGCGGTTCACGAGATGTTTCGTGTTTAGAAAACCGAATTTCGAGGCTGGAGGAGGAAGAGAACTTGTTTTTACGAGCTTTTGGAATTGCACAACGGAGCCTCGATGAATTTAACATGACGCAAGTCGGTTGTTAGGCTGTCAAGAGGATAAAGTGTTGGAATAATGGATGGTAAAACACAGTTTAAAATATATAGGTATTTGTTATATGTAGGAAGCAGGGTAATTCCGTTAACTATGATTATTATAATTAAGAGAATTAGTAAATTGTTGTGGAAGTTAGTTTTCTTGGAACTTGTTTTATTTCCTGCAGTATTTTTATATTGGTTCCATTTTTTGTATGAGTTATTGTAGGTAGTTACCTACAATACCTAGTAGGTAGGTAGGTAGTAGGTAGTTGTATGTAGTTATTGTATTGTTATTGTAGTTATTGTAGAAGGAGTATTACAGTCTGTCACACAAGAGCGTGTCTGCGATATCTGCGAAACCTGACACCTAATCAGAATGAGATAAAAAGAATGTAAACAAACGAAAACTTCTCTAATACGCGTTGCTGAATACCTTTCAGTTTCATTTGAAACAGTGAAAGGAACAGAGCTTTTTAATATGAGTGCCGCGTACGCGAAACGTCGAAAATCGTCTGGCATGGGCGAATGAAAACAGAGATCGTGATTGGAGTAATATAATATTCACTGATGAATCTTCGTTTTGGGCATGGTGTCCTATTAGGCAAGCTGAGAGGAAGACGTATCACAAAAATAAGAACACTTGTACATCACATTCGAAAGATATGGAGGTCGTTACCAGAATCCTACGCTCAAAAATTAGTCGAGAGTATGCCGAAACGATGTCAAGCTATAATCGCTAATGGAGGAGATTGGACACCCTACTGTAATAGCGTATTAGTGTTTTAGATGTAGATTCAATTCATATAAATTTTTTTACAAATATATAAATATTTACAGAAATATCGCAGACACGCTCTTGTGTGACAGACTGTAGGTCAATGTAAGGGTTTACTGGATTTTTTATAATTTTTCTATTCCATTTTCTACATTAATGTCGTTATTCATAGCAAAAATATATTACATTTATTTTAGAGATATATTTATATTTTATAGAGATATATTTTCTCATATATATTTCTCTTGGCTACGTAATACGTAGAGATTATGGAAAATTGAAAGATGAATGAGTATAGTAGAAACTAAGTGTTTTTATACTTTAAGTATACTTTAAGTCACATAATAGCGAGTGAATAAAATTTTGCAACAATTTAATAATTGCACCATGCATCATACGATATATCTAATTGATTATCTTTATATTTATATTTATGCAAAAAAAGTTTATTTTTCCTTTCAAAAATAAACAAAAATATATTTTTGAGATGAACATTGATTCAAAATATTCGTATTAAAATAGTTTGTACAAACATAGAAACTAAAATCAGGATATTTTTAAGTTTATTACGCACTAAATAATGTTGAACAACGAATAAAACTCATTTCAACTGAATCGCTAATAACCTAATGTAGCAGTTGATATGAAGAATTAATTAAGAAACAAAAATAAATATAGTTGATAGATTAATAAAATTAAATATAAAATGACAGTGAAATAGAAAAGTTTGATATTTCCAAGAGGAAAGATACATCTGGCGAGAGAAATACATATTTCAGAAATAATATATTATATTAGCGAGATTAAGGAGAATAAGGAACACTTATCTGGCTAGTATTGTCATATTCTATAAATAGCCTTGCGCACTAAGTGCACAGTCGAATTAGATTGTATGTTTTTATTGAATGGAGCAATCGACTAAAATAAAGGCATGAAGCATCGTCAGCAAAAGTTAAATGGAATTCGATGTCATTGCATCTTTTCCGATTAAAATAAGACCGAGTGTAAAATGAACGTATTATTTATAATGATTGATATATCTATCGATGTACTTTAATTTGTTATTGAAATTCAAAGAAAAGAATTAATAGCAACAATAATCGCATTGTGCTAACATCGTCAAGTACTGTATTATTCTTTATTTTTTGAGAAGTATCGTCCCATACATGTATACTCTCAAAAGCTAAAATGATTAAGTCCATTTTTGTGTACATTTTTTAACTTTACTATTCTAGTGTGCAATTAATGTTCAATTCTCAAAACAATAAATGAATTATTTTTGTAAATACGTTCATCGTAATGAGATGATGTATTGTAAAAATAAGTTCCGAGAAAAATTAAAAAAGAATGTTTCTAATAGCTGCATTACAACCTTTTGTTATTTTTCAATTTATGAAGTTAATCAATGTGGCTTCTGTATGATTCACATAACTATTACTTTTCGTTTCTATAAATGTAAATTAATCGTTTTATATTATATTATTACATATTAACCTTATTAAAAAGACATTTATATAAAATTTATTCTCTAATCACTTCAATAATGGTTGAACCACCCAAAAAAATTCTAACTTTAAATATTTATAAAAAGTAATGAGTTTCGACCCTCATATACATTTCGGATTAGCATTACGATTAGGGTTAGGGGCGTGTAATGAATATTCTCTGGAATTAGCCATCGTGGTTACGCAATAGAGAAGATATCTACTCGTGCGGATATGATCATTACAGAATTTGACAAGTAACCGTGGTAACTAGATACTCGAGATACTAATGACAATGATCCTAAGTTCAATAACGAATCCGCGGTCAACGGGACAACGAATATACCCTCTTCAAAAGTCTAAGTCAGACTCTTTACTAAAACGTGTAATATCCACTGATCGTAAAGACGCCGTTCCCCTCGCGAACGAGATCATACGAGAATATATTTTTTTTATTATTTATTTATTTGAATTTTACAATTTGTCCAGAAGGACATTTGGTAAAATGTTATAGCTTGAAAAATATAGTATATGGATGGTTACCCCCAGCGGGGTTCCTTCTTCCAGGTTGTTTATTGTATTTCTATTGTGAGGTCTGCGGGATGCTTCTTCTTCAGTCTTCTTTCTATTAGGGTTTCATTTGTTTCAGCTACAAGCTGGTTTGGGTGTGTTGCAAGTCTTTCTCTGTACTTTTATGCGTATCTAGCGATTTCCTCTTTGACTGTTGGAATTTTTAGATCTTTTCGTATATCTTCATTTCTGACATACCATGGAGCGTTAATTATTGTTCTAAGAATTTTGACTTGCATAGTCTCCATTTTGCTTATATGGCTCTTTGCTGCTGTTCCCCATAGTGGTATTTCGTACGTCCAGATTGGTTTTATGATTGTTTTGTATATCTTTAATTTATTTTCCATGCTTAGTTTGGACTTTCGACTTGTTAGCCAATGCATTTGCCGCCTTACTGTTTGTATTTTGTCTATTACTGATTTGATATGCTGCTTCCATGTGAGTTGTGTATCTAACTCTTGTTAGTGAAACGTATTGTCATGCGTAGTTGTCGCAGATCTGTCGAACAACTAACAGTAATGGAAAGCTTGAAAATAACGTAATATACACAAGACACATAGAAAGTGTACATAAATTAATTAATCAATAATATTTAATTTTGTCCCTAATGGTTATTACTTCTCCATTCATGGCACGGTTTGTAACTATTAATATCGACTGTAATCGTCGTAAAAAATACTTCTCAGTACTACGCTCATGTTAATTATAATTATCATGTTACATATATTCTATGAACTAAAATTCATCTATTATCGATACACGCTAATATAGTTTAATGTTCAAATACAATGACGAGTATATAAAAGTTCATACTCTTCATTTTCATAATTTGTATAAAATTTGTACTATTTATTTTTAAAGTAATTGAAGTATTTAGAGTGTTCGAGTACTTTGTGAAGTATTCGACAAACCGTAATGAATGAGTATCTAATAAGTAGGTAATGTAACATAATATTTTAGGAATAATATACCTATCTAAAATGTATCAACAAAAAACAGTTTCAGTTAATTTGTTAGGAATACCTGTATCTACTTATATTTTTCTCATTGTGTTATAACGTTATTCTATACTGGCTTCCACAATTATATTCTGTAATATTTGATTTTAATAGCTATTACCAAAGTGAAAGGGTTTAAGTTCACGAATTATATTGAGTAGGTAATAGGTAATTAAAATCGGAGTTGACAATAGAGTATAATTTATTTATTGCTTCCATAAATTACCAAATAATAAATGCGTAACTCGATTTAATTATTAAGAACAAATGACAAGTATAATTTGGTAGACTTTATCTGATCGGGTGTCTTCATTAAGAAATTATCTAAAATATGTAAATTACACTATAATTCATATTTCTTCCGAGTACATATAATCGCGCCTGACATTATTTAGCTTTTAGTCTGAGCATTACTAAACTATTATTAAATTAAATTCCATAATCTCTAAAATTAGTCTATTCTAAAATCACTGCTTGTAGAGAAGAAATTTTATAGTGAATAATTGAAAATTCAATTCAAAGTAAATAATTGAAGATTCAATGAACAACGACGATTGAGATTTGCTAAATTGACACAAGGATTGCTTTTGGTATAAAATATATATTTATTATATTAGTAAAATATAAAGTTCTAGGAATTTAATCAATATTATTGTTTCTAAAAGAAGTATACAGATACATAATAAATATTAAAGAGTAAAAGTAAACGCGAACATAAAGTAAATATTGTGTAATAATCGTAATTCGAATATAATAATTTATTTAAAAAATACAATGCTAGATGACGTGATGGTTTCAAAATTTATATTCTAATTATTATATCATTTCCTAATAAAGCGATTTGTAATGGGGTTCTATGCACCATGAACGATCAAGAATAACAAAATTATATTGGCTCTATTTTCGAGAAAGTCAAGCTTAAAACTTGTCAAGTATACGCATATTTGTCTAATACTTGATGAAATAGAAACAGACAATCGGCAAGAAGTTATTCTACATGCGAAAATAGTGTGCCACATGATAAATACATAGCTACCATAATAAATACTTTTTATAGCCAGTGCATAAAATATATTTAAAAAAAGTTCTCTTTTCATGAGGAATATGTAAAAAGGAGCTCAGGCCCAACACTTCATTTTGTAAGTAGATGTCAATACAAATAAATTCAACGCAAAAATCTTTGTAATTCTTTCTAGAAAATATACAGATTCAAATTTTTTAAAAACTTTTTTTCAATAAACGATTCTCTTTTTCAGAAGGAATACGCAAAAGGAAGCTCAAATTCAACGTACAAACAACCACTATCCATGTATATTCCTTGTGGCGGCTCACGCTTCACAAGTTCTAGGATTAAACCACACTTCCAACAATCACTCTGTCAGCCTCTTCTTCTCCTGCGACTACTGTCCACACTCGGCACGCGTTTCCTTTTCTTTTCTTCCTTTCTCGAACGTATTCTCATCTCATATTCGTCTTTCTTTCGCTGAACAAAATATGACGCACACACAGCGAACAACACACATTCGCATGTCGAAGGCTTTCAAGCCTTCCCGTTTTACAAAGTTTCGTGTGAATCTGCGAAAACGCAGCCGAGTGTACCGCTCTGGCAAGATGGACGTTGTTTTTTCGCCATTTCTTCGAATGTTGGCCATCATGTCGTGGTTCGTTCCATGAGATGGCTGCGTTCGACCTAATTGCGTCGCCGTGATTCACAGAAGTTGAAGTTCCGACGCTTTCGACTCTCGAGAGTTCAGTCGGAAACGCTCAGACTCCGTTTACGAAGCGAGGAAAGTTCCGAGAAAAAACTTGCCGCCGTTGCTAAGGTACTTTTTTAATTACGCTCACGTATGATGACTGGCGCGAGCGTGAATGGCTTTTTGCACGCATGCGAACTTGCTAGTCACGTTTTTCCCATAGTTACTACGAGGGACGAAAAGGACAGGCGTCAGGGTGAGAGTTCACTGTTTGGAAAACGTTGATGATCCTTTTTGCTTCGATTGACTACTTGAAGAGTTGAAGTGTTTTTAACGAGGCGATTAGGAGAGAGAAATGAAGTAGAATGTTTGGGCGTTTCGAGCTATTGCATACTCTTCATTCTTTTTTTATTGGTTGCAGGTTGTTGATTGTTGTAAATAATTGATTTTTAGAATTACGTATTTGTTCTAGGGATTGAAAGTTGACTATAGACTGCTACAAATATTTATGCACCTTCATATTTTTTTAATATCACTAAAGAGATGGAGCCTAATACAAACCCAAGCAGAAATCTGTTCCATTTAGTAAATATTTTAATTAGTATTTTACTTTCGATGTTTTATGTGTTTTTGCGCATTTAAATTCCTTACAGGTGCATCAAAAGTTGCGGCTCAATTATGAAAATCTTATGGATAAATGAAATGTAATATTGAAAGAAAGTTTCGTATCGTATAACGCAACTAAGTACCTGTTACGTAATATACTGTTGCGTTAAGTACTTTTAACTAAAAATACAAGATTGGAATTGATTGTATGTCATCTTACATATACTTTCATTAATTGATATTTTTTTTGTTTCGAAAGGAACGATATGACTGAGATGAATAAAATAGGAACAACTTAGCGTGGCGCTGCCCACATGGATTTATTATTATCCGCAATACTCGCTGCAAACTTGACAAAAGAAAAAAAAAAAAAAAAAAACGGTACTGTACACTCAGTAATGAACAATGTCAATTTTACTCGCACATATTATATCTGCTACTCAACTATGTATTTCTTTGGACTTTTGTTAGATAGCTGTGTATAATGTTGACATTGCCTAGAAGCAAGCCTACAAAGCCTACTCTGTTGGCACGCGCTTTGCGGACTTCGCAACTGTATATGTACATATTTTATAATACGATTTTATTTTCTACAATATAAATATTTCTACAGTATTGGGGGGGGGGATAATTAATAGAGTACAGATAAATTGATAGAAGATCGTATTAGAACTAAAATTACAATTGGAATAATAAATTATATGTTTAACATGATAAAATAATTGAAAATAAAAAAGGGCTAGGTATGCTTTATAATCTAAAATTTATTTTAACGAACGATTACGATATGTTAAAAATTAAAAAGTTTTATTCTAAATCTTTTTGTACGTTCTTTTTTCTCAAAAGTTTAATAGAATAAGACATTAATCTTGAGATTCCAAGAGATACTTAGCACAAATTGCTGAATTTCATCAGGAAATCGATTTAGAGAAAAAGCGTAGCTCGGTTAATCGGAAAATACGATCTTCCTAAGCACGTAATCTAATTAAACGGGTGTATGTTACGTGAAAAGTATCTATGTACATTACATACTATACTGGATAGCAGAAGCCTTACTGAGATAAATACGACCATGTTCTTCAGTAAAACCATTCTCTTTTATCATCGGCGTTTTTACAACTTATCGAGGGATTTTTCTTATCAAATCGCACGATTCCTTAAAGTTATTTACGTATTTAGAAATACTTGTTCACTGAACGTAGTAATTTCTCTGTTTTTCCTTTCGTAAATATAACGAAATAAGTGGTTACGACCGAATATTATGTAACAGAAGATTAAATTTTTATGGTTTTCTGATTATTGCATTTTGATATAGCTCTATACAATTTGTACGATGTAATTAACTTATTATGCAACTGTACATAACAGCTATTGACATTATGCTTAAATTTTTGGTATCAGTTAAATATTTTCTATTGAACTTTTAAAATTTTGATTTTGTTTTGAAAAATTTTAATTGTAATTTTGTCACTAATGGGGCTCATTCAAACATTCATTTCAAACATTTTTTAGAAAGTCAATAGATAACGAGTTACCTCAGTTAGTAATTCCTATTGACAGAACCTGTATAAATGCATAAATAAAAATATATTTTCCCCGTACAAGAAAAATATGATAAATTCATTTGTATTACTTTTCTGACTTTTATGTCACTTGGCGGTTAAAAAGAAGTATTTTGATATAAAGTAACTGAGGAAGGAGATATAACTTAATAATAGTAATTTCTGATTACAATAAATAGTCGAATAAGGGATTGATCTTGTGCAAGAGGATGCTGGTGCAATAATTTCAAGTCATCACACAAATTCCAAATACAAAGCGCAATCTAAAACATTAAAATTTCGACAGACCGCAGACAAAGAAATTAATTCCAGCAAGACCTATAGACGAAAGCGGGAGCATTTCCAGTTTATTATCTTCCTTGGAATTTCCTTTTGCACCACAGAATCCCTGTCTGGTATTATCAAAAGAGGAATCCTTATTATTTACGAAGCGGAAATGAGTCCGATCTCTAAGCAGCCGGTTTAAATAACCAGAAAGCGTTTTCAATCGATCTACGCCGTTTACGTTTTCTACTTAACAAAGATACTAGTCGTTGAGAAGGAGAGGGTTTAACGAGCGTCTCTGTACAGCTTTGAATCCTCTGCGCCGAGGTATCGAGCAGGCCTGTACCCGAAGAAACTCGAGTTTTCGCTCGAGTTCCTCGCTGACACACTAGGGTGACGCTACTCAAACGAAATGACGCCTTTGAGCCACTTTCTAACGGCTAATTAACGGAGCTAGCCCTCTCGTTCAAGTACCACCCGCCTTCTTTTGCCGGACAACGCCGGGTAAATGTTTTATTAGTATAGTTATTCGGCAGCAGTGTAGTTACAGAGCATCTTTTTGTTGCGTGTTTTCTCTCACCAATCGAGAACCGAGCTTTGCTCGAAAGCGAAAGAGCTGCTGCTCTCCCTCGAGTCATTGTGTTAGATCACCGAGAAACGTTCCAGATAGTTTAAGATAATTATTTCGGAGAAATTGCTCGGTTGGACTGTCACGATTGTAGAACCGGCGAGAAAGCTACTCCGTGCATGGCGAGTGCGATAATTGGTGCGGGCAAGGAGCATCTGTGATTTCTCAAAAGTACCCGTTATAACGTTCCAGTCGCGAACCGTTCGTCTAGCCTCCGGCAAGGATGTAATTGCGGACAAAATAAAATGTTCGACTATGTTAATGATTTAACCTAAACGTGTGTTGTGAAAGTAGAAGTTTTCAAAATTATAAATTTAATCGAGGAATCAGGTTGGAATATGTAATTGTGAAAAAGAAGGAATTCTAAGGAATTTATTAAAAAGTTGCAAAATGAAGTTTACACGCTTTCTATATGTCGTCGAAATTACACATTACAATTAGTTAATAATCTATCATTTAAGGATTACAGAATCTCCTATTTTGCTAATACACGCAATGAAATTCTTATTAATATTAATTATTTGGATAAAATGAAATTCTTGAGATTTATAAATTAATAACAATCAAATTCGTTGTATATTCAATTGTAATTTGCTTGTGCCTTTTTTATAAATTTCTTTGTATTTATAACTTTTATAATTTAGAATTTGTGAATTTGGTAAATCATTAATTTTGTTAATGATAGGATTTCCAAATCTGAATAAATAAACATTCATTATTATACTTCCTTTATTATTATTATTTTATCCTAACGTAGAAATGTAGGTTTATATTCTATTGTCATCTTATTTTTATTTTTATATATATCGAGATAAATTTTATAATAATAATTACCTACATAAAAAAAGTTATCTTTAGAGTTTTAACGATTTACATTAATTTCATGAACAGATTCCTTTTGTTTTCTTTTTTTTGTACTTATCTTTTAATAGAAACATTAGATTAAAAAATATTTTTGAATATTAAAAGTTTACGTTTTGGATTAATTTGTTATTTTTATTTAGGACGATTATATCTGTCTGTAGAAATGTTCTACACTTTTAAACATTTTTTAAATATATGAATACTATCTAATCTGAATTATGAAGTTTAAAATTTGTAGTTTGTACAATTTCATTTCATCTGAATAATTTATCTCATCATTTTATATTAACACAGTTCCATAATTGAAAAATGTTTCTTAATGAAAGATTAATTAGATAAAAAAGTTAGAAAATTATTAGTAAATCTAAAATTATGTAATGGAATTAATGAAGCAACTTCTTAGTCGTAACTATGAAACTTTTTTCTTATTTGAATAGAAACGTTTGTACAATTTATTTCTAATTTTTACATACATTTAACAATTTCCATATTAAGCTTTAGATGCTTAGCAGTGTACTGAAATGTACATGGTATACGTATAGTAGTGCAATTTTGGTCTCAGAAGTTTATTATTATTTTGTAAATGTTAACTTTCCTGGGTAATTTCACTGAAACTCGGTATAAAATTTATGCGAGCACACCTACGTTGTTCTTCATTCTGAGTAAAATATTACCGTTACTGAAGCCGCGTACAATTTCCAGGCAATTTGACGTTATAGCGTGTGAAATAATTTGAATTAATTTTACTTATTTTCACGTCTGAAGCATCAAACGTGTTCAAGAAAGAGGTAATTGTGGGTAAAGAAATACAAATTCAGTCCATTTCGAGATAAACGTGTTTAATTAATGAAAATAGATTTATCGTGTTATAAGGCATGTAAATTGAAATTAATTCGAAATTAATAAAACGTCGAAAAGGAATTTCGACTTGAATCGTGGTTAATGTAAAGAAACATATTTATGAACGAAGGAGTATTACTATGATTGCTTGTGTTTTATTATATTCAGATAGTAAATATTGTTTTTAAACAAAATATAATTAGATTGTTTATACTCTTCGCGCTCGATGTTATAAAATGTATGTATGTAAACAATATTGTACTTCATAATGTAATTAACTAATTAAATGATAAATGAATTTATTTTCAGTAAAACTGGTTTTTATTTTAGTACATTATACCTCCTTTAGAAAGAACATAGAAAACAAATATATTTCTATTATCAAAACGGTTGACAACAAGGAGGAGGAGGAGGAGGAGAAGGAGGAGGAGGAGAGAAATTCAATTTAATTAATTAATAAACAATACAAAAATAATGAAAATAATATTATACTCTCAAATTATTGGATGATAAAGTAGAAGTTTGAATATTTTTACTTTGATTTTTATACTTGTTATACGTAAATATATGTATAAACGAATTTACATCATTTATTTTCATAATATAATTTCACAATTCATTTTTTTAGATTAGAATCCAGAATTCAGTTAATTAAGAGCAAAAGATAAAAATGTGACTTATAGAAGAAAGTTCATTAAAGCATGGTGTCATATACCGTCACAAAGAAAAGAAAATTAAAATATCAATGACAAGAGGAAATTATCTATTATGTAATTCATTGGCAATAACATTGGATAAATATTATAAATTTTACTATACGTTTACAAACATACAAAGAGAAAGAGGAAAAGAAAGGGGGAAGGGAATCGATAATATCAAGTACACAATTAAAAACTTGTTTATTTTTTTAATATTAATTAATAAATCAGGAATAAAAAATATTTTTACCTAATACGAATGTATATAATGTACAAAAATATATAAAATATCTAAAGCAATGTATTCATTACGTTATTTATAAGTGGAACAAATCTCCATATATAGGTTCCATTTCTCTAACTGCTTTCATAAAAATGTAAAATTTGCATAAAACAATCGCAGTATATTTATTAAAAACATAAAGGGATAGTTTACATACAAGAATAATTCATTTAATTTTGTCTTAATATCATTTATAATATCATACATATGACGTTTTAACAATATTATATTATCTATTATTAGACCAATTTTAAATGCTATATTAATGTTAATGTTCTTAAGTACGGAGAGCTCCTAACAATGAGCTTATGTATTTAAGCATTAAACACTGCTTAAGAGGCAAAAAAAAAAAACAGTTATTTAAATCCGATTCAGCGAAACGATTAATTTTAAATGTGTACGTGAGATTATATCAGCGAAACTTGTACGGAGACTTTGCAAAAAGGTTCGTATTGTTTTAACGCATTTGCGAGAGAATCCGACTACATTTCTCAAGCGTCCTTTGTGATTTAACGAAAACAAGAGGCATATAATAAATAAAACCAATTTTATTTGCATTAAACTAATTTAACACTGAAACTCTCTGCTGTAAGCTATAATGATTGATACGTCCTCGTTGGATTGTGATTAAGAGCGACGTAAATTTAATTGTTGATTGGTTTTAGCCCGTAAGATAGAAAGACATGTTTGAAGCGTGCCATGCTGTTAGGATTATAGCTAGTTCTAAGTTTGTTTAGGATTAGTTTAAGGTTAGCTTACGATGCAACTTAGTTCAGAGTTTCTTTGGTCTTAAGTGCTAACTTTAGTAAACACTACGAATGTTGTTTGTTTAAACGTAATTGACTAATCTTATTACTCTGGTTCTTTCGAAACACTTAACTATTATAATGTTAAGTTGATTGTAAATGTGCCTGCATATATCTAATTGATTACAAAAGTACATGTCTTTCTCTTTATTCATAATAAAGTTGATAACTTATGTAACTGATATCTATAGCAAGCAAATTTTTTGTTATTAAAAATTGGATGAATTTGTCAAATAGCTACCTCCCCACCGATTTCTGTGCACTTTAAATATATTGTTAAGGACATCATTCCGAACAATTTTTTCTAACAGATAACGAATGCTCGATCTAAGTTCTCCAATTATCATATATGTACCGTATATTTACTTTGTGACAAATACATACATACGTACATACGTACGTACACACATACGTACAACGCGGCTAGCTTACGCCAGCTGCCATCGCTTATAGCTTAAGCGTATCTACCTTTTCCATTTGGAATTCAGTGACTGAAATTTTTATTAACTTTTCCTTTATTTATACATCACTATGATATATATGAGGATATTAAAAACAATCCTGTTAAAACTCATAAGAAGTCCCGATAATATCCCGTTATACATATAGGAGAAAGTTATTCGGAATGATTGCCTTGATAACAACCTCAATAACATCAAAAGCGTGAAAATCGGTGAAGAGATAGTTATTCGACCGATTCGTTTGATCTTTGAGTATTCATTAAAATAACAAAATGTAATAAGAGAAACGCCTTCTGTTTTTATAGTAATAGAAATTAGATCAGTACATTCTTGTTGGTCTCTTTACTTTAATGTTGCTTTATGATTAAAGAAATATTTTAATACAAAATAGCTAAAAGTGAAAATGAAGCTTTGTAGAAGGCAAATAATATTTTAATATTATGGCAAGCAATATTTTTAAAATTATGAAGAGCGTAGAAAAATACACATTTAACCTTAAAGAAAAAGAAATAATTTTAGTTATATGGAATTAATCTACGATATAATTGAAATGTGGCTTACTATCTAATGTTTCGATATGACACATAAATATTCTCATTTTTCTCATCTAATTTTTTTCTATTCAGAAAGTATCAACCCTTAAAAAAATATCAACAAATATCTAATAACATTATCTTTTGTTGTGAATATGTACTAGTTAAACTCTTAGTTGATTTTTACACAATCTCTTAGCTAATTTCGGTAGAAAAATTGTTCGAAATGCTGCAACGAAGTGGAAACATTATAAATCTCTAGTAGAATTTCGATGTGCTTCAAGAAAAAATTCTAATTTGAACTTACCTACGTCATACTTATAAAGATCAATTCGATTAAATATTGGTCAAACATTTCGTGTTATGTATTAGTCGAGGAGGGCACTATGACACTATTTATAAAGTTTGTAGTACTGCAGGATTCAAAAATAATGTTTAAAGATTAATCATTTATTGGAAATAAACAATAATGAATATCGTTAATCGTCAAAAATCTTGCACTTGCAAGCTTATAAGAAATTCTGAGACTATCAAAATATCTATCACCACTTATCGTTGGTCGTTCAAATATTATCAAATACGTATGCTATGTTCGAATCTAATCTCAGAGTTGGTATAATAGAAACGACAAAGAATAGATTTTTCCATGAATGCAATACTGTTGCACGATGCGTTGTGCCAGGGACATAATGGATCGTGACAACTAAACGAGTTCTCGATTAAATTCACGATTTGTGGACGGACCCACGGGCGAAAAGTAAGAAAACACAAGCGAATTTATTACGTCTGTTCTAGGCGTTTGCTATCTAGTAGTCTGTCGAGGAGAAAATATATCCCGACCAACAGCGAAAATGACAGAGAAACGTGTACGCTTCAATTCACAGCCGTCTAAATCTTACACTTGTATGAAATCTGATTTCAAAGGTACAAGCGAGGGAAATTTCATATAACCGAAACGTTTCTGTTATTTATGCGGAACAGAGTGTGTTTCGTGTACTGAAAAATCGATTTCCTAGCGACTTGCGTATCTAGGCGTTGCCGAAACAGCGAAAACAAGTCAACTGCAAACATGTTTCAATGACCAAAATGATCGATTTTATGGTTGTTGGAGAACACGAGAACGTTGATAATATAAGCAACAGCGTCGAATATAAATGATGAAATTTTTAGATCGATTCTATCTGTTGTGCATTACTTGTAGAATATTTACAAAGGTCAGTATGCGTTAATAGCATATGAACAGAGTATGTCTGACGTAATCAGTAGAAGTGCGAATGGCAATGCGGAATATGCGTAAGCACAGTTTATTTGAAATAAAGGTAAATAATAATAATATAATAAACAATGAATCAATAATTTCAACTGCTCTGTACTTTTTATTTTAGAGATGAGATATGGAAAGTTATTTTGTGTTAAAATCGAATAAATCGTTTCAAAAAAATTATTTCATTCGATAGCTAAATAATTAAATTGATCAAATAAAAGATTATTTATTTATTCAAGTAAAATAACGTATATTGAAAAAACTAGCCAAATACAATAATATATTATTTCAATAACTATTTTAAAAATATTTTCTGGTATATTTACAATCCGTAAATTGGAACCTCACAATAAAAATAATATTTTGAGATCAACGTTTGTATGACAATTTTAAACATTTGCGTTGTATTTAAAAGTTTTTTTATGACTTCTTTGGATATTGTTTTATAATTATTATATTATTATTATTTATAATTGCACAAGGCATTTCTAATATATTCAGAATAAATTTTTCGATTTATATTGCGATTATATATTTATATCCCCTTTCATTATTTGATTGTTTACTTCTCCTCCTTTTATAGCTCTGCATCTACTTTTATATTCTTAATAATATGTACTAGCAGTGAGAAATTTCGTATTTACCATTGAAATTACCATAGCAGTCAAAATGACCAGTTACACAATCTTTGATAATAATTTTATAGGTTCATTACCTTTTGAAGAATTTGAATGATTTTTTGTATTTTTAAAAGTTATTAAATGATTTTTAGCAAGATACATAGATACATTGTCCTTTTTTCTTGCAAAAGATACGTAGTATCCAGCATTAAGAAATATAAAAATAATAATTGAATAAATCTATCGATTTATTTATTTACGTAGTTAAGAAATTTTTTTAATTAAAAAATTTATATCAGCCAAGTAGAACCTAATTAGCAACAACTTCTTCTCCTGTTTATAAGTACATATATGTCCGTAATACTCTGCCATTATTTCTATGCAACGTATGATGAAATAAAAAGTCTCACTGGAACGTAATTTGCATACATGTTCAACGTACTGAAACCGTTATCTGGTATCAGCCTTCTAGACTGCACGCATTATTTTCTGATAGTGAAACCGTAATATCCAGTTTGCATAAATAATGAATTTAATTCCTTAGCGTTAAAGGATTGAAATAAATTTTTACTTAAAATTTTTTTATTACAATCTTAAGATTTGGTACATAAAAACGTATATATGTATATTAGCTTTCAAGATATGTTATTTGTTGAATATTAGATGAAGCAGACGAAATTCTTACTATCATATCTTGCTTTACGATATAAATAATATTTAAATAATAACGAATCTTAACATTTAATTAATATAATATCAGTAAAGTAATAACCACTGGGTTATCATAGGTAACAGCTTATCTCGGTAAATCTATATAAATTAAAAACTTTAGAAGTCATATAAGTAAGATTGAATACTTTATTATTATTCAATACCAAATAATACCTTACAGCAATTACACATAATATTATAATACCATGATATTATTTCAGGACGATAATGTGAAAAGAAAAATTTTATACGAGGTAGAATTTTAAATTGTAATCTGAATTTTGTGCAATTGTTTATCTATTTTCTATTACGTTGAATAATATATTATCTACGATTAATAAAAAACTATGAAGAAACCTAGAATAATTACAAGTGGCGAAATTGTTAAAGTTAATTTTCATTTTGTAGAATCTGATTACGCGATGAGCAATGCAAATTAATGTAGACAAAATAAATAATTTAAAGACATTGGTTCCCAAGATTTTTCTACAAATTAAAACTACATGTTGTACGAGTGAAGTAAGATAATACCAAATTTATAATGAAATCTGATCCTATATTTTCCCAGTCTTTTTCGAGAATTTTAAACATATTTTTTTGATGTTATATGATATTTGTGAATTAATCACCATTTCTCTACATCTATTACTTCGTAAAAGTATTACTGTGTGCAAAATACAGCTTGCATGTATAATATACCCTTACATATATATATTTAATAATATAGAAAATATTTTTCTTTTTATTTATACAATAAATCGTCTATATGAATACTTCTGTTTTTCACTCTATACGGTATAGTAATAGGTTGAATATATTATTAATGTGTCTTTTAAAACGTACATAATTTAGATTTATAGTCCACTGATTTTATAAAAAAAAAAAAAAAAAAAAAAAATGGTGTGTTATTTCTAATTACCAAATCATCATTAATTTCTACACTTTGATGAAATTTAAATATTGTTAATGTTAGTGTACATGTACCTCAAATCAATAGCTATTTCTTTATCTTTGATTTCAACATGAAACTAACACTCGATCTCCTACATTCAATGAACGAATGTAAGAGATTCAATAGAAAATTTAACTATATAGTTGTATGAACAGAAATAGCGTTGGTTCATTGTAGCAAATACGGGATGACATTTTTTGGATGAAATCCAATCTGAAGTGATTCTTATAGCGGTTCGCTGAATTTTATATCGATCTTTCTTTATTTTCCACTGCATCTACTTCAATGATTTCTTCTCCCTCATCCTATTGCTCTTTTCTATCCTTACTATCATATTTTATTAAAATAAGGTTACAAATGTAATAATTGTTTTTCTTGTATAGATTATTTAAGTTAAGTGAAGTAACATTTATGGTAGTTTCAGTAATGAAAGAAGTCTCTTAATCTATTAAAGTAATAATTTATCATAACGTTATAAAAACTTTAATTTCTCTAAATTTCATAAAACTAGTATTAAAATCTAGATGGAAAAATAATAACGATAAAGCATATTCTTGGAATTCCCGTTCGCAGCAAACATATTAAACCAAAATTCGAAAATGTGAATTAAGAATATTTCAAATGAAAGTTGTGTTGATGCAAAGTTGACCTCTAATGGATTGACCAAAAGTAATTGTTCGTTCGAAAATTTCCGAATCTTCAATTTCGTAGTACAACTATCGAAATTAAATGATAGGTAAAAGCTGTTTATTTTACATGGGAATTGTTATATGTTTCAATAAGTAAATAATACAATTCCACCATTTATAAAAAGAAAGTAATTAGTTAATTACATTAGAATTAGAATTAGAATTATATTAGAAAATTATATTGGTTTAATTTGGATTGCTAAGAAACAATAGCTTCTTATTTCTTGAATAAGTATATATAATAGATAAAAAGTATAAGTATAGATGAAAAGTATGAATAATAAGATGATATAATATTAAACTACCAGAAGTACAGGATTTTTCAAGAATGTAAAAAGGTAATAGTAAATATGTATACTGTAAATATGTATATAAATTTCACTGTGTAAATTGCAAAGTTAAGGCTAGAATTCTATATTAGATTGCAAATATATGTGCTTTTATGTAATTTATCTCAGAAACTATCACAAGTAGTACTAACGAAATGTTTTATGCCCAAATTTTATTGAAGTAATTACTATTCCTAATGTGTCAAATAAATATCTTGTATCTCCTGCAGAATAACATTGAGATAAATTTCTCCTCATTACTTGGCACTCCAGTATTTATTTTTACATATCTCTAACACATAAGAATAATACAAAATAAAAATAGAAATTGAGATAGAATAGTAGAAAAATAAAAGAAAATATACAAAAGTATAATAAGAATATTCAGAAAAATACAAATTTATTTTATACTGAAGTTAGCATTTTGTTGTATATTTGTAATTTTTGCACCTTTAATGTACATAGAGAGTTCAAAATGATAGTGGCGAATGTCAGTCCAATGCTAATTTTCATAAAATAATATTCTGTGTTTACTATTATAAAAGAATGATTGTCTTTCCAAGTCATGAAAACTTATTATGACAAAAAATAAGTTTACCTATAACTTAATTATGAAATTAAAGGGATGGTAGTTTTGAAAGTTAAAATATGTAATTTAATTCAAACTCACGAAGTCTTAACTTATACCACTATCATTTTCAGCCTGTCATATTATTCAAATATTTAATTATTAAAATATTTTGAATATCCAATTAGGAATTATTCTGATTAAAAGTTACGCATTATTTAGATAACAAACATTTGATGTCTTTTACAAAAGATGATTGAATAAGTTTCGAAATGTAGGAATGATTCATGTGCACTAAAGGATTATTACTTAAGCACAAGTACAGATGCTTCCGTAACTACACATTCATGAAGTCACATATTTATAGTTAGTAGTAGGTATATCTTTAGTTCATACTTTGTAAAAATAAAGTTACAATGTGTACTTATTTTTAAAAGCTAAACTCTAGTTTACTGCACATGCATGATATATATGTCGGAGATGAAAGGACATCGGGGCCTTTCTTTTGGAATGTTTGGGAAGGTCCCCAATACTTTAGTCCAGACTTTTTATTATATCTGTACCGAAATAATAAAAATGAGAAATAGCTGTTTATGATTCAATCCAATCATGTTTGCCCGAGGTTTATGACAGTGAGCTTGGACTCGAAGTGACATAACGGGTTACTGAACGTAACCACGGTCACGGGAGGGACGTGTACCTAACAGAGGTATGAAGTAATTAAATAACTCTCCTTAAAAAACAAAGATTGACCTAAGGGATACAGAGAGGTACGGAGATGAGTATATAAGGTCAGTTCCACTTGGACTGACTATCAATCCGATAAGTTCGACTAGTCCAGTGAATAAGTACGTCGAGTCCCAAATCGCAATCGTCTTCCCGTTGACCGTGTATTTGTTATCGAACCTAAATTCATCGTCTTCGACATCTCAATTATTCAATCACCGCTATCACTTGTTAACCTTTGTAATACATTCGTTTCAATAAATATCATCTGGTATACAACAACGATGGCCAACTCACAGGAAGATTCATTATGCGCCCCGCATTCCAATGGCAACCCGACATATATATACACACACGATGCATTTTTGACATATAATACATGTATATCTTCTATTAAAGGTTAATAGCTATTTGACACATTTTTATGAACAGAATTAAAATTATTTAATTCAGCATCCAAATATTATTACGAGTACTTTACCTTAAATATTTTATATATTTTTGCATATTACATACATTCTGTACTTTTATACTTTCAAATTTCGCATAATAATTGGAAATGTCTGTTAAAGATAAAAATTGAAATTACTAAATAAGAAATAAAAATTAAATGATAATATTTGGTAATATTTTTCAATTGTGAAGATCGTGAATGTCGACTAAAATTAAGAAGACAATTCAATTATAAAAAGAGACAGTTAACAATTAACTGAGATTCGATCAATTTTCATGAGAAATAAAGATAGGAGTAAAATTAGTAATAATAATATAAATTGAAAGTTTGAAATATTCATATTTTAATTCACACCTTAAAGCCCTGTCAATTTTAATACAGTTTAGAATAATCATTAATTACATTTAACAGGTAATATTTATTACTAATTTATCATGTAAAATTTTACACACTTACGATTTATATAGACATGTGATTCATAGATTTATAATTTATACTTTCTTTAATTTTGTTACAGATATTGGAGTGCTAAAATACATGCAGCTTGTAAACGTAAGTTCCACTTCTCTACATTTTAAGAGAATGAATTTATACTCTGTATCTTTCATTTTATTTCTTTTTCATTGATAGAGTATTTTATAATTTTGAACCACTAACAAAAGCAAGCCACATGTTTAAGGTAGATTAAATAAGCTACATTAGTAACATAAAAATACATTAAAAAATTAACGTTTTAAGTGTAACAGAAAATTTGCACAGATACATAAAAGAATATATATGTATTCCTTTTACAGTCAATTTTCTTTAGAAATATCAACTTTTTATGTTGAGCTTTCAATTTTTGGAATTTTTTACCGTTTTTATATGTGTATAAATTTTTTATATGGTTACGTTTATGTGTTCATGTGCTACAATATACATATTAACATTTTACAGAATTTAACATTCTGTATTTTATATTAATAAAGCAAAAACGTATCATACTTTAATTTATGCATCAGTAAAGTAATAATCAGTAATAAATATAAAAATACAGAGAATTGTTAAAATAATAGCGGTTTTTCATTTCAAAAAAAAATTTCAAATATCAACGTATATATTTAAATGCTAGTAAATTATATGAAGTATCATATTTCTCAATCGTCTTATTAACAGTAAATTAAAAACGACTTTTCTACCAAATAAGAAGCGATTATTTTACGAAAACGTATTTATTTTTAATACGATGTAATTAAATTACAAAATTTCAAGTAAAATGACTTGTTTCTTATGATCACTGCAGCTGTGTATAAGATATCTTGACACGATAAAATGCAGTTTTATAGGTTAAAAAAATGTTCATTCAATGGTAGTTGAAACCGGTGGATAAAAGTACCGGCGGCAAATTATATATTTCACCGTGATCGGCTATTCTGTAGAGTTGTAAACTTTTAAAATGCATTAATAGATAATTTAAATTTATGGATTGTTATATATATATGTATAACGTGCTTTAATAAAATTTATATAATGTAACCATAAATCGATTAAAATACTTGTATATACATATGTAAAACTATATCTGTATACATCTACATCTCTTAATTGATATAATATATTGAATCAATTATTTTTCGATTGTTATAATAGTTTTATAGCAAATATCTCGCTACTGGAAAGTGTTTTGGAGTGCGATGATTACACACAAAGTGAGTCAATAAAAATTACTACTCAAAATAATGGTTTACCCACAAATTATCGTTTCGTTTAAAATTTCAAAACTTGTCGATTTTCGAGCTTCGCTCTTCTCAAATCTTCGTTCCTTTATAGTTGTTACAACATAGAACTAAACAAAATATGCGCTGCCACTTAAAGACGTCAAGGTCATATTGATATTTCAGAAAACATAATTAAAAAAAAAATTGAAAAATGTTATTTATTTGATCAATCAAATATAACAAACCCCGTTCTAAAATTTTTTTTATTAAAGTCAATAGATTATAGCTATTTCGAGTGGTAATTTTTATTAACTCGTTCGATATACGAGAAGAATTTATTTATTATCTGACTAACATAATAAGTATGGTATTGAGCAAATTTAATACATTAATAACACGTTGTGAAGGGATCTACATATCTTATATACAAATAGGGTTAAATGTGATATCTTATTGTTGAAGCTGTAAAAATTGTTAAAGCTGATATCATATAGACAAATAGGGTTAAATGATGATTACTAGTGCTCATATATCACAAAGTGCAATAGCTGTGGAAACATAAAAAGAATGATATCACGATAGAAAATTACTATTGGTACTAAATAAATTGTAATAAAATGTAACAGTTTATTTACACTGTTTTAAGAATAATCAAACGTATTTTTCATTTAATTATAGTAGGAATTTAGCATTTATTTATAGACTATGACTGTTGTGGATTATTAGGTATTTGCAAACCAGTTTCAAGTATTTTTATGTTGTTTATATATTTTCTATCATTTATCGTAATTTCACTACGTTATGTATCCGCAAGTAAGTACACTAAAGTAGATAAACATATCCACCAAAAAATAAAAAGTTATATCCGATACTGACAACATTGATCTCAGAGTTATGTTATTATACGAAATAAGATACATCAATGCCGAAAAGATTGATTAGTATTACACCATAAAAGTATTACACCAAGGATGGATAAATATAATATATGTATATTTTCTCGTAATATGTATTTATTTCTATTTGTAATTTTTTCGTACAAGTACATCGGTTTATTTAAAAAGGATTTCAGAGTACAAAGACAAAGACGATAGCTATCCCACTAAGCTGCGAATGTTTATACAATTTAAAATTTTTATGAATATATTTAAAGAAATGCAATATAAGCAAACATTCATCCCATTGCTTATAAATATTATAGTCAGTACTTTATTTTGCATATTTTGCATATTTTGCATATCTTGTAAATTTTTTAATATTATATCTGTATATTTTTGTACATTTAAATTCTCTATAAATGCAAAAGTACCCATAGCTTAGTAGTAATATCTTAATATCATTGAGATAAACCATGTCCTTTCCTTCGCAAATATTTCTACAATATCGATTAACTAATTTTTATGTAGATACTTGTAAAAATCTGCAAAATTTTAATACATACTAATATACTAGCCTCCAGGATACACATTTATTTAATATATCGAAAATTACTATATTACCCTATGAGAAAATTTTTTAACGAAAAGTAATTACACTGTTAAAGAATAATGCGATCGACGAAATTACTTCAAACGATAGAGCGAGGATTATTAATTCAATTGAGGATCTTTGTCTACACCGGCTTTTTTAATTCGTCATTAGCGTAGTAGCTTTAATTACGAGCATTAATGTCATACATTAATTCCTTAGGATTTGTGTCTGCTTTTATCTTTTCGAAGCCACTAAATTCGTTTCTTACAAGATTGTTTTCGTTTCTCGACCGAATAAAAAGAATGACTGATTTGTCTGGCGTTTGAGTATTATTCTCTCACATGTATTTTTCTACATACAAGATGTTAAGAAAATGGCCGATATTTATCAGCTGTGAGTGTAGATAGCAAAACACTTTGAGCATTTGAAGAATATCGGCTCTTATATTTAACTTCGTTTACCTCAGAGTGAGAAACGTGAGGTGCGAGTGAAATAGAAAGAAAAGTTCTTCAGCTGATTTATTGAATTATAACAGTCAATAGATTATTTCTAGTGCAAAATTAAATTGTTTATAATTTGCAAAATTAACTGCAAAGGACATATTTGTTCATGAACTTTCGTTATTGATTTAGTGTCTAAAATCACAACTAACAAACATCATTCAAACTTTGTTAACACCTTGCATAGAAGTGCATCATAGATTCTCGTATATCGAGAAATATGTATGTGTAATACATAGAAATATACATCGGAGAGAGGTATTTCACTTTGATCCACTACTCTGTCCTACATGTGAAACGTATGTTTGCATTACGTACTACGCGAATTATTACTTTCTGTTTTTTAAATATTCTATAATATTTGGAGAATAATATGTATAAACGACTAACAACAATATTTGCTAATGTAATAGCAAAAACGTGATTTTACGTATCATTTTTTTTTTTTTTTGTAAATAAATAACAATTTGTGTACTTTACGGATATTTATATTCCTTTATCTTCATTAAATAACGTTTTAGGATTATTAAAAGAATTTTATAAATTTTCGTACTTTTTGCGCAGATTAAATATACAACTATTGTCACGTCGTGTGACATGGTCCGTGCGCCGCCCCTCGTTGTCTGGCCACTAAGGGTCTGAGTACCGTTATTCATACCCCCAATAAACCTAAAGATCCACCATAAACAAACTTTTTAACTTAACGCTTGTTTTAACGTACGCTTTTTTTCAGTCTGAAGTTTATCAGCTCGATA
The DNA here is from genome assembly GCA_905333015.3 of Bombus campestris. Taxonomy (NCBI): domain Eukaryota; kingdom Metazoa; phylum Arthropoda; class Insecta; order Hymenoptera; family Apidae; genus Bombus; species Bombus campestris. The sequence goes on along the minus strand of HG995129.1, from coordinate 5,379,697 downwards.
ATAATCAAAACACAGTCGCCAACACGAAAAGAGTCTCAGGCCGTACTCACTCGTAGTTTGGCGGTCAACATACTCACAAGTGTATCAAATATTGAAGTTATTGCATTGTTGGAAATATATGTTATTATAGCCTGTTAACATTAGTGTTATACTCACTCAACCACCCCTATTATCCTAATAGAAATAGGGGATCGATCTATTCGTAGCGTCGATTATTCGAATCGTAACGGGAATTCACGACTCCCGTTGACTAGCTTCTTCGAGATCGCGTCTCTCCGCGAACGGTCAAAATAACTATAGTTCTTTAGGTTCTAACATTCTTTTATACAATTTTACTTTAGAAATATACATAGACCTAAAAATGACAAAAAATGGGAAACCCGGGACAGTTTTGCGATGTTTTTACATAAAAAATTATTAAAGGAAACGTTGAAGGATTAACTCGTTAACGAACAAGTAATAGATTAATATATAAAAAAGTTGCATAAACGTAATATTACTAAATATGACTCAAATTATTTAATTACAGTCTGTCACACAAGAGCGTGTCTGCGATATCTGCGAAACCTGACACCTAATCAGAATGAGATAAAAAGAATGTAAACAAACGAAAACTTCTCTAATACGCGTTGCTGAATACCTTTCAGTTTCATTTGAAACAGTGAAAGGAACAGAGCTTTTTAATATGAGTGCCGCGTACGCGAAACGTCGAAAATCGTCTGGCATGGGCGAATGAAAACAGAGATCGTGATTGGAGTAATATAATATTCACTGATGAATCTTCGTTTTGGGCATGGTGTCCTATTAGGCGTGCTTGGACTATCCATGGAAGAAGGATGATTCAAAGAAGTGTAAAACACCCTATAAAAGTGCATGTTTGGGGTTGCTTTAACGCACGCGGTTTTGGGACTTTGTGCGTCTTTACAGACAATCTGAATGCACAAAAGATGGTGAAATTGTACCAAAGGGGACTTCTCACATCCGTGAAACGTTGGTTCAACCAAACCGAGGACCAATGGATATTGCAAGAAGACAACGACCCTAAACATCGAAGTCGCATCTGCACCCAATGGAAAGCGAAAAACGCCATCACAGTACTTCCTTGGCCATCGCAGTCCCCTGATGCAAACCCTATCGAAAATGTGTGGTCCCTAATGAAATGCAAGCTGAGAGGAAGACGTATCACAAAAATAAGAACACTTGTACATCACATTCGAAAGATATGGAGGTCGTTACCAGAATCCTACGCTCAAAAATTAGTCGAGAGTATGCCGAAACGATGTCAAGCTATAATCGCTAATGGAGGAGATTGGACACCCTACTAAGTAATAGCGTATTAGTGTTTTAGATGTAGATTCAATTCATATAAATTTTTTTACAAATATATAAATATTTACAGAAATATCGCAGACACGCTCTTGTGTGACAGACTGTAATAATGAAATATTATAGTAATATTATTAAATAATTATTACTTAATGATTATGCAATTATTTAATTATTATTAATTATTATAATTTATCATAATGTTATAAATTACAAGTTTAATAAAATTTACTAAATGGAAAACGGAAATAGTATTAAGCAAATTCTTGAAGCTCCTATTCATAATCACAATATGAATTCAATAAAGTTCAATAATCTCAACTGACTGAAAGGAAGTTATAAATGAATGTGAATTGAAATGATCCTCAATGAGTTAAGAAAGACATTTAATGAATAACACAGGCAATAATTATGAAATAAATTCACTAAATTGTACGATAATATTCAATTTTCTATTTTCTATTTCAAACAAGACTCAGGTATAATACATATTTCTCGAAAAAAAAAAAAAAAAAAAAAAAAAAAAGAAAGAAAGAAACAAGAAAAAGAAAGAGGTTAAGAGGTTAAGAGGAGAAAACTCGGTAGAAAAGTGGTTTCCACTACAACGCTATTCGACCACGTTCTGTGACTGGCACACGAATGTTATCGTGCAAAATTAAGTTTACAAGCGAAAAACATTTACCTAACATCTCGGACATTGTATTCTATGATTTTCGTGTATCTGGTTCAATGAGAAAATATATAATTGCAAAGCGCTTTGTAATTTCGTCTCTTTTATTTTGTCCCTTTACTTTTGCTCCACGATTTTTAAATTACCAAATCGTAAGTGTCATCTATACAAATTGATTTTTACCATCCTGACTTCTAATTTCTCGCAAATTTTTAAATATATATTGTATTCAAATAATTAGACTGCGAATATTTATGCATTTATGGAAAACTTAAAAGTGTAAAAAATGTACAGTATGCAGATAATATCTGTACAAAAATACATAAAATATTCTAAGTATAATACTTGTTATAGTATTTAATGAATGGTCTGAAGCCCTACTTAAATTTTACTGCACTCATAAAAATATACATTTGCGTAAATATTCGCAGTCTATAACTTATTCATAATTAGATAATCCTGTGATTAATAGTTCATTTCATGTGTGAAATTTTAAAATAAATCATACAATGAAGGAAGCAACCTCACGGGAGTAGCTTCACTTTATATATATTGTGTAGTTATTATTACGACCGTTCGCGGAGAGACGCGATCGCAAGGAAGCACGTCAACGGGAGTCGTAAATTCCCGTTACGATTAAACAATCGACGCCACGAACCGATCGATCCCCTTATTTCTATTACGATAATAGTGGTGCTTTGATTGAATTTACACGGACTTAATAAGTATAAATTATAGTTTATTCCAACAATTTGCAATGAATATACGTACGCTGGTGCGTATGTACAAGTTGAGTAGGTGATTGATCTAATGGTAGAAACTCGGTCAAAGGTGTCGACCGTTCGAAAGATGGAAAATCAGTGGCGTTTGGCAATGATGCGGTGGCGGAGGAAAACTAGTGATGGGTGGGTCCGAGGACATGAGATGAGCTGATTCGTTAAAGACAAGGTTTCGTTATGAGAGAGGGAAATAGGCTTCGTTGTCAATTGGTTATTTGCTGTGTTGGTAGGTGAGGAAGGGTATTAACCGCCCTCGAGATAAAGTTGCTAGTGGGAGGCCTCATACGTGAGAAGAACCAACTTTCCCGTGTCAACCCGTGGTGGACAATAAGCTTTAGAAACATAAATCAATGAAAGAATGTTTGTTCGGTCTGAAGGACCTTTAGATAGAAATTCCTGAGGTTTATGGAGGGTACTTAAGGCTATTGAGGGTACGCGGTAAGGATGTGAAGACATCTGGTTGCCATCCTGCCCGCGACGTGTGGTCTGGTCTAGGTAGAGAGTCGGCCGACGTAACATCTTCCCCCCGTTGAGAGTGTACCGATCAATTGATATGGTGTGATATGGAGGTGGATCCGATGATGCGGCTGAAAGGCCGCTGCGTTGAGGGTACGTTGTCTGCCTGGTAGCCTGAATCGCTGTGGTCCTCGGGATTGCCAGGATATCTGCCGTTGAAGTTCACGACCCAGGCAGTGTCGTGAAACAGCTCGGTTCATGAAGTATCGTGGAACACCTCGCCCCAGAAGGTGTCAATACACATCTCGCCGATTTGACAAAGGCAAGTGAAATCCTTATGTAGATGCATTGTGGATGCGTGAAGGAGGTCTACGGTTGAGTGAGGGACAGGGCTCCCCCTTCCCACCGCTGACTCATCCGTATCGCGTTTTCTTCATGATGCTTGGTGGTAGTAGCGGCTTGGCCCGACTATCCGCAGAAGACAAGATCAGAGAAGTCTTACCTTCCGTTTTGTTAGATTTCTTCCACTTGCTTATCATGTAATAAGCCGCGCGTGTCATGCAACGAGATCCGCGTGTCATACGACGGTATCGGTGCTAGATTCGACGCGACATTTTCTGTCGTCGAAGTATGATTATTGTTACTGTTGTTATTGGAATTATTCTTACGTCCCTGGAAATGGTTAGACGTGTTGCTGTTGCTCTTGGGTATCGACGGGGTTGTTGCTCGTGCGCTTGTTAGGAAATGGTCTATCCGTACTAATAGATCTTTATATTGGTCCCTTATCGGGAAGCTGCTCGCTTGTGTCTCCTCGTCTTCCGCTAGTTGTTTGAGGCACCTAATGACTAGATAAGGGGCCGCTGACAGCCCGAACGTCACTGTGTTAAGTTGATAGGTGTCAACTTCTCCCTTAGAGTTACGCCACAAAATCTGTTGGAATTTCCGATCCTCTGAACGCTCAAGAAATTGTCGGTACATTTTCTCAACATCGCCTGTAAGAACGTATTGATGGGAACAAAACCTCAGAAGAATGAAAAACAAGTCGTCTTCATCAATAATAAGTAGTTTCGGTTCCGTATGAAGTATATCGTTTAATGAAACTTCGGTGGTGGTTAGTGCAGATCCGTCAAACACGACTCGGAGTTTTGTAGTTTGGCTGGACTCTTTGATCACGCCGTGATGTGATGGAAAATATCCGTCGTCAGTGGAATAGTCCGTGGTGATCTTCGTCATGTGTCTTAATTCCAAGTATTCTTGTATTATGGCGTGATAGTCGGCTTCGAATAGTTTGTCTCGTTGGAACCGACGGTAGAGAGATGCGAGTCGTTTCATCACCATGGTTTTAAGAGATCCAAGCGAAGGAGTTGTTTCATTAAATGGGAGAGCAATAATGTATCGCCCTTCGTTGGTGCGTTAGACGTGATTTCGGAAATGTTTCTCGCATTGTCGTTCCGCCTCTGAAATGTGTGAAGTGGGCTGTCCTTCGTCGATTTCCAAAAAACGGGCGAGGTCCGCCTGTAAAGCCGTCGTGGAAGCGTGAAATGTGTGTGCTGATGATTGCGAGGTTGGGCTCCTCCCGACGACCCATCCTAATCACGTTTTTTTGCAGACGCAAGTCGGGTCCGTTTGAGTGACTGATGCCAAATTGACCGACACAGAGTGATGCTAGCGTTGGTCCGACGTTTAATAAGATTTCGATCGGAGCAGGTCTATGGAATCTTGGATCGGCTAGTTTGAGATTCCTAGGTATTTGTATCATTGAGCGATTTACGGGCCGAGCTGGGACCCAAGTCGATATAGTTGGTATGATTAGGAACGTCAGTGTACGTTCGAATATGCCGTCAATTGAGGTGATCGTGGCCGTGATATAACATTTCGATGTCGTCGATAACGTGTTGACGGATTCGATTGAGACCGAACATTTCCGTTGGTTGAGTTTTAATGATTTGACGAGTTTCTTGGTGATAAAGTTCACGCTAGAGCTGGTGTCTAGCAGAGCTCTACAACGGAATGGTTGAGTTTTGTTGTTTAGGATGTTAACCTGCGCTGTCATGTAATAGTTCTGAAGGAAACGAGGGCAGTGAATCCGTTTTCTGTGATTCGGTCCCTATTAAAGTCGTCTGATGCAGTCATTGTTTTCCTTGTCGTTGAGGACTAGGCGATATATTTGATCCGATTACCTTTAATCGTGATGGCCGAGATTCGCGTTTTGGAGATGTCAGGGGAGACGAACGGGGAGACGATCGGGGAGACGAACGGGGCGACGATTGGGGCGACGATTGGGGTGACGATCGGGGAGACGATTGGGGAGACGATCGGGGAGACGATCGGGGAGACGTGGAGGATCGTGTCAAACGATGTGACGAACGAGGTGTCGGTGAACTGGGTGGTGATCGTCCGCCAGATGATCAGTCGCTCGACAGTCGACCGCCTCGATGATCGGCCGCTAGATGTTTGTAATTTGACATGACCTTGATCTTGATGTAAATACGTGTGATGTCGTTGTCTGCATATGCGACATGAACCAGCGGAACAGTGAGCCAGAGAATGTCCTTTGCCCAAATAATTAGTACATAGCGATGCCCTTTTGGCGGTTTCAAGGCGATTTTTGGTCGACTTCGCCTTGAAGACATCGCAATTCCAAATTTCGTGTTGTTCTTGGCAAGTTGGACACACCAATGTCCTATGTGTAGTGGTAAATGTATAGGTTCGCGGAGCGGTTTGTCACTGACGGTTATGTTGGTCGGACGCCCTTTTTGTCGCGGTTATGGTGGAGCTTGTCCTATCGCCGTTCGTCCGTGTTCTTAGGAAATCCACCAAATGCGCATACGACGGCATTTTTTTTTGTTAAGTAATGTGCGTTGCCATTTACGAATGGTGGCTGATGGTAGCTTCGAGGTGAATAATTTGATCAGAACGACATTTGAGGTGAGTGGTTCACCTAGTTTCTCTAAAGCTTGAAGGTTTACTTTAACCGTCTCAAGAAAATCATCTACTGCTTCGGGTGTCTCTTTGGTTATTTTCGGATAGTCGAAAATCAGATCCCAGTGGCGCATGCAGACTTGACGATGGCAGTCGAATTTTTCTTTAAGAACGTCAATAACGATTGAATAATTGAGTTCAGTAATGTCTAACGATTGGATGCTTTGCGCGGCCTTTTCAGTCAAGGATGATCAGAGATAATGAAATTTTTGTACGGGTGTCAGTCGTTCACTTTGATCTATTGTGGACGAGAAGGAGTCATAAAATGAATGCCAATTCTCAATGGTGCCGTGGAAAGTGGGTAAATGAATTTCTGGCAATTTAATCGAAGTCGGCTCGGCGACATTGGATGAATCGCAGCTTGGCGATTTCGACGACGATGCTGGTGTATCATCCATGAGAGTGTGTATTCGTACTAACAGATCGTAATATACGTTTGTAATTTCGGAAACGCGCGCGTCTTCCTCCTCGCCTAAATCTTTTAGTTCTTCTTGTAATAGTCTGTATTGTTTTCACGTGTTGTCGAGCAGTGTCTTGAAGGCCGTTAAAGAGGCCTTCTTCTGTTGATTGGATTGTGCAAATTCATCGAGTCGTTTGGATAAGGTAGTGAATCGATCGATTTGGAAAACTCGTCTCCGATGCAAGGAGGTAATTTTGTCTGTGCTTTCCATTTTTGTAGTGGATTGTAAAAACAAGCTGTGAGTTTAACTGTTGCTCGTCACCGTGTGTGTCTGGTTTGACGTGTAGGACGTTTCCTTGCGGAAGTTGGCTCTCTAGTTGTTGGCGTGAGGTTCCGTGATTGCATTCTTCAATCACCAGGTTTTGCCTCTTCAGAATTGACGGCCCTGGTGTTACTGACTTCGCTGGAGTTATAACACTTCTGCTGCTGGTTATGTTGGATTTACGTGGCACTGTATGGTAGTGGGTGTTACTGGCGTGTACTTTTCACTTGACACGTGATACGGTTTAGAAGACCAAGTGATTCGACCAGTTATGTGTCAACACTTTTCACTTGCTACTGAATCCGGCTCGAAGAAAGCCGCGAGAAAGCACGTCAATGGGAATTGTAAATTTTCGTTACGATTAGATAATCGACGCCAAGAACTGATCTATCCCCTTATTTCTATTAGGATAATGAGAGTGGTTCGATTGAGTTTACACTGATTTAACACGTATAAAATAATGTTTATTCCAACAACTTTGTAAAAGAGGATAGTTACGCTGATGCGTAGGTACAAGTTAAGTAAGTGATTTAAGGGTAGAGACCCGTTACAGATATGTGCTGATTATTCTGACGATGAAGAATAAATGAAGTTTAGTGACGATGCTGTGTCGAAGGAAAGCTAGGTGTGTCTAGCGCACGGGACCATCGGATTTGTTGATGACAATTTTGGTTAGGAAAGTGAGGGCAGTAGACATTGCTTGTGATTGGATAATAAGAAGGTAAGTGGACTAGGAAAGGTCTTAGCGGCCCTCGATAGAAAGTTGCTGGTGGGAAGCATCGTACGTGAAAAAAACTAACTTTCCGTGTCTTCTCGTAGTAAACAATAAACTTTAGAAAACACTTTAGTAAAAAGATCCTTGTTCGGTCTGAAGGACTTTAACTAGAAAATTCCTGAGATTTATGGTCGATCCTTAAGACTATTGAAGGTACGCAATAAGGATGTGTAAACATCTGGATGCAATCTTGCCCGCGGTGAGTGGCTTGGTTTAGGTAGAGAGTCGGCCGACGTAACACAGAGCAAAAACATGAAAATATGATCAAGTTTGTTAAAGCGCATGCGGTGCCAACAATAAGGCCACACAAAAAATTATTGTAACAGAAGCCCGGCATGTGTCAAATGTGCAAAAAATCACCTAACAATACACTGCCCGCACACAGGAAAAATAGAAGAAGTTAGATCCCCAAAGTAACCGAAGCTACGCACAAGTAACCAAAAACATTAGCCAAGCAACGCTTACAACCAATCAGAACCAAAGCAATAACATCGAAGACGCTACAGAAATCAAAGAAATGCTCAAACAATCCACCAAAAGCATGGAAATGCTGGGAAAAATGATGAGCGAGCTAAACACAGTATTAAGACAACAAGTACAACAAACAACAATCAGGTTACAACTACTCACAAACTTGCTAAGTAAAAAATAGAGATGGACAAATTGAAAACAGCAGCCTGAAACTCCAATGGCTTGCAACAGCGAGTCCACGAAACAAAAACATTTTTGTATAAAAACAATATTGATATACTGCTTGTCTCAGAAACACATTGCACTCTAAAAAGTTACATTAAAATTCCGTACTACACCATCTACGACACCAAACATCCCTCAGGTAAAGCACATGCAGGAACTGCAGTAATAATAAAAAATGACATCAAGCATCACCTACATAGTCAAACAAATCAAGAACACTTACAAGCAACCACTGTCACAATACAAACCAATGACAATTACTTCCAGATATCAGCAGTATATGTACCTCCGAGATACACAAAATGACACTAAAAAAATGGGAAGAGCACTTTCAATCCTTAGGCGACAAATACATAGCGGTGGGAGACTTTAACGCAAAGCACAAATTATGGGGTTCGAGAATTAATACGCCCAGAGGTAGAACATTAGAAAAATACATCAGAAGCAAGAACCTCAATGTACTATCTACAGGAAAACCAACGTACTGGCCGACAGACCTCAACAAAATACCTGACCTGTTGGATTTTGCAATAACAAAAGGACTAAATGCAAGCAAATTAAAAATAACAACCAGTCTTGAGCTTAACTCCGACCATACACCAATTATAATAGAATGTACAAGCAAACCACTACTTTATAACAGGACAGATTCACTATGCAATAAGTCCACCAATTGGCAATCTTTCAAAGAATTAATCGAGAACAAAATCAATTGCAATATCCCGTTGAAAACACCTGAACATATTGAACAGGCAGTATCAACTTTGACAGAAATAATACAGGAAGCAGCGCGGGCAACCACTACCCGTGAATCAAATAGCAGGCAAATAAAAATTATTCCGCAGGACATCCTAGACAAAATCAGGGAAAAAAGAAAAGCGAAAGCAAAATGGCAAAAACAGAGAACACGAGAAAACAAGAAAAACCTAAATAAACTTGCAAAGGAATTAAAAAATAAAATATGGGAACATTATAATAACGAATTTACAAAATTCATCGAATCACTATCCACGCATGAGAACACCAACTACTCCCTATGGAAAGTCACTAACAAAGCGAAGAAAACAATAAAATCAATCCCTGCAATCAGAAAAATAGACAACACATGGGCTAGAAGCAACGAAGAGCATGCAGAAGAATTCTCAAAGCACCTGCAAAATATATTCTCACCGTACGAAATTAATAACAGCATCCCCGGATGGCAAACAAATGAAGAAGTTGAAAATGCCAGGAACGCACCTGATAAACGCTGCACCATACTCAGCACAACAGCGCAAGAAATTACAAACTTAATTAAGGCAACAAAGACAAGTAAAGCACCAGGATTTGACTTGATCAATGGAAAAATCTTAAAAAACCTTCCCCCAAAGGCAATAAGACTAACAACAATTATATTCAACGCAATTCTAAGAATACAGTACTTTCCTACACTATGGAAAATAGCACTGATCGTAATGTTACCCAAACCAAACAAAAACCCACAACTAACTGCATCTTACAGGCCAATATCATTACTACCTGCGTTCTCCAAACTGCTGTAAAAAGTAATATATAACCGCCTAAAACCAATAATAGAAAAAGAAAAACTAATACCGGACCATCAATTTGGATTCAGAAATAAACACTCCACAATAGAACAAATGCACAGACTCGTGAATGAAATCTTACAGGCACTGGAAACAAAACAATATTGCACGGCACTCTTTATGGACATCGAAAAAACATTCGACAAAGTTAACCACGAAAAACTCCTTCAAACAATCAAAAAGCAATTTCCGAAACAAATCTATAAATTACTCAGATCTTACCTAAACAATAGAACCTTTATAGTAAAAATAAAGGATACATATTCAGAAACCAGGAATATCAAGGCAGGAGTACCGCAGGGAAGCGTACTAGGACCAATACTGTACACATTATACACGGCAGACGTACCAACAACTGTTAACAGCAAAATACTTACGTTCGCGGACGATACGGCCATACTAGTGAGACACACAAATCCAGAAACAGCAGCAGCACTACTACAAGAACACATTACAAAAATAGAAAAGTGGCTGCAAAGAAGACAAATAAAAGCGAACACCAGTAAGTGCAACCACATAACATTTGCACTTAGAAAAGGAACAACACCAGATATCCAACTGAACGGCGCCCACATAGCACATACAAAGCAAGTCAAATATCTAGGAATACTTTTAGACACACACCTTACATGGAAGCATCACATAAAATCTATAATAAACAGAATACGTGAAATAAGGAAAAAGATGTACTGGTTAACCAATAAAAAATCTAAATTAAGCACAACGAATAAACTAAATATATACAAAACAATAATCAAACCAATCTGGACATACGGAGTCCCACCATGGGGGACGGCAGCAATGAGTCACATAAATAAAATAGAGACGGAACAAGCAAATATTTTAAGAACAATAGTTAACGCTCCATGGTACGTCAGAAATGAGGACATCCGAAAAGATCTAAAAATTCCAACAGTTAAAGAGGAAATCGCTAGATACGCAAAAAAGTACAAAGAAAGACTTGCAATACACCCAAACCAGCTAGTTGCAGAAACAAAAGAAACCGTAATAGAAAGAAGACTGAAGAAGAAGCATCCCGCAGACCTCGCAATAGAAAAACAATAAACAACCAGAAGATGGAACCCCGCTGGGGGTAACCATCCACATGCTATATTTTTCAAGTTATAACATTTTACCAAATGTCCTTCTGGACAAATTGTAAAATTAAATATATAAATAAATAAAAAAAAAATAAAAGTTTGTTAAAGCATTTGTTCAATTCCGCAACTGAAAACTCGCACTTCTTGTATAAGAATTCCATTAATCTGCTTTTTATCTCAAGTTTCAATCAGAAATTTAAATACTTTGCAGAATGACGATGACAAATCTTACGGAATTTTTTAATTGAAATGGTGTTCTTTAAGAATTTTGAATATCAGATAACAGCTCGTATCTCGTTTTAATTTACCTTGATAAGTTAATCGTTTTACTCGTACTTTCACAATAATATTGTGTAAAAAATTTTTTTTAGGTCAAGAAATTTACGAAATGGTAGAATAGTGTTATAGGAGCCACTGGATTTAATTAATTACATAAAGTAGATATATACTCGCATACAAATTTTAACATATAATCCAATATAAAATGAATAGTTTGGCTGTCAAACTATGATTCAATTACCATAAAAATAATAAATATTTTTAAGTTTTCAATTCTGACAATTACTATTGATTAAATAACTATAATGAATATATAACAAATTTCTTCCTAAAAAAGACACTATACAGTGTACAGTGAATCACAAAATTATTGACATACTTTTAAAAAGTTATTGTTCTGGTGGAATTAATATCTTATAGAACACTCTTTTTGCTGTTTAATATCGATACTGATGATATTACTGTTATCATAAATTTTTAACGTGAAAACAGGATGAAAAACGATTATAGCTCGTTTCGAACTTCTTTCATAATTTTTTCTTAAACTATATGTTGTATATTTTAAAATAACAAGTATCAAAAATCTGTTTATGTTGTCTTATTATTTGATAAAGTTTTGTTGCATTGTTCACTGGGCGAATGATTTTGTGACTCATTGTATCTTTAATAAGAAGTTTAATTATATATTTTGCTCTTTTTGTTATTACCTTCTCATTGGCTAATAAAATGCTAAATAATATTTGAGGTATTTAGAACGAAAATAAACGAAGCTGCCTTTATCTATCAATGTGACTCCATAGTATTAGATTATTCAAGTAACTTATATTTTAGTTATATACTGAAGTGTAGGAATTAATTGCCCTAAAATCAAATTCAGCTAAACTAACAAAATCAGTTGTTACACTGAATATTTTGTGCTCATAGTTATTGTTATATTGCTCATACTTATAAACCGAATTATTAATTTTTTCCTCAATGTCTCATTTGACAATTCATAAATTTATAAAAGAAGCGTTTATTGTTCAAGAAAAAAGAAGATTCAAAAACATCGAATTGAGAAATTGAGAAACTGTTCGAAGCACAGTGATCAACTGACGATGATGAGTGGTTATTATGACGAACTAGGTTCGGAAACGGGATTTAACCGGCTCGATAATTGCTATTCAATACCACGTACGATTCAATTTTCGCCACTCGAAATTCACTGCGCGTTCCAACCGCCTATTCAGTAAAAGACAGCCAATTACAATGCAACTGACTATATAACTTAGTCTAGAAAATCAAGTTAAGGAAACGTAGTAAATCCCTTTGCGCAAAAATCATGCATGAGAAGAATTTTTCTATGATACGAGTATCTATTGAGAGTATAATTGGTTTAATAATACACGTGTATATTATGGATGATTTTAAAGTGATAGGGACATTTGACCCGTATCACTTCGAGTGATAAATGAGGTTAATGAAATGATAATAACATTCAACAGATCTTTAGAAAATTTTTATTATACAGATGACCCTCTTATAATACAAAACACCTGTGCCTCAGATTCAGAGTGTATTATATGAGAGCGAAATGTTATTATTCGATGAATACCAAAAGGTAATACATACATACAAAATTTGGTGCTGTATTTCGAAAAATAGGTAAAAAGAGATTCATGTTTTAAAGATTCGTAATAATTTTACCAATTCGTCATGTTAGAAATAAAGTAACAAAATCAACTACAAATTCTACTCTATTCTTTTTATAGCATTTCAATTCACAATAATATTAAGATTAAAATGATATATAACAATAATATCAAAATATTAAGTACTAGAAGTTCAAGAAAGATTCACAAAAATTGTACTTTAAAAAGTTTAGTAATTTTTATTTTCATTATCATACAAAAATGTTTTAATTTCCTCTTACTTGAAGTAATATTTTTAAAATATATACGATATAATTGTACAATTTCGTATAATACAACATTATTATCTGATTATTATCATATATTAATGTATTACGACGTATTACAAAATTGGTAATTGTACAAAAAAAGGCGTATCTCACTTATTTTAATGTTTTTGGAATGTGTTGTCATTACCATTCTGAGTTAATTTTTCCTATACTTATTACCGCTGGTAGGCCTTTGCTTCCGAGATATTCACAAAGATCTTCAATTAAATTTAGTTTCCATTGCACTTCTTTCTGGTGTATAGGTGATCAAATTTTTATATAGCCCAACATAAACTCAACTTATTGACGCTAATTATTTTTAATATAAATAAAAAAAGTTAAATGAGTGGATTACATTAATATCTTTATTAATATTTCTGTTGTGTATTATTATAGCAAAAAATTAATTTTTTTATATAGAAAAAGTTGCTTATCCGAACATTAAAGTAATAACATTGATGGTAACCAGCTGATTTTCCACGAGTTGTGCTATGAAGTTCAACTACTGATAACTCGTTTACAGTTCAGTACAGTTTCAGATTTTCCCAGCACTTCTGAATAACGAAAATTCATCAACTGATGGATTTGCTTCCTATGCGATTACGTGAAAGGTCAAGCGGATATTTTTGTCCTGTTGCATACAGATAACGTTTGAATAGAGAATCCAATAACCACTCGATATTTAAATATTGCAAAGCTGGTTCATTTTTACTAACAATTTCGAGCTATTATATTCGATTATAATCATAATAATTTCTCTTATTATATCATTCCATAGGTACATAAATTTAAAACGTTAAAAAATGAAGTTTGCAATATTTATTATTGTTTATTAATACTCATATACACATACACATTATTTATCGCAGACATAGCATTTGACAATCGTAACGCTCGAAATATTTATATTCTTACTAGAGATCGAAGAAAATAATTTTACAAAGTTAACAAAAATTTCAAGATATATTTTTACACCTCAAATACACGTAATAAAAGCAGCCAAGAGAAGAATAATAAAAATGACACCATAAACAAAACATATTTTAATCGAATAAGGCAAATGTATGTATAATAAAAAAAACTATAATAAATATAATCCTGCATGTAATAGTTGCGAAAAGTACATACATTGAAAATGCATGTCCTGTGTAAGATTTTACTATTTTTCGTAATTGAATTATCACACACGCGCGCGAACACATTATTTATTTATAATTATAATGCATGTCTTTTATAAGATTATATATATAATACGTATTTGAAATTTCTTAAACTTTAACATTGATTAAATCTAATTTACGTAAAAATAATAATGTATTGTTTATTGTATTCTAGGATTACGTGTTTTATTTTTTTTGATAATTTTTAAACTTCGTTTGTGAACAATTATATATCTATCTTAATTATATATATATATATTTTTATATTATATATCTGTCTTAAAAGCCTCTATTTTGTAAAACTTTTTACTCCTTATAGCATTTTGTAATTTAACGAGATAAATAAAAAACCACCAGTATTAAGCAGTAAATCTAAAGAATTGAAAGAATGACGTAATAATTTCCAAGAGAAGTATACTTTTTTAGTTTATATAATTTCTTAACTGTCTATAATCAGCTATTTTCATAATAAAAAACAGAATTTCTTTTTGATACATTGACATCAATATAATATTTCGATAGATATTACCTTACAAATTTAAAGTGTAAAATAGACGACATTACTTATTGTTTCAAACATTTCTAAACAATTCTTAGCTACGTTCAGAAAGAATATTCATTGTCGGATAAAGAATGAGAATTATTATGCTCAAGATCAGTGGTCTTATCCTTTCATGTGCAAATTCCATGAGTTCAACAATCGCTACGTCTGTTTGTGTTCGAGTATTCATATTCAATTGGCAACTATATATTCCAGTCACGAGATACATTCGCACTTGGTGATCTTAACTCCCTTAAAGCCAAAATTATGTGCATCCTTAATTCTCAGCCAGAAAAATGCGAATGAAAAGAACGTGGAATTTGCAACAACTTACGTGGGTGTACCGAGGAAACTTTAACCATAAATATTGATCATTCCTTGTTTTCGTTCATCTTCCTTTTAAGCCTTGTACTAAATCAGCCCTCCACGCGAGTTTAATGTTAGTTATCTTTAATGCTGCGTAAATGTTGCGCAAATATTTTGAGGGAACTGAATTAGAAATCATATTATTCATATCAAAAGTGCAGATATGAGTGATTACTGCTTTTAAAATGAAATATATTCGAAGATTTTTAGAGAAGTGAACAATATGAGATG
Organism: Bombus campestris; assembly: GCA_905333015.3. NCBI lineage: Eukaryota > Metazoa > Arthropoda > Insecta > Hymenoptera > Apidae > Bombus > Bombus campestris. The sequence goes on along the minus strand of HG995129.1, from coordinate 5,364,089 downwards.
TAAGAGATTGTTATTTGAATATAACTGACTTTTTATGAATTGTTGAGTAGTTAATGATAATTTATAATATTTTAGCTAAATGGATGTTCTTATCGTTAGTACTATAAGAAACGGAAGAATATAATATAAATAGTGAAAATAGAGAAAATCATAGACTAAATTAAATTATGTTACTACCACTACTTACATATGTATACTGGAATTATCAAACTGACGATTATGTGTTATTCATATATTATTAATATGCTTATAAAAATCTAATGAACGATTATTAACTCATTTCGCTAATATCTTAAATAAGTACAGTACATGACAGTAAAGATGCAAAAGATATAGGGGCAATTTTTTAAATTCCTTGATTTATCACGAATTCATTTGCTATGATTCATGTAAAATGCGACTTCGTACGAAAGATATAAACAAAAAATACACACGAAAAAAGATAAAAATAAAAGAATGAAAAATGTAGAAGTGCTATAAGCGTTTGAGAAATTGATTATACCAATACGACAGAATTATTAAAACTCGTAAACTATTTATAATCTTCATCATTAAATGTCCGCTCTACGTCTCACGGTGTAATAGGTGCTTATTCAAACTTATTGTAACAACATTCTGGTACATTTATCGGTATTTTTACGTCCTCGTTATCTAAAATACTTGAAATTTTTAATAATTCCGAAAATCCTACATCCTTTTCTATAATAGTATGCAGTTAGTAGCATGAATTGTTCCTCCAATTTCTTCATAACACATTATAAGTAAGATTTTTTTACATTTTTATTTCTTATTAATAGTCTCATTCACGAAAATTCATACATAATACTTTTTTATGCCTTTTCTTACTGCTTGCATATTTGAATCATAATATAGTAATCATCTAAATAACTTTTCCATAGTATTGATTCGTTTGGAATAGTGCGATTTGGTATACCTATATTTCGTCAAACAATTCCTCTATATATCATTATTCAAAGCTCCCCAAGGAATATTAACAGCAAACATTGTTCGTGTTAAGTCCGCATAAAATTCATTTTTTCTTGAGCCCGTCGTTTCGTGCTCTGAATTTTCCGTTCCGCACGGCTTAGTTGCTTCTTCGACTGCTTTCTTGCGTGTGGTAGTATTTATGCGTTGTACTAATAGCCATTTCTTTTCACATTTCAAATTTTTATTATAAAGCCTACAAGTGCTTTCGTCATCATTTTCATTAATGACAAATATGGAATCATTTTCGACTCAACTTTACTTTAATGTATCTAATTTCTTCGAACTTTGACATTTTTACAAACTTGAGAAACACTTAAATATACCGATGAACTATTTTACGCACATCACACTACAATAATCAACCTGAACTATTTGAATTCCAAACACAAACTGTCACATCCAATGCTCAATTACCAATTCAAGATAACAAAAACATGATTTGATATGATCTACAATTAGCTTTGGTTAGTTACACATTACTAATAACGATACGACATGGTTATGATATAAGAGTTTACTGGTAGAGATGAAATTAATTTAAAAGATAGATACTCCACATAAACACGATATATGCATATGCACGGTAAATAATATTATGGTATCTGATGGCAAGCAATATATTCTCGCATGTGTTGTTAAACATGAATATGCAAAGCATATTCATTATGCAAAAAGAGTGAAACATAAAATATATTTTTAAAGTTCTCTTGAATATCTGATTAGTAGAATCTTAATTATCTGAATTAATTATAATATATACTTTATGGATAATCGAATACTGTTTGTTTTTGCATGAGAAAAAATCATTTATTTTGAATTATTTTACAAATATTGACATTAAGTAGGCAAAAACAGAAAAATTGGAATAAAATCATAATAATTCTTTTCAAATTTTATTCTTGTTTCCTAAACTTCGGTAAAAGTAACCATCCCTAATTTTTTTGCTAATCAAAATTAATTATTATAAAATATACTGATGTTCTGATAATCGAATTCTCATTCTGTCAATAGGGGTTTTAACAAACGACCTTCTACTGTATTATGGATAGAAATAATAAGAGAAATGTAAAAATTCTCAATAACTGTTACAGTTTTCAAACTTTTCATCACTATTGTACATAATATATTATAATATATATTATAAAACACAGTTTTGAATAATTCAGGCATGAAAACTCCACATAAAAAATAAAAATCTAATTATTGTTTAATATCGATATAAAAGACGATAGAATAGTGATAATAAACTACTTACAGAATATGGATCCCTACTTTATAATTCAGCAACCGTCACAAGCCAATTTTCTAAAGATTTAATTTTCTATATGTAGTAGTATTGACAAAAGGAAGCGACTTCTTTCATCAAACATGCACGTAGTTCACTTAATATTTTCTTTTCAGCTGTTTTTGAAATTTCACAGTTTTATGTACCATGTCTTCTCTCGAGTAATTTAGGAACAACGTAAAAACCGTACCTTTTCAAATTTCAATCAAATAAAACACCTTCTTCCGAAAATTCTGATATACTACCAACTATTATTACTATTGCTACTAATTGTTGGTAACTCTTAACACAATACATTCTATTTGATAATTTCTATCTAAACAATGTTTTTGATTCTGATTTCATTTTAACTTGTCCTTTCATTAGTTAGATATTCTTTTGTTTCAGCATTATATATTACTATTTTTCATATAAGTAACATATTGAAATCGTCAGTAAATGAAATCATTTATCTGTTATATTTAAATTATTATAAAACTGTTTAGCTGTACATATAATATTATGGAATATTTATATTGATATAAATGTACAAACACACACACACACACAAATGTATATATGTATATATACACAATAATATTGATAATTATATAGAAGAATAACTAGAAAGAAGTTTAATCGAACTAGAACCAGTGTTATATTTGTACTGTTCTATATTGTGTAGCAAATGAACAAACTTTGAGTATTACTTAATAGATATATTGTCAAACCTTAATGATTTATTCGAAATAATATTCTATTTTAGTATCATAACATGCAACCAATTATATTACAACAGTATACTATTTTTTGTGTTATGTGTAATACAACAGCTTGTGGGCTGTCACATAAAACATTTTAGATACTTGCTTATTTTTGATAAAATGTAACTTATTTACACATTATGAATACATAAAATTGCATTGGTTTTATTCTTTATCATTTTATATACATTGTATACTTATACAGATAATAATAGAAAATTATGATACGATAAATTTAAATTTGAAAAATTAATACATAATAATAAAGGTATAATCTGCAAATGTCGAAAGTTACGAAACAGTTTTGTTGCGTGAGAAATTCTTTATTCAAGTTTTTATTAAAGTTCTCAAAGTTCCTTAACAAAATTGTTGGTAATTGTTCGAATAGCCTCGTCACCGATTTCAAATAGTTTTGAATTTGTTGTCGGGGGCAAGATTCCGAACAACTTTTCTCTATACATATCACCGCCGCTTGGCCTTATTTTCGAGGCAGTCGTAAGAAACTGCCGATACCACTACAGTGAATTCTGCCTATAATTGTGCGTCCGTGGCAGTCTATACATTAGTTTAGTTGTTGACCGCCTTACGGTTCACGGCGCTGGCCGGATAAAATGACACCTAACCTACTGCTACATAAACTATAAACAAAAGATAAGAATTCCATTTAGGTTAGGCGTTATTTTATTCAGCCGCCGCGCCAAGAGGTGGTCGGAAACCAAACTTACGCGCACGATGCCACATCACGACGAACACATAGACAAAATTCATTGTAGTGGTATCGGCAGTTTCTTGCGAATGTTTCGAAAACTAAAGCCAAGCAGCGGTGATATGTTTAAAGAAAAGTTGCTCGGAGGCGTGCTCTCGACAGCAAATTAAAAAATAATTGAAATCAATGATGAAGGTAGGATTCCGAAAAATTACTAAATTGTTTAGTTCCTAATTTCTAACTCTTATGCTACATATCAGATAATAATAATCTTTTAAAATTAATAAGAAGGTTAGCTGTAGCTGTAATATTAAGCGACATTATATTGGTAAGCAATATCAAGCAAAATCTAAAATTGATAGTTATATATATCAACAAGTCAAAAACTTTATCGTAATTTAATACCGTAAAACTTTCTGATAATATTAGGTCGTCTGAAAAGTTTTTTTCGTTTTATAAGGAAATAATGAATGCACAACATTTTCTGTTTTATATTATTTTATCGAATTACGTATGATCCATTTCTATCAAAATATAGATCACAACGTTCGACAGATTAGGTTTCATGTTTATATAAAAATGCATTGTTATAAAAGACGAGACTGTAAAAGAAAGACACTTTTCGGACAACCTAATAATTATAATTAGTTAATACAAGTGTAGTATGTATTGTTTATATTTTGAACTACTATGCCTGGAAAAAATTTAGGTCTGGAACGTACTTACATATTTTGGCAAAATTCATGTTATGAAAAATCAAAGTGTCGAGACATTTATGACAGGTAGTGCACGTAAAGAGCCATAGTAAGTATACATATAAATATTACGAGACAAGGTGAAACATAATACTCTTACCTACAGGTCTGAAACTTCCTTGATGGCCTTCTCACAGTTAAAGTGGTTCTCAATGTATTTCTCGAACTATAAATATAGATATAATTATTTATAAATTAAATTTATAAATACTATGTATATATATAAATAAATTAATATTTTAAATTTATAAATATTACTATAATTTAGATGCAATAAATATAGATATAATCGTAAATTAATTTCAGCTCATATAAATCATAATAGCGGTTAATATAAAAAAAGCAAATGTAATTTGTGGTATTTTAAACTGTAATCATAATGTTTAAATAACTAAAGATTCCATTATCTAGACATATATCCACTTCCATATTACACATGTTATATATACTTACATATAATTCATGCGTTATATATACATGTATGTTTGTACAGGAGATATTTCTCAATATGAGCATATATTATATTTTCAAATTTCACATGCTTTAGTTGTATATTTTGATTCATTCCAAACCGCCATTCTATACACATTGGATCACACGAATATATAAATAGAAGAAAATTCGCTATCGGCCAGTTAGCAGACTCCACACTTTCAGATATGTGTAACTGTTCCACTATTTACATACCATTTCAAATAATTCGATTAATGTTTTTCACGATTTCGGAAATTGCGCAATGCTCCCGAAGTGCTCCTGAAGCTCAAGCTAACAAATGTCGCCGAATCTCAAGCTAACTGACCCGAAATTTCATTGTCCAGACTAATTGGCTCCGGTCCAACATTGGCGTGCCTCGGTACCGAACAACACGATCTATCTCTTCCGAACTGCTCTGATTTTTTTTCTAGAAGACGTAGTTGAGATGGATCATCGGCGAAACCGTACCGACAGCCGCAATAAGAGTGACGCATAAGACATTCGTCATCATTGATGGTTGTCACACTAAAAGAAATTTTAGGAAATGAAAGAGAAGCTCACCAGGCAGCATTCCTCATCCGAAGAATAAGCATGCGAGGACCACTTCGCTCAACACATCCAACGTGACAATGCTGCATGCTATATCATCGCGTTACTGAGAAGAAATATCATCTTGGGAATCACGAAGACGTATCCTGCATTCATTTCTCTCACTCAAATGAAATCTGGTACGCGATCTAAAATTGCGTAATGAATACGTCAGTAGTAATAAACGAATACGATCATAAAAGAATATTGTGCACTTGGGCATATGACATATATAGAAGTGACCGTCGCAGGTGGTTTCTACCCGTATCACGCAGTTTAGACTCAAATAAATACTAGAGCTCGACAAAGAAAGTTCAAGTAGTTTCTGAAGACTCGGCGAAATTGAATAACGATCTATTATTACCTTCAATTTTGAATGTACACATACGTGTTAGTACGAGACTTTGAATGACTGCCGGTATCAACGCATCATGTGGGGAAACAAAGAAGGCTGACTCGTAACGTACGAGTTGAGTACACGAACATTCGGACTTATCAGTGTCTTATCTTGTTACAAGATGCCTGCAGCAACTTACAGACGACGAGCAGAGAAACTTTCCGATTGCAACATGCATCGCCAAAAGGACCTACATGTGGATGATTTGTTAACCGGCGCATATACATATGTGAAGGCAGGGACGTTGCGTGATTAGACCATTGATCAGTTCCATCGAGGAAGGCTCAATATTCAGCAATGCACTTCGAACAAGTCTTGACTCCTTACTGGCTGACCGACAGTCAAATTAACCCAATATCTGCGATTCAACAATTTGCAGTTCGATAAAGACACTGAGAATTTTCTCATATGCACGAAACTATACAGTTCTTTATACCGTCACGTCGAACTACTGTGCATGATGAGAATGACGGAATGATTGATATTGTCATGTATCGCGAACATTATCGACTCGCTGACTTGGAACTGCTCGTTCCAATCACCACAATCACGAAGATTATAATGCAGCATCTCTGGCAGTTCAAGATGAATTGGGTTGAGTAATTGCCATTCAGCATTTATAGCGCGTTGACAATGTTTGTAAAGCAATTTAAACACCTCCATTATGTTGCATTCAAATAACACATAAAATTCTGCGTAGCCCGGAAAATCATAAAAGTAAGAAATAGCCCGAACTTCACGGATTTTTCGATGTGAACGAAGAGACATATGGAACGCGTTTATACATCCTCGTGATCGACAAATGAAGGATAACATTTCACAGCTGTCCTGTGCGAAATCTCGCGCGACATCACTCAAGAGCATCAGCTCTCCATCAGAATTTTGCGACGCAGTGCTTCTCGCATCGCTATTCACCACCGTTGGAGAAATTATCATCCATCGCATCTACAATATTTACCTCTCAACGGACTTGACAATCGTCCTGGATTGAATAAACAAGGAACCACTCGCGTCGAAGACGAAGGGTAGTCAACCCTGTGGCAGACATCCAGGCGAAGATCGGTGTTTCAAGATGGCAACACATCAGATCCCAAGATAATCCGGCGGATTTGTTGTCAAAAAGATTAATGTGCAGTCAATTTTTTGTTTGTCGCACTGGCGCCATGGACTAGGATGACCATAGAAAGCTGAAAAAAGGTATTCGAAATCAAAATTCGTGATATCACCATAACTCAAAAAGCTTACATGCCTTAGAATCGCAGTTTCATACGACGGGTTACTCGCACGCTACTTGTTTTGTCGATAAACTTCGGCGAATCATTGTGTATTGCCTGCGCTTCTATCTGAAACATCATACCCGGGGTCCTCTGACTGTACAAGAGATCCAGGAGAAAAACGTTCTAAATTTGGATATTTGGATATTTGGAAAAAAAATGCGCGGGTTCGCGACTGGAGAAGAACTGCATGTGGAAAGCAAACTTCTCCCGCTTCATATATTCCTCGATAACAGGGGAAGTTCGCGTGTTGGAGAAAGATTATGACACTTGAATCTTCCGTATGTCCAAAGCCATCCCATTCTTATGCTAAAAGGTCTTCATGTCATTCGATCTTGTCATTTAAGACGTGTACATTCGCGCACACTATCTCTTTATAACATTCGTATTAGTCTATTGATGACAAGAACACCACGCGCAAAACGATTCATCAATGCGTCCACCGAGTACGTCATGGGACAGCTGCTTACTATCAGCATGATGGAGGGTCACTCCTTCGTAAACTGCCGTGTCGACTACCACGGCTTTTTCTTTCTTAAGGAAGGCCGACATCGCATTTGAATACGCATTAAGGTCTACGTTACCGTTTTCATTTGTCTGGTCATGAAGGTTGTTCATCTCGAGGAAGTAAGCGATCTGCCCACTGACGCATTCATCGTCAAGCTAGAACGATTCGTCGTGAGATATGTGGGTAACATTTACTCGAATAACGGGACGAATTTCGTTGGTACCAGTATTGAGTTGCCGACGCTTTACCGGAAAGACAATTGAGATTTAGAGATTCTTCAAGGAAGTGTCGTCTCACTTCGGTGGCCTATGGAAAGTAAACGCCAAGTCATTTAAACACCACGTCAAATTAGCACTTAGAATGATTTCTTTCAGCGATTGTAACAATGCTTTTAATTTTTCATGTTTATTGTATTCTGGTTGGCACTCACAGTTAGGACGATTCCTTTTAACAATTGTAGCAATACTTTTCATTTTTCAAGTACATTGTATTCTTAATACTCGAATGTATCATAAACGCGGTTACTCGCGAAGAATAATTTAGTTACTCCGACCATGGGTCACCCGAAAGTAATTCGCTCTTTTTCTAATTAAATTCGGAACCTCACGCTCGGTAAGATATCACTAACCTTTTCTCAGACGATGGTCTCCCGCATTTCAGACGCACGGAACTACAGTGGTTGACGGACAGCGAGCGAGTATGCTGATTGGCCATTCTCTTGCATTCAGTAAAAATCAATTAGCACATATATTTTCGGATCTACCGTTCTTGCCTTGACACGGTTGAGTTTAGCACGATCAGTCTTGTACAAGTATTCGAATCATGAACACTTTCTTCATTAGTCCTGGAATAAGATTCATTTAATCTCTCAGCATTCGAAAAGAACAGTCTCGTCTGAGTTTTCGAACCGTCAGCATCTCCACGCATTCGTGGAGTAAAGTATCGTTTACTTGTCATCGACATTAGACACACACACACGCGCTTACAAATATGGAACTATTTGAAACAAAGGAATTATGTTAAGGGAAACAATTTGTGTTGTTGAACGACGAATCTGGTTATGTAAATACATTCTAACAAAATCCATTTGTTTGATAGCGTATGAAGAATTATAATTACTTTGTTAATCTTTCTTGTAAATATTTATCAATTTCCATGAAAATTTGTTCGTGCAGTTTGCGTACATCTAAACTCAAAATAATCAACCAAACAAAAACACTCAAAACGCATATATCAAAATTTTTGATTTTTTACAACTTTACGAATAGTTGTTCCTAAAGTTTGCTTGAACAAGGTGATCCTCTATGGATAAATAAAATTTTAAGAATTAATTTAGATGTGATCAGTGTGATAGGTAAAAATGACTTTTATAGTAATAAAAAATGCTCACTCAAAAAAGGAATGTCTGTATCGCTAACTTTCATTAGAAACAATACGCAAAAACTTGTAATATATAATACTATGTATATAATATATATTGTAATATACATTATATTAATATAAAACCAAAAGTCCAAAATAAAATTAGGAAAAACTAATCTGTTTGAACTGTTTTCACTATATATTTGTTACACTAAATTAGCTTCTATTTTTTTTAATAATGATATAGGCATATATCAACAAACAAACTAGAATGATAAAGATGAATGGAATGAAAATATTTAGGAAAGATTTAAGATTATAATGAATTATCAAGCAAAATCATCACCTAATAATAAAACATCATTTTGTCCTTTCTGAATATTATTAATATTATTATATGCAGAGTGATACTGGAGTTATCTCGTATATATGAAGTTTAGTTTACTTATAAACTCGAGTTTAATTGAATGATTGAAAATTACTGATGTATTTAACAATAGAAATGTAATCATTCTACTGAATTTATTCGTACTTTTTAAATTTCTTGTTATTTGTAGATTGTGAATGTTTATGCAAATTCATATTTTTATTGGTGTAATTAAAGATATCAAATGTAAATACAAACTTGTTTTGTCTACTCGATATTATAACAAGTACTTTACTTTCTATATTTTGTACCTATATCTTCGCATATTATGTGCAATCTGGAATTTTGTGTACATTTCAATTTTCTACAAATGTATAAACGTCCATAGTCTAGTTATTTGGGTTTATAAAAAGTAAAGGTCAAATTATACAGGTTGTTATAGCATATACATATAATATTTATTATGTGTTACGACCGTTCGCGGAGAGACGCGATCGCGAGGAAGCACGTCAACGGGAGTCGTAAATTCCCGTTACGATTAAACAATCGACGCCGCGAAACTAATCGCTCCCCTTATTTCAGTTACGATAATAGGGGTGGTTAGATTGAAGTTACACTGAGTTAACAGGTATAACTTGAGTTTATTGTAACAATTTTCTGAATATACAGAGGTACTCTGATGCGTCGATGCAAATGAAGTAAGAGTCTAAGGATAGAACCTTTTACAAACGTGTTGACCGATTTAATGTTGAGTGACGACTTTTACTTGAGGGTAGAACCCTTTACAGACTTTAGTGTTCTGCCGACGAATGAAGACTGAGACGTAAGGGTAGAACCCGTTACGGAGTGTATGGTCCTGACGACGGACGACGACTACCAAGTGACGATGCTGTGTCAGAGGAGAGCTAGTGATGGGTGTGTCTAGCGCATGGGATGAGGTGATTTTTTCGTCGCAATTTTGGCTAGGAAAGTGAGGGTAGTGAACATTGTTTCTTATTGGCTAATAAGATGACCGGTAGACTAGGAAGGGTCTTAGCTGCCCTCGGAGGAAAGTTGTTAGTGGGAGGCATCGCACGTGCAAAATAACTTTCCCGTACTAGACACGTGAACATTTGTTAGGCAGATGCTACATCCGGCTCGTAGGATCTTAGATTTTTCTGAGATTTATGACGGGTCCTCGAGGCTATTGAGGGCCCGCGACAAGGAAGTGCGGACATGTGGCTGCCATCCTGCCCGCCGTATGCAGCCCGACCCAGGTAGAAAGTCAGGCGACGTAACATTATGTTATGTACATATATAATGATTTGACAATAAATCCCAAATGAAAAAAATGCAAAGCACTGAATAGAATTGTATTTTAATCTATACTATAAAAATTGGCAACTCATATTGTTTACAACAGTTTTATTACACATAGTTGGAAAAATTACGTACAGTCTGTCACACAAGAGCGTGTCTGCGATATTTCTGTAAATATTTATATATTTGTAAAAAAATTTATATGAATTGAATCTACATCTAAAACACTAATACGCTATTACTTAGTAGGGTGTCCAATCTCCTCCATTAGCGATTATAGCTTGACATCGTTTCGGCATACTCTCGACTAATTTTTGAGCGTAGGATTCTGGTAACGACCTCCATATCTTTCGAATGTGATGTACAAGTGTTCTTATTTTTGTGATACGTCTTCCTCTCAGCTTGCATTTCATTAGGGACCACACATTTTCGATAGGGTTTGCATCAGGGGACTGCGATGGCCAAGGAAGTACTGTGATGGCGTTTTTCGCTTTCCATTGGGTGCAGATGCGACTTCGATGTTTAGTGTCGTTGTCTTCTTGCAATATCCATTGGTCCTCGGTTTGGTTGAACCAACGTTTCACGGATGTGAGAAGTCCCCTTTGGTACAATTTCACCATCTTTTGTGCATTCAGATTGTCTGTAAAGACGCACAAAGTCCCAAAACCGCGTGCGTTAAAGCAACCCCAAACATGCACTTTTATAGGGTGTTTTACACTTCTTTGAATCATCCTTCTTCCATGGATAGTCCAAGCACGCCTAATAGGACACCATGCCCAAAACGAAGATTCATCAGTGAATATTATATTACTCCAATCACGATCTCTGTTTTCATTCGCCCATGCCAGACGATTTTCGACGTTTCGCGTACGCGGCACTCATATTAAAAAGCTCTGTTCCTTTCACTGTTTCAAATGAAACTGAAAGGTATTCAGCAACGCGTATTAGAGAAGTTTTCGTTTGTTTACATTCTTTTTATTTCATTCTGATTAGGTGTCAGGTTTCGCAGATATCGCAGACACGCTCTTGTGTGACAGACTGTACATTTAAGATTTAATGTTATCTCAAATGTGTGACAACGAGACTAGTTCCAAAGCAAAAGTTTACAAAGTTACATAGCAACACCCGTTACATTAAATATCAAGAAAATGCACGCAAACTCCATCAGTATCGATGCAGCTCACGCAAACTCATACCATAACTTCTGCGAAAGTACAAGTTTAACGAAAAAACGAAAAAAAAAAGGCAGCTCGGAGTTCCATCTATTTTCGTTCCATTCAGGAACTCCTGCCCATTGGGAACAAAATACAATCCATTCAGAAGACTGGCTTGTCACCGGTATTTGTATTGCGTGCCAATCTTTTTATACGATAGATTGATTTCGTCGAGATCGTCGTCGCCGACGTTAGCGACCGTTGACGCCAGTACCGCCTTACAACTGGCAACGGACCGATACACGCAATCCCATTTTGTCGTCGTTCACCTTCTACTTTTGGCAAGAAGTTCGTGGACCTTCTAGTACCACTAAAACCGCGTAATTTTGGTATAATGGACATAAAAGATTGCTTCTCTACCGGGTTTTTATTTGGAGGTAACAAACTTTAATTAAGCACAATCGATTGGCTGTTAGCTGTACGAATTGTGCGAAAATAATGATTTATAATGGTTGAAATAATAAAATAGCGTAAAGTTTCTGAAAAAATGACTAGTTTAGGATAATCGGTATTTGAGCTCCTCAAAAAATGTTATCAACTTTATAAATTAAAATACATAGAAAAATTACGATTTTTCGTAAAATGGAATATCTGGTAACTGGAGATACAACCGAGCAAAGGATGCTTCTTCATGAAGAAATAAATCGAAGATCTTAGCATGACAAGTCGAAACTAAGGGTTAGTATATATATAGGTATGTATACATAACAAATCTAACAGCTTTCTAAAATCGGTTTCTTCGATAACGAAACTTCACATGCAAAAAATTTTATTCTACATTTTCAACTTATCTTTTCATTAAGAATCGTCATCAGTTATTGGACACCTTGTATATTCATGAAAGCAAGTCGTTTATTTTTGAAGATATTTAATTTTAATTATGTACTTGAAATTGGTCTGTTTCGTTTCTGACGATCTTTTTGTTTTGATGTTTCATATAAAGAGTGAATACATTATCAGTGGCCAATGGTAGATAACAATCGCTGGAATTAGCGAATCGTCCGAAAGTTTGGTCGAGTCCAAAGGAATACTAGTTTTCATCGTTCTTGTTAAAATGACGTTTTAGAAGAAGCAAAATCTACGCGTCCCATCCTCATGAGAATCAAAATATCATTATCTTACGAGATGTTACATTCTTCCCTGACAAGCATAGGGCAAAAGTAACAAATGAAGTGAAAAACTGAAACGATCATCTATTTTATTCTGTAATATTCGCTGCTTCTTCTTGGGATTTAAGGCAAACTGGCCATTACCGAAGATTGTATGTACTTTTTTGATTGAATGTATTTACATTTCTTATTTGATGTTATAAAATAATAGAATAATTATTTCACTGAAATGGTAATGTGTTTTGGATACGGTTCCACGCCACATTAACATACATACATCTAACGGAAGACAGTAGCGATAACTATCAAAATTTCTTTTTCGAGTGGAATGAAAGTATGCTACGTACAATTTTTAATTTTACTAATTGTACGTGTGTTTTCGTTTTTATTTTATAATTCATACGTTTTGTTAAATGAAATCTTTTAAATTAAATAAAACTATTTAGTTTCCCTTTAAGTTTACTTTTTAAGTTGAGAAAATCGTGTTTGGGTCATAAATCCACTTTTCATACGTAGTCAGTCTTGTATACAGACTGTCACACAAGAGCGTGTCTGCGATATCTGCGAAACCTGACACCTAATCAGAATGAGATAAAAAGAATGTAAACAAACGAAAACTTCTCTAATACGCGTTGCTGAATACCTTTCAGTTTCATTTGAAACAGTGAAAGGAACAGAGCTTTTTAATATGAGTGCCGCGTACGCGAAACGTCGAAAATCGTCTGGCATGGGCGAATGAAAACAGAGATCGTGATTGGAGTAATATAATATTCACTGATGAATCTTCGTTTTGGGCATGGTGTCCTATTAGGCGTGCTTGGACTATCCATGGAAGAAGGATGATTCAAAGAAGTGTAAAACACCCTATAAAAGTGCATGTTTGGGGTTGCTTTAACGCACGCGGTTTTGGGACTTTGTGCGTCTTTACAGACAATCTGAATGCACAAAAGATGGTGAAATTGTACCAAAGGGGACTTCTCACATCCGTGAAACGTTGGTTCAACCAAACCGAGGACCAATGGATATTGCAAGAAGACAACGACCCTAAACATCGAAGTCGCATCTGCACCCAATGGAAAGCGAAAAACGCCATCACAGTACTTCCTTGGCCATCGCAGTCCCCTGATGCAAACCCTATCGAAAATGTGTGGTCCCTAATGAAATGCAAGCTGAGAGGAAGACGTATCACAAAAATAAGAACACTTGTACATCACATTCGAAAGATATGGAGGTCGTTACCAGAATCCTACGCTCAAAAATTAGTCGAGAGTATGCCGAAACGATGTCAAGCTATAATCGCTAATGGAGGAGATTGGACACCCTACTAAGTAATAGCGTATTAGTGTTTTAGATGTAGATTCAATTCATATAAATTTTTTTACAAATATATAAATATTTACAGAAATATCGCAGACACGCTCTTGTGTGACAGACTGTATGTATCGCGATTTTTACAGTACGCCTTGTAGAACCTAACTCTTACGTTATTCGAAGATCATCTATACTTATACTTATAAATAATTCGCATAATTTCATCTTTCTTGTGCCCTCCTTTTCATAATATTCTGTCGTGCTTTTATTATCGGTTTGGATTAAATATTCTACGCACAAAGCATCAACGAATCGACGATGTTGTAAACACTTGATTACCGAAACTAATTGTTAAGTATTGTGTTCGTTTCGTTTTACCACCCTTTAAAAACTGGTTCGAAACCAAGTGTGCGTACTAATTAGCTCGATAAACACTCTCGGATTTGTAATCGTTATTGATAGCCTGTAATCACAAATGATAATTAACGTGGATTCTTGTACAAACGATGTTCCAAGTCCTCGCAAACCTCGATCGACCACATAAAAATGCACGAGAAAAGCCCTCAATTGTCGACGATAATCAGAAACTATTGAACTTAAAAGGGTCGGAGGAAACTAAAAAGCTGTTCTTTTAACAGGACAGAAACATGGGTGGAGGTAAAGCTTGATAATGCTTTTTTCAATTGATATGAACTTTGTCTTTTCTATTTAAAGTATTTAGTGTGGTGCAAATATTCTTAATTGTAATTTTTGATAGCACGATTAGATACATCTATTACGGACTTTTTATTTGTGTCGTTGCTATATTTATAACTTTGCACAAATATTTTAAATAAATTTTATCGTCCATAATAAATTCTGAGTCGTTATTTGATAAAAACAAAAATTTTGAATGCATACAGTTAAAAATATGACTGTACTCGTCGCAGAAATTTATTAATGTAAGTAGAATGCACATTAATAAGAATTACTGTGTGATATAGAATATGAATATCTTAAGGTGAAATTTAATACATCATACATTATATTATTTTATACCTACAGGTATATTATTATACAGGTATATTATTTTATACCTACGTCTAAATTTATTATATTTACAAAATTTTTATATGCAAAAATAAGTGTTACAGGAAATAGAGTTCAATACAAAGAAATCAAACTTTCATTTTCCCTTCAATGATAAGAAAATTTAAATATTGACATAGAAACTTGAAAATGAAAGGAAAAACTAACGATTTTATACTGCAATTCTTGGTAATGGAAGAAAAAGTACACGGAAGGTTATATTACTGTCATTTAGTTTGACGTGTTCCCTTTGAAGTCGAGCAACTTACACATGTACACGGTACACATTTCTTCTTCTAAAAACGTTATTAGACTTACATACTTAATACCATTTTTTGAACACAATTTAAGGGAATTAAAAATTTTCAAATAATTTCACATTTAGTTTGAACTGTAACAAACAATATATTTGTTTGAAGAAAGGATTAAAAAACTTTAGACCATTGGAAGTACAAAGGCAAAAATTCGTAATAATTCTTAATAATATTTCTTTTGTATAATAATATTTATTGTTATGGCGGATTTTGTTAACATATTTTTAAAATTGACATTCTATAATGCTAATTTCAAAATACATCATTTAGAAAAAACTAAATTAAAGTAAAAATTTAAATTAAAATATCAATTCTAATTAACATTAATTCTTAATTTTTCAATGTATTACTGCATTGTACACTATATCCAAAATGATATAATGGAATACTAACATGATTCAAAAAAGTATTTGAATATTTACCATAGAAAAATTTCATTCATGTATTGTGTATGTGTTATGTGTATAAATCTTTTGAAATTTCATTAGTTATAACCACATACGACTGACACGATTATATTGGAAGACTTTGAAAATCTGTATAGAAGTATATCGAATGTGTGTAGCACGAATGGCCATCTTAGCGTATAATAAGTGTGGAATATACCACTAAATATCGAAGTTTATTAATATAATGGATAATCGATTGTTTATATGCTTTCGTGATCTCTGTGAAAATATTTTCTAGTTTCTGTATATATATTTTTTCAGATTACTATATACATATATATTTGTATATATCATATTCAATTATTACATATATTCAGATTATTATTATATATTTTCAAATTTGCTCTAAAATTTGCTAATATAATCGTGATAGTTCGCTATTATTACAGTGTTAATGGAGTTTCAATGTGTCAATTTTGGCGAAACTTCAATTTCGTATAACATATATGATATACTTCCGTGAGCACGACTTTCGAACTGAAAGCTTAGATTTAGATGCAGTGTCTTAGGTCAGTAACCACTAATTTTGTTTAGAATTTTCATTTTTCTTAATGCGTAATGCTCGAAGACGTGTCATCTTGATATTTCCGAAAGATAATTAAAACACGATGTGCTGGTAGGTCCTCGTTGTCGAAGTTTCGTCCTTAAAATATCCTGTGACCTTTCTGGAAAACTCCGAAAGTCTAAAATCAATTGAGGTATCGTCTTACCCTCACCAAGGAAAATCGTGTCAAGAACATATAATGGTTGAGATACTCAAATACTATTAATTGGAAAGTTAATACTTTCAGTACTAACTAATTAGCGTAGATTCTGAAGAAACGAAAGAAAATTCAAATATTCTGAGTCCAATGTACAGAATATATAAAAAGTAAGCGTCAAAACCAGCGTAACGTGATTTTACACCTTTGAATTGGTGAAGGTTTATAGAAGAATGTTTGTGCAAAATTTACCTTGAACATATCTTTCAAAATCAATGTTTTTTTATTGCAACGTATTCTACTCATCACGATGAGTGAGTAAAAGTCTCGAAGGAATCATGTGGCGTGAATGACCTCATCTCCCGGAAAAAAGTTAGTTTTAATAATTCTTAAATTGGCTTTATTAGCAATATGTTTACATTCTGCAGTCAAATACAGGAAAAATAGCACCTTCTATTGCATGTAAATATCCCAGATCTAACATTACGTGTTCCATGTCTTCCTTTCTCTCTTCTTTTTTTCTTTTTTTTCTGTTTATTTAAACAGCTCCGAACTCACGTCTACATTTCTACCAAGTTTTTCTCTAAATAATTTCACTTGGACCATGAATAATTTCTTCTCTCAAAGAAATAAATCCAAATTTCGACATGTCAGAAGTCAGGACATGTCAGGAACAAGTCGCATGTCAGAAATAGATCTGCATCCTATCCTCGGTGATCCCAACTTTTCGTCCGAAAATTGACGAGCCTGTTGGCTATGGTGAGGTGGAGCACCATCATGCATAAAATAGTTGAAGCGACTGACGACTTTGTCGTGACATTTTCACGTAATTCGCTTAGAAGACGAGAATCTAAAAATTGTAAATATGTTAAAAATGTAGGCAAAAAGATAAGGCTAATAATATGATTTCCAATAATTCCTGTTTATACATTCATGATGAATCGTCCTTGATCAAGTTTTCTAATGCATATGAATTTCTGCAAGACCAAATCGTGGCATTTTGTCGATTGAGAATGTTACAATTTGAGAAACTGTTTTCACCGTAAATAATGCAAAAAGTATGGGTCGTGTTACAACTTATGTAGTATTTAATAGGAAAAGCTTCGTTGTTGGAGTATTTGAACGCGGCGAATTTTCTGAAGTTGTAAAACTTCTTCTCGAATTATTTGTTGCACTGACATGTGATTGATTCTTATTCGATGAATTGTTTTATTTAAGTCCAATAATTGATAATCACGAGCAAGAGCGGTAACTAACCTGTTCTTCTTTATTCTTAATTGAAACGGGGTCGATCTGTATTCAGATATCGCAATTAATATTATATATATATCATTATTATATTAGTATAATATATTAATATAATTAAGATATTAATTGTATATTATATATTAATCTTCCGTTGGTTCTGTATTCTGATATATTTCACGAGCTAACCTGTAATTCTTGTTGTTGCTTATTAAATTAAAGTCAGTTTAAGAATTACAAATTATTAAATCTTTAACTTTTTTTTCGGAAAGAGCGGCCATTTGCGGCCCATGGTTCTGTTGAAACATTTGTTCCTCGTGATGGATAAAATACATTGCAATGAAAAAATTGACTTTGACTTATTTTTATACATCCTGTGCATCAGAATTATTCTAATATTCAATACCGATACCAATACTTTGTTTCTTATACTACAAATTAAATAGCTCAATTAAATAAATTTGCCTCTTTGTCAAGTAAAATACTTTAACATATATTATTGTACATTTATTATTATACATATATTTAATATATATATTATTATCAAAGCAATAATGGATAAAGCATTGCAATGCCCAAATATTAATAAGAGTCATTGTACATCATCGCCCATAATTATTCAAACGTGTAATTTCTAGCCAATAATGCAATTAAAATAATATTCTTTGTACGAATGAAAATAAAATAGCAAGGAATCCCTGCTCAACTTTTATAATAGAAGTAAGGAAAAATAAAAATTATATATAGTTTGAATAATTATAAACGATACGAAGATATAATATGAAGATCGGCAACATGCCCATCGGCAATACAAGTTAATTTAATTTTATTTAACAATAGATTAAAATTGAAGTGTTTGCTTTATTTAATTGAAGTTCACATTACCCAAATCCAATTTTTCTACATAAAAAATTTATCGCACATAGTAAAATATCAGTCAGAAATGTTTAGTCTAAAGCTGATAGCATGGTAAAAGGAATATGAAACGCAAACACGATATATACCAATATTAATAATACGGTCGAACATTTTAATAGATAGAAATTTATTTAAATAACCTTCTTATAAATGACATATTTTTTTCATTCAAAATAATTATACGCATCATTTGGTATTGTTATCATATTCTCTAAATCACTGTCTTCAAGGAATTTCTTAAGAAGTATGAAATACTTAGATGCGTTTTCTTTCTTACAATCTTTCTTTCTCTTTAAATAAAGAATTTCACTGTATTTGTTAGAATCTTAAAATAGACTATAATTACTGCATATTGTACTTAATTAATAATATAAATTATATTTTTTGAAAACTATCATTTGTATGGAACAATCTCAAGCTAAAAGTATATAATTACATTATCTAGCCTTTGATTTTAATTCAATTTTTTTTTATAAATTTTTAAATATTATTCATGCGTTATGTAAGAATATATTTCTTTTATTGAGGTAATTTCAATGAAGAGATTATGCCCAAGAATGGAGATTTTGCGGTATATGATATACACAGTATTAACCTAACCTGAACACCTTAGATATCTTATTTATTATTGATAATGGAAAAAATGATAATTTAATAAGAATACATCCTAATATGATGGTAAGTATGAAATTGTTCTCAAAGTCGTTTCGTTTCACTTCATTCATTTCAGATTACCATTATTTATCCTATCGCACACATCGCATATCATCATTTTTATTATTACGCATTATAGTTTGATATCTAAGAAAACCTTTTGAGAAATGTACAGGAATCTTTATTTAACAGAATATTAAATCCAATAGTACTAACGAGATACTTGCATAATACCGAATTCTAAATACAATGACTGCTTATCAAAAGAACAATTATAATAATTTTTATTTTATATTATATTTAAAGCATATCTGATGCAAATACGAAAGGAATAAAACTCTTGAATGAGACTTTAAGCCATTAAATTTTAGACTCTCAACGTTTCAATATTTCTGTATAAATTTACCACAAAAATATTAAAAATTAGCGGTTTCACGAATAAGTTCCCCAGTGCGGTTGATCACAGTGCCTATAATCTTCCAACTTTATCGTGTAAGAGGAATTTGCGTACAATGGTGTAACGTTTCTGCACTTAGTTGTCCCGCATAAACTGAGAAAAGAAACAAGAAAGAAAAGGAATAAATACAGTAAAGAGAAAAAAGAAGCGGAGCGATAGAAAGGACAAACTCTTCAATAGAATGAGAGAAGTGGGGGGTACGAGTGTTTAAGGAACTCAGAAAACCGGTGGGATTATAATACCGAATGAAAAGACCCTTACAAATCTTTGTACGAGGGCTTGGATTTTCAACTAAAGGAGAAGCTGGTCTGTGCCTCGTGACGAACGTAATTAAACGTAAAGTAATGCACTTACACGTTGCACATACACTCGAGATGCGGGGACGAAAGCAATTAGAACGGCAAAAAGGAGCGAAAATCGTATCGCGTTGATGGCAAAAAAAGACGCTGCGTAATTGCACATTTGTTGTGAGTAACATTGGTAATATGGATTGCAACAATATTAATACCAACTTTAGTACTTATGTTTCATTAATGTCGTATTTATGAGGTTGTGTGTGCATGTGTGTAACATATATTATAGTAACCTGCTTTGTATTATGAAACATCACTTATATCGATAAGATTTTAAATGTTATGTGATTCGATTTCAATCCTTAATTTGTTTGTCTGTGTTTTGGTTACGATCAATAATCCATTTACTTATTAATCTATTATTTATTTCTGTGGTAGTTAATTGCGAACATCTTATTCCTTTATGCATTATTTAATTTTAACTCCTTGCATTTTATTGAAAAAGGAAATTTATTTATTTTGGATTTTTTATTGAATATAATTATTTTCAATTCATTTGGAAAAACATCATGTGCAGTTATAATTGGTTGTTTTACATAAAACATAAGTTTTTCTGACAAAACCGATTTTATTCTATCGCCCTACAGGCGCTAAAAAATGTGGCGGCGATTATAAAAGTTATTGTAAATTAAATGCAAATAGGAGTCATTGGAGAAATCTATTCATCTGTTTTATTTGAATAATAGAACAATTAATTAATTAATCCATGAATATCGATTTTATATATTTCTTATAATTTATGTTTTGTTATATTTATCTATCATAATTTTATCCAAAATAACTTTTGTTTAATGCTATTATCGAGATACAATAGTTTACAAACACTTCGCTCAGACAATTCGGAATATACAAATCTCAAAATTAAATTTAATATATCTTGTTACATTTTTTTGTATGAAACTAACAAATGCATTTTTATGTGCAATGATAATGTTTGAACTAAATGAAATTTAAACTTTAATACAAAATGACTTAACTATCACTTCTTTAAATGATAAATTGGTTCAAATAGTTTTTAAAAAATGCAGTTATCTAATGATGACTTAAAAACTGTAATTTCTTCTACCGTATATAATATACAAATAATGGTCTCAGTTTAGGTAATTAATCTCAGTTGGTTAAATTTAATTGTATAACCTAACATTCATACTTATGTTTTCTACAGTATTTAATAACATATTTTTTGTTTGAAATGCTCAAGAATTACTTAGAATTCTCCATGATAAAATTAGAATTCATATTTTCAATAATGTCTAAACGTCTAAGCTACTATGGCATGGGATGAGAAGACAGGAAAACGGAAATCCTTTTCGTGCTGCGAAGCCATATCCTCTTATATGGATATATGTGTACAGAGACATGTATGTACCATTGCGTGTGAAAGATGGAACAATGATTTGTGGAACCTATATACTGCGTGACTTATTATACTGCCTTACTTAGTTCCATCATAGAATAAAATTTAAGTGTTTAAACCCGATCTACGATGTTAAAATACACAATAATGTGCCCATAATAATTGATTGGATTGTTGTGTATTTATTTATTACGCTTATACATTTATTGTTTATTAGAATTTAAATTGTATTTAGTTTAGACGATTGAACTTTGGTCGTGGTATTTCATTGTGCAAAAAGTAACTTTTTATGATCTTTTTATATTATTAATTTTTAATATTGTATCAATCGTTTTCTTTAAATAATTCCTTGATGATGAACAGAATAACGTAAAATGAATAACTTTTATAAAAACTAATAAAATGAATAAAATAATATTAAAATGTACTAATATTAAAATGTATTTCAGTTCATTACGTTGTTATTTATTTATTTATTTATTTTTTATTTATTATCACATTGATTAATAGTTTCTGTTTATTTTTAAATTTAAAGATAATTGAAGAAAAATACCTTTCATACAATTTTTCGTTTCGAAGATACTAGCTCCTACTTTTAGATGCCGCGTAAAACCAAAGTTTCCAATTAATTTAATTTTGAGATCGCAGAAAGGACGTTTCATGATTTCACGAAGATTTAAATTTACACATTTATTTTTCACATGGGTCAAAATATTATAATCATAGATTGAAAATAAAAGCGAAGATAAATGAAGAGAAACGAAGATAGACTATGATATAATTATTACACTTAAATAAAATGATAGCTTTATCAAAAAATTCTAATATAAATAATACTCGGTGTCTACGAATTATAGTATTATGAATTTATGAATGAACAGATGTAGCATTTAAAGTGCACGATTTTAACAGGTCTTTAACGCGATTTAAAAGATTAATTTCGTTTCATGAAAATCTATTATCATTATAAATAATGTATCAGATGGCATTACGATTAATTATATTATTAATGAATATGTTATCTCTTGCAATAACGAAGTGCTACTTGGAACAATCAATATCGATGGAGGAGAATAAGGTAATGAACGTGCCTTTGTTATCGAGCAAAATTCATTATCTAACGTAATTAGGTACATGTTATGCATGTGCGCGCTATGTTTTAGGACGCTACTTAATACTGATAAGACTAAGATTTCATGTCTCTTTTATATTTTTTAATTATAATTAAATAAGCAAATCTCAGATTTTATGAAAAATATAATAAAATAAAATGAATATTGAAGTTCCTATAATGCTCTGTTCATTTTTATTTTGTCTTTAGAGGATAACAAGAATTTTACTACAGAATGGATTCATTGTAGTATGTACAGTATAAGTTTGTACAAAATATTTATATAGTGACTACAGAAAGTATTTGCACGTATGCTTATTTTTGAATGAAACACGTTTTGCCTGGTTCTATACTTCATTTTCATAGTATCAAATTTTGCAGCCATATATACAAAGATACTACTAAATGACGCAAATTTAATATACTTAGATGTAATTAATTAATATATGCATAAAAGCAAATACACAAAATATATACTATACAATAGTATGAAAGTACTTCTTGTAGTTATTTCACTTTTGGTAATACTATACCCCAGTAATATACTATTTTCATTTACAAATCACTTATACCGAATTCATGTTACATTTCGTCATTACATTACATTTCATGGTATTAATTTTATTTACTATGTGAATTATCAAATAGATGGAATAAAATGCTTAAAATATCAAAATACTTCACACTAGAAATCCTAAAATTGAAACTACACTCTGTGATGTACAAAGTTTCGCTGTGTAGATCCTATTTTTATTGCACAAACCAATCTACTCTGAACTAAATCTCCAAATCTTATTTAATCTTTCCTCAATCAACCTTAAATATAGCGCAATAGCAAAATCTAATCGAAAGGGGCGAGATTATACGTTATTCTTCGTCCAAGCTTTCACCTCTAATTTTTTATCGAAATTGTCGAAGTGGTCGACTGGCGATTTTTACCTAACCGATGTTCTGAAGCTATAATTCGCAAAAGGTTTCGATTTATTTCAAACCAAAATACAAAAAGCTGACAAAAAAGTGACTGAACAGTACGTAGACTGTAAGAATCAAGATTGCACGATATTTCACTCTGTCTGAAAGTTTCGTGTATCACCTTTAATTCCCTATCAGACTGGTCGATTAGCGAGATTAGAGTTTTGTCTAATCGATGTCTTGAAGCTACTCGATAACTTGTGGAAGGATTCAATTCATTTGGAGTTTCTTGAGCGCATTTTTCAACGTCATCGTTTTCCTATTTGCACCGCAAGAAGTTCACTCTAAGAAAACGACCCTCATTAACAATAAGTGTGTTAGCTCTGAAGCAGTTGAAATAATAATTATCCTGCGGCATTTTTTCCTCCACCTAGGATGAACATGCTTAAAGCAGTCTTGTTCAATTCTTATTCGCGAATAAGGGCTGTTTCATCCTATCTATTCAGAAACAAATCACTATTGAAACAGTTTTTTACTTGTATGATACGGTCTTTGAATTTTTATATTCTAATTTTGGTCCTATTTTAAAGGATAGATCGATGTTGCAAGAAAAATATTAAAAGATTAAGACAAATTTCTTCGTCAAACTAAAAGAACAGATCATGAATATTAATAGCGATTCTTCCATGTTATAAGCTGTTTCGAAATTGAGAAATTTTTTAATAATAGAAAAACAGGATGGCGTTGAAAGGCTGAATTTAAAATTAATTTAAATCTCTCAGACGGAGAAGCAATTAAATCCATCTCTCTCCTGAATCTCTTAATACCAATTTTCTGATGTGTATAAATGATAAAGATTAAGGTTGGGGATACACAGTTGTCGAAACGATAATTGTTGCGACGAACATTATTTCATGTATTTGTAGACAGTACAGACTCGTTTCTGTTTTTTCTTTTCTTTCTTTTTTTTTTTTTTTTTTTTGCGTCAATTGGCAAATAAAGTGCAGGAAATATGGAGGTTTGTGAGATTGTAACGTTTTCACACATAATGTACATACATATTTATATTTGAAAGGCAGACGAAAGAGGAAAACGAGCAAATTGCAAATGCGCGCCATAAATATGGAACGATATCAATATGGACACTACTTTACGCTTTACATTCAACTGCATGAAGATCTACGTTACACCTCTTTTTTCTATCTCGCTAATTAATGACTCAGTGTCAGTGTTATTCGACATTTCTCTTGTTTCTAGTAACAAGCTAAAGCGATGACTATTTCGCATGGTTATCAAACAGTGGACATCTGACAGTATATTCGTATGACTTGTATTCACGGATGTACAATTTAGTGCGATACATATTCAACATCCGTTCTAATATAAATATCTCGATGAAAAAATAATGGACGTTGCACCGTACTTTGCCAGTGATGTACGTTCCTAACATATAAGTTCTAATAAACGACAATATATTTCTATAACGGATGTCGCGTCCATATTCGTGTGTCCCAAAAGGAAGTCATAAAAAATGACTTTCAGAAAAAACTTCATCCGTCATTATATATGCCCTTCCAGTAAGTTTGTCTCTGGAGACTGCACGCTATCATTAATAATAGAAATATTTAGATGTTTCCGTAAAGCCATAAAGCAAATGTTAATTTGGATTATTTCAACTATTACATTATATATAATTAAATCTTCTAATTTCTACATCCGTTAGATTATTGAAATCTCTATATCTTCTTTCCTCTTTTTTTCCTCTTTACTGTATATTTTCCATATTTTATAGAAGTAATGCAATAAATAATTTCCATAAATAGGCTGCTTGATATTAATACAATTTTAACACATACAATAATAATAATTAATAATATAATTAATAACACTATACAAATACGCTATACAGTACAGTGACAAATAGACTGCGGATTTTCATGGAAATTCATATTTTTGAGAATATGATTAAAAAAGTAGAATCACGGTAGAGAATTGTTTCACCTACCAAGTAGTACAGAAAGCATTATACTTTGGATATTTATATATTTTTTTATATTATGCGCGTTCTGTCTAATTTTGCACTTTCGAATTTGCTATAAATGCATGAAAATCCAGTCAGTTAAGTAATAATACATAAATTACGTACATAGAAGAGAACAAATAAAATATAAAGATTTATCCACTTATGAAAAATTTGAAGAGCAAAAATGGACAGAATGCATAAATATATAATAATCTGCGACTAAAGTATTATAAATATAGCATTCGTTATAATATCTAATAGCTAACCAATTTCTAGGTTATATTATTTAATTATCATCACAAAAGTATAAATCATAAATTGTATAAATATCCGCAGTATAATGGTACATAAATAAATTAAATTTTTTAAATATAGGTCCATGTATATGAATACATAACAATCGAGTCATATAGGCGTATACAGTTTGTCATTCTCACATATTCTTTTCTATTTTAACCAGTCATGTTGGATCTATAGATCTTTTTCAGTACTCTGTGTCTAAAGAGAACAATACTATATGATATATATATCATAATGAGCTCCATCCATGAACAGAACTTTGTGAGAAGAACTTTGTGTTGCTTACGTAATGCCACCGAATAAACTAGTTTCTGGCTCGCGTCGATGTGATACGTGAAGCGTTTGTTAGACGAAATTCTGAGCTTGCGACGCGAGGTGTGTTCGACATGGGCGACAAGTATCTGGTCAGAAAACGCGATTTGCTTTTTCGATTGAAACTTATGCAAATTTTTCGTGGCTGCTCAATATGGCGTGATTTTTATGAGATCACGGTCTATATATGCATATGGATCAAGTTTAATAGGGATGAAAACTCATCTTGACTTTACCGCAGGGACGAAAAATTTTTTCCAAGTGGAGAAAGTTATTAAGGTTGTTCTTATCAAATTCTTTCCGGATTTGTTGGCTTTCATTTCGGCATTTGTTAAATATATTATTTTTTAAGTGGATTTCGTAGCATTGCAATAAACTAACTTGGACTGGATGAATCAGCGTTATTTATTGAGTATCGTCATATTTCTATATGCGTAGTCATAAATAAAGCTAGATATACATAATAATTATTAAATATAATTTCTTTTGCGTTCCATCGGTATATTACCTTTTCAATAAAATCTTATACTTTGTATCTTAGTAAGTTTATGTTACAAATGTAAAAACTAATTTGTTTCTAAGTCAATGAACGTCACATCATCATTCATATTAATGTAATAGATATAGGTACATTGTTATATATACAAAATAATATATAATACATAATATTATATATGTTTACATAATACAGTTACAGTACAGCTAACATAATTGAAATGAATTAATTTGCCACGTGATGTGATTAAATTGTACTAGAATTGTACTAAACTATTAGAAAAGTACGATTTGAGTGAAAAACGAAACTAAATTTAAAAAAATAAAAATATTTAGTAAAGATATAACATTTCTTACAAAAAATTTGAAAAATTTCAAAAATTTATAGACCTCTATAAATGTGTTATATTTAAAAACTAAAATTTAACGATACTATTGTTCATTAACTATAATTTATTAATTGAACGGGGAAAGATACCGTTTTGCAAAGATGATATAAAGTAAAAGAGTAATAAGCGTCGTAGTGATACAGTCGCTGCGAGACAGTAAAACAGACAAATGTATAAATACGCTGAGCTGAAACTACGTTAATGCATCGCTCAGCCTAGTTAAGGCTATATCACTAATATATATATAAGGCTACATAAACCATCTTTTCAAGATTGCTGGTCGAGGTGGAAGAGGTAAAATGTTAATGCTATTGCATAAAGTATTGCTTAACTTGCATATATACATATATAGGTTATAGCGTTTATATGGCCAAATCTAGAGAAGGACGGAGAATGGAATAACAAGGAAGAACTAGAAAAGTGGGATGGAAGTTGATAACGTTGTGGTTAGTCGATAAATCCATTTAAGATTTCGAATAGAAAAATAGTTTCGTCAGCCAGTCGTCTGGTACAAAGTGAATAAAATCTATATTTTACCATGACATGAGTGTAGTCGTGGTTATGGACACTCAATGGGCAGCGGGATTTATAAGCAGAGAAACTCAGAAAAATGTGCTATCTTATCCAACTGGTTTCTTTGTCTGACTGTAAGGGCTTGTCGTACAGAATTATATAAGAAGATAACCATTGACTCTTTTTATAGGTATCAATTTTCAAATAATATCAACTAGTTATTTTTTAATATTTTTTATGTTATATAACTTTACTGATTTGATCGAGCAAGTAATTATTGCTTAGAAATTCAAATCAGAGAAGTTGTTCATAATAAAACGGGAATTCATGCATTAATAATGACGATAGACAAGTTTTGTGAATTAGATTATAAAATTTTATTTTCTGTTCTTTTCTAGTTTCCCCGTAGAGCTCATCCAATCAACCATCCAAATCATCTGTTATACTTAATAACCGTTCTTTAATCAAAATTAAAATGTACAAGTTTTTTCGTATATTTTTCTTCCTATTGTTAGTCGTAAGCATTAAAAATTAACGAAAGATATCGATAAGCAATGTCTCTGTCAAAATGACTATTTTTAAATAACTAATCTTTTTTAAACAAGCATTGGTTATGAAAATTACACGAATAAGAACATGACAAGAAATTTTCCTTGAATTATCCACAAATACTTTAATTGGATATTTATCATCGCATGAGAACGAAAAATTTATCTTCTATCATTCTCCGAAAATTTTCCAAGCAATTTAATCCTTTTGTCTGAAGACTCTATATATGATTATTTCCCCGTATTCCCGCTTAAAGTCTTTTCACAATTTTATATTGGTATAAATCAGAACTATCATAATTGTAAAACTAAGGGAATTACTTCGGAAAAAATAAGAAAGATAGTAATATGGTAATGTTTAGTAAAAAAAGATAGAATACATAATAGTAAAAATAATCATAGGAATATGATGAAAAATGCGTACATCTAAATTTATAGCATCATATTTAAATATATAACACTTTAAACTTAAATAAATAATTCTTATTTAACAGAAAGTGAAAAATATTTTATTTTATAATATGTGTATCAAATTATCTGATACAATTTCACAAATAACCTGAAGAGTCATCTTTTTCAAATCACAATTTGTTATGTATGTTATACATACATATATGCTTTTAGGGTGACTGTATCGTATATAAATCACATGAGATATTTTTTTAAATATGAGAGAGTTAATGCAAGTTGAAAATAGTCTGATGGAATATCAATCGAAAATATTTTTGGTAATGACATTGCTATTATGAAATAAGTGATATTTGGTTATCTTTAAACTAGTACATACCTTAATTTTGTAAAGTGGAACATATCTTTATTTTGATTCAAAGAAAATTCACTGAAACAAATACAAAGGTAAAAAGATGTAGTAACTTAGAAATGAACAAAGTATCGATTGAAACAATCTTGGAAAATGTTTATCGGAAAGTCTTCCGCGAAAATTATTGCATAACATTTAACATCTTCTTTTGATCATGAATCTCATAGAACTCTCTCATAAATAATGGATGTGGAGCTTCGTTCGGAAATGGAGCAAATAGTTGCAGCGAATATCGTACGAGATTTTCCGCCATCGATTTTATGCTTTCGTCAAGAAAACATACTCCCCACTGCTTGCGTTTATTTTTTTTTTTTTTTTTTTTTCGAAAACAAAGTTCCCGGCGTTTAAAAAAAAAAAACGAGTTCCATTTGGTGCACAATAAGTTTGTTATAATTGTCATGTATTTCGTTTTTTGAGATAGTTGACTGTATTATGACAGAGTATTTAAAAATTGTTTAAGGCATCTATGAAAAATTATTGAAATAAACTATATTCTTTTCATAATGTATTATCATAATTTAGATTATTTAAATTATTTGCATTATAATTATTTAGATGATCCAAATAACTGTTGATAAATGCAATTTTTATGAAATAAGAGATTTTATTTACTCGTTATTTACTCGTTAAATGTTTTATCTTTGTATGCGATTTATTTTGCACGTTATGCATTTCCTAATAGCATAAGGAAATACTGACAAAACAAATATTAGTTCTAATAATCAAACAATCAAGCAGATAATCAAAATAATTATTATGACAAAAATAATACATATCAAAGTTAAAAATACTAAACTCAAATATCCCATTCTAATTCTCAACCTATCACATATATACTTAGGTACATGTTAGTACATACGTGTTTTGTGAAATTATTTTTGTAAAATTAAGTTTAGTTTGTATATGAAAATAAGACTTCAGAAAAGTAATAATTTTATCGTTACTTTAAAGTTTAAAGCATAACATTATTTTTGCATATTCTTTCTATATTTCATTATAAAAAGTTGTATATAGTACCTATTCTATGAATAGATATGTAAATAGAATATTTTTTCAAAATATTTTCAATAGAGAACATAGATATACATTATATATTCTTCTGCTATGAAAGTATATTAATGTGAAATATGTATTGTACATATGTAGATGGTCTATTCTTCTGCAGTTTTACGCTTCATTGTCTAATTTAAATACTACATGCGGACGACAAATTAATGTGCAACGTGTATAATTATCGTTTTCATCCTTTATTCCAAGGGATTAAAAATTGTTCACTTGTAAATCATTCAAAAATTCTAATCAACGTATAATTTTTGTGCTCTTTTGTTATATCCACACTCAAATTAAATTTATGTTTGTCAGCAGATATCAATAAAATTATTTAAAAATATACATATTTTCTTTAATTCAGTCCTATACAAATGGATAATTCATAAGGAAACAAGACAACATATAATTTCTATGATGTACTTACGAGAGAATTTTTATATAAATTTAATATCTATGTAATATCAATTTCATTTTGTTCACGATGAAAAGAGCCAAATAATATATTTTGAATATTTCATATATTTCTCCGATGTTTTTTTATTAATATTTCATTCATACAATTCAGTTTGATAATATTTATTTTTTAAGAATTTATTACATTTAATATCTGTCGACCTATTCGTGTAAAGAAAATGTTTAACTTCGTGAGAACTTGAATTCTCACAGAATGTTTGCACTTTATAAATATTTTCAGACAAAGTTTGATATACGAACTGTTTAGAGATAATTTGATACGCGATAACCTTAATATCTCCGAGTCAAAGCGTGGATAGGTAACATCACGTCACATACAAATATGTTTATTATGCAAATACTGCTGCACGTATGTCACAGCATTATATACTGATATAAATTATCATTACTCCTTTTTTTTAATCATTACATATCAAAATAAATTTCTTACATTGTTATTACAGCATAGATATCTTCAAGATCCATAATTTATAGTCTTTACATGAAGCTTTAAGGAAACTCTATTGCATTAAGTTGCACTTTGAGGCAGTTGAGTAACAGTTTGCGTGAATGACCTCTCGCACTGCAAACAGTATTTTATGCTCCTTCGAACCGGATAATCTTGCCGCACCAAGCGTCACTGTATTCGCTAAAACACGCTAGTACATCACAATCTCAGTTCGGCATAAATGGACCCACACACGACGTTGCTTCAGTTGATCAGTCGATCTAGCACAATCACAAATCGCCGCTGCTATTATTAATATATTAGATTTTATTATTTATGATTCTATTACAGCAACTGAACGAATAGAAACGAGGGATTCCTATAAGTATGATAGATTGATATTCGATCTATACGATGTTATGATAAAGATTGACTTTAAGACAATCACAAAATATTTTAAGACGACCAAAAAAGTATACAGTTGCAAATACTGGATTTAAAAGTCACGTGAAAATAACTCTCTGTTTTTGATCGGCGTATTTATCATTAATTTACATTTCTACTGGCAATTTTTCTATATTAATTTTTTATAGGCAAACATATTTCTTTACACTCCGTAAGAGAACTGGGATATTTATTATTAAACGGATGTTTATGTAAATATATATTTTTTATGTTTACAACTAAAGGGATGGAACCTATATAGAGATTTATTTCATTGTTCATTATTATAATAAGTATTTTACTTTGATTATTTATATATTTTTTATATTATATGTAGATACTTTGTACATTTTTACACATTGAAATTTCCCATGAATGCATAAAATTCACAGTCTACTTATCATTATATGTATGTGTATTACAGTATATTTTATACTTTTTGGTGTTGAGCCAAACTTTCTTTGATAAAAATGAAAATTCGGAAGAAAGGAATTGAAGCGTAAAATGTTAGGATCGTAACCGACTCAGTTTGCCACCACAGTGTTAAACTATATCAGATATGCATATCACATACAGTATACTTATATATGTATACCCGCGGCTTTAACCATCCGCAAAGATGTAGTTTAGAATCATCCCTAGCGGATACGGAAGTTTAGCTGTATTGTCAATATGAACAGGACAAAAAAAATTTTTTTTAAATTTATTTACTTATTTAATTTTACAATTTGTCCAGAAGGACATTTGGTAAAATGTTATAACTTGAAAAATATAGCATGTGGATGGTTACCCCCAGCGGGATTCCATCTTCCAGGTTGTTTATTGTCTTTCTATTGCGAGGTCTGCGGGATGATTCTTCTTCAGTCTTCTTTCTATTACGGTTTCTTTTGTTTCTGCAACAAGCTGGTTTGGGTGTGTTGCAAGTCTTTCTTTGTACTTTTTTGCGTATCTAGCGATTTCCTCTTTAACTGTTGGAATTTTTAGATCTTTTCGGATGTCCTCATTTCTGACGTACCATGGAGCGTTAACTACTGTTCTTAAAATTTTTGCTTGTTCCGTCTCTATTTTATTTATGCGACTCATTGCTGCCGTCCCCCATAGTGGGACTCCGTATGTCCAGATTGGTTTGATTATTGTTTTGTATATATTTAGTTTATTCGTTGTGCTTAATTTAGATTTTTTATTGGTTAACCAGTACATCTTTTTTCTTATTTCACGTATTCTGTTTATTATTGATTTCATGTGATGCTTCCATGTAAGGTGTGTGTCTAAATGTATTCCTAGATATTTGACTTGCTTTGTATGTGCTATGTGGGCGCCGTTCAGTTGGATATCTGGTGTTATTCCTTTTCTAAGTGCAAATGTTATGTGGTTGCACTTACTGGTGTTCGCTTTTATTTGTTTTCTTTGCAGCCACTTTTTTATTTTTGTAATGTGTTCTTGCAGTAGTGCTGCTGCTGTTTCTGAATTTTTGTGTCTCACTAGTATGGCCGCATCGTCCGCGAACGTAAGTATTTTGCTGTTAACAGTTGTTGGTATGTCTGCCGTGTATAATGTGTACAGTATTGGTCCTAGTACGCTTCCTTGCGGTACTCCTGCCTTGATATTCCTGATTTCTGAATATGCATCCTTTATTTTTACTATAAAGGTTCTATTGTTTAGGTAAGATCTGAATAATTTGTAGATTTGTTTTGGAAATTGCTTTTTGACTGTTTGGAGGAGTTTTTCGTGGTTAACTTTATCGAATGCTTTTTCGATGTCCATAAAGAGTGCCGTGCAATATTGTTTTGTTTCCAGTGCCTGTAAGATTTCATTCACGAGTCTGTGCATTTGTTCTATTGTGGAGTGTTTATTTCTGAATCCAAATTGATGGTCCGGTATTAGTTTTTCTTTTTATATTATTGACTTTAGGCGGTTATATATTACTTTTTCCAGCAGTTTGGAGAACGCAGGTAGTAACGATATTGGCCTGTAAGATGCAGTTAGGTGTGGGTTTTTGTTTGGTTTGGGTAACATTACGATCAGTGCTATTTTCCATAGTGTAGGAAAGTACTGTATTCTTAGAATTGCGTTGAATATAATTGTTGTTAGTCTTATTGCCTTTGGGGGAAGGTTTTTTAAGATTTTTCCATTGATCAAGTCAAATCCTGGTGCTTTACTTGTCTTTGTTGCCTTAATTAAGTTTGTAATTTCTTGCGCTGTTGTGCTGAGTATGGTGCAGCGTTTATCAGGTGCGTTGCTGGCATTTTCAACTTCTTCATTTGTTTGCCATCCGGGGATGCTGTTATTAATTTCGTACGGTGAGAATATATTTTGTAGGTGCTTTGAGAATTCTTCTGCCTGCTCTTCGTTGCTTCTGGCCCATGTGTTGTCAATTTTTCTGATTGCTGGGATTGATTTTACTGTTTTCTTCGCTTTGTTAGTGACTTTCCATAGGGAGTAGTTGGTGTTCTCATGCGTGGATAGTGATTCGATGAATTTTGTAAATTCGTTATTATAATGTTCCCATATTTTATTTTTTAATTCCTTTGCAAGTTTATTTAGGTTTTTCTTGTTTTCTCGTGTTCTCTGTTTTTGCCATTTTGCTTTCGCTTTTCTTTTTTCCCTGATTTTGTCTAGGATGTCCTGCGGAATAATTTTTGATTGCCTGCTATTTGATTCATAGGTGGTGGTTGCCCACGCTGCTTCCTGTATTATTTCTGTCAAAGTTGCTACTGCCTGCTCAATGTGTTCAGGTGTTTTCAACGGGATGTTGCAGTTGATTTTGTTTTCGATTAACTCTTTAAAAGTTTTCCAATTGGTGGTTTTATTGCAAAGCGACTCTGACTCGTTATAAAGTAGTGGTTTGCTTGTATATTCTATTATAATTGATGTATGGTTGGAGTTAAGCTCAAGGCTAGCTGTTATTTTTAATTTGCTTTTGTTTAGTCCTTTTGTTACTGCAAAATCCAAAAGGTCAGGTATTTTATTGAGGTCTGTCGGCCAGTAAGTCGGGTTTCCTGTAGATAGTACGTTGAGGTTACTGTCTATAATGTATTTTTCTAATGTCCTACCTCTCTGCGTATTAATTCTCGAATCACATAATGTGTGCTTTGCATTAAAGTCTCCCGCCGCTATGTATTTGTCGCCTAAGGATTGAAAGTGCTCTTCCCATTTTTTTAGTGTCATTTTGTGTCTCGGAGGTACATATACTGCTGATATCTGGAAGTAATTGTCATTGGTTTGTATTGTGACAGTGGTTGCTTGTAAGTGTTCTTGATTTATTTGACTATGTAGGTGATGCTTGATATCATTTTTTATTATTACTGCAGTTCCTCCATGTGCCTTACCTGAGGGATGTTTGGTGTCGTAGATGGTGTAGTACGGAATTTTCATGTAACTTTTTAGAGTGAAATGTGTTTCTGAGACAAGTAGTATATCAATATTGTTTTGATACAAAAATGTTTTAGTTTCTTGGACTCGCTGTTGCAAGCCATTGGAGTTCCAGGCTGCTATTTTCAACTTGTCCATCTCTATTTTTTACTTAGCAAGTTTGTGAGTAGTTGTAACA
Source organism: Bombus campestris (assembly GCA_905333015.3). Classification (NCBI taxonomy): domain Eukaryota; kingdom Metazoa; phylum Arthropoda; class Insecta; order Hymenoptera; family Apidae; genus Bombus; species Bombus campestris. Next base: position 5,328,826 of record HG995129.1, on the reverse strand, counting down.
TGATTGTAGTTTGTTGTACTTGTTGTCTTAATACTGTGTTTAGCTCGCTCATCATTTTTCCCAGCATTTCCATGCTTTTGGTGGATTGTTTGAGCATTTCTTTGATTTCTGTAGCGTCTTCGATGTTATTGCTTTGGTTCTGATTGCTTGTAAGCGTTGCTTGGCTAATGTTTTTGGTTACTTGTGCGTAGCTTCGGTTACTTTGGGGATCTATGTTTCTGATTATGGCGCTCGGTTCATATTGTGCTTTCAATGTCGTTTCGTTTTCCGTTGTACTTTGTTGTGGTTGGTAGTTATTGAGTGATCTGTTGCGAAGTGGTGGAAAAAGTTTACGTTGTAGTTGTTTCCTGATTTCGCATCCTTTATAGCTGGCTGGGTGGTTTCCGTTGCAATTATAGCATCTAACTTCTTCTATTTTTCCTGTGTGTGGGCAGTGTATTGTTAGGTGATTTTTTGCACATTTGACACATGCCGGGCTTCTGTTACAATAATTTTTTGTGTGGCCGTATTGTTGGCACCGCATGCATTGTGGTATACCTTTTTTGTATCGTGGTGGTTCTACTGTTGCAATTGTATTTAGTATCTTTTTTATTTCGTAAATTTCTTTGTTATTGGGTCTGGGTTCGAGTTCTATTAAGAATAATGGTAAGGGTTGTTTCGTGTCATATCTTGTCATATTGTTTATTGTTCTTGTTTGGTGGCCAATTTTTGCTAATTCGTCGCTTAGTTTTTTTGTGTTGGTTTTTGGATGTAATCCTCTTATGACTATTTTGTAGCTCCTTTCCGTTTTGAGCTGGTATGTGTGGTATATAGCATTTTTATCCTTTAGTTCTTTTATCACTTTCCTATATACTTCGGGGGTATTTGTTTGGATTTCTACTTGTTCTAGTTTTGTTTGTTTTATTGTATAGTTCTCCTTTCCGACTGTATTGTTTAGTAGTTCTATAAGCGGGTCTATTATTTGGGCCTCAACAAATATCGGTGGTGGTTTTGATATGTAAGTTGATTTGGTTGTGTTTTTGCTTGTCGGGTCATTGTCTATTTCTTCAGTTAATGAGCTAAAGGAGTTTCTTAAAGGTAATTCTTGCAGCCATCGCTGCTTTTCTGTGTCTGGGTTTGCTGTAGAACTTGCGCCTAGAATTATTTTTCGTTTTTTGCTTGTTTTTGCTAGTTTCCAGGTTTCGTCCTGGTAACTCCTTTCGTTGTCATATCTGCACTCCTCTTGTCTCCATTGCTCTTCCGTTTCTTCTGTATCCATGTCGTTTTGGTTGTTGCTATTTTGCTGTTGTTGTTTCACACCTGGTAAATCTAACGACCCATTGATATAGTATTTTTCACCTTTAGTTGCAATCTTAATTGTTGGTATCTGCTGCTGCATTGCTTGGCACTTTCACTGTTCTTAACACTAAACCGTTTCACTTGGCTGGAGCACACGTTTGCTTACGCACATCTGTTCACCTCGGTTGCCCGAGCAGGACTCGACACAGGTAGGTAGGAATTTTACTGCCGACACAAACTCGATTTATGCCTGACTTCCTGCTTTGCGATGTGGATTGCGTGGCTAATATATAAAGCAGCTCCGCCAAACACAATTTTGAGAAGACGTCAATAGTAAAATTATAGTTCTTCAATATGCATGTATATCTATGTATATAAGCACTTACATCGCCTTTGATAAATACTAGAAGATTTACAAAAAGTAATGTTATGCTTAGGAATATTTAGAAAACTATTTAAGAATTATTATCTGATTAAAAATGAATACTGGCACTTATAAAAATATATTTGGGCATTTACCGAAGAAAACATTTTTGTCCATGTATATGTATTATATAAAACATTTTGCGCTCGAATGAGATGCTATGAGTCCCGACTGTTATAATTGTATTGGCAAAATTTGAAACCAGTCTAAAGATATGTACAGGGGTTACAAAATATTCGCCTTTACGTAAATACTCGCCTTTCCCGTTAAATAACTACCTACTTATAATTAATAAATAATAAATTATATTTATATATTTATGTATAATATATTATATTTATATATAAATAATAAATTATAATAAATAATAAATTATTATAATTAATAAAGATTCCTGCAAGTTAATAAGATTAAGGTAAAAAGATTCTATTTATGGTGGTTCCTTAGGTTTATTGAGGGTCTGTATAACGGTGCATGGGCCTTTGACGGTCGGACAATGAAGGACGTCGCACGGACCATCTCACGCGACGTAACAATGACATTCTAAAAGAATACAAATATTTTAATATTTTAAAACAGAATTTATGGGATCAATTAAATCGTATTATTCGAAAAATATCTATATATGTATTGTATAATAGCGTAATTAAAACAATTTAATAGAAAAACGGAATTGTAATACGCAGGAATATAAAACAAAATTATTTCTAATATGCCAAAACGATTACACGAAGTTATTTAAACAAACTGATTTTGCAACAAAGTATTAATATTCACTATTATATCTTTTTAATAAGCATATTTCATACGAAATTAATGTAATTTGTTACGTGAATATTTTTACGACATAAAATTTCCATGTTATTTCATGTATGCATTACTATTTAAAAACCTATGTATATTAAATAGATAAAATTTATGTTTTTTTCCATCTACGATGTTTACTTTCATGCATGATATCACAATTATCTCCTTAATATTATTGTAAGCAAATATAAGAGCGATAATATTTCGTACATCATAATGTCCGAATATTATACGATTCACTGTATGTACATTTTTCAGATTTGTTTCAAACTTTACCAGTATAATCTCATAGTCAAGTCTCATAACAATAACAATGAAATTTTGAAATGTATCGTATAATACGCATAATATATTTGTAGCGGCACTCGACAGTAAACTTTCCAAAGGTTTCTGTTCCGTGACTCACTACACAAAAACCCTATCCTTTGGACAAGATGATTCACAAATGTCGAAACATTTTCACAGCATTAACTTAATTACTTTAAGTACCCTCATTCAAATACCTGCTATAAATCTTAGGATTTCTATAGCTAAGGTTCTTCAAACAAACAAACAGTCTTTGTCTTAGCATTCCCTAAGAATACAGGTAATCTGCTTTTTCTCACTCACCATGCTCCCCGCTACCAACTTTCTTTCGAGGGCGGTTAGCATCCTTCCTCAGGCATTAACCAATTAACAGCAACGCCCATTTCCCTCACTTTCCTAACAAAGGTTTTCCTCGACGAATCCGATGATTTCGTAACCTTAGACACACCCCGTCATAATTTTCCTCTGCACCATCATCGTGACGGAAAGTCAGTCGATAGTCGATAGTCGATAGTTGGTAGTCGATATTTGGTAGTCGATAGCTGACTAGAGTTCCTCGACGCATCTTACCAATCGTCCGAATTCTTGTAACTTGTAATCGCGAAACGCTAATTGTAAACGCAAGCTCTACGCATAGCTTACATAGAGAGCATTTGTTAACAAATATATTGTTAACTATACTCAAATTGGTGACACCGACGTGATATACAGTGAAAGAGGTGACCGTGATAGTGCTAGCCAGACTTCAATCACCGCGAATTTAAGAGTGTTCGAGATGACGGAGCCGACTAGTACCGACGGAGTCGAACGCACGACGACCGCGTATGACAGCACGAGAACGCGAAAGCTGCTGGAATCTAAAGAAATGGACGACAGAACGCCATCCCAGTTCTATTGGGATCTAAAAGATCTTGCCACCCCCTCGACTCCGGATGACTTCATCCTCACGCTCTGGGAGAACCGACTACCGGTGCATGTGCAGCATGTCCTGGCCGCCGTGCAGAACAGGAATGTCGAAACGCGAACCCGGATCGCCGATACTATATACGAGATCCGCCCGGACCCAAGACGGATTGTTGCGGCCAGCGCAGACCGAAAAACTGCGGTAACCGATGCAGCCGCACAAAACGTCGGAGCAAGCAATCCTTTAGCCACCACCATCAACGAGTTGAACGAACAAATGGACCAAATACAAGCGAAAATGAATGCGCTGAGTCTCAATAGGACCCGCCCTGCACGAAGACGAATCCGGAGTCATCGTGAATCGAATTTGAGAAACCGACTACAGCAGCTCGGACTTTGTTACTATCACGCAACATTCCAAGAACGCGCGAAGAAGTGCCGTTCCCCATGCGCCTGGAATATGGAAGATGGAACCAGACATACCCAAATTCACGTCATTCCACGCTACCTGGCAATGAACTTTTAGACTCTGACCTTACCTTTGCACATGGTTCAACACTAAACTTTCCCCAAGAAAGTGACGACGAAAGTAAGATTCAGGACGATAGAAAAAAATGTAAGAGAATGCAAGAGAGGCGCGCGAGGGGTGTACCAGGACTGTGACGAATATTATCGAAAAGCTTGTGTTCGTTCGACATTGAGCTTCAAAGACGTTGAAGACGCATTAGAGTCGTTTAATGATGATAGAAGCGAAAATGTCGTGCAATGGTTCGAGTCGTTCGAAGAAATGGCGGATACGTGCATGTGATCGGAAGGACAGAAGCCTAACTACACGAGAAGACTGCTGAAAGGATCAGCGAAAATATTTGCGAGCTTCGAGTGCCATGCCAGGACTTGGCTTGAGCCGAAGAGAGGACTGATTAAAGAATTCTCTAAAAAGATTAATAGTCGACAAGTGCACCAGAAACTTAGAGAAACGAAACAGAGAAGCGACGAGGCGTGTGTCACAGGTGAAATCCAATCAGCTATGCCATAATCTAAAATTCCGAGCTCCTTATCACGTGTGACCGTCCGGTTAGCATCCGTTCTCAGGCGTCTAGGTGGCATTTGGTCATCTCAGTCGTTCTCCTAAATATATGACAAATACAACCAAAGCCTTCTCCCACTCTAACGAATAAAAAAATATAAATGCTGCCTTCAAAATCATCCAAACAAAATCATGGTTATTTAACATGAACTAATCGCAACAACTGTACTTTAGACAACTCAATAATCAATTTGCAACTCTCGTCACAACGGATCCAACGCTCACTCCCTCACACAGTCCTGCTCGGGCAACCGAGATGAACAGATGTGCGTAAGCAAACGTGTGCTCCAGCCAAGTGAAACGGTTTAGTGTTAAGAACAGTGAAAGTGCCAAGCAATGCAGCAGCAGATACCAACAATTAAGATTGCAACTAAAGGTGAAAAATACTATATCAATGGGTCGTTAGATTTACCAGGTGTGAAACAACAACAGCAAAATAGCAACAACCAAAACGACATGGATACAGAAGAAACGGAAGAGCAATGGAGACAAGAGGAGTGCAGATATGACAACGAAAGGAGTTACCAGGACGAAACCTGGAAACTAGCAAAAACAAGCAAAAAACGAAAAATAATTCTAGGCGCAAGTTCTACAGCAAACCCAGACACAGAAAAGCAGCGATGGCTGCAAGAATTACCTTTAAGAAACTCCTTTAGCTCATTAACTGAAGAAATAGACAATGACCCGACAAGCAAAAACACAACCAAATCAACTTACATATCAAAACCACCACCGATATTTGTTGAGGCCCAAATAATAGACCCGCTTATAGAACTACTAAACAATACAGTCGGAAAGGAGAACTATACAATAAAACAAACAAAACTAGAACAAGTAGAAATCCAAACAAATACCCCCGAAGTATATAGGAAAGTGATAAAAGAACTAAAGGATAAAAATGCTATATACCACACATACCAGCTCAAAACGGAAAGGAGCTACAAAATAGTCATAAGAGGATTACATCCAAAAACCAACACAAAAAAACTAAGCGACGAATTAGCAAAAATTGGCCACCAAACAAGAACAATAAACAATATGACAAGATATGACACGAAACAACCCTTACCATTATTCTTAATAGAACTCGAACCCAGACCCAATAACAAAGAAATTTACGAAATAAAAAAGATACTAAATACAATTGCAACAGTAGAACCACCACGATACAAAAAAGGTATACCACAATGCATGCGGTGCCAACAATACGGCCACACAAAAAATTATTGTAACAGAAGCCCGGCATGTGTCAAATGTGCAAAAAATCACCTAACAATACACTGCCCACACACAGGAAAAATAGAAGAAGTTAGATGCTATAATTGCAACGGAAACCACCCAGCCAGCTATAAAGGATGCGAAATCAGGAAACAACTACAACGTAAACTTTTTCCACCACTTCGCAACAGATCACTCAATAACTACCAACCACAACAAAGTACAACGGAAAACGAAACGACATTGAAAGCACAATATGAACCGAGCGCCATAATCAGAAACATAGATCCCCAAAGTAACCGAAGCTACGCACAAGTAACCAAAAACATTAGCCAAGCAACGCTTACAAGCAATCAGAACCAAAGCAATAACATCGAAGACGCTACAGAAATCAAAGAAATGCTCAAACAATCCACCAAAAGCATGGAAATGCTGGGAAAAATGATGAGCGAGCTAAACACAGTATTAAGACAACAAGTACAACAAACTACAATCATGTTACAACTACTCACAAACTTGCTAAGTAAAAAATAGAGATGGACAAGTTGAAAATAGCAGCCTGGAACTCCAATGGCTTGCAACAGCGAGTCCAAGAAACTAAAACATTTTTGTATCAAAACAATATTGATATACTACTTGTCTCAGAAACACATTTCACTCTAAAAAGTTACATGAAAATTCCGTACTACACCATCTACGACACCAAACATCCCTCAGGTAAGGCACATGGAGGAACTGCAGTAATAATAAAAAATGATATCAAGCATCACCTACATAGTCAAATAAATCAAGAACACTTACAAGCAACCACTGTCACAATACAAACCAATGACAATTACTTCCAGATATCAGCAGTATATGTACCTCCGAGACACAAAATGACACTAAAAAAATGGGAAGAGCACTTTCAATCCTTAGGCGACAAATACATAGCGGCGGGAGACTTTAATGCAAAGCACACATTATGTGATTCGAGAATTAATACGCAGAGAGGTAGGACATTAGAAAAATACATTATAGACAGTAACCTCAACGTACTATCTACAGGAAACCCGACTTACTGGCCGACAGACCTCAATAAAATACCTGACCTTTTGGATTTTGCAGTAACAAAAGGACTAAACAAAAGCAAATTAAAAATAACAGCTAGCCTTGAGCTTAACTCCAACCATACATCAATTATAATAGAATATACAAGCAAACCACTACTTTATAACGAGTCAGAGTCGCTTTGCAATAAAACCACCAATTGGAAAACTTTTAAAGAGTTAATCGAAAACAAAATCAACTGCAACATCCCGTTGAAAACACCTGAACACATTGAGCAGGCAGTAGCAACTTTGACAGAAATAATACAGGAAGCAGCGTGGGCAACCACCACCTATGAATCAAATAGCAGGCAATCAAAAATTATTCCGCAGGACATCCTAGACAAAATCAGGGAAAAAAGAAAAGCGAAAGCAAAATGGCAAAAACAGAGAACACGAGAAAACAAGAAAAACCTAAATAAACTTGCAAAGGAATTAAAAAATAAAATATGGGAACATTATAATAACGAATTTACAAAATTCATCGAATCACTATCCACGCATGAGAACACCAACTACTCCCTATGGAAAGTCACTAACAAAGCGAAGAAAACAGTAAAATCAATCCCAGCAATCAGAAAAATTGACAACACATGGGCCAGAAGCAACGAAGAGCAGGCAGAAGAATTCTCAAAGCACCTACAAAATATATTCTCACCGTACGAAATTAATAACAGCATCCCCGGATGGCAAACAAATGAAGAAGTTGAAAATGCCAGCAACGCACCTGATAAACGCTGCACCATACTCAGCACAACAGCGCAAGAAATTACAAACTTAATTAAGGCAACAAAGACAAGTAAAGCACCAGGATTTGACTTGATCAATGGAAAAATCTTAAAAAACCTTCCCCCAAAGGCAATAAGACTAACAACAATTATATTCAACGCAATTCTAAGAATACAGTACTTTCCTACACTATGGAAAATAGCACTGATCGTAATGTTACCCAAACCAAACAAAAACCCACACCTAACTGCATCTTACAGGCCAATATCGTTACTACCTGCGTTCTCCGAACTGCTGGAAAAAGTAATATATAACCGCCTAAAGCCAATAATATAAAAAGAAAAACTAATACCGGACCATCAATTTGGATTCAGAAATAAACACTCCACAATAGAACAAATGCACAGACTCGTGAATGAAATCTTACAGGCACTGGAAACAAAACAATATTGCACGGTACTCTTTATGGACATCGAAAAAGCATTCGACAAAGTTAACCACGAAAAAGTCCTACAAACTATCAAAAAGCAATTTCCAAAACAAAGCTACAAATTACTCGGATCTTACCTAAACAATAGAACCTTTATAGTAAAAATAAAGGATGCATATTCAGAAATCAGGTATATCAAGGCAGGAGTACCGCAGGGAAACGTACTAGGACCAATACTGTACACATTATACACGGCAGACATACCAACAACTGTTAACAGCAAAATACTTACGTTCGCGGAAGATACGGCCATACTAGTGAGACACACAAATCCAAAAACAGCAGCAGCACTACTACAAGAACACATTACAAAAATAGAAAAGTGGCTGCAAAGAAAACAAATAAAAGCGAACACCAGTGAGTGCAACCACATAACATTTGCACTTAGAAAAGGAATAACACCAGATATCCAACTGAACGGCGCCCACATAGCACATACAAAGCAAATCAAATATCTAGGAATACATTTAGACACACACCTTACATGGAAGCATCACATAAAATCAATAATAAACAGAATACGTGAAATAAGAAAAAATATGTACTGGTTAACCAATAAAAAATCTAAATTAAGCACAACGAATAAACTAAATATATACAAAACAATAATCAAACCAATCTGGACATACGGAGTCCTACTATGGGGGACGGCAGCAATGAGTCACATAAATAAAATAGAGACAGAAGAAGCAAAAATTTTAAGAACAATAGTTAACGCTCCATGGTACGTCAGAAATGTGGACATCCGAAAAGATCTAAAAATTCCAACAGTTAAAGAGGAAATCGCTAGATACGCAAAAAGTACAAAGAAAGACTTGCAATACACCCAAACCAGCTAGTTGCAGAAACAAAAGAAACCGTGATAGAAAGAAGACTGAAGAAGAAGCATCCCGCAGACCTCGCAATAGAAAGACAATAAACAACCTGGAAGATGGAACCCCGCTGGGGGTAACCATCCACATTCTATATTTTTCAAGTCATAACAGTTTACCAAATGTCCTTCTGGACAAATTGTAAAATTAAATAAATAAATAAATAAATAAAAATGTTCTAGGTTTGCGAATATTCCCTTTGTACCGTCTCCTAAGCGAAATGTGTTCGCTATTCTTAGATGAGTTCGTTGTAACCCGCTCGCATTTCGCAAGTGTCCTCACTGCCAGTTAATATGGTTCGTGAATAGTGTGGACGTGACATAAGAGGGTGCTTTGCGCAGAAGCAACGCAATATATTCACTCAAAATAGTATTATTCGTCTGATAGAAACTTTAGTTAGAGGTTCAATTTAATACTCTATTTAATACTCCGTACTAACTAAACTAATTAATATATATATATATATATATATCGGAGATGAAAAGACATCGGACCTCCCCGTTGGAATTCTTAGGAAAAGCCGAGACAATGAGCTTGAGTTTGAGGCGTCAGACAGAACGCCGAGCGTAGCCGCGGTCACGGGATGGATATTTTGTCTAGTGGAAGTATAGAATTGCATGGCCCTCCTTAGGGGAGGATAGTGGTACCAATGCTCTACAGTGCGCATTCCAACGGCGTCTGCCTCGTGGCTTGCCACACGCAGACCCTATTCTTCGGGCAAGACGATTGCCAGATGTCGATGCATCCTCACAGGACATTTAGTTATCTAAGGTCCTCCAAACGAACAAACAGTCTCTATCCTAACAGTCCCCAAATCTATCACCCGCTACGGGAAGATATGGGAAATCTGTTTTTCCTCACGAACGACGCTTCCCGTTACCAACTTTCTCTCAAGGGCGGCTAGCATCCTTTTCTAACCATCAACATAGAGATTAACCAATTAACAGCAACGTCCATTTCCCTTACTTTCTGGACGAGGGTTGTCCTCGACGAATCCGATGATCTCGTGCCCTGAGACACACCCCGTCATAGTTTACCTCTGCAGCATCACGATGACGGTGAGACATTCTTGTATGATTTCGTCCGCGAGTGGGACGGCGTCTTTGCGATCGGTGGATATTTCACGTTTTAGTACGGAGCTTGACTTCGACTTTTGAAGGGGGTATATTCGTTGTCCCGTTGGCCGCGGATTCGTTATCGAACTTAGGATCATTGTCATTAGCATCTCGAGTATCTAGTTACCACGGCTACTTGTCAAATTCTGTAATGATCATGTCCATACAAGTAGATACTTTCTCTATTACGTAACCTCGGTGGCTAATTCCAGAGAATATTCGTTACACACCCCCAACCCTAATCTTAATGCTTCTCCGACATATATATAACCTGAATACTTTGATAAAATGCACAGATTATAGTAGTTCATTTGTTTACCAAAACTATCAGTCGGAAAATGTGTTTTAAAATGATGAGTTCCATTATCTTTGAAATAGATACAATGTGGATGAAATTGCACAGCATTATTTGTGAAAATCATTTATTTTAGTCGACTGATTTTAGAATCTATTCATCTTTTACTAAAATGTTTATTTAAAAGTTTAGGGAGCCAATAAAATTTATAACATATCTTTTCGTGTGTTTATACACATGCAAAACTTACTTAGCTCCTATAATAGAAGGTACGATGCGTATAAAAGAATTAAGCATCGTTTGAATAATTATAGACAGTATCGTATATGCAGCATAACAATATCACATTTATAAGAATTATGATCGATTTTTAATACAAGCAAATGTAATATATAATATATTAATAGCGACTAAATGCAATATTTATTATTTTTTTGAAATATGAAATTGATAGATGTACATATACCATTCGTTTAAATTATGTATTTCAAAATTTTGTATGAATATATAAAAGTATTGAATTTGAATTTTAACATTCTAATTTTTCGAGTCAAACGATACTTACACATATAAAGGAATGTAATAATTCTGCTGAAAAGTTAACACCTATATTTCAAGTTTTGGAATCCAAAGACATTTATGGTATTGAAGTTTACGGAATAATAAAAAATTTAACTATTTAAGCTGAGGCGATAAGAAAAGATAAAAATCTATGAGAACGTCTTGCGTAAAAATGATTAGCGTTAGGAATAATAAAGGGGATTAAAAATCGATTAAAGGAGTGAACTTCGAAATGTACTGGCTTTCGTATAAACCGATGTCATTTCGACCAAAATTATGTTGAGGACCAAAAATTAATGATTCAGAGCAAAGAAATTCCATTCCATTAACATAAAAAAGGGATTAACGATAAAAATGAATAAAATTTAATTTTAGTCTTAATATTAAATGTAGCGATATATGTAGAATTTTAATTAAAACGTTAACAAATTTTTTACTTCAACTTTACAACTTTCTTTACAGCTTTTTTTATCTAATCATTCTTTCATTCTTAAAATAATGTTCCACTTTTCAAAAGCTATATGTCAAATATACTAAGTCTTTACGACAATTTCTTCGGCGCTTGCTGTACTTGATTTTATCAACACATAACTACATAAATACAAATAATACATGTACAAAATATTACAAATGTGGAATTGCACATATATTATAATTATTGAATTGTAAATATATTATAAATATTGAATTGTATAATATTATATTTTATTTTAAATAAACACGTATAGTTTTTAAAAAGCTACGTTCTTTCAAATTGAATGACTCGAAACTGCGGAAACATTTAGGATAATCCAATACCATAAAGTTGGAACATGTGGTATTATGCTATATTATAACTTCGTGTTAATAAAGACTAACAAAAGCTTTTACGCTTTACAAAATTTTGAATGCAAAATGATTCGAAATTAGAAATTTTCTTTAGCATGTAAAGACACGATTTAACTTATTTCACCTGCTACAAATACAAATATGACTTAATAATAGTTATGATATTATTATATTATGATATTACTATGATAGTTATGAGCAACTATCTTTTCGTAGATAACCACAGAATGAGAATTTCTGAAATGAAACGTCATCACTATTGAACAATTCATTCACGAAAGTTTTATCGATTTATATAAATGAGACCACGAAGGCCGCTTTATACTTCAGATTCAATCTTCCGAATATCGATTTCCATTTGTCAGGGCATTTTTCAATTATTTCACACTGTTACGAATCTTCAGTGTCCCATGAAATTAGCAGGCACGCATCTCATCGCAAAAAGTAGAGTACTTCTACTTCTCAATTGTCGATACTCCTATCGATAGTTTCATCGTGAACATCTTGATTACACTGTCAACGAGAAAATTGCTTTTTCAAAAGCTAGTCGCGCAAACTCTTTAAAACTGTTTTCTTCATTTCCATTTGTTCTCCATTTTTATGTAGAAAACCTAATTTTTATCGTATTTCCAGCTTTCTCATTTCCTGATTATCGTACATAATTAAATCTCGCAAATTACAATATTGTTGATTTTTTAAGCCCGTGATTTAATTAACGATTAATTGTTTCAACGTTCTCGCGCAAGGAGATTTCTTCGAGCAATCATACAGGCGCAACATTCCCCTCTTAATTGCTCGTAATTGCGTTTTTCATCTGTTTGAATGCAGTCGGAAGGACTGTCACACAGGACGTAACCCAGACTGGGCAAGTTTGATTTCGTGTACAAAAAGTAAAAAGGAGTGAACATCGATTTTCAATTATAGTTCATATCTTGGTATTGCTGCGTTGGCCAAACGCATTATTTTAGATCGGTACCGCACTGCGTCTCTGTGAAGATCTGACGATGGAATATTTAATATCAGGCAATTCACATCTAAACATTTTTACGCAATCACGGATTATTAGTAAACTTTTTGGAATTACGAATTACTTGTAATAATAAATTCCCCTTTGTATTAATATGTAATAAGTTGGTAATAAGTTGGTAATAAGTGCAATAAATAATGTAATAAGTTTAGTAATAAAATAAATTAAATCTTACGAACTCCATTGGGATTATTAATTTGTTTTACGTATGAACATAAAATTATAAAACTATACGTTTACGACTGATATGACTACTCAATTAATTGTCCGTCATTAGTAAGCTGCGGTTGTTCACATCATTAATATAACTAAAGAAATAGAACCCGAATAAAAGTTTTATTTTATTTTACATTTTATTACCTATCACCTACTAAATATTTGCAAACTTTCCTACAAAATATTATAAAAAGACCATAACTGAGTACTTCAAAAATTTTTGCACAATGAGTATTCTATTTGCATAAATGCATAAATACCTAATTATTATATGCATAAGTCATAGTAATTAGTATTATTAGAGCCCAAAGTTTGTTTATACAATTAAGCTAATGTTACTAACGATATTTAATAAATCACAAATTTCGAGTTACAAATGCCATTAAATATTTTCTTGCGCAATAATAATAAATTTAGTAATGAAATAAACGAAATATTATAGGTAACTTTTATAAATTATTATTTTACAAAATTAGTAATCTGATTATCCTATTTTGCAATGTAATAGATTATTTTATTATTGAAATAATAAAATTATGGAAAAGAAGTCTGTAATTCACAACTTAGAATTTATGAACTCGCTAATATTATTATTTAGTAAAATTTTATGTAAAAGGACCTCATAATATTTAGTAGGAATTGTTTATGCGTGTAATTTTTAGTTTTTTATTTACTAATCTCAATAATGAACAGTTTAGATACAAATTGTTTACGTACAACTATAAAATAAAAGTAGGTACAACCGAGAAGAGTTTGTGGAAAAGAGAAAAATAAAGTTTTAAATATATATGTATAAACTATATATGTTTATAATATATAATATAAAAGATAAACTAACGAACAAGAGAAAGGGTTGTGGGAAGGGACGGAGTTTAAGAGTCGATTTTAAAGATTAACAGAAACAATACATTTAGTGAAAATTTTGCGTGAATTATAACTTACAAAGTCGAACAATTTATTGTATTAAAAAGTAATAAATATACCTTTAAGAAGACCATTATATGCGTTTACCTAATACATGATATCAAATAAAAGATAACAAATAGCCTCTATATCATATTTATTTGAAACTATCGGGTTTTAGTAACTGCACATAAATCTAGGAAAATGCTTTAACTTCTTCCTTTTTTGATAATATTTCAACCTTGGAAGCAAACGTTCGTAACAAATTTCTTGTCTATAACAATATCAGGGTATTAAGTTATAAGAAAGGAATATGATCTCATTTAACTTAAATCATAACAATTTAATAACGAATTAAAAGTGTTCAATCAATTAATTGGGTCATTTTTTAAGTAGAAATGTTTATAATCATAAAATTGAAAGTTAAACACAAATTTATCTAATTAGCTGAATTTTAGTCTTCGGAAATATACCATGGATATAAAAAATATTTGCACGCCGTTATTTTTATTACAGCATTCAAATACTAATAAATTGGGTACAAGTATATTAAATTTTATATCATTGAAAACTGGGAAAACTCATGAATAAAAAAATGATTACATATGTTCAAGGAATCAGAAATTCGAGCGATGAGTTAACTCGTTTTTCTCGGTTAACAAGTTAAAAGCGAATACTGATGAAGCACAGCCTAGTATACATACTTGAAGGCTTGCCAAAATGCAATAAAGCAGATTCCATTGAACCTCAAGGATACTCGAGATTAAACACAAAATGTGTTATGCATGCATCTTTTACTATATATATTATTTACCACATCAGCACAAAAATTCTATTGGCATAGTTCTAGTAATCAACAATTCCTTAAATTAATTCATATAGATTCATGGCTTTCATTTATGTTTTATTCGCTTGTAATTAATATGACACTAGTACTGAAAATTTTTTCTATACCTACAAATTTTTTTTATTATAGTTCTGAATTTTATATGAAGCACTAGTGCTTATAAATAATACTATTTTAAAATATTAACAATACCTTACATTGCATTTAAGAAAGGAATGAATAAGGGAATACGTGATTTCTTTTCTTTCTGTGTAGATAGTAAGAATCCAGAATAAATAAATAAAAATATATTAAGTTAAAACATTTGTGAAGAAGTTCCTAAAATAATTTTTCCATGATCTGTAAGATCGATTTAAGAATTTAGTTATTATGAAAAATAATATTATAAATACAAATTTTTAATGTTAACAGTTTAATAGGACTTCATTATCAGAATCTAAAAAAGAATTTTTCATATATTTAATTGTTGATTTTAGCTATAACATATCTGATTTCTATAATTTATAAATCTCAATTGTTCTTTGTAATATATTTAATATAAATACAACTGTATAGTGTTTTATGCTATTATTATCTAATTATTATTTAAATACATAAATGATAACTTCAAACCTAAATAGAAATAGTTGTTCATTTATATACATTTTAGTGTATTTATCTATTTACCGACAAGTTTCTGAATAAAACAAAGCTATATAATTTCTTTAATTTTTCATTAATCTCTATAAGACGCAGGTAGCGACTTAGTTGAAATTATAGGTTGAGTTTTATCATTTTTGGAAAAGATCGATTTATCTTAGAAGTCTATCTTTTAGTAATTGTAATGTTCGATTAGAACGTTTGAAGTAAATTTCTATAGAAAAGGAATTAATGCATTTGCTATTTATTTCGTTCGCTTCATCCATCTCCATTAATGTTTAAATATAAGACTCTGATAGGAACTAAAATTAATGCATGGCGGCCAAAAGGTTTTCAACTATAGAAGCTACTATATATAAGTTAAAACAAGAATGAATTACGCATAGCTGCAGTCTATACTTATGCAAACGCAACGAAAGACTGAAATCATTGAAACATGCAGAACACGTTTGCTTCAATATCAATTTGAGAGATAGTACGAATCGTTTTCTTTCGAGGTATAATGAGATCCACGCAACATTTTCATAGTAGAACGACGTAAAGGATAGAATCGATTCTGCAAAGGAGTATTCCAGCAGGATACCTAAATAGACGCAAAGTTAGTAGATTCCCCTGCGCGCATGAAATGAATTCACCTAGCAACGTTCTGTTTTAAATCCTTCGCAAAAACCTGCTCCATGTTTCTCTATGTAACGAAAAAGGTTCTTATCGTGGCTACTCATAGAATTTTGTGCTTCATTATAGCATCTGGTGAATCAGGAGTTTCTCTTTCACTCTTTTTATTTGTAATGTTTACTTCCAAAAAGAGCAATTTCTCGTGCCCTTTTCATTCAAATGTTTTACGTTCAAAATACACCACCAGTCTTTTTATCGGTGTATCGCGATTCGTATACAGGATGCTCCCCACTGTTCATTCGGATCTAATACGTTCTGTGAGTAAGGATAAATCCAACATGTCATGAAACAAAAAGTTTTCCATTTATGGCAAAAATATGGAACGTGAAGAGAATACGATAATACTTCATGAATGCTATATCTAACGAATTAGTCGAGAGAGAACAGCTTTTGGCTTCTTAGTACAATTGACTCTATATATCTCCATCCTTTAAATATTTATTTATGGGACATTCTAATAGGAACAGTTTATAATACAGAAATATTTACAAGAAATTAATTAATCGTGAAAATTAGTGTTACATGTAAAGAAATTAAATAAAATTACAAAGAAATTCAATCTCCGTTAAATTCAATAATATATTGACATCAGGATTAAATCGGTAAGAGTGGGCGACACTTAGAAATAGAAACAGATCTCTGTTCATGAGTATTAGAACACTTAGAGGAAGTGAGGTTACCTTCAGGAATTATTAAAAAATAACTCGAACACTGTTATTTGATTTGAAATTTATGTAAAAAGAAACGAAGACCATAGAATGTTTATATATTAGGTTGTTCCAAAAGTTTTTTCGTTTTATAAGGAAATAATCTATTGGAATAAAATGAATCATACATAATTCAACAAAATAATATAAAACGAAAAATACTGTGCATCTATTATTTTCTTATAAAACAAAACAAATTTTTGGGACAACCTAATATATTACATATAACATTTAATCTCTTTTCATTGGTGATAATTACGTCCGGTCGCTGTCTTAACAAATTCTGGCAATCGTGTTATTAATTTTTTTAGTGCATTTGTTCCTAACTAATTTCGATTTAAATTTCAGATAAATTTCTTTAAATTTTGAATCTATTTTATATAACATTTTTTCGACAAGATTTAGATTAACACAATCAGTGCTGTACACAAATAACGTTTCTGTAACATGTATCCATTTGTTTACGTGTTATCCGTAAGAAAATAGGAAACTCCAATGACGCGTACGATCACATTTTCTCCATTGAAAGTATTAGGGGGATGTAAACGCCAACACGTACATTATGCTTCTCTTGCAATTTGTAGAAATACTTCTTTTAAATCCTTGTATGTATATTACATGAACAGGAAATCATGATTAATCGTTTCTTTCATAATAATTTAAATCAATTGTTGCATATTATATGAAACCAGGAGATGTCTTAAGAATTATGAACACAAGTATAAATAATACTAACATTGTATAACATTTTAGTTTTATTTTTACACGCATAAAACACACTGGCGATGTTTAAGCAAAACAGTATGTGACATTATGTACAAATACAATACGTATGCGCTGCTTTTTGAATTTACGTTGGTGAACATCGGTCAAAGCAAACAACGCATAGCGTTGAATAAATGAATTAAATGTGTGGAAAACATTTTTATGTCTACAGGAATGCTTAGAATTAACGAAACGGTATACGGAACCGTTTTTCGCAAGTATCGTGCATTTCGTTTCTTTTTATTCATAAACGAATCTCTTCGGGATACTCGTCATTACAATTAACTGAGTTGGAAAATCTCAATTTTCGCCTGATAAATAATTCATCGAAGACGATCCTCGATGATTTTCACCAAAGTCAGACTTCAATTTCTTCCTGTTACTGCCAATCAATCAGTGTATAATTGCTTGAATACTGAATAGCTCCCGCTTACAACTCAGAAACAGGACTTTTTGTAGCGAAGAGCACGAAACTTCTCGAGAAATGAAGCGTTAACCTAATTCGTCGCAGTGCAACGACATTGAATAAATTTAGCAAAGGGGAATCCCGGGCGAAGAGAACCGATTCGATTGCGAGGATCGCTCGAGCGGCACATAAAGACTCTTCCAATCGACAGTTTATTTCCTTCGGAATCTTTCAAACGAGTGCATTCCGCTGCGACGAATTTGTTTCTCCACTTCTACTTTGCAATTCTGTAGAGATACTCACCGTATTCCCATGTATAATTAACGTGAACCCTACTTCTCTTGTTCCATTACATTTGTCTCGTTTGCATTATAAAAAAGAGAAGTAGAAAGTAAAAGAAAAGATGCACGCAAATAATTAAAATTAATTGCCGTAAAATATGCCTTTCTGAAGAACTAAAGATATTATCTACGTGCAACTGCTCGACAGCTTCCAGTTATTTCTATAATTAAATCTGTTTCCTTTCTGGCTGGTTCTTGTTAAGTCTAAATATGTAAAATGTACAGTAGAAGACAAAAGAAAGTTTAAGAGAGAAGTAGTACGAAAAAAACACCATAATTTTACAAAATGGTATTATATTTCACAATAGTAATGAATGAATGTAATATACAGACTAGCCTATAGTGTAACTAGGATAAGCCATAACTCTGGAACTGTAGAAGATAGAATAAAATTTTATTAGGCAAAATTAAATAGTTTTGAATAATACACGATCTAGTATTTATAACCATCCTGGAAACGATGACATTTAAAAAATGTTAAGATCACTTCCACTTTTTAAAATAAATTTATAAATTTGGTTGTATGCAATCGATGCATTTTTTATCCTCTATACAAAAGTATTGGAACACATATATCTGAAACTGCTTAATTTGAAAGATATTTCAATTTTCATTTCATCAAACTAAGGGTATGAAAGACAACGGAAACAAACCTAAAACCATTGTCTTGTCTTTCCCTATCTTTCGCACGATAAGTTGTATAAGTTAACACAGCTTCCGCAGTAATCAATTTGCAATCTAAGTGTCCTAATATCTTTTTATAGAGGTTATTTATAGTGATTTCGAAATATTCAGAACGGAAAACTTGTGCAGTACACATCTACATTAGATCATACATGATTCGAAACCGTTTAATTTTGCTTAATGAAACTCTTTCCTAACTGCTACCGTTTCAGGACTATGGCTCGTTCTAGTTGTATGGGAACAGTATACCGCAGAATGGCTTACTGCCTCCAATATGATAGAAAATATCTAATATAAAAGGTCCGAACACTCATAGAGCATCAATTTGAAATTTTTTTTCGTCCATCATATAGATATAAAATATACGTATCTTAAATATATGTATTATATCATCACTTTATCGATAGAACTTTTTTATCGAAAATATTTTCAGAAAACGGGAGGAAAAATTCATCATTTTCACGAAATTGTTTTATTTGATGAAAGAAATTTTAATTATTCAAATTTTGATACTAAATTTGAGCAGATTCGGTAGATTTAAGACATTAACATGAAATTTAAAGATACCAAAGGAGGCTTTGATTATTATTCCTGCATTTTCTATCTATTACTATTTATATTACATATTATTACTGACACGTATGTTTTCATATCGCAATGTAATTATTTCATACAAAAATATACGACGCCAATTGCCATCTCCAATAGCAAATATAAGTTCTAATTAGCATAGCAATTAACATGTCATCAACATCGTGGATGTGTTAAAACGTATCTGTATGGCGAAGTTTCATAAAAATAATTATTTCTATATTCTTTCTAATATATTTAACAAAGAAAGAGTCTTAGATATTATAATAGGTTTCCTCCTTTTTACAAATCACGAGTTTTGTATTATGTTCTTTTGAAGACTTTTGTGTACTTTAATCCTTTCAAAACTAATGAGACAATACGTCCCAAGACACCTCCAGCTGTCATAATAGAAACAGCAGCCAATTTTATGGTACAGTGACAACTTAAAATAATTGAATAATATGTTTTTAGTCTAAGGCCCAGTTCAGACGAACAGCTTTTCGATGTTGCGTTCCTACGTCATATATCTGTCTTTGTTGTTTTTAACTGCGAAAACAAAGAAAAACTAATGACGCAGCGAGAACTCAGGTTCATTTACACTTTTTTTTTTTTTTTTTTTTTTTATACGTGGGGAAATCCTCATGGACACCCGGCCGCCCTCTGGGAGGCGGCGGCGGGTAGTGTCGGACTCTTACCGACTAAAACCCCACGATGGTCGCCGTGACGGTTCTCGGGAGCGTCCCGTTTCCTGTCTCGAAGCTCTCGGTCCAGGGTGCTCCCTCGTCGCTCCCCCGCGAGATTTTTCGCAGGGGACATCCTCTTCTTTCTCTTCTTGGCAGCCGGGGGGTGACCACCAGCCCCCGCGGCGCCGGCGTTCCGTGGGCCGTCGTGCAATTCCGGGCAGGGACCCAGACCCTCCCCGGCTTGACGGCCTGTTGTTTTTTCCCCTTCGGACGAACGCGCGCGCGCTCTTCTACGACGGCGGCGTCGGTGGTGGCGCCGCGGTCGCGCGGCGTCGCGTCGTCGACGTTGCTCCTCCTCGCGCTCCTCTTCGTCCGCGCACGACCCGGCAGGGGTCGCGGTTCTTCTCCCTGCTCCGCTCCGCCCGCTCCTTCGCCAGCATGACCTGCTCGCAGAAGGTGCGGACGGCCGCGTACTCCTGCGGACTCCTCAGCGTCGCCTCCACGAGCGCCTCGGGGGCCAACCCGTCGCCTATGGCGAGACGTAGCACGCGGCGCGACACCTCCCACGCCGGACAACGCTCCAGCGTGTGCTGCGCCGTGTCTTCTTCCTCCTGGCAGTGGTGACAGATTGACGTCACCTCACGCTGGATTCTTCTCAGGAACTCACCGAACACACCGTGGCCGGTGAGCACCTGCGTCATCCTGTACGTCAAAGGAACCCCGCCGCGGTCCCGCCACGCCTCCCAGTTGGGGAGGACGGCGCGCACGGCCCGGTGTGGCCGTGAGATGTCCTCCTCGGTTAGTTGGGCGCGCCATCTCTCCCAGACCCTGTGCCGCGTCTCCCTCCACACGTCCTGGAACGGACGTTCGCCGCCGCCACCGTCCGAGCCCAGGGCCCTACGGTGGTTGTACAACCGTTGGAGCGCAAGGGCCTGCAGCCCGAACGGCGGGGACGCGGCCAGCACGGACGCCGACGCGTGCGACACCGTTCGGTATGCACGCGCGATCCTGATGGCGGTCGTCCTGTGCAGCCTCCGTAGCAGGGTCAGGCTGCGACGGTTGGCCAGTAGTTCTTCGGCCCATACGGGGGCCCCGTAGAGGACCCTCGATCTCACCACTCCCTCGTAGAGGCGGCGCACTCTCGTTCCCGCTCCACCGATGTTGGGCAGCAAGCCGCACAGGGCGTTGGCTGCGGCTGCCACCTTCGGCACCAGTTCCTCGAAGTGGGGCTCGAACGTCCATCCGCTGTCGATGGTGAGGCCCAGGTACCTCATCTGGGCTCTCACCGGTACGTCCTCGCCGTCGCACCTGACGCACAGTCCGGACGGTGGGGCTCCTCCGCGACGACGGTCGAAGAACCCCACGGCCTCCGTCTTGGCCGGCGACACGTTCAGCCCCAGTCTTCCTATCGCCCTCACCGCGCGCGCCACCGCCAAGTCCGCGATCGCCTGCGCCTCATACCATCCCCCGCCGCCGGCCATGACCAAGGTGTCGTCGGCGTAGCACACCAAGGCCGTGCCCGGCGGCATGGGGCAACGGAGGACCGAGTCGTACGCGGCGATCCACAGTATGGGTCCCAGGACCGACCCCTGCGGGACACCGCGCTCCACCGGCCTCCTCTCCTCCGCGCCGTTTCGGCCCGCGTACCCGATCCAACGGTCGCTGAGGTACGACCGTATCAGGCGAACCAGGTACGCGGGCACCTCCAGCCTCTCCAGCGCCTCCACGATCCTGGCCCAGGGGATCGTGTTGAACGCGTTGGTCACGTCCAATGAGACCGCGATGGCCACTCCTCCCCGCGCTACCATGTCGTCGGCGGTCGTCCGCACCATCCTCACGGCGTCCACGGTGGATCTTCCTTTTCTGAATCCGAACTGGCTATCGTGCCAGCCGGATCCGCGCTCCGTGATATGCGCCTCCAGACGGGCGGCGATTATCCTTTCCAGGAGCTTGCCAGCCTCGTCCAGAAGGCATATCGGTCTGTACGCGGACGGCGAGTCCGGCGGGCGGCCCTCCTTGCGCAGCAGCACCAGCCTCGCCGTCCTCCACGCCCGTGGGTACGCGCCTTCCCTCATGCACCGTGTGAAGACGTGCTGCAGACGGGGAGCCAGGGTCTCCATCGACTCTGCCCAGACACGGCCCGGTATTCCGTCCGGACCGGGTGCCACGTCGCCGCGGGACGCCATCCTCTTCGTTGCCGCGAGTAACTCTTCCTTCGTCACTCGCAGCTCTTCCCTCCACTCCGCGACGGTGTTGTTGGAGCGGAGCGGCGGCGTCCTCCTCCTCGTCGCGTCGACGTTGTCCGTGCTGTCCGGTTGCTGTCGCGGGAACAGAGCGCTCAGAACCGTGTTGAGCAACCCCGGCTCCATACTCGCGGTCAATGGGGGTGCCGGTGGTCGTAGCCTCCTCGTGACCAACCGGTAGGGCCTCCCCCATGGATCGGCCTCGACCGATTCGACGAGCTCGTCCCAGGCCCGGGCTTTCGCCGTCCGGATCTCCCACTGGAGTATCCTCCTCTTCTCCCTGTACGCGTCGTAACAGCGGGAGATCCTCTCCTCGTCGCGCGTTCGCCTGCGCCGGGCCTTCTGCAGCGCTGTACGTGCCAGTGCGCATCCTCTTCTGAGGGCGGCTATCTCCTCCGTCCACCAGTAGACGCCCGGGGCTCGCGCTCCGTGGCTGGTACTGGAGCGCGGCATTGAGGCGTCACAGGCCGCGGCCATGTCTCTCCGCAGATCCTCCGCCTCCTCGTCTATGCTGCCGCCGCCGTCGTCCCGCGTTGTCCGCGCGTCCCAACTCCATGCGGACACGGAGACAGCGGCTTGCAGAAGATCCCGGTTCCTGTCTTTCGCCCGCCATCTTCTTCTCGGTGTTGGCGAATGGCGGGAACGGTTCGGCCCTCCGGTGTCGTTGCTGCCGACGGCCCGTCCGGTGGACGCGGTTTCCGGGGCGAGCTCCATCATCACGTAGAGATGGTCGGACAGAGTCTCGACCCCGTCCAGCACCCTCCAGTCGCGCACTCTCCGGTGTAGGTTGGCGGTGGCCCAGGTCAGGTCGATGACGGTGGACCCCCTCCAGGCCTGGCACGTGCTCGTCGATCCTCTGTTGGACAGCAGCAGTCCAAGTCCCGCGGCCCAGTCGGCCACCGTTCTTCCCCTTGTGGTGGTTCGCGTGTCGTTCCACTGCGTGGAGCGGGCGTTGAAGTCCCCGAGCACGAGTAGCTGTCGGGGACGGCATATCCTCCTGATGCAGTCGCCCACTCCGTCGAGGAACGCTCCGAACGCGACCAGGCCGCTGTTGGGAGATACGTATACCCCCACCACGGCAATCCCTGCCCACTCGACCGCGACGTAGCCGTTGCCGCGTTCCAGCAGGACGCCGGGAGTGCCGGGCGTCGTTGTCGTTGTCTCTGTCGTCCATCCGACTGCCGCTGTCCCGTCCAAGTCCCCGACCCAGTTGGGAGAGTCGGGAACACGATGCGGTTCCGCCACCACAGCGAGGGCGACTCTGCTCTCCCGGATGGTCTGGAAGAGCAGATCTTGAGCTCGCCTCGATCTACCTACGTTGCACTGGAGGATTCGTTGGAATCTATTGGCCCAACTCCATGGCCTCCTCCAGGCCATCTACCGCCGCCGCCGTTGCTGTTGTCGTCGTCGTCGTCGTTGTCGCCGCCGCTGCCGCCAATTCTTTGGCGGCGACGGCGGCGGCGACGGCGGTGGCGGTGGCGTCGGTGCTTCCAGATGTCCCTCCGGCGGTGGCGTCGGTGCTTCCAGATGTCCCTCCGGCGGTGGCTAGTCCGCGGGTGGGTCCTCTCCTCCTGCTTGTTGTTGTTGTCTTCGGCGGCGTGCATGCCGCCCCTCCCATCCTGTGATTGGCCGGGACCCCGAGCGAATCGCACAGGGGGCATTTGGGCACGGAGGCGGGACAGCCTCTCGCGCGATGTCCGCTTCCGCCGCACCTGTAACAAATCTGCCCGCGATCCACGGCGGACACGCAAGTGGCTCTCACGTGTCCGAGTTCCAGGCACCTGTAGCACTGCAAGGGCCGCCTTGGTATGGCGACGACCCTCGCAGTGGACCAACCCAGGGCGATACTCCCAGCCCGGGCTATCTTACGGGCCCCGGACACCGGGCACTTGACGTACACCGAGCCAAGACCGTCCCTGGATGCTCCAACCTCGCCGACCTGCACCTCCGAGACCGCGCAGCCCGCCGCCAAAGCCAGCGCCTGCCACAGCTCTTCCCTCTGTAGCGAGATGTCGATCCCGACGACCCGCAGCTCCGCCGTCTTCACTGGAGCTGCCACCCTGACGGTGGCCGGATCCAGCACCCTGGTCAGATGTGACGCCAGCCGGGACGCTTTCTCCCTTTCTTTGTCGCCGGGCACCTTGATTATGATGGCGCCCGACATCGCCTTCTTCATCCCGACCGACTGTACTCCGATCTCCGTCAGCGGGATGCTCCTCCTGGCCGTGGCGATGACCTCGGCGTACGTCATCTTCGCTCCCTCGTTGAGCGTCAATGTCACCGCGGATGTTCGCGGTGCGCGAGGGAGCGAGGCCGTTCTCGCCGTCGCCGTCGTTGGCTTCTTGGACGTGGAGACGCCCGGTTTGGGCGCCCGCGCCGTTCTTCCCTGGGGCTGCTGCTGCTGCCGTTGCCGCAGCAGCCTTTCCGCCGGCAGCGGTGCCGCTGCCCTCGTCGGGGGTGCGGCCCTTCCTCCTGTTGCTCTCGCCGTCTCCTCGGCGGCGAAAGCCACTCCCCTCCTTCTCCTGCGCCTCATGCGCGCTGTTTTGGAGACCACTGGTCTCCATTCGTCCTCCTCCCGCGCCTTCGCTGGAGGCTTCGGGATGCTCCCGGTGGTGATGGCGGCAGTGGGGGCGGCGACGGAGGGAGCCGTGATACCGCGCTCGGTGGCTCCCTTCCGCGTTTCGGCGCCGCTTGCGCGGCCCCTCTCGAAACGCTCGTCGATCCGCCGCATTATCGACGCCGCAATCTCTTCCATCCTCTTCTCCATCCTCTTCTCCACGGCAGCGAGGCTCCCGCTCTCGTCGTTGTTCTCGCGAGGAGAATCGCTGGGACCAGAGGTGATACGTCCCTGCGCGTTGGCGTCCCTTCTCGCCAGTTCGTTGCTAAGGGACGCAACCTGGCTACGAAGGAACGCGATCTCTTCCTCCAGCAGGGCGTTTCTCGCGTCAGCCAGCCTTGCGGCCCCAGACCCGCTGCCGGGCTCCAGTCCGTACCTCCTCATCATCTCAAGCGCCCACGCGGCGGTGAGATAGTTCACTGACTCCCTGAGCAGCTTGACATATGTCCCCTTCAAATTCGACGACCTCGCCGCCACCATGCTGACGTTTCCCAGACACCTCACCACCTCGGCGCAAACGTCCTCCGGCGAGGTCCTCCTCACCACCTGCATCATCTCATCGGGCACCTCCGGTATCATGCAGGCAAGCTTCCGTTTCTTGCCCCTGCACGTCGACGAGGCGGCCGACGAATGTGACGCGTACGAGGCGACCGACTCTTCGTCGTCGGACCTCGCTGGCGTCCTTGATCCTCCTGGTGCCACTGGCGGTGTGGCGTCGCCTACTGGGGCCGGGACGGCAAAGACGCTCCCCGTCCCTCCTGAGGCTCTCCTGAGGGAGCTCCTACTCCTGGTAAGTGGTGGCCCGTTGTCCTCCTGGGTCACCTCCATCCTTCCTTCTTCACTACCTTCACCAGTCGCAGCAACACAAACGGGGGCCTGGCTATCCACCCCCGAGCGGCCGTGGTCGTTAGATGACGACGCAGTGGGGCCCACTTGACCACCCACGCCTGCGCCGGTACTGGGGTATCCCTCCCCTGCACCGTAAACTTTTTCAATCCTTATCTTGTCCATCATATTTTATTTTAATTTTTGCCGTAGTTGTCAACGGTATTCCATCCTGGCGCCACTCACTCTTTCGCACCCTGCCTCGGTCAAAGCCGATGCAGGGTGACGGGGAGCCCCACGGGAAGGTGAGGTGAGTGGTCTTGGCAGATATGGGCCCACCAACTTCTCCGAAATTCCCCGCACCGGATCAGCAAACTGGCCAGTCCCGAAGGACCCACCAGCCGCCACCCGACTATAGGGGAATATCAGATCCATCGGGGTTTCCCAGGGCGTGGTACTACGCCCTAAGAACCCATACCCACCTCGTGCTCCCCAGGTTCATTTACACTGGACCTAATATAACTTAAATAAAGAAGGAGCCCATTATTTATGTACACTTGGTTCTTCATACATACTAAAGATTCCACTAAAACTGATGTTAGAGTATTCCCTTTGTTCTTTCTAAATTGAAAGTATTAATTAAATTTAATTAAATTTTATAAAAAGTAACCATTCGTTCCAAAGAATATTGATAGTGTAAAAAACTGTTATTAAAATTGGAAAATATAATAAAATTATCTGCAATTATCCTTTTGGAAGGATGATAAACATAAATGAACTAACGTGATTCAAAATAATGACACAAGTTGGCTACTTTTAAAGAGAAGAAGTGCCAAATGAATTGTTCTACTAACATCATCGTCACCGATAGTTTTTTTTAAATGTAACTATATACATACAACTATGTATACACATGTATATATGTACACACTTATATATATGATCTAACTCTGGTAAACTGGATGTATCATACCTAATGTTGTATGATGTTAAAATAATTTTGAATTCCCTTCACACAACTCTGTATCTCTTCTTGCACCACCTCCGTGTTATGAAACACAATACATAGCGTTAATCTCCTTAGAACATATTAAATTATCTTTCATACTATGACTCAGAATTCATACTATATACTTACTTGCATGACATAAAGAAACTTAACTTCACAAATTTACTCAATTCCTTCTGTAAAGTCGGAGAACTTGTAATTGGCTATCAATCATTTTCAAAATTTCTAAATAAAGCAAATTGTTAGATGTGTTACTATAACTACAGTTATAATTAATTTGAAATGTTGCGTTGTGAAAGGAATTTCTTAAATGATTCACATTTATTCATATTTGGAAATTATTTAGAATGTAAACATTTAAAGTTATATTTATTATATATTATATTTATTTTGCAAATACGAGTATCCACATAGGTAAATATTTACAAAGAGGGAGCTACCTCCGATTTCGATAATTTTTAATATTCTATTAAAATTATTAATTTTAATATGTCATCGCCTTCAAAAGTGCTGTAAAGGTTTTAATTGACGGTCACTATTTATTACTAAATCACCAAAATACATATTCGAGCTAATATTATCTACTACGAAATTAATAGGTAGTTAAGCAATTATTTTCCAAACTAATAAGACAAATAATCTATGAAATTAACATCTACTGACCTCTTGAAAATCAATGAAACTAATACCCGCGATTGGCAATGTGTTCAACTGGACATAAACTACCCTAGAGACATTAGAACTGGCACTGTCACCTGGACGTCAAGGTTGACGTTTGCGATCTCTAAATCATGGGAACTAATATCTGTGGTTGCCAATATATCCAACCTGTTGTAAGCCTACTTCCGGTAATAAGATATCGACAATTTGCTGTTCTCGAATTTGAAAATATTCATTCCGTAAATATTATAGTCAGTATCAATAATTGCAGTCGTGAAAGACAAGAATGATCCTGTTAAAATTATAGGAATAGATATCGACAAATTTGATATCGTCCATTTTCCAGTTCTTATGATTAATATGAATTATTGCGAAAATCTTATAATTAATACAATTGTAAGAATTTTAGAATAAGTGAAATAGATATTGATGATCTCTAAACTATTTGCAACTTATTAAAGTTGGTATTGGAAATACTAAATGTCTTTTAATTAGGACAAATGTCGATAATTTTAATTTTTTAACTAATCTCTATTTGCCAGTACATTTATATAATCCTACTTATATTCTAATATATAATGATAGATCACATGTGTCGCATACAGCTTCCAAATATTGCTATATATGTCTAATATAAGATCAAATATGCCTAACCTAAACTATTAATGAGAATTATAGATCTTATTAGAAGAAGTTTAAATTTAACAATAGGAAAATATTTTATCCTAAAACTAAACGACACGAGTTATAGAAACCAAATTATTTGAAACAGAAAGTTAAAAATTCAAAACATTTCATGAGAAAAGATTAAATCGCTAAATATGTATAATATAATACTGACTTCTAAATTATTAAGTTTGATATCAATAATAACGACAAACAATTTTAAATACTCAATCTGGTATCAGTTACTTGTATCCCATTAAATTTAATATTAATAACTTTATTTCAGCATTTATTTATAGTATTATTCCATTTAACATAACTTTTAAAAATATAAAAAATATATAAAAAATTATAGTTACAAATTTTGTTTACAAATTGATCATAATTTATAAATGCGTGTATTTCTTTATATTATAAAATGTTAGAAGATACTTATTTTCATAAATTGTATATTTATTATTATTTGTGCATATTTGATACAAAATTATTGAAGCTATTAAATTACGGAAATGACAAAACTACGAAACAATTAAACTATTAAAAAATAAGGAAGATTACGTTATACATACTAAATTATTAACACTGTATATTAAATAACAAATAAACTACAAAATTAAATCGTATTATTAAAACACTTTTTCTCTTTACAGACCAAATGGGTTGCTAAAAATACATTTTTATTTCGTACATCGTCCGAGTCTCGTAATTGGATGAGAGTTAAACCTTCATGCACAGCTTACAAATAGATCATTATTTAAATCAATAACATATTTATTTCTTAATATTAATGCTTAATAAAGCAATAATGAAACACCTATTAATCATTTTATAGTAGCATAGAACGCAATAATGCACCAAGTATTTTATTTTAATAAAACTAATCTTTGTATGGAGTATAAAAAGATTTTTATAGATAACTGTATATAATTTTCAATCCCTTAACAGTGATATTCCTCCCCCCTTCTCAAATTATTAGAACAAGTACTCACCAACGATTCGACACTATCCAATTCCACCACTGACTTCAACCTCAACGATTCTGAAAACAACACCAAGTGTCGCTGAAGCACGAAAAGCATAAGCGAAATGCAGGGATTATTGACTACTGATTCCGACGATTCAATAGTGATAATTCTGGAAACATCGTAGTCAGTCACGATAACAGCCGGTTTGTACGAGTCAATACCATCAAGCAGCAAATGTGGATTGATAACGGCGAGCCTAACCTTGTGGAATTTGAAGAAAATAATTCGACTAGTATAACTTGGTAATGACGGCCGGTAAAAGTCGTATTTATTCGAGGAAAAAGGATATCGAACCATAGGCAATGATAGAATTCACATTTTTTGGCTCCTAATGTTTTTTCGTACTCTATAGAGGTCATTAATATCCAAACCTTCGATTCAAAGATCGTTTCCCATAGTTTAAAGATCATGCGCATCGAATTACTTTCGACCAACGTATTACATATTCTACTATGTTCTTGATCTAAATATCTCGTCCTTGTGCAGTTATTACTTGGCACGATGCTTCTACGAGCGTTAACACCGTCTAGTAAGGTGCAGTCTATCAAACCTTGGAAAATTTTATTTTTATGGAAATATGGAAAATATTCATCGTGAGACGTTATATCATGACTTGCTAACTTTGCTACTCGTGTGTACACTATGGTTCAAAAGTATCCAAATCTTTCTTATATTAGACAAAATGCGTTTTAATTAAAAAATTACGGATAAATTAAACTGCAGTGATTTTATTTTGTATAAAATAAGTGTCTAAACATTGATCACTAAACATTTGTATGAATACGCCAAGGACTCTTTTTACACGGTTTTTAAGCTTGTTGTTAACTTTGATATTAGCTCTTATTTATATTATATTATACGGTTTATTTAACACCTTTTGGCTATAGTTGTGGTTTTTTAAAACATATTTTATAATTTCACTGTAGATGATACCAATCTGAAACGTTCTACTGTTACGTTTTTGTTTGGCTTGTTTTGCTTATGTTGCCGTTAATTTTTGAATTTAGAGTAAATGGTAGTTGCTGCCACCAGAAAAAATCTAAGGACTATTTCAGTTAAATTTTTTGTTATCGCTTATCTTTTCGAAGATCCCGAACTGTCGTATTTTTTAATAATTCTGTCGGCAATTAAATATCAGTGAGTAGCGTTGACTGATGTTTAATGCGACTGGCAATTAAACTCCACGTTTCGACTAACCTGCTACGCGCAGGAGTACTGGCACGGGAGAGGATCAAAGTTGGTGAAAATAAATGTTCGCTTAATCTTATTATATTATTTGACAAATATTTTCCACAATAAAAGTTTATTCTAATTCTAATTGGTTATTAACAGAGTTATCGTTGAGATTTTGAATACTCGAAGTTACAATAGTTTGCGATACGTTTTTACTCTTATTAATTACAAGATTTTAATTTAATTGATTTTTCAATAATTTACAAACTGACAAATACAAACACGTCGATTAACAAAACTGACAAGAACTGAGAACTAATGAAACAAAGAACTAAAAGCTAAAGAACTAAAGGACTAAAGAACTTAAGAACTAAGAGCTAAAAAAACTAAGAACTAAAGGAACTAAGAGCTAAGAAACTAAGGAACTAAAAAATTGAAAGCCAAAGGAACTGAGAAATTAAGAGCCAAACGAATTGAGAACTAATCGCTATGAACTAAGAAATTACTTGCCAAGAACTGAGGAATTAATCGCCAAGAACCAAGGAATCAATCACCAAGAACTGAGAAACCAATCACACAGAACTGAGGAATTAATTACTCTGAACTAAGGAATTATCTATCTACTCTTCTATGTCGTTACGCTTATTTATAATTAGGTCTGCCGTGGAGGGGTCGTCATGTGACGGGTTGTTCCGTGGGGGTTGTAAAACTCGAATTCGGTTTCTATACAAATTGTTAAATCTCATTTTTCAAATTGAAACGCTCACTCGCGCTATTGGTAGTTTTAATCTTCGTTACGACGCGTGCGCAGCGCGGGAGGTGACACTACACGGTTTTTACATTTACAGAATTATTAAATGAAAAAACAAAACATATGTCATCACAACTAATAAAAAAATAAGATGATCAGACGAATGGCATTTCAAGCGACGAAAGTGGATTCCTTCCAGTAATAAGAAAACGTATTAATTTAATTAAACATTATAGTATAATGGAAAGTGCCGACGAATGAAATGTCAATCTTCGAAAAAACAATTTTTTTTTGTTTTCTTAATTATTCATTGATAATTGTGATATTGATGGATGTGTTAAAATATAGCATTGGCTGTTTATATGACTGTTGAAGTCCGATAATATTATGTTATTTCTCATTTTAATACTATTCGGATTGGATTAAGGACTATAAACTTAATTCATTAAATTTTCTACACAGGTATTTTTTCATATTAAATTAAATTGACGTTTTGACCAAAAATATTTTTTACTGATTAAATAATTATGAATTCATACTGGAAAGAAATTTGATTCCTTTTCTTTTCTTTTGGAGAATCCTGTTTGCTGTTTGATCATTGTCAGTAAAAACATGATATATAGTATATATAGAATGATAAATTTAATATATACAATAAATATATAAAATACCCGAAATGAAACATTCATTATAATATCTAATACATGAAATAAATCTCTATTTAGATTCCACTACTTTAGTTATACATACGTAAAAATATGAATCTATTAATGATATACGGATTGTGATCAACATGAATTATTTTTTAAATATATAGTTTTGATGTTATAAAAATTTTTATAAGAATTTTTTTAATTTGCATAAATATCTGTAGTTTATGAATAATATTAAGAAAGATCTCTTTAAACGTACTCACATATTAAATTTAAAATGTTGCACTTTCAAAAATCATTTTTATTACTCGAACTTATATCTAGGAATGTGTACATTTATATTTGAAAGAAAGGAGAAATTAAAATGCAGGCCTTAAGGTTTCTTTTGAAATATACACGATAGCATCTCCATCGAATATTAAATTAATGACCCCTAACAGGACATTATTTCTTTCGTTACTGCCCACAGACCTGTTTCTGATCATAAAAAACATTTATTACCTTTGGTACAACCTACATAGTAATTACTAAAAGAATAGTGTGCTTGTTACGCATAACGCTGTGTGCTAGACGCATCTAGCTACCATTACCTTAATTAACCGTATTCGTTATGCCATGCTTGCGATATTAGAAAATTTCAAGTTCTTCCTTATATATTATTTCTAGTTTACGAAAACGCATATTAATGTTTCCTAAATATTTTTTTATATTGTACATTAGACATTATTCATTTATTTAAATTATTATATTATTAGTAATGAATTAACAAAACATATAACCGCATTTCAAAAACCATTTTCTAATTACTATGTATATAAAGATATTGACAGTATCTACTATTTGTTTAGTGTTACATTTATATGGAACTTAACTTTTATGTCATTAAAAAGAAATATTGAAATTTTTGTCTCGAAAAATATTCTAGTTTCTAGTGTCGAAATATTTTAATTGTTAAATTCTTTTAAGCATTAAAGAGAAATTTGTAATTTGTACGATTTAATTTTTAACCTCTTATCTTATAATGTATTTCATGGCTACACTTATCAAACATAAGTATTTGTATTTAAAACTCTATGATTAATATGAAAATCTTAAGTCCGAAGATTATTAATCTTATGAATCGAAACGAAATTTGAGATTAAAATGAAGATTTAATTCGAATATAATTATTATTTGTAATCTGTCAACCATAACATATCAATCGTGTGTCAGAAGTGTGACTAAGCAATTAACATTGCTCCCTTGTATATTATAGCAAACATGCCTTGCTGTCTATTCAGGATTTTAAATAAATGAAGTACGCAGAATACAATACAGTTGTGAAGGTATTGTAATATGTATTAAGAATAGTATAAGAATTTTAGGCTGGTAAAATTCGAAGATAATAGAATCATATATAAAAAAGTTACATAAATGTGCATTATTATTTCTTATATTTACACATCATCTTATGTTAATATAGAATTGAGTAGAGCTTGGCTGCGAGAATGTCTGTAGGTCGGCGTTTTATACTACACAAACGGAATGCGTGATGGTACCAGAAACGAGAGTATTCTATATGCAAAAGTATATCGAAAATTTGAAATAAAATTTCTTTCATTTGAAATTCCGATTTTGAAAAAAATGAATTTGAAAATTCATCGAATGTGTACTGAACTAATTTATAATTAAACGTGTCTAAACTAAATTTTTATAAACATGAACATTTTTCAACAAAAACGAAAAATTAAATGAAAATATTTTATTTTAAATATCGACAATTTTTGCATGAAAAATCTTCTACTTATTGTATCACGCATACTGCTACATCTTATGCACTACTTTTCTTTTTAAATTTGGTTTTTTACATTAATTAATAGCTAATCATATCTATATGTAGATATTTACACGCAAGTCTATACCTATGTATATAAGTTTTTTCTTTAGTAATATACATTTACGCTTATTACACAATTATTTACCCTCCTTCATATTTCAGGCCATTAATATAAACCACATGAACAGGAAATATTATTAAACCTGCTTTCACTGGAGGACGTAGTTGTATTTCAAAGGAGCTAAATTTGTTAAGGTGCTTCTTAGCAAAAATCTTGCATCGGAGGAAAACTAAAATTGAGACTGTAATATTGCTAGAAATACACATGACATTAATGATGTTACATATATATGTCGGGTGAAGACTAAGATTAAGGTTAGGGGCGTGCAATGAATCTTCACCGGAATTACTCATCGTTGTCACACAATCGAGGTAACACTTATTAACGCAAGTATAGATGTTACAAGATCGACAAGTGGCCGCGGTGGTTGGACGTTAAGGACAATGGCCCTCGGTTCAATAACGAATCCGCGGTCAACGGGATAGTAGTTGCACTTCTCTCCAAAATCTAAGTCAATACGTAAAGTATTCGGTGATCACAAACATTATACTCGCTGATGATATCGCACGAGAATGTGTCTCTCCGTCGCAGCGATGCTGCCGAGGAAAACTATGATGGGGTGTGTCTCAGGGCACAAGATCATCGGATTCGTCGAGGACAACCATTGTCCAGAAAGTGAGGGAAATGAACGTTGCTGTTAATTGGTTAATTTCTATGTTGGTGGTTAGAAAAGGATGCTAGCCGCTCTTGAGAGAAAGTTGGTAGCGGGAAGCGTCGTTCGTGAAGAAAAGCAGATTTCCCGTATCTTCCCGTATCTG
The DNA here is from genome assembly GCA_905333015.3 of Bombus campestris. NCBI lineage: Eukaryota > Metazoa > Arthropoda > Insecta > Hymenoptera > Apidae > Bombus > Bombus campestris. The sequence goes on along the minus strand of HG995129.1, from coordinate 5,294,042 downwards.
GTGGTAGATTTGGGGACTGTTAGGATAAAGACTGTTTGTTCGTTTGGAGGACCTTAGATAACTAAATCCCAAGATTTATAGCAGATCCTCAGGTTGCTGAACATGTCCTGTGAAGGTGCAGCGACATCTGACAGTCACCTTGCCCGAAGAATAGGGTCTGCGTGTGGCAAGCCACTGAGCAGCGGCCGTTGGAATGCTCACTGTAGAGCATTGGTACTACTATCTTTTCTTAAGGAGAGCTATGTAATTCTATACTTCCGTTAGACAAAACATCCATCTCGTGACCGCGGCTATGTTCGGCGACTGGTTGTCGCCTCGAACCCAAGCCCATTATCGCAAATCTCGGGCAACTACAATCGGGCTAATTCACAAGGATTTATAACGACTAAAGATTTATGGAAATCGCTATTTATAAAGATTTACAAACACTAAAAGTTTACAAATACAGTGTTGGGCGATTTTCTTAAGAATTCCAAGGGGAGGGCCCGGTGTCCTTCCATCTCCGACACGGCCATCCTGACTATCACACGTCCTCGGGTGTATCTAAGATATTGGGTTTTCCCAACATTAGTCTCTATATAACTAACGTTATTTACAGTTTAACCTAATGTCCAAACAGGTCAAGGATCTAGTTCGACAACAAGAATTTTGATCGGATGTTTGATGGAGAAGAAGAAGAAAATAATTAAAAGAAAACAGGAATCGGTAGCGTTGTGATTAGTATTCAAAGTACTAGTTGCATTCTGTGAATTATCAGTCCGATCGTAATAATACGATGGACCATTCTCGATCTCGTACCTGGATGAATCTCACTTCTCTGGATCATGTTACCACACTGAGCGTTTGTGAAAACACTATGCTAGATGTTATGGCTATAGCGCTAATGACACCTGAACTGAATTCAGTAACGGTGTGTTGATCTCTCATTTAATTTCTTTGTACCACATGACCACCCGTAAGCGTATGTGAAACATTATGCTCAATCTTACATCCGATTACATCAGATTACCACACTGGACAAATGTGAAAGTATTGAACTTCATCGCATCGCCACACTGGGCGTGTAGTGAGAACGCTGAGTGTCACACTGGGCGTGTTGTGAGAACGCTGAGTGTCACACTGGGCGTGTCGTGAGAACGCTGAGTGTCACACTGGGCGTGTCGTGAGAACGCTGAGTGTCACACTGGGCGTGTCGTGAGAACGCTGAGTGTCACACTGGGCGTGTCGTGAGAACGCTGAGTGTCACACTGGGCGTGTCGTAAAAACGCTAGGTACCACACTAGGCATATGTACTCGTTCTGCTAAGTGCTATGGTCGTGGTGATCCTCTGAGATCGGGGTACTCGTATCGTCATGGTCACTGTTCTCGTCATCACCGTAGATGTCCAACTCAGCAGGAACGCAACTATTTGGCATTTTCCTTAATCTATCGTGGCTGTATTTGTATGACCGTTTGCTGTCCAATGTTTTCAAAATATATCTATCTCCTTCCAAAATTTCTGCTATTACAAATGGGCCCTTAAATTTTGGATCTAATTTAGTTTGATTCCTTTCCTCATATTTTTTTTTTTTTTTTTTTCAATACAAAGTCACCGAGCTTAAATTTAACTACTTTGGCTTTTGTTTTGTCGAATCTGTCTTTATCATATTTAGCGCTATCCTCTATATTTTCTATGGCCCGTTGTCTTACGTTAAAGATATCTGTTTCCTTTTCTCCCCTATTTTCAGATAGCAGTAACCCGCAGGATCTTGCTGTTTTACCAATTAATAGTTCTAACGGACTCAATTTAGTAACACGTTTGGTGGTGCAATTTAAAGCTAATTGTATTTCGCCGATCGCGTCTTGCCATGGTCGCCCGGTCGTTTCTACTGTCGTAAACATGTTCTTTAACGTGCCTATAGTACGTTCTACCTGCCCATTCGCTCTACTAGCATCGGTTGCTATTAAGTGGAGTTTAATATGTTTATCCTGACAAAAATCTTGGAATTCTTTACCCATAAAACATCTCCCTTGGTCCGCTATTATCCGAGAGGAACTGCCGAATAGAAATATGGCAGACTTAAGCGCTTTAACGGTGCTAAAGGAATCTATCTTACGGGTGTGATACAGGTATACGAATTTGGTAAAGGCATCGATCAAAACAATAACGTATTCTTTTGAATCGCTCTTGCCGCCCAGTTTGCCTGTTATGTCTATGTGAACCGTATGCCAAGGTATACTGGTCTTAGGTATGGGATGTAATTCGGCTTGTACTTTACCTGAATTCGCCTTAGAAATCTGACAAGCATGATAGTTCTCTACGAATTTGCGAACATATTTCTCCATCCCTTCGAACCAGTAATACTCGTACAGTTTCTCGAGCGTTTTATTCCAACCTAAGTGCATAATTGACTGCTGAATGTGATTAATAACGGACCACCTAAAACCTCTTGGTACAATGGGCAAGCAGAGGGTTCTGCCTCTCCTTTGTATTTTACGGTAAAGGGTACCGAATCGTAGTTCATACGTACTCGCGATGTCTTCCGCGAGCTCGTCATTTTGCAATTTGTTGGCGATTTCTGAGATTTGGGGGTCGCGACGTTGTTCCGTTAGTAGCCAATCTACTGAAATTTTGGCCAGATTAATTTCCTTTCCTTGAATTTTGTTGAATGTGGTACGGTTGCTGTCTACGGGGTTACGCGAAAAGAAGTCTACGTGGGCCATTCGTTTACCTTCTCGATACATAATGTCAAAAGTAAAAGTTTGTAGGTAGACCCACCACTTGTAAACCCTGTCATTTAGATTCACTTTATTACGGGTTGCCTTCAATGAATTGCAATTAGTAACGACGAGGAATTCCCGTCCGCGTAGATGGTGACGAAAGGGTTTAACGGCGTTTACAACTGCCAACGTCTCTAGTTCATACGAATGATACCTGGATTGCGCGGGACTAGTTTTCCTGCTATAATACTCTATTACCCGGTTTTTACCGTCAACCTTATGCATCAAAATAGCACCGTATCCATCCGGACTAGTGTCGGTATGTAATTCTATCGGATAGTTTGGGCCAAATATCATTAACACTGGCGCGTCAGTCAGGACGGAAATTACTTTTTGCCTTATATTTTCGTGTCTATCTGTTCAAGTTAGGTTTTTGTTACCGGAAGTTAGTGCATACGAAGGCTTCATTACTTGTGAAAATTTAGGGACAAATTTTCTAAAGTTCGAGGCTAAGTCTATGAACTGTCTAAGCTGCGTGACGGTCATTGGTGCAGGTAAAGAACTGAACGCTTGTATTTTACCCGGGTTGGGGCGAACTTCTCCGTTATGAATTACGTCCCTGAGATAGAGTACTGATGTCTTAAGAAAGGAGCATTTCGAAAAATTAAAAGAAAATCCCGCGTTTACGAGGGTACTCAATACTATGTACAATCTCTCTAAAGCTTCGTCTATCGACTCAGCAATAATTAGAACGTCGTCCAGGTAAACAACAACGTACGAGTAGGCGAGGTCTCCCAAGACCTTAAGAATAGCCCTCTAAAAAACCGACGGTGCATTTTTCAATCCGAACGGCATCGTTATATACTCGTATTGCCCGTCGGGGGTGACAAATGCTGTATAAGCATGGCCTCGACGACCGCTTCGGGGGCTAATCTCTCACCGATGTCGAGCCGTAAGACGCGCCGCAGTTTTGCCCACGCTGGACAAAACTCCAGCGTGTGTTGCGCCGTGTCTTCCTCTACCTTGCAGTGGTTACAAATGGAGGTCACCTCCTGCCGAATCCTTAGCAGGTACTCGCTGAATACTTTATGGCCAGTGAGCACCTGCGTCATCCTAAAGGTCAGCAGGACCCCGCCCTGGTCTCTCCAGTCATCCCAGTTGAGAAGCACGGCGCGATCGGCCCAGTGTGGCCGCACAGCGTCTTCCTCGACCAACTGAGAGCGCCACCGTTCCCAGATCTCCAGCTTCGCCTCATCCTGGAAGCTTGAGACCGACTGGCTGTCGGCCGGTGGCGTCGTACGCCCGTCCAAGCGCAAAGCCCTCAGGTGTTCGTACACCCGGCGGAGTGCAAGGGCCCACAGCTCGAACGGGGGGGGGCAGGCCTCCAGCACGGTCGCCGACGCGTAGGATGTGGTCCTGTATCCCCTCACTATGCGGATGGCGGTCGTCCTCTGCAATCTCCTCAGTAAGATTAGGCTGCGGCGACTCGCCATCAGGTCTGCGGCCTATGCGAGAGCCCCGTAGAGGACTCGGAACAGAACCACTCCCTCGTAGAGTCGGCGAACGTCCACTCCGGCTCCGCCGATGTTTGTTAATAGGCCGCATAAGGCGTTGGCTGCGGCTGTCACCCTCGGAACCAGGAGCTCGAAGTGCGGTCTGAACGTCCATTGGCTGTCGACGGTGAGACCCAGGAATCTTATCTGGCGTCTCACCGGGACTTCTTCCTCGTTCATGGTCACGGACAGTCCATGAGGAGGGGTTTCTCTACGGTGGTGGTCGAAGAACCACAGGGCCCCGGATTTGGCCGGTGATACGCTTAAGCCGAGTCTCTGGATGGCGTGTACTGCGCATGCCACGGCGGCCTCCGTGAGGTTCACGGTCTCGTTCTACCATCGTCCCCCGGCCAGGACCAAGGTGTCGTCGGCATAGCATACTACGCCTGTGCCCGGGGGCATAAGACATCGGAGGACGGAGTCATAGACGGTGTTCCATATGATGGGTCCCAGCACCGAACCCTGCGGAACGCCACGCTCGACCGGTCTTCTCTCTACCCCGTCCCCGTTCTTGCCGATGTAGGTGAACCACCTATCGCTAAGGTATGCCCGGATGACCCCTACGAAATACTCCGGTACCTTAAAATATCGCAGGGCCTCCACTATCCTGGCCCAGGGAATGGCGTTGAAGGCGCTCGCGACGCCCAAGGGGACCGCCAACGCCACCCCTTCTCGGGAAACCATGTCTTCCGCCATGAACCTCACCTGCTTCACCGCATCCACTGTCGAGCGGCCCCGGCGAAATCCATATTGGCTGTCGTGCCATCCAGGCACCCGCCCCGACATATGGGCCTCCAGACGGGCAGCGATTACCCTTTCGAGTAACTTACCCACCTCGTCGAGCAGGCATATCGACCTGTACGTCCACGGCGGGTCCAGCGGACGACCCTCTTTCCACAATAAGACCAATCTCGCTGTCCGCCATGTGCGGGGGTAGACGCCCTCCTTTAGGCATCTGGTTAACAAATGTCGTAGGCGAGTAGCCATGGTATCGGTCGACTCCGCCCAAACTCAGCCTGGGATTCCATCCGGACCCGGTGCTACGTCGCGGGATGCCATCCTCTTTGTCGCTTCGAAGAACTCCTCTTCGGCGACTCGCAGCTCTTCGCTCCACTCCGTCGTCGTCGTCGTCGGAGAAGGAGGAGGAGGAGGAAGAGGATGACCCTGACTGTCTCGCATCACTATCTTGCCGTGGGAACAGAGTCCCGATGACGTTGGTCGGCAATACCGGATCCATGTTTGCTGTCAGCGGGGGGGGGGGCGAAGGTCGCAACTTCGTCACCATTTTATAAGGCCGTCCCTACAGATTAGATTCGACCGATTCGATCAGCTCCGCCCAGGACCGAGTTTTCGCAACCTTGATCTCCCGTGAAGAGTGCGTCTCGCCTCTCTGTAGGCCTCGTGGCTGCGGGAGATCTGTTCTCGTCGCGTGTCCGCCTACGACGGCGGGCCCTTAAGAGTATTTAACATTGTAAAAATAAATTTTGGAATTGACGCGATTGGTGGAGGAGAATTGTACGTATTTTTAAAACATAAACAAACAGCATTTGATACTTCGAAATAGTGAAATATTAGAGAAAAATGAATAACATAAAACAAAATATAACGTTTTTAAATTGTGTCATTGGCTTCCTTTTTATTTTAAAAATGAGTCATGCAGTGTGGCATTATTATAAATTAGGAAAAAAACATGTTAAGCAATTTTAAGATCTAATGTGCCGTCGATATATAGTTCCATAGCAATAACAAAATTATCTTGTTTAATTGATTATGTGATTAAATATGTATTTTGCACTTCGTTGGACATTTAAAAAATATCTATCTATATATAGTTATCTATTATTAGGATAATTAGGAAATATTGAACCTAGGAATTTGTTTCATTTCCAACTACAATATTTTAGTCAACAATTGATATCAAAATCAAAAAATCAATAAATATTACTTCTCAGTCTTTTGTTCATGTACATCTTAACTACTATAAAGAAATAAAGTAATTGTCATAGCAAACTATTATTTAAAACGCTTTTGAAAAATATATAATTTTTCCAAGATGAAGTTCTGCTTTTACATTAGCCACTAATTCGAAGAAAGGTCAAAGAAAAGTAGAACATGTTTCCTATAGATATATGCACAAGGAGGAGTATATAAGTACCTTAAATTACCCATTATTTCGTCTTTTTATCACTTTCAAATTTACATAGGGAACAACGAAATAATATGTTACAGTAAACATTGACAACTCTCGTGTATATTGTATTACTGTATTGCATGTCGCTGGTAACTTTAGAAGTTGATGCGACATTCATAAATAAATAAATAAAATAAACATGGTGTAGTAGTTTAAGGCAGATTATGGGAAAAGTAAAGATGGAAATAAGAATGTAGATATACCATGACAAAAAGTAAATAAAAAGCTTCATATTGAACGAGAGCATGTATATAAATGACATACAGTCTGTCACACAAGAGCGTGTCTGCGATATCTGCGAAACCTGACACCTAATCAGAATGAGATAAAAAGAATGTAAACAAACGAAAACTTCTCTAATACGCGTTGCTGAATACCTTTCAGTTTCATTTGAAACAGTGAAAGGAACAGAGCTTTTTAATATGAGTGCCGCGTACGCGAAACGTCGAAAATCGTCTGGCATGGGCGAATGAAAACAGAGATCGTGATTGGAGTAATATAATATTCACTGATGAATCTTCGTTTTGGGCATGGTGTCCTATTAGGCAAGCTGAGAGGAAGACGTATCACAAAATAAGAACACTTGTACATCACATTCGAAAGATATGGAGGTCGTTACCAGAATCCTACGCTCAAAAATTAGTCGAGAGTATGCCGAAACGATGTCAAGCTATAATCGCTAATGGAGGAGATTGGACACCCTACTGTAATAGCGTATTAGTGTTTTAGATGTAGATTCAATTCATATAAATTTTTTTACAAATATATAAATATTTACAGAAATATCGTAGACACGCTCTTGTGTGACAGACTGTATACTTCGATGTGGTCCATTGCTCCCGATATTTTGCTGTCTAGACACTTGTTGTTGTTCTTGTTGCGATCGATGCCTTCGACTACTGTCGTCTACCCTCCCTTTTACTGCATCTTTCTACATCTACATTTATATTTCGAACTGTTCGATCCCCTACATTATCAATATCTTTAATTTCCTTAGTTTTCGTGTATAGAATAATTTTTCGGATAGTAGACTCCTTGTTTTTCTTGGAATCAATTCAGGAGAATTGATATTGTCATTATGACACCACTTTATATTATTCTATGTATTACTGTTATTTAGTTCCTTCCAATTTAACTTGTGCATTAGAATTATAATCATATTAACACAGAAAATGTAGTAACTATAATATATTCTATGTAGGAATATTTATTTATTTATACGAGTCATTCGTCCGATATTTTATACTCTTCAAGTACATATATCAGAAATATTAATTGTGTTAAATTTTGACAATAATTAAATTAGAATATTAGTATAATTATCGGTAAGGAACAAACTATAACATATATTATAATATTTACAATTTACAAATGCTTTACAGTTATAAATATAATTTAAATTATTATATATTAGAATAGTTTAAATTTATTTAAAAATTGATTTAAAATAGTCTAAATAATTTAAGTATATTTGATACAATAATGTTTTATCGAGCAATTAATTTCACTTTTCAAATTTATTAAGTTTGTTAGATACTAAATAATACAATCATTTGAATAGCCATCTTGAATTCATATTTTGAACAAAATTACAAAACATATGAAAATATTAAATAATATATATAAATATATGAAATGTGCAAATGCATTTCCATGTAAATAAATTGCAAAGTTTTTATTAAATTACTTAATAAGATTTTGTTTCCCTTGATAGATAAAGGAAGAGAAGATTATTTCGTAAGAAGAGCATTCGAATATCCAGAAATAATATTTAAAAAGCACTTTCACGTAATAAACTACCGTTTCTTAAGAAATCTCCTACCTAATTTCTTTGCTTAACGTTATCCTGCATAGCTTCCTTCCTCATATTATTACTTGCTGTTGAAAGATTCGAATGTATCTCAGTATCAAATCACAATTTCTTATGTTAAACCACCTACATCAATCGCCAAGTACGTTTATTAATAGAATATCTAAACGAAAGTGAATATGATTTATAGAATCATAATTTAATAGTTGTATAATTTCAGCAGATATTTTAATGTATTGTTTAGTAATATATTAGTATTTCGTCCAATCCTGGACTTGATTGTTACAAAAATCAAAAGTTGAGATTATTCCGCGCATTGGAATTTCAGTATTTCTCACATGCCACTTGTAACTACGATATTTCTGGAATCTGTCAGATGTCGGTGTATTCTCCGTTTCTTTTCAGAAGGTTAAAGTAAAAATTGTCATCGCACGAGTTTTTGGGAAAGGTCGCAGATTTATTTTGGGTTTGATGTTATAGTATTGTCTACTATATTTTAAGGGTTGGAAAGGTAACCGGCATAGTCGCAAGCTATAACGAAACTATTCGAATCGAGTTAGTGAAACCATTTGTTTGGCCGTCTGTGTGGAAGCGCTCATTTCCGCTCCGGAAGTTCGCCGTTCTTGGTAAGTAAACAGTAACTGAGAACTTGATTGCTGGGACAAGTGATGCATGCGCAATTTCGTGGCCTCGTAAAAATTTCATAGAAGCATCGAACTATACGGCGCATAGTAATTGAATTTTTATTGCCACGCGTCTTTGTAAAAGATCTCAAGAATGCACGATCGGGACTGAAACTTGGAAGAAGAAGTTCACAAGGACACCATTCGAAAGAGACACTCGATTATTTTCGGTTTGTTGACAATTCCTCTGTACACAAGATACATACGTACTAAGACTCAGCGTGAAAAGTTATGTATATTTATATACTACGGTCTTATCTGTTATAAGTTTAATTGGAGGGGAACAAAATACTATCTTTCTTCAAATATTTGCAACTAGTTCCTTATATTTTCTACTTGTAATAGTGTATTACTCGATAAAAATTTATTTTCTGTCTGGAACAGCCGCATATAATTGTTCTAAAGATATTTTATTCCAAGAAGAAAATAAGTTGACGTATCATACTAAAATTTGTTTCTCTTAAGATATACGTAAACGCTTTTGCACTGAAATATTAATTATTATCAATGATCATTTTACATATAATTAAACATTTATAATTATTACATGTGATAGAATTTTTAAATATAAATATTAAATATAAATTATACTCTTAAATGTAGCGTGCTGAAGCTGCTGCATGTTACACAAATTAATAAAGATCATCTATGGAAAATGGATAATACATATTTCGAAAGAAGACTACGTGAAACTATAATAGGAAAAGATTGATTAATAATAAAGGAACTAAGAAGATTTTTTTTTGCGGTGAGTGATCATATCTGACGTTGTATCTAAGAAGCTGTTTTACATGAATGAGTAGAAAGATTACATTGTGTATACTCTTTTCCAAACATTTCTTCCATGAAATAAAATTTGAATTGCTTTTGCTTCAGAAACGAAACTACATGTAAAGAAAAAATGATATTTTCAAGCCGAATAATATCATATTGACTATGAAACATGGTAGTTGTTTCATATTAATATGATCGAAATCTAATAAAAGAAAATTTGAAATGGACTGGAGTAAAATTATATATTGGGTTGTCCCAAAGTATCTTTCGTTTTATAAAGAAATAATAGATGCACATTTTTTGTGTTATATTATTTTATTGAATTATGTATGATCCATTTTGTTTTATTGGAGACGAAAGAAACTTTTGGGACAACCTAATATCTTACAACAGGACATTAATCTTAGTCTAAAAACTTTTTGAAGAAAGGAACATTAAAGCTCCCAAATAAAAAAGATAAATAAGTCTTGGCAATCTTTAATAAGTTAAACAGTTAAACAGATCTTTTTACTATAATTAAATATATTAATTTACGATATATATATTACATTGTATAAAGCTTTAAACATCTGTTCTTTTTTCATTAAAAATTTCACATTATCGCTGATAATATACGAAGTTCAGAATGAAATACAGATCTATATTGTACTAAAATATTTTGTTAACTGCTTTGTATTAATACCGTAATTTGTATCAATACTTACAATTAGTTAAAAGTGGATATACACTGCCTTGAGAATATATTTGAACATTTTTATGTACAAGTAGATATATACTATAACGTTTATATAAAACATTTAAAATTTCAGTAACGTATAATGAGACTACTACTGCCATGATTATACTGGGAAAATGTGAAACCAATCTGACAATATACATATGTATAAATATTGAGGCCTATTGATATAATGGGAAATTATTTTAAATATATCTATAATCTTTTGCGGTATATATACTTGTACTAAAAATCTTGTGTAATTGTTATATATATTTTTAAATCTGCTTTAAAAATGAATATAATTATGATAGTTAAGTGTCTTTACAGTGCCAATGAAATTCTGAAATATTTCCTATAACACATATAATATATTTATAAAAGGTGTCTACAAGTGTTCGAATATTTTGCCTGTGAACCTATGTAGTCTAAGGTGAATTTAAAAACCGTTCCAGTAACCGTTGAAAAATGTGCTTTTAAAGGTCGTAAATGGCGACACGCGGTCCGAGAGATTCAGCTCTGTAGTTCAGTTGTCGTCGCTGAAGTTTAATTGCAAAGTAATTGTGCAGAAATGAAGATTTATGGAACAAGCACTTTTCGTTGATATCCCGACAGTGGATTTAAAGCAATGTTGTTCCTCCAAAACGCGTAAACGCTACTTTCTTTCTGCTTGAAAAAAAAAAGATTTACTTTTATATGTCTTACTGAATCCATAGTTTTGTAATGACAGTGAAACGGACGGTAATATTGTGAAGAAAAAATTATCTTTCAACAAATATAAAACGAGTAGTACACAAAAATAGTCATTCTAGTCGATGATTGATACCCGGGCACATTGATTGATTTACAGTTGTACTTTGAATGTGACCAAAGTTCAAATTAATGATAAATTAATAATTAAAAGCAGCACTTATTATCTTTCTATAGAATTAGCAGACTATAAATTTAAATTATCTATTATAATTATAAGACATAAGATTCTTCTGACATGTACAGTCTGTCACACAAGAGCGTGTCTGCGATATCTGCGAAACCTGACACCTAATCAGAATGAGATAAAAAGAATGTAAACAAACGAAAACTTCTCTAATACGCGTTGCTGAATACCTTTCAGTTTCATTTGAAACAGTGAAAGGAACAGAGCTTTTTAATATGAGTGCCGCGTACGCGAAACGTCGAAAATCGTCTGGCATGGGCGAATGAAAACAGAGATCGTGATTGGAGTAATATAATATTCACTGATGAATCTTCGTTTTGGGCATGGTGTCCTATTAGGCGTGCTTGGACTATCCATGGAAGAAGGATGATTCAAAGAAGTGTAAAACACCCTATAAAAGTGCATGTTTGGGGTTGCTTTAACGCACGCGGTTTTGGGACTTTGTGCGTCTTTACAGACAATCTGAATGCACAAAAGATGGTGAAATTGTACCAAAGGGGACTTCTCACATCCGTGAAACGTTGGTTCAACCAAACCGAGGACCAATGGATATTGCAAGAAGTCAACGACCCTAAACATCGAAGTCGCATCTGCACCCAATGGAAAGCGAAAAACGCCATCACAGTACTTCCTTGGCCATCGCAGTCCCCTGATGCAAACCCTATCGAAAATGTGTGGTCCCTAATGAAATGCAAGCTGAGAGGAAGACGTATCACAAAAATAAGAACACTTGTACATCACATTCGAAAGATATGGAGGTCGTTACCAGAATCCTACGCTCAAAAATTAGTCGAGAGTATGCCGAAACGATGTCAAGCTATAATCGCTAATGGAGGAGATTGGACACCCTACTAAGTAATAGCGTATTAGTGTTTTAGATGTAGATTCAATTCATATAAATTTTTTTACAAATATATAAATATTTACAGAAATATCGCAGACACGCTCTTGTGTGACAGACTGTATTTGAAATGTATCATTCGAAAACAACGAATTCAGGTTCTTTTGATTCAAAATCAGAAGAATTTTTTAACAAGGATCTAATTACCAGAAACCTCAATAAACAAACTTAAAATTGATCGCACCACACTCACACATGCCTATTTAATCTCAAAATCTAACTCACTAATCTGTGATATCTGCAATTGTCAAATTATCGTCAAACATTAAATTGCCTTAAATACAATTACTTTCACAAACAAATACTAGAACAAAAAAACTTTAAATGAATATCTCTGTGATAAAAATCAAGTTTCAAGAAAATCTCCTTTCTGAAAGACATATGTATCATTATTTAACAATATTTAATTAGTAAATCTCTTTCTGCTTACATTGTCGTCACTAATAATCACATAGTTGCAGCTGATGTTCACACCTATGTATATAAAAAACTGTATAGCGCGCGAACAGTACACTTTATGTAAAATAAATAGCACAAAGTACTAATAATAATATTAACTATATTGAAATGAAATAATCATGACTTTCTTATGGCCATGTGACCGCAATTGCAAAAATATGCAAATTCATATAACAATTTACTTTGAAAAGTAAACGTGCATATCAAAATATTGCACAAAATTTCAACACGAACGTCGAATTTATTGTAAATCAACAATCCTAACAATAACCGTGGTTCTTTTAGCTTATTGAATGAGTTCCGACTGAGCAGCTTCATTTAATTACCCAAGCAAATAATGAATATATTCTGTTATTGAACAAGATTTAAGCTGATTATTCTGATTCCATCGCATTTGTATTTCTTCTTTTGCCAAACACAATGGTCATTTTTCATAGGGAGAACAAGAGTACAACGAGATACATATATATTTACGCGTCTTATCCAATTTAAGGTATCCAATCTCAGGCTAAATTGACGTATTGAAAAAGTACAAAAGAAACTTGGACTACTGCGTACTCGTCCATTTTACACTAGCTACCCTTTCTGAAACGCTATTACTGTTTAGTTAGAAGTCAACGAGCATTTCTTCTTCTGTTGCTCAAGAGAAGAACTCCCTCGTTCGTCTGTCAATATGATAAAAAGTAAAACGTCGTGAAACCGGGGACCTTCGAACTTTCTCTCTCTCCCTCGCCCTGTTCCTTTTGTCAAACGAACGGAACGCTTCTTACCGGAATCAAAAGCTAACCAGTGATCTTTATTCCCGCTATAATATGTCATTATATGAAATTCCACTTCGTCAAAGGAATAATCGTTTGAAAGGAATGTTTCATTCATCTTAAAACGATTTCCCCACTACAAACGAGATCTTTTAGTTCAAAAATTTCACTCATTGCTCTCTGTTTAATTAATATCTTGCTGAAATATTCCATTAAAATGTTGAAAATCTAACGTCTTACTAATCTGTAACATTTCATAAATTTCGTTCGTTACTATTTTATACTATATAATAAATACAATAATATTGTATACTGAAATATAGGAGGTATTCGTTTAAAAAATGGAAATGAATACAAACTTATTATATTATGTTAAGAAGCTGCGACGTAATACCTTCTTCCAACGTTAAGTAGAACGGTTGATTCCATTTCGCATTTCCGCCGAGAACCATTTTCCCGTGATTCCAAATATTTGCTACACAGCTGCTTCACGCGAGAATAACTTCATAATGCAACAGTAGCTATGATAGTCCCTGGCTGTTTATGATGCGAGATCGACAGTCGAAGTAAATCTACTTGAAGAACTTCTTGTTTCGCTTCCCTAGGTCGAAACTTAAGAAATTCTTTGGGCAGTTCCGACGAAACTCGAAAGTTAGAACAGTTTTATATCATCGCGCGGATACTTACACTTCAGATATGTTTAAGAGAAGTTGCCTGTTTGCTTCGGTTCTTTCGAATGAGAAAGAAGCTGACTGGTAGCTGGTTTGATAAACGAGAAAAAAAGTACGAATCGAATGTAGCTAACGAGACCTTTCCTCTCTTTTTTTGCAAAAAACTTGGGTTTCGATGATATCTTCCAGGCAAATCGAATGTTCGACCGCTTTGCAAAACTTTAAAAACATTTCAATAACGACGAACCATTTTCTCTAAATGGAGGTAACGAATGTATGATTTAATGGAAATTTAATTCTACTCGCTGAAATTCCCCATTTTGAAATTAACTGTTCCATACTAACAGAACGATTTGTGTGAGAGTAATGAAATAATTTGTTCTATTGGAGCTCCTGTTTTCGTAATTATATAGCATTTAAAAATTTTAACAATAAATTTATGTGAAAATATATTTACAGAAAGTATTTATCTTGTTTTATTAAGCGATTTATATAACCATTAATTTTTATTGGTTAAAACTAATTTATGTTATTATATTTCAAACGCCTGATTTTTAATTATTGTGATATATTTCATTTAACTTTGTCTCAAATATTAATATTTACAACAGTGTGTACATATATTAATAAAGATCACACGTTGAATTTTCTTTTATCGTTATATATGTAATTTTATTCTATTACTATCATTTAATTTTTTGTTATCATATAATTTAATGCTTCCTTATGGACTTACACAAGCTTCACAATAATCATAATATCATAATTTAGAATTATTTAATTTTTTACGACTCTCTTCATATTGGTCATATCATTCATCCCTCTATTAATTTTGTAAATCCTCGAATCTCTAATACTCAGTTTTCAGCTAATTTTTAATTTTTACATTCTGTAAATTAGTTAGCTCGCAATGTGCATGTCTAATATATTTCTTTCATAACCACATTTTTTTAGACCATTTATGTTAATCAATCATTATTGATTCTTATACACTCTCGGAATCACTGGAAACAAGTCAACAACAAAATTAAATGATATAAAAATACATGGAATTCTATTTCTTGTATAAAAAGCAAACAAATTCTATTGAATCAAAAATCTAAACAGTTTAGCAAATAGATGGGCGATGAAATCTAAATATATGTACGTGCTCCAGTAAAAAGAGAAATTTTCGGAATTTTTTGCTAATAGAGATTCTTAGGATTTTTAAACAATAGATATTAAAGAATGTTTATCTATTTACTACATATTCTATTTATATTTTTCCTAACACCTTATCCTTTAGTATTTTCCGATTTTTCATTAGAACTAAGTTTGTTTTGCAAATACAATAATAAAAATTCGAATATTCTGCCAAATTTCTTTTATTGCATGTTTATCCTAAACTTTTCAAATAAAAGTCAGTGTTATTCTGAACTAATCTTCTCGCGAAAGACAAATAAATTAACCAACTACGAGTATTACTAACATCGGTATTATTTAGCAAGATAAGACTTGTAATGAACGTTCGGAATTCGTGCTCAGGGGTTTTCTTCTGACTTCGTAAATCCAACGAACTTTTTCTCGTTGTGATGCAATCTTGCAAACTAACTAAAGCAACGCGACGCATACTACATAATATGCAATCAATGTTGGCGTACTGAGATTGATAATAAATTTTAACGAAAGGAAACTTGCTTTATCATATTGTTTCGTTAAATTATTAAGTATTATTCATTTGTTTCCTGTTTTCTTTCTTTTTCTGTAAATTGTCAGAAATGAAAATTTTCAATAGTAACAAAAAACATTTCCATTAATTTGACAATTTACAGCATGTATTATTTGACCTCTATAACTTTCAACACATATTTATTTATTTATAAGCATTTTATTATAATTATAAATTTCCACTTTATTTATTGACAAGTTTATAATACAATTTTAAATATGCTTATTTCCATACTATACTTCCATTCTTTACAATATGTATTTCCTTCAATAATTCTATTTTACGAAATCGCAAATAAATTATCTTAACATTTATGTCTATTATAACATTTATAACTTTGCTTAGCATATTCCACATAGAATTTATTATACGTATACTATTCCACCAAAAAAATTTTAGCTTGTTATACTTTTGGTAATCAGATCGTTTACCAGTTGATCTACCCAATTAAAATATTGGATTAAGTAATAAATTCGTGTACTCTCAAGTGGTGTATACATTTCAATAAATGTTATAAAAATTGTTCAAAGAATATAAAAGTATATGTATCTCAATGTTTTAGTAAAAAATATATATTTATAAAGGAGTACGATAAATAAATTACTCCTTTAGATAGATGTTATATAAAAGTAATAACGCTTGACATACTCTTTTGAGAAAATATAAATTTGCTATTTCTCAACTTACTATGCAAGATCGCAAATTAAATTTATGTATTTTACTCTTATAACCACACCTAGTTCGTACAGCATGATATAACATCGTGATTTGTTTTGGATCGAATTTACCTTGTTAATTAAGAAACATGAAGTTACTTATCACCTACATTTTCCATATTTTAGTCGTAATACAATTTATCAGTGATCTGTTATTGCTATAATATTGTGTAAATCAGATTATTTACATTCAAAGCATATTATGCTGTATTTATATATTTTCAAATAGAATCGATCTAATTAAACTAAAACCACTAATCTGTAAACGTCACAAATTTTACATGTTCTATTCTTGCAATTACTAAAAATGTTCATGTATCTACTTTTGATCAAATTATTGTTAATTTTTATTGAGGTAGAAACGTGATTATGTCTCATTATTTTCGCTGTGACACTTTAATTATAACGTATTACATTAATTTATAATATATTCTTTTACATTTTGGAAATCGACAATTCTAAACTTCAAATCAATTCACAATGATTAACTTTTGACAAGTTTGTCATTAGTAAATAACCCAATTAATAGATTAAAATCTTGGACTTAATGAATAATTGTGTTTTGTAATGGTCAAAGTAAGCTAGTAGACAAAAAGATATATAATGTGTAATACTAACTCACAAATTATAAAACACTTCAAGTTAAAGTTACTTCATACAAAAGTGAATATGATATAATAGAAACTAAGTAATGGGTGATACATTGATTAACTGACACGCAGTGACCAACTGTCCTATTATACCACTTCTAAAAAATTTATATTAAATTCTACATTTTGCATGGATTGTACCTCAACACCTTTGCTCTATAATATACCGAAGTATAATATGAAACATTATTTGCAATGAGTTGATATATCTAACATTAACAAACCGGTAGATTCTGATCTCGCAACTACTACAGTCTGTCACACAAGAGCGTGTCTGCGATATTTCTGTAAATATTTATATATTTGTAAAAAAATTTATATGAATTGAATCTACATCTAAAACACTAATACGCTATTACTTAGTAGGGTGTCCAATCTCCTCCATTAGCGATTATAGCTTGACATCGTTTCGGCATACTCTCGACTAATTTTTGAGCGTAGGATTCTGGTAACGACCTCCATATCTTTCGAATGTGATGTACAAGTGTTCTTATTTTTGTGATACGTCTTCCTCTCAGCTTGCATTTCATTAGGGACCACACATTTTCGATAGGGTTTGCATCAGGGGACTGCGATGGCCAAGGAAGTACTGTGATGGCGTTTTTCGCTTTCCATTGGGTGCAGATGCGACTTCGATGTTTAGGGTCGTTGTCTTCTTGCAATATCCATTGGTCCTCGGTTTGGTTGAACCAACGTTTCACGGATGTGAGAAGTCCCCTTTGGTACAATTTCACCATCTTTTGTGCATTCAGATTGTCTGTAAAGACGCACAAAGTCCCAAAACCGCGTGCGTTAAAGCAACCCCAAACATGCACTTTTATAGGGTGTTTTACACTTCTTTGAATCATCCTTCTTCCATGGATAGTCCAAGCACGCCTAATAGGACACCATGCCCAAAACGAAGATTCATCAGTGAATATTATATTACTCCAATCACGATCTCTGTTTTCATTCGCCCATGCCAGACGATTTTCGACGTTTCGCGTACGCGGCACTCATATTAAAAAGCTCTGTTCCTTTCACTGTTTCAAATGAAACTGAAAGGTATTCAGCAACGCGTATTAGAGAAGTTTTCGTTTGTTTACATTCTTTTTATCTCATTCTGATTAGGTGTCAGGTTTCGCAGATATCGCAGACACGCTCTTGTGTGACAGACTGTACATTCAAAATTCATGAAACAAAAGATCAACGACAGAACCTACGAAGATTCTGCTTAGTGAGAAAACATTAAATTACTATATCACATAAAACTGTTATCAAACTAAAGGCTAATACAATTTCTTCAAAATATTTTCCTTGATGAATGTCTATACTGCATAAAAATAACAGTGAACTAATAATACGATTCCAAATTTTCTTTATCATCAATTTTCAACAAAGAAAATTATTCGTAAAATATTAGTACTATTAATTCTAAATCGTTGTAACTGTAATAGTTCCTGAACTCTAGAACATATGCCCTCAATTGGTTATCTAACGAGGGGATGAGTAAATACCTCTCTGCCCGGTTAATCCTCGCAATTTAACGAGCTACTTTGAGTTATAGCCAATTCGTAGCTGACCACCCTCTATACTATTCGGTACTACCATATGTAGCACATACGCGAATCTCTGAAGTTTGGTCCTTTAATAACTCATCGGCATCGGCAATATTACGCTTCAATACACAGCAGATAAATTACATCGTCTAGCAGACACGCGCTCGTCTGTAAACCTTTAATCCTTGGGGGAACCAAGTGATATCGAGCAGCTTTATTATATTTCTCTTATCGCAATTTCACAGGTTCTTTGGTTAATTTAAAAAAAAAAGCCCTGATACAGTTAAAAGCGTTGTGCTTCACATTCAGCGATCATGTTTTATCTAACACGATTAATGCCAGTTAAGCATAAGCCGTAAATTATTATTTACATTAAATTTCGACCGCATTGTTTGTATTCACCGTTTCTGTTTGATTTGAAGCCATAATTAATCCTACAGCCGAGGCTGGGTCGATTCTAATACATACAGATATTTCACGTCTATTATACCTATAAAACAAATTAGATAATAATAGATCTTCTAAACTAATCTCTAAACTAAACATTTGTGAGTTATCATTTTACCAAATTATTGGGTCACTTCATAAATAATGTTATGTTTTACACAAGTAACTTACATACATAAAATTTTATTAAGATGTAAGAATCTTATAGTATTTGTTAACGAATCTATTGTTGACTATGTTTTACTATTCTTACATAGTTTGGTGACACGATATCTAGATACCATTTTAAAATTCGATATTATGTTAGGTTTTTAATCTGTATAACATCCTATTGTGATCGAAATAAGTTTAAAAATGAAGTGAATAACACTATCGTTTTCAATTATACTATTTTAAATATTTTTTTAATGTTTTCGATATATATGACTGATCATTTTTCATGATGAAACAAAATTCCTTTGTGATTCATTCGTATGAGTCATTTCTATCCAATATTATTTACAATCTTTCTTATCGTTGAGATTTAACTGATTATCGTCAATTGATTGTCGACCGTAGCTAATTTTATTTTTGAGATTCAAAGTTCAAAATAAAAGTCAACGTTACTTCCGCAATGACCTACTAATCTGATATAATAAATAACTTTATTTTCTAAATGGATTTCGTTATCGTATAGGAGCAAAAATTTTTTTCCTTTAACAATTTTAATATATTTAAATGCATTTAAATAAACTGTTTGTGTTTTTTATAAAACTATTTTATAAATATTTCTTTACTTTTTAATTATGCAATGTGATGGCACTTGTGCAATCGTCACCAAAAGAATGTGATCATGCTACTAGTTCTCACCATTTTTCTTGTAAACGAGAAAAAGACGAGGAAAAGATGAAAGAGGAAGAAGATAAATGATTTTGCATAAATCGAACCCTCTCGTTATTCTACGTAAAAGAAAGTATTAGCGTAACATGGTGGAAAATTGATTAGTTTAGAAGATATCTTAATCTTAATTTTGTAGAATATCATATGAGAAACAAGGGAAAACGTAACGCAGTTTTGTATTTATTTCTATATTTATGTTTTCTTTGTCTTACATATGATATTCTACAACATTAAAGTAAAAATATTTTTTAAACTAATCAATGTTTAACTATGTTAACTTATTATTATTTTTTTTTTTTTTTTTTTTTTTTTTTATAGAAAGCCGGAAGAGATTGATGAGCTTAAAAAAAGAAAGGTTTTCGTTTAAAAAGATAATGCAACTGCATTTTTGAACTCGCGAGAGAGAAATTATCATGAATATGTACTTCATTTTGAACCATTCATCTTCTTCTTCTTTTCATCTTTCCCTCATACTTGTAGTTTATGAGAAAAACGCTAGGAGCTAATAGCGTGAACGTTCTGTATACTAAACACGATTCTAGTAATTCTCACTTTACCCTTTCGTATATTAAATTTCGTATATTAAACTTGCGATTTAATATGAAATATTAATAAGGTATAATAATAATAATAAAGTTCTTAGTTAATGTGCGCTTGTTAATAGTTCGTTAAAAGTTATTATTTAAATACTTTGTACATTCTGTTTATTGAGTGGTATTCTTTTTTTATTGCAATCTGTACATCTATTGAATAATTTCTATGTATTGTGTTATATCATCTATTATTAAATAGCATCTGTGTTTTAAATATATATATATATATCATTAATGTAATAGCAAGAAACTAAACATTTTTATATCTTTGGTGTACTTCAAATAATTGAACACTTTAAAATTTTGCATTTTGTGTCTGAATGAGACTATCATCTTAAGAAAGAAAAAACGTTTCAAACGTGAACAAAATTTCTAGGATGTAACCGAACCGAGAAAGTAAATGTATCAATAACGATTATCTTATTTCTGGCTCAAAATTATGGAGCTCGTTAACAATAGAAAAGATACAATTGCGTTAAACATGACTCGAAGATCAGAATCGATTTCAGAAAATTTAATTATGCTTGTGTAGTATCTAATTAACATATAAGTACTAATATTAGATATGTTCCATAAAATATTAATTTAAGTGAATAAGTTTTATCTAATCATCTTTATACTTTGTTAATTAATTACTATTTTACAACATCGTGTGGCTTAAGGAATCATATATTGGGAAATTATATATACATATATACAAAATATTTTAAGATTGGCTCAAACGACTTGAGATGAAAATTAGAATGATTACTAGATGACGCATCAAAGAATTGTAAAGATTGCATTTGTCATCTTTACAACATCTTTATGTAAGTTTATAATGAAAATTCTTAAATGCATTTTGTAGATTTATATTAATTATGCACATGCTGAAAATTTCATCGAAATCGGTTAATGTTGCTATGAGTTACAAACGGTTAAAAATGATAAAAGCCACAGTTTTTCCCGACTTTTGGCCTAAAATCTAAAGATTGTTACATCTTCCTATGCCTATCGCTTATATCTCTGCATCAACCGATTTCGATGAAATTTTCAGATTGTATGGCTATACGTAACTGACATAAATCTACTAAGCATATTTTTTAAATTTTCATTACACACTTGGATAAAAAAGTTGTAGAAGCCGATCTTTACTATATTTTTCGCGATTCCAATCAATTGCAATTTTTTCAAAATTTTTTACATGTCATCTAGTAAACTAATTCTTCTAACTTCTCAAAAAAGCTTAAGCCATTCGGTCAATTAAAAAAAAATATTCTGTTTTAACGAGTGTTCAAATACTTTCATATTCAAAGGCATTATTAATTAATTAGGAACATAAAAAAGTAACCAGTTATAATTTTTTTATGAATAAACAAAATCTCGATTATAAAAAAGGTACAAGTGTATTCTAATTGAAAAGATCTACATTTCATTAAATAATCATTTAATAAAATAAAAATACTCTTCTGTATTAAAACGTTAATTTGTTTTATCTAATTAAACTATACTAAACTACTATTGTATAAATAATACAAAAATATACAATAAATGTTAACGTCGTAATTTCAGAATCTCCTTTGATGAAAACAATACAATAGATTACAATTTGCAATGCAATTACGTAAAACTGATTCTGGGTATTAAAGTTTGATTAATATAATATACTACTATTATACCTATACATATGTAATAATACAGTAGGATTGACAGTTATAACTTAACTTATTGGCTAGACGCTACCATAATGTGTTTTTTGCACTGTGGCGACTACAGTTTATACAGTTGATATATAGTATACACTTTAATAAATAATATTGCTCTCGTGTTCGTAACTCTAAATTAGCTTTGAACGCAATCCTTGCATCTTCCTGTTGCATACATTTGTTCACGGTATATGTATATATGTACATACGTGCAGACATATTTGAGATTATAATCAATACGCAAGGCTCTGTCACGGATGTGATACGAATTTTGAAACTGAATTCCATTAGGAAAGTTTGGATCTTCCATCTTCGAGTGAAAATGAGCGAATACATAGCTACATTAATTTTAACAGAAAACTCAATTACTTTCCGATGTATTGCACAGATTCGTAAGTATTAATTTGAAAGATATTGTTGTAAACAAATATTTATATGAAGAAATAGATAATAGATAATTAATTTTAAGTGTGAATTTCTGTATATAGACCCTATAATCAAAATAATCGAAATCACAATAATTGGACACATAAATATAACTAATATTGTTAATAATATAGTTATAGCGTATCCATAAAAGGACAAAATAGGATCTAGGTACGTAATCCTAGATTGGTCAAATATAGATTTTAAACTAGAAGGTATAGAATATAAGTAAAGCTTCTTTTAACAAAATTTAACACAGAATTATTATTCCTTTGAAGACTAATCGCACATAAAATTGCATTATACCTGAAAATAATTATTAAGGTATATTTCTTTAAAAGAAATGAAATGCAATTAGAACCACTTATCTAACCCTCTGAAATTAGTAATGAGTGTATATCTCAGTATCATCCTTGGAAAATTAATCATATAATCATATTATTATTGGAATTGTAAAATACAAGAAATTGCTTTAAAAATTGTTTTAAACAAATTTATGCAAATTTCCTTAAAAAATTGAAGAACAATCCCTCTCTTCCAAAAGGAGGAAGTAATATTTCCTTTACAAACTTAATCTTTGACAATTGAAAATCTTCACACCTCTTAGTTATATGAGGTAACAGTTCAATTCATCAAATACATACTATAAAAAACTATAAATCAAATTTATACAAATTTCCACAGAATATTCGCAAAACTTTCTTTTAAAAGAGAAAAGAGATATTCTATTTGCAAAGTTATTAATTGATCGGAAAATTCTATATCTTGCAACTATATCAACGGTTTAATTTGTCAAATTTTTAAAAAATATAGCATACAATATTCGACATTAAAGAGTACAAAGTTCTGAGTGTTTCACTCATTGACATTGCTTCTTATTAACAATCGTCCTTCGTTCGAAATATAAATTACTTTTGCGCAAAAAAATGACCATGAAAATAACATGCAGTTGTCCCAGCAAAGAAGCCTTTTCTTTTTATTTCAATTAGTTTTGATATGGATACAGATTGGGATGCGTAAAATGCGCGTCACAGTCGTGAGCATGAAGGATCGAGCTAGAGAGCCGTCAAATGCACCTGGTATATTTTTCACGCGTTCCAGCCCAGTGATGGAAATTAACGATGCAAATTTTTCGAAAAGGAAATTCGGCGGTAACTCGCGCTACGAGGCTATATAAAAACACAATAAAAATAGGCGACCAATTTGACGTTGGCTAACGTTGTTAAAACCAACAAAACAAACTAAAAAATGGGAAATGGAACCATAATAAAAAAAACTTGTTTGTAAAGCGAAATTGGATTAACGAATGTAATGTTCATCGAGAGATTTCATTTAATTGCTTTTTCCTTGATGAAAGCATAATGGTATTCAGAAACCTAACAATAGTTTTCCTTCGATGCTAAATAATAAAATGACAATAAGTATCTTATACATCGCAACATTTTTCTATTAGGATTTTAATGTATTTTCTTCTAGAAATTGATTGTACTAAGCTACAGATAAATACAGATCAAATTTGAAAGTTGTATGTCAATTTTAGAAATTAAAACATATATATTCCAGTAAGTTTTTTGGAGTGAGACATATGTGTCCTAAAAAGGTTAAATAGATTAATAAAGAATAGAAATGAAAATTATAGCACTATAAAATGGAAAGGATCCGCTTTTTACCAGTAATTTTGCGGGATATAGTACACGCTAATGTCCTGCCTTTGTTGTTTTTAACTGTGAAGACAAAGAAAGACACAATCATCGTGAGATTGTAACGGATCTAAGAGTCATCAATGGACCAATCCTTGCCGGGCAGTAGCGTAACCGAATCCAAAATTAGGTATCGATACGAGATAATGCTAATGATGAAAGCTTTTTACTTTTGGCTCTTCCTTTACGAAACTCACATCAACGCGCTTGTGATGTTCCTGATTAAAATACGGGTAAACAGGAACTATAATGTAGATCGTATTCAGATGTAAAAATGAAAATACCTAATGGGACTGTATATTCCGAAAACGTACTTATATGCTGAGTAAGATAAGTAACAATATAATAGTTTGAAAACTTTTTAAGCAAAACAGTTACGTTATACTGTAAACTGAAAGGCGACAATAGAAAATGTCAGAAAGATATTCAATTACGCGTAAAAAGCGAGATTTCTGTCATTGGACTCTGCAACCATATACCGTACCAAAATAAAAATTATTCATGACGTTACTATATTAGTTATTCTCATGATTATCAGTGAAAGACTATAGTATATAATCCGATTAACTAATAAAGAATAAAATGACGCACGTATGTGGCACGTATTGTTACACAGAGGACTACAAAAAGAGGATCGAATGGGTTAAGGCCATGTTTTTTAAACATTGATTCCTTTGTAATGTGAGAAAGTATAAAATTTTGTAGTTAGTAAACTTCGTGCAATCCTATAAATTTACTTTTCCTTTATGTTAGAACTGGTTATTGATAAAGATGAACGGGAATGCAAGACATTTGTAAGGATTATAAACGAAGTTTTACAAATAATTTAAAATATATCAGATACCCGTACTTTGCGCCAGTTCTAACTTATCTCTATTGATTAAAGCGGCACAAACTTTCTTGGTTACCCAATATTTATTCATTTTTCATCTATTTTCTTTAAAAATTTAAAAATTTTAGAAACATACAGTATTTTTAAACTATTTAAAAATAAATATATAATTAAATACATAATTTTAACGTTAACTTTTGTCCCGCTCTTCTACATATTCTATTTTCTTTTTTTTTAATTTGCAGGGAGATATTTTGAATTCCGATCTCTATCACTAAACATAATTTTTTTTTAATAAATTGTATATTTGGCAAAAACAAAAACATAAAATAAGTTTAAATTTATTAATCAAATATACAGGTTGTTTTATAATAAGTGGAAAATATTTCAAAGACAAATTTAGCACCTCAGAACAGTAAAAAGAAGTTCATATGAACACGTATCCTGTTTGATTTTACTTACGAGATATAGCGAGTTTTGTGTTCTATTATTTCGCATCTGCAATACGTCTTGCTAGCGATGTGGTGACCCTTTCAAATATTAAAACCTCAAACTTTTGGCAAGTGTTTAGTATATAGCGGGCTTCAAGTAACCCCATAAATAAAAATCCAATGGTTACATGCACTGAAATGCAAGAAAGACATGTTGAGCATGTGAAGGTATTTAGATACGAAATGATAGAATGTAAAACTTGCTATATCTTGTACAATAAACAAAATCAAATAGAACATATGCTGATATAAACTTTTTTTTTATTGCTTTTAGATGCCGAATTACACGACGTATTGTATAAATAAATGTAAATTTCATGTTGGACACGATAAAAGCAATATAAAATTTTATGGGAAAAATTTGTCTTATATTTTATAAAAAATGAGAAGAGGGAAATGCAAATTGATAATGAGATTCTTTAATTGAAACCGTAAATCTTAGTGAAAGTATGATAAAAAGGTACTAAGCCGCGGCATGTAGTATGAAGATAGATACGTAAGAGCTGCCAGCCGAAAAGGTTTGAAAAGACCCCATCTTAAGATAAAAAAATTCTAATTAGGATGTACTCTATTCTAGAATTTAGGAAGAGAAGCTTTTGACAACTAGAAAAGTGATCTTCTCCATCTAGTGCCTACCATCCGTACTATAGGCTATGTCGTCCTTATGTTCAAAAATATCGCATTATTTTAATTGCTCGAGAGGCTTTAAAATTTAATAAAAACTAAGAAAAGAATTTGTTTATGCATGAAGAATATTGTTCCTACTATTTTTATAAAGATAACGCTTACTCCTTACATTTAGGTAGTAGAAAAACTTAACGAATTTTATTTTAATTAATATTTGCTATGAAATACGTATGATTCGAATGAAATAATAGATTTATAATAAGATAACTAGAACACGACATAAGCATCACTTCCTAATACTTAGTATATATAATAGAATGAAATATATAATATTTTAAAATAATTTGAAAAAAGCTTAACCATTTAAGCACACATATGATATTCATTAAAATAAATACAAAACATTAACATAATTTTAAGAATTAATGTTAGAGAAAGTGCGTTTCTATTCTAATTTTATTCTAATTTCTTTATTAAATGTTGAGGTTGACTGACAGAGGAACGAGTGGATGAATTTGTAATAGAAAAATATATTGCTATAAGTAAAGGTATGAGTATAAGTACAATACTCATTCTTACAATGTTACAATACAATAGGAAGAAGAAGCATGATAGGGAGCACGTTCGTATATGTTAAGGAAATAATGGGTTGGTATAATCACTAGTTCCTACAAGCTAAGTTGATACGACTTCTAACGACGCTCTTTTGTCCTAGACGTTGGCCACGTGTTAATTATCTCTGTGTATCCGGTGTGTTCGCACGTTTTGTACTAGAAGTGAAATACAGAATATACAAAGTAAATCCGAGTGAATCAGTAAATACCAACTTTAAAAACTTATTGATTAACAGTATATTTATAGCAAAGGACATTACCAAAAACTTAACCTTGTAGCTCTAGCAGAAGGCTACAAGAAACAGCAATAGCAATCTACTTATAGCTCTTTTGTTTCTAAACCTTGTAATCCAAAACAAACTTTATATTCAAGGGCACAATAATATGGACCCCTCCTTATTTCGAATATTCTTTTTGTTTCCCTAAATTCTATTCTCTTCATAACAGCGGTTTCCAGGTTACGGATATACAAAGAAAAGGTGCAAAGTTTTTCTTGAAGTAATTACTTCAACATTAAACATATTCTATATTTTTATATTTAATTTTAATGAAAATAATATATTTTTATGAAAAGAAATACAAACATCTTGAACAAATTTTAATTTATTCTGAAATGTTTTACAAACATTTTATATTCTATATTAGCAAAATTCACACACAATAGAGTGTCTATATTTTCATTCAGAAATAAATTACGAACATGTTAATAAAACGTCATTTTATCTGTTTCAATGAATACCATACTTAAAACAACAAATTTAATTATGATGTAGTCAACTTATTAAGTAAATTTTATTAATTGTATATGCCGATAAAATAGTAAAAAATAATTTCATTATCGATCTTTTAAATAATGAATATAATTGTGAAGTGTTAAATTTATTAAATAATGTATGCCCAAATTATTTAAGCTTATCTATCTTCTATTTCTTTATCGCAGAATATTCAATAAAGTCAAATCTATTGAAATCAAAATGTAAATGTTCATAGTTCTATCGAATATTGTTTTCCCTAAATTTTTTAAACTCTAATTGTAATTATGATGTAAATTCAGTTACAATGTAACTTTCCTTTAAAAAACGCAACGATCGGAGCTAAAGTAAAATATGCAAGATACTAGCTTAATGCTGGTTCAATTTCGCTTTAGATGATCCCTTGAAAGTTTATGTTAGGAGAATCCCTTAATCGATAATCTAATGCGATTTGCCAACATCAGCTATAATATACATATTGTACTTCGCATGTGTACATTATCCAGTAGGGATACTAGATTCCACATAGTAATCTCGAAGCAAAATGTTTGTCCTGACATGTATTGTCTACCCGTATTACAAAGCTGCATATCAATTAGATCAATTTCTTCCAACCTAGTTGATGCTTTAACCCCTATGAAATTAGTAGCATATTGTATCCTAAGGAAACTTTTAGGGAAAAGACTGATTTTTATCATTTTTCTAGCATCACTGAGACCCATTAGAACACAGGGATCTCATTATAAATGAAGAGTACATCGAAAGATCAATCGAAAGATAAACATATTTTCTATTCTTTTACAGGAAACTAATTTTGAGATTCGCTACATTTTCTATCAATTTCATCTTACTAAATTTGTCTTTATAGTTAATTTTGGGACTAAACGTGTATTTTTTTTCATCCCTTCCAAAATTTTAAAAATATCTTTCGAAATATTACAGTATTAAAGATATTAAAATATTACTTGTTTTAATGAAATCATAAGTAGCTTTTTTGGCTTTAAAAGATCTTTTTAAACTTGGGTATGTAGGTATTATAGTCGGCATCATTATATTATTACATCCTTTGTTTAAAACATCTGTCTCGAAAAGGTTGCATTCGTATGGCGACTAAATTATTTTTTGTTCATTCTGTTTGGAAAAAGAAAAAGAAAAATCACTGTTTTTTCAAACAAAACAGCGAAATGCGCCATTTTCTGAAATGTTTACCGGCACTCTGTCTACGAAAGGTTTTACTCTTGTGACTTTCATCTACTAGAAAATATAGAACATGATCGTCTATTTTCAAGACTTGTAGTATTTCCTGCGCACAGATTTTTATCATCTCCTTTACATAGGAAATTCTATATAATGAAATAGGAATCGGAAAATAATAGTTAATAATATAATTAATATAAATAAATAATATCGAGAAATATGAATATCAACGGAAACGTTTCAACTTTTGCATAACTTTACAAACTTAATTAAGAGTGACTATTCGTTTAACATAGAAGTGCTATTTTTAATTTAATAGTATACCTTCAAATCGTCAAAGTTGGTGTAGTATATGGTAAATAACATTTTATGTGATATCGTGAAGATTTAATTAATAAATTAGTAATTAATTAATATGAAGAAATTAATAGATATTATAATGAATAAGAAATAATTGTATAAGGCTACTAGCATAACAATGTTGGTTATGATTAATTTATTTATATATTTGATTGTTGATTAGTGAAAGTAATTAAATTCAGTTTGTATTAGCATAATAATCGAGTGATTATAAGTTGGCGTATTCATGCAGTTGCAATACAAGGAAAACAGATTAAATTGAAAATTCAAAGAATGGTGACAGCTAAATATATATAAATTTGCATTATAGAATAATTTACAATATTCTATATTAATTTAAATGAAAAGTTTTTTTTCATTAGAAATATTCCTACACATACATACCTATATTCCAAACAAAAGTGTTGGCAATCTAGCTCTAATCATCATACAAAATTCTTTGTAATTCAGTAAAGAAAATGTTCTCTATTGAAATCTTTTGTAAAATATAACTATCGATTCTAAAGTTTAAGTATATTATAAATCAAATTTTAAAAATAGTTGTAACAAAGAAAAAATAAAATAAAATACACATGAAGGGCCGTTTTCAATGGAACAAAAGTATTAACACACTTGGAAAATTTGTTATTACGTGTATTATACCTAATATTTCCAATGTTGTCAAATCTGATATGTTGCAGGATGTTCTTCCATTCAAACTGATCGGCATTTTTTTAAAGTTATTGAGAATATTTCGCAGAAAAAGAACAAAAACGTGAATAATGGGAAATAAAATAAAAGAAAGAAAAAAAGATTGTATTAAACTTTTATGAACAAGGAAAATTTTATTCGGAAATAGAGAAAATTATTAGCAGAAGTCGTTTTACCGTAAAAAGTGTGATTAAACGATTTCTTTGTAAAATAGATCTAACAAATGTCATACGTTGTGGACGTCCTTGGAAGCTTAAAGACCGAGAAAAAAGGAAGATAGTCAATACATTTAAAAAAGAATCTAGAACTACATCCTTGCAAATAGGTGGAATAGTAAACAACGAATATAACACGAAAATACGCTCCATAACATTTCGAAGAACGCTGAAAACTGCTGGATATGAAAAAGGAAATTTAATATTTTTCAATGTGATGGGCGGGTTTTAGTTTGGCAAAAACCGAATACTGAATTAGATGAAGAAACCATCAAGAACGTGTACGCTCTTCTGGTGTAGGAGAGCTTGTTTTTATTGAAAATACTATGGCCAAATATAATTATTTAAATATTTTAAAGCAAAAGTGGGGAAAAATGAAATTTAGGACAAGATCATTATTTTCAACAGAGTAGTGATTTCAAACACCCAGTTCATATTGTTAGATAATGGATCGTTTTTAGTACACTGCATATGTTAATTAGCAACTCCCCCACAATTCCCAGACCCAAATCTTACTGAGCGTTTTTGATTTGAATTAGGAAGACAGTTTAAAGCACAACATATTACTTCTAAGCAAGATTTAAAGAAAGTATTTCTCGAAGAATGGTAGAAAATAGGTCCAAAGACAAGAAAAAAATTAGTACATCCAATATCTAATTGTCTAAAAGCTGTTGTAAAAAAAATGGTTGCATACTAAATATTAAATCAGACGTTATAATAAATTTATACTGCAAAATCGTAAGTGTGCCAAAACTTTTGGTTGGCATTGTATGTACAGGTAAGCATTATATTAGGTTGTCCGGAAAGTGTCTTTCCTTTACAGACACGTCTTTTACAACGATGCATCCTTATACAAACATAAAACCTAATCTGTCGAACGTTGTGATTTTTATCTTGATAAAACAAAATGGATCATACGTAATTCGATAAAATAATATAAAACGAAAAATGTTGTGCATCCATTATTTCCTTATAAAACGAAAGAAACTTCTCGGACGACCTAATATTATCAATCTTATAAAATCAATCATTCTAATAAATTATAAATAGTTGTTAATAAGTATATTAAGTCAGATATACAATTATTAATATTACATTCGTCAATACTACATTTCTATAAAGAATCAAATTATACAATTTAATATTTACAGTACTTTGACATTAAACAATTCATCAAATATGATTTCCTTTTTCTTCTTCTTCTTATTTCTTTCAATAACATATATATGTGTACAGATTATTTTAATTAAAACAGAGAAAAAATCAACGGAAACAATCATAACTTGAAGGACTTGTTAGAATACGTCAGTCTACACTCTACACTCTACACCATCTACCTTATCTGACATCTTCATGAATTGCTGTGGAGACATCTCCTTTTGGCGATCTCTTCTCCGATATAAATGAATGTGATCTATAAACATGGCGTGGAGCGACAGACACTGATTGCCATGTTAACTTCCAGAAGCATTTTTTACTTTTATGATTCGATGAAACTGCAATAAAATGAAATGTATTATTTATGCACCTCATGATGGTAATTATTTAATTATAAAGCAGATAGTGACCCTTTTGCGTTTAATTGGTTACATATGACTTACAACACCTGAAATCATCAGATTACATGTATATTTTGTACGAAAGGAAATATTAATATTGATAATCAAGTTGTTAAATGCTAAGCAGTGAGATGATGTACGAAAACAAAATTATCGAGAATGTGGATAAAATTATATCAGCAATTCGATAAAGTAATGAATAGGTACTTCATGAAACTAAGTAAATCAAAAACACGAAAATACTTTTAATAATTAACAAAAAAAAAAAAAATGGCTTATCATATTTCCGAGTTTACCGAATTTCGTAGAATTATAGTTTTGCTGCAAAAATAAAGAATGACTCAAGGAATACTGAGTAAATCCTTGAAGTGTCATTTCATAGCTACAATGTACAAAACCAAAATTTGTTAATATAGATTGACTGGAAGAGAATTGCAAATGAAGAATTGCATTAACGCAGCATTCACTCGCGATGATTTAATTGCATCTAGAAAAATATAAATTATAGAACGAAATTTAAAGTTAAAAGCATCAAAATAAGATAATATAGGTTTATATCAAAAGAAAACTTTTCAAATTATCCATACTTTCACGATTAACTTATTATCGATTGTAAAACACTAAACGTAACGTAATGCTGCGTACAATAAATATGCATAAAATTTCTCTTATTTCGAAAGTTTCTCAGTTTGAAACTACGTAAACTAGAGTCAAAAGTTGGAAGAGACCTACAAAATTTAAATAATACCTATTCCAAGGGATTCCAAGTTTCATGGTAACTGATATCACCGGAAGAGCATGACACAAGCATGTGTTGAATGCGCATCGATACCCTAACGTTTCGCTCTGCTAACTTCCTATTCCTATCGACATTTTCCAAATTTTTACACAATCAATTCTATAGTGGTACCGTCTTATTGAAATGATAAACCTTCACGTAATAATCGAAGTTTTATAGTACATATAATGTAATTCCATTTTTCGATTAATATTTGTTAAATATCTTAAAAAATGTTAACCAGAACAATATAAAATATTAGGTTTTAGCATATGAGATTTTTATTTGCTTCAGATTTTTTACCTGTGTAAATTGTATCAAGCAACATAATTTATATATAAGTATAGCTTACATAACATTAAGTGTTGATTTATGCTTTTTCGTTTTATATATCTTCTTGAAATTGCAGATTCTACAAAATGCTCCTTGCAACGGTATAAATACGCACGAAAGTTGAGTCGTTTTCCTTTGTGAGATTAAACTCAATTGTATTACGATTAAAAATATAATAAGAATATTAATTGATATTAGTAACATTACAAATTAAACTGCGGATTTTTATATTTTTTTTTTTTTTTTTGGAAAACGAACGTGCAAATATGTATATAATAAGCAAATGTATAATATGTTCAAAGTATAGTACTTGTTATAGCATTTACTAGATAAAATAATTCTCCGTCTAAATATATCCATAAAAGTATGAATTTGCTATAATTACTACGAATGTAGTCTATTGTCAATATTTTAAAAGAGGGTCTTATTAATGAATAAACTCTTCATCGATAGTTTCTAAACGTTTAAATAATAATGAATTATATGAATTTACTGACTTGAAAAATCGTTCTTTTATTTTGTAAATATCCTTTAAAACATCTTCTTAATAAAGATCGAACGGCTCCAAAATATTTGGAAAGAAAAGAACCATGAGTTAGGAAATAAATACTAATTATTTTCAACAAATTTAAATAGAAGAATCGAATGTACACAAATCAATTCTTTCTTAACATACCTAATTTTGAAAATGTAAACTTAAAAAAAGGTAAGCAGATATACATCCATTATTATGATCTGTATAATTTTGAACTTTTAAAAAATTTCATTTTTATTCGTATCAAAGTAGAATTGTTTTTGTTTGATAATAGTCAATTAACATCCATTCTCGAGTAAATTTACATACAATTTGCACGAACACGTCTATCAGTATTCGAGGCCAGTATACATATATACTTCAAAATAGCGGATATGTTAATGGGCTGAAAATGATATGCAAATATAAAGAATACGATCAATCACATACTCCGTGAAGTATTCCACGGATCTGTGCTGAGCTCATCATCGGTCCCATGAAATCCAATATCGCGTGATAAAAAACTATACCAGAGGTTTAACATACGATACCACAGGTTTTCCACCTTTCGTCTGAAATGTAAACCAATCCGAATACCATGGTGTTACTTTGAATAAAGAAACTGAATTTTCGACGGACATTTTGACGAGGGTACATCTTTACAAGACTGGCCGTGTTGAATTTGAATCTGTCACACTATTGTTGCTAGAAATAAAATGTGTTTCGGCCAGTCTTTAAAATTTGCATAAATTAATTCATGTCGGCGCAGAAAGTTAGAAAGTAGTTAATTAGAAAGTTTCTATTTAGAGTGAATCTATTCAAGAAAACGTGATTCAAAAGTCTTTCAAAAAGAAATAAAAACGATACGCTTTTAACAGACTGTTATTTATTGAATGATTGCGATATTTCGTAAGATTGTGTAAAGTAATCGTATACTGAATACGTAGACTACAAGTTGAAAATATTTTTCAACTTTAAAAATTTTGTAGAAGTATGATTTAATAGATACGTAATAATATTGATTTTATAAAATTCAAGCTTATATGTAGAATGATAATATGTATCATATTGTATATGATGAATTTTAAAAAATCTCATTGGCTAGTATCCTTAACATTCTTCACAAATATTTGTAAATTATAAAAGAAGAAATTAAATCTAAATTACTGTTTGTCTAAAATTTAATTTAAAATTTGCTGAAAATTATTTTATATGCAATGAAGAGACGACAGGTTCGATTCGATTTAATATCATCTTTAGCTTATTTATTTTTCCACACTTTTTGTGTAATTAAGAATATGGAAATTTCTGCAAATTTGTACAAAATTCTGCACTTTTTTATATGTAGATACAATTAATGAATATTTTTTAAAGTATATTTTTAAACCCTTTAATATAGTTAAAAAAAGTCTTAGAATAAGGACAGTTTTTTGTATAATTATTGTAACATTAATTGTAATATAGGTGCAAATAAGTAAAAGAATACGTCGTACAAAATTAAAGATATTATCAAAGACAAAACGACAAGATTGATAAATATCGCTGTGAATGTATTGTGAATATTAATTATACGTATTTAATAATAAAAATAAATATAGTTATATGCATATGTAAGTATTATAAATCATTCAATAATATTAAAATGTTCGATATAAAAGTAGAAACGCAGTGCGATTATATTTGCTATTATTATTGCAATATTATAAAATTCGCATCACATTTCTAGAGAAATAATTTTAGAATGACAATTAATAATTTATATTATTACATTCTGGAATAAACAGTGATTTATAATAATTGTAAACAATGTTTTGATGAAACATATATGCTTTTGCTTCGTTTTCAACAGTACTTGTGTATCATAATGTGGGATGTTGAAGCAAGTACATAGACCATTAAAGATAAAAGTCAATAAAATTCATCAAGTTTGGCCTGTAAATAAATACAAAGTAAATAAGATACAAATCAATTGTTTCATTGATTCAAATTTTAACAAGTTGCTGCGGGTATACAAATGTAATGTTCCATTTTATTTTAGCTTTATCGAAGTTAGACGAGAACTTCTGCTATTTAAGAGCAGCGCATCAAGTATGGAGTACATATTTTAAAGGTTGCAGTTATAGGAGTGTGAGTTATTCGTTCATTCTAATAAAACCGCATACGTATATGTTTCTCGGAAATTTTCTGTACCTTTACTTGTACCCAAATATATAAGTTTGGAAATTAATAGTGTGTCAAGCTAAAGTAAATTACGCAACATTATTAAATTCCATATCATATAGGTAAATACATTCTATTATTGATTTACACAATACTATAATATTTCTGATGAAAATGTCTGCTACATGTACTGTGTACAAACTATGCTTATTGTCCTTTAACGTTTATAACTAATTAAAGTAACCACATTATTAAATAAATATTCTATATCTAAAGTAATTAAATTACTAAATAAATATATATTTTATAAATGAATGTATGTTTAAACTAAAAATGTAATACGTAGCTCGACATTAATTTTGCACATGCAATATATGTAATATTTTTGTCCCTTTATATTCATACATATTCTTCCATGCATTTCTGTTCCATTATACCAAAGAATGTTAATCCCATGTAACAAAATATTGTTACCATTATATTATAGTATTGAAACTAAATTTATCTAACAAACTTATTATCGAACGTTGTTAATTGTACTTAAATGTATAACGTAACGTACACTCATAAATAAAAGATGCTTATTTATAAAAGACTGATAAAATACATACGTAACGCTGACAATAATAGGATACATTAAACATTTTTTAAACATTCCTGATAATTTAAATTTTCCTGGCAATTCAAAATAATTCTTTAATCAATAAAATGTAACAAAACAAAATGGAGAAAAATCGTAAAATCCTTTCCCCAGCAAGATATCCCTTTTGGTCTACTAGAGCGTAGAGAGCATATCGTGATAATAAAATGCGCTTCATCGTTAAAATTGAACGACTTTATTGCAGTGAAACGACGCCAAAAATTTACGATACGAGAGGAAGCATCGTAATGTGATCGTAGCACATGATTATTAAAACATGGCATCGACTTTCGTAATAGACACTGATCAATACCTTACAATTAGGATTGTCAGCATGTCTGCCTTAATCTCCACAACCTCCGTGCAGCTAATAACCCGATATCGAGTCGCTACAACCCGATTTCCTTCCTGCTTTCAAACACGGAGTCCGTGTTTTAAGTTTCGTGCAACAGCCAGGAATCGTGTGGTCCCTTTTTTTTTGGTTCAGTTTTCTTCTTTCTTTCTTTTCCTCTTTGTTGCTCAAACGTGAAATCAATTCATTAAAGCGGAAGAATTCTGATCGCGTGAAATCGAGGTTAAATTTAAGAAAGGAGAATAATAATGGTTGATCAAAAGGCCATGGAACAGCAGGTTGTTGATCTTTCTTCACGGAATTTCATCAGATAGATTTACATCGCAACGAGCACGCTAATTGCTTCCCTCGATTGCCTTCCTCAAACGTGGCCATTTAAGCCGTACGGAATTAAATCTGTTTGCACTGGGATTTGGCCAGTTTTGACGAAGATGAATGCATCACTTGTAAATGGTCCTTTGCTGCGATCGACGTTTGCGTACATTGAAATTCCTAATGAGCTTTCTTCCCATTTTATTCCGTGAATTTTATTGACGTTCCTCCGAAGGAGATATAACAGATAAAGAGAAATAAAGAATAGAGGAAATAAAGGACAATGGCCTTTTTGTTGCGCGCTCTACTGTGTACATATAAAAAGAAAAAGATAGGAGATGAAAAAGCACACTTTTGTCCTTTGTATCGCTAATTTCTGTGTATTTATTATTTAATTCTGTTCTTTCGTGTATTTGTTACTTTTATCAGGTTATTAGCTTATAATTATAATAAATGGAGATCATATAGGAAAAATATAACAAATTTATTTTCATTCTTTTGCTAATTTCGTGTTAGTTCATAAAGAAATATTTGAATGTGCAATATATTATATACTATATTATATACATAATTGCGCAAAAATATTATATACGGATTATACTATACTATACAAAAAATTTAAGGAGTGGTTCTTGAAGCTAAAATAACACAAAAATCAAGGATAAGAAATTGCGTTCTCAACTTTGTTTTTTAGTTATTGACAATTAAATATTAGCCGAAATATCCCTGTGCACCTTCGGGACACCAGTGGATGGGACGTTCGCGGTACATGTATGAAATTTGTATAAACATTTCTTGTATATACTATTATTTATTAATTATTTATGTATGTAGGCAAAGGATCAGAGGAAACATTAATCCTCTTTACTCGAAAATTTCATGAGGCAGTTTTTGATATGTTGTTATGGATCTTAATAAGTAAGCTGGTTTATTAAACATTAGTTTAATCTATGAGTTTTCTTACGAAACGTCGCGCAGGATGGTTTACGTCTTCAAATATCATAGTCTTCTTCTCTACGACTTGTACGGGTTAAGCTGTTGCCAATGTATCGTTCGATTTCAGGATCCTGTGCATGCCGCTGCTTAGGCTGACTTACCTTCGTTCATGTAAAAAGGTTTGCTCACGTACAGGAATATTTCGGCTAATTTTTAATTGTCAATAAGTAAAAAACGAAGCCGAAAACGCATTTTTTTACTTTGGATTTTTATCTTATTCTAGTTTTAAGAATAACCTTTTAAATTTTTTACACTTGTAGCCGAACACCTTGTATATACGTATATACAATATATATAATATACAGAGTGGTTGGTAACTGGTAGTACAAGCGGAAAGGGGGTGATTCTACGCGAAAAAAGAAGTCGAAAATATAGGATACAAATTTTTGGATTTGATATAAAATAAAGTTATTTTTCATAAGATATTCTTAAAATAAAAATACTACATTAATTCATAAATTGATTTATTTTTATTTCAATAAATAGGCCAGTAAAATGTACATATTACAGGATATATTATACTTATACAATAAACATTTAATGGCAGTTTTCCGATAAACTCTTTACCAAAAAAATCACTACATACTCTGTTCACATATACGTGACAAGGGAGAAAATCAAATTTCCATATAGCCATAATTCCGTTAGCTCGTAAAAGAAAATAAAATACTTACCTTGTAATCTATTTGGAACATCTGTGCATCACAGTATGGCGCTGTAGGATATTTGTCTATATATAGCTGTGATTTTATTGGCCAGCATCCTTTTGTGTTTATCACCTTTCTCTTTAATTAAAATGTATGGGCCAACGTTTCAAACGATTTCAGTTTTACTACTCGGACATTCATTCATGCTGCTTTCTCGTGCTGTTCCGTGGCCACGTATAAAGACACTTTACATGTTTAAAAATAAAACTTCGTGTGCCTGAACAGTACAATATACTGATTTTTAGTATTTTGTTAATGATCGTATTTTTTCAGTTTTAGAATGAACGCGACGACGACCTATACAGGTGCAACGAGCACTCTGGCTGGAATTATTGGCATCGAATCGGAAATAAGAATGGATAAAGCGGAAAACCCCTTAGACAGTGATCTTGATATTTCTCCGGTCACTCTATCCTCCGCATGGTCCAGAGTGGCGAGACTTCTTTTGTTAGCATCAATGGCTGTCGGCGGCAGTGTCGGTAACGTTTTCATGATCTCTGCGGTGGTTGTAGAAGATCAACTTAAGAAACGAGGTATCGTCACCATCTGTTTCCAATGTTTCGTAATTTTAAGATCAGCTCATCTAAGGACTACCATTTTTTTTTTTTTGTTATGACTAAATTAATTGATTTTTGGAACCAATCTAATGAATAAAAAGCTAATGTATGAAATATATGTATGTTAGCTCCAATGGAGCTAACGTATCATAAGTGATATGACCAAATATAGTTATAATTCCATTGTTTAATAATAGCGATGTGTACGATACGTATTTGAGAATGTAAAGAGTGCAAAAATACGTACATATGTGTGTGTGTATATATATATCCTGTATATGTGTACTTTATGTATATTTGTATTTAATTCATATATATTTATATATATATAAATATTTGTATTTATATATATATATATATATGTAAACTTTCTAGAGTTCACGTGTGATAGGGACTCTTTCTCTGTTTACGGATAGCACGACTTTGTTTTGTCACGTCGGAGACACAAGAAATCGCGAAATTAACAGATCGCCGGTAATTTCCTCGCGTCCCAGTTCGAACGAAATAATTCTTTCACGAATAGGGTGAAGAAAATTAAACTTCGTATATGAAAATGGACTTTTATTATATGAATCCAACAGAGTGACGGTTCAAAGTGTTACAACAAAAAAATGAACAGAAAAGAACTCTAGTAGTGACTTGGGAGGGTTTTTATATCAACTGTTTAGTTCTTGTGGTGGGGTGATCGCTGGAAGCCGGTCGCATAGGTATGCTGCTACTGCTTATGTTGAGATATGTGTAATTTTATGTGCTGAATTGACTGCGTAGTATGTGAGTATGGGTATGTGTATGCGCGGCGTCTCGAAGACAAAAGAACGTAAACTGTTCTGCAGTCAGTCGTGTATGGAAAGGCATCTGGTATGGAAGGTAGTCTGAGAAGGAAGTGCTGAGACACGTGCAAGATTGTATCGTTCAATATGGTTGAAATCGTTTGCTAAATAAATGCATAATTATTTTATTGTGAATATTAAATGAATATTTATTGTTTCTATACCTTTATTTCGGCGATAAAGATCCATAATCATTAACAGCTTAGTTACAATTTTTGATGACTATGGTATGCAAAGAATGTGATTATCCTAGCGCTGTATTCCGAGACGCCTGTGACAGTTTCACGGACAGAGCGACCTTCTTTTGTTTTGAGAGACATTCATTTCCCAAACGGACGGACAGGGAGCAACATCAGAGATAGACAAGATCACAGAATAATTATTTAAAATATTGAAGATCGACGGAGAAAGATCGGTAGCTCAGGACGTTGAAAATCGATTCTCGATTTTCAGACTTCAGAATCGATCTCCTGAATTATCTCAAGAAAAACGATATTACATACATGGCACTATGTGGTATGATAGAGTGGGGGGGGGATGATTCTGCGTGAAAAAATAAGTGGAAAATACGGAATAAATGTTTTCATAAGATGATTTGCCTCCGAGAAAGATAAATTTGAAAGTGAATCGTGAGTGTATACTGGATGAGTTCTTAATTAAACGTGTTCAAATTTGACAAACTTGACAAATTTCCAAACTTAATTTTCTCAGAAACGAATGAAAAAATTGTATGCTATATTTTCGATTTATTTTTTCACGTAAAATCACGCTTTATCGGGTTGTACTACCATTTACAGGACACTATATATAAATATAATAAATAATATAATTTAACATAAGTTTATGGTAAATGAAATGATAAAAAGGAACTAATTATTTAGTAGTAGTAATATATTTTATTGTTTGCATATTTTTAGTTACAAAACTTATACTTGTTATCTACTTAAGTTACTTAACTTACTTAGCTTATTTATTAAAGTCACGCAAGTTTAAACGTCATACTAATATATAAAATATATAGTGTTTCATATATAAGCAATTCTATATATTGAGTATATATAAATTTAACGAAAAAAGATCTTTCTCACATATTTTGTCTCCAGGACCTCTTCTTATTATTTCTGTTGTTGATAGACTTGTATAGATAGATAGACTTCTTTGGTAAAATTCCCTCCTTTGTTGCTGTTACTTCGTCGTCGTGATACTTTTTCTATCTCTTTTAAATATTCCTTTAATATTTCACTATCTGTCTCTCGCCTTATCTTTTCTTCAAATACTGCTGCTTTCTGCCTGCTTCTACTCTAATTTTGTTCCTGTTTATTTCATTCTTCACTATATATCTTGGGGTGTTCCAATCAAGCCCTAATATCTATTTCAAATACTTATCCTGACAAATACATATCAGCTACAACCTACTTTGCACTTTCCATATCTCTACTCCATACAGCATATTTTTTACTAGTGAGTCAAATAACGTAATCCTTCTTTTTAAGTCGCTCTTGTATTTCCTTTGTCCAATTTCCTAGACCCATTTCATTGCTATACTGGCTTCTCTCCACCACTTGTATCTGCCGATCATCATCTGGATTTTGTTTCAAGATATATCTTAGATTCTAGATACTTCAATTCTTTTACTGGCTCCAAGCTCTCTTCCTTTCCACGGCCACTTTTCTACTTTTCTCCTCCCTCTAGTTCCTCCAAGAACTAACAGTTTGGACATCTTCGCATTTGGCACATGGTTTCTCTTTTTCCATCCTCTTCCTTTCTCAAATCCTCCTCTAAATTTGCGATGTAAGTCGTGAACAAGATCGGATTTATATAAAGATACATTACAGATCTCTGTCTCAAACGTATCTAGAACTTTTCTGTGCCTCCTTGTTTAATTCTGACCCTGCCGCATAAGTCCGATTTCCTTTATTCTTTCTATCCGCTGGTTGTTTATCTTTTTCTTCCTCTTCATTTTCCACAACTTTTTCCCATCTACTGTGTCGAAGGCTGCCTTTAGATCGAAGAAGAAGCCTTAGAACTTTTCTCCTTTCTCTGTATTTGTTTCTTATCGTGTTTCTTAATATACATGTATATGTATGTTATCCATCGTGATTCGTCCTCCTCTGAATCCCGTTTGTGTTTCTGACAGTATTTTCTTTCTCTCTATTTACCTCCCTGGCCTTTCCTTTAGCATCATTGCGTAGGTTTTATATACTATATTCTGTATATTATCCTTCTACAGTTGCCTACTTTATGTGTTATTTCTCCTTCTCTCCATTCTTTCGGAAAGCCTTGCCCATTCTATACGTTTTTTTATTATTTCTTTTAGTTCTCTTCAAACCTTTGTAGTTATCCATACTTTATTTTTTATCTCGCCTCTGCCTGCTGTTTCCCTCCTCTTTGATCTTTCTATCTGATGTTCTACTTCTTCGTCGTCCAACTCTCCTGTATACCTCTCGTTTGTTTTGATCGTTTTCTATTCGACTTTTCGTTTTTCTTCGCTTCCTTGTAACAAATTCTTGAAATGTTATTTCCACTCTTCCATCTTTATTCGGGCACCTACCTCTTATCTCTTCTTCCTTCCCCTATTAATACATGCCCATATTTCTACCTCTGTTCTAAAACTCCTTACCTTTTCTATTTCTTCTACTGTTTTTCATTCTTCTTTTTCTTTACATAATGTTTTATACTTCCTTCTCTCCTTATGATACTCTGTTATACTTGTTTTTTTTTTCCTGATCTTCCTCAGACATATTTTCAGTGCTTTTTCACTTTCCAGCATTCCGTATCGCATCACCTTATCCTTTCTTGTTCCACGTTGTGCTTTCTTATTTCGTTTATTCGTGTTGCTTTCCTCATTATCATTTTCAGCCCTTTTTAATCGTCTCTTAATTTACTTTCTGGCAACTTCAAGTTTTCTATCTCTTCCTTGTATCTTTCTATTCTTTCTTTTATCCAATCCTGTATTTATATTTTCTCCTGTACTTCTCTCTGATTTTCTCTATTTGCCTCTGTATCTCCTACACTCATAATTGCTTCTGTGGGTAGATAATCTGATTTTATCCTGTTATTGTAAAGAAGGTGATTCTGTGCCAACCCTTCATATTCACCATCACGTAATCTATCACTGTTTCTTCTTCTCCGTCACCTCCCATATTCCCATTTAATATAGTCCAACCCATATTAACCCCATGGAGTGAACTTAAACTAAGAGTTAATGATTGAGAATATTTACCTATAAGACATAAACACCAATGAAATCGTGAAGTATTTTCTCTGAAGTCGTTACACTTATCTTTAGTTGAAGATTTTTAATATTTATTCATTTAATGTTACCTCGTTACGACATTAAGTAAACATAAATTGTGTCGTATTTTGGGGAATGTCGCAAATTACTTAGTTATTTTGAAGGAGATCACAATTTAAAATAGGTTGAAAGATTTGATAGATCATTACATGAACTATACTATTTTTTATTTGATTGTCTAATTTTCTGTAGAAATTTTACTGTTATTCATAGCTATGTATTTGGGATTATTTGTTGTTACGTTAAAATATTTTAAAAATTGCGCTAAACGACTAATGAAAGTAACGATTATTGTATTTTTTATTTTTTATATTTTATTTATTGTATTATTTAATACTTCAGTACTTATAATTAATACTTAATGATATTATTGTATTACTTAAATGATTATTTTCACCATATATAGTTGGTTCATATGTTTTACATATGTTATAACTTTTTTCCTAATCGTACAGTAGAAATACAAAAATATGGATGAATTTTTATGTCTTTAAACCATATAAGTGTACAGTTTCGAAATGTTTCATTATACATCATTTGAACTAATCATACGTTTATAAGTTAATGTACTAGAATGTACTTCATGTACTAGAATAGCATACTTAACGTAAGTACTTACATAGTTTGCGAATAACAACTTTGTTCGCTGCAACAAATAACATTAACGCATGTACTACTAGTAATAGATATTGGATTAGTGAAGTTAATGAGAAATTAGTTTAAGAATACCAACCAAATTGTCTATAAGGGTATATAACTTTTAATTTGCAGAATGGATCTGCATAATTTACTTTTACGTTTTATGCTATAAAATATCTCTAAATAAAAGTAAAGCAATCAAACACTTTTCATATGAATAACATATTCATGCGGAGCCACAAATTATTTAAAATTTCAAAATAGCAAGACCTTCCAAAACTGCTCACATTAAATAAATTGTTGAAAATGAGGATAATAAAATTTAAATGAAAATAGATTAAAATAGATTATCAAAAAGTTGCTTATATTTGATTTAGTCAAACTTTTAATTCTTTCATCGTATGATTACTATGTTCTATGTGAAATGTAAAAGTGTGATAATACTTATACATATAAAAATACATGCTATGTACTGTGAATATAAATATTCAACAACATATATTCAACAATATTCAACATTCGATATAATGTATTGCACACAATAATAATTACTTTGGATTACTTCATTGCTTCTTGAATGCATATTAATCATATGATACTTTCAGAATTCATCTAACAATTAACTAATACAGTAATCCATTTTAATTAACTCCAAACTATATTATCTTGTTCCAGGAAATGCGTTTCTAGTGAACGTTGCATTGGCAGATCTATTAGTAACAGGCCTTGTAATACCGGTATCAGTGATTGTGATCCTGGCAGGACATGAAGAGTCATTAAGCACATGCCGATTTGAATGTACTCTCGAGGCACTTTGCTTCCTCGTGACGGTGTTGACGTTGGCCACTATAGCTGCAGAAAATTATACTCGTTTGTGTTTA
Organism: Bombus campestris; assembly: GCA_905333015.3. Taxonomy (NCBI): domain Eukaryota; kingdom Metazoa; phylum Arthropoda; class Insecta; order Hymenoptera; family Apidae; genus Bombus; species Bombus campestris. The sequence continues at coordinate 5,249,217 of HG995129.1, read as the reverse complement.
CCACCCGAAAGGTAAGGACTATAACTCATACTATTCCTGACTACAAACCATTGTTTTTGATCAATTTTAATTTTAACCCATTGACATATGATTTTCTCACGTTAACGTTTTCTCTGCTAAATGTTCCTGTGTAAATCATCTTTTCGCAATCCAAATTACCATTTATTGCTATTAATAATCCATGAAAAGTCTTTTCCAACTACCCAAAAAGCATTTAGCCCTGGAAACGTTAAGCATTGAATTCTTGATCTGCTAAAATCCTAATTAGTAAGAAACAACCACAATGTCTCAAATTGTCTGGCAAATAAATGTACAGTAGCTAAAGTATGTCCTCGAACATTTGTAAAAACCTTTTATAAATGCATGTGTCATATAAAACATTTTGCTTCGTTAGCATTGTTATAAAACTCGTATATTATGATTATATTGCTAAACTTTAAAATGAATCTGAATTGTATATAGAAGCTACAAGATATTTAGTACAAATAAATTTCGTAAGGTATATTTAAACAAACAATTATGCATTATATTGATAAGCTTCAGTATTCAATGTGACCATTTATTAATCATATGTTTAAGATGATTACTTATGCTGTACATTAACTTTTTACTAAATACATATTTGCAGTGAATATCTTATAATTTCTACATACATTTTTACATTGGTTTGACTCTTACCAATATAATCATGTCAGTAGCGTTTCATCAGTACTGACGGAATTTATATAATACATACAATATAAATATACATCAAATCTTTCTGTCGCACGTGTCTAAAGGTTTTCACGAGACACTGTATATGCCAATGGGTTAATGATAATTGTAATGATGCTGCAGCCGAAATAGAAATTGCGAATGTGCACATTTCAAGAGTAAAACGTTTATGCGAAGTTCAACAAAATAAAAATGTAACAGACAAGAAAGGAAAAAAAGGAACCATGTGCTAGCGATATTTATTGGTTCTATTACATCAAAATATCACCGATTATACAAACATTTAAATTTTAACATTTAATTTTTGAATGAAAAATCTAAATATTTTTAAACAAATTGTTTGTATATGTTTTCCAGTTAAAAATCTCCAGAAGTTCTATATGCGTAGAGATAAAAGTTAAAACCATTAAAATAATATTTAGTTGAATAATTCTTTGATTACATGCACATAATAAGAAATAAAGGAATGGAAGGTAACGGTATGGATGAAAAAGTAATTCTTTCTTTAATATAAATCAAGAACGATTTTCGATTTTTGCTTCTCTCTTTGCTTTGTTTCCTTTTATTGTTTACGTAATACATCTTGTTACGTATGTAAATCCTAGATATGTTAGTTCACAAGAAAAGAGTATCTGAAGAGTAGTCATCGTAATGTTGAGAATCAAATAAATCCTTGATTACTATGAACGATTCTAATTAATGTTGAAAAACTAAAAGTCAACCCCTCTTAATGTAATCGCATTGTAATCCGATTACTCGTTAATCCGATTAGTTCGCGATCCAAGCACAATTAGTTTGGGACGTAACAAACGTCACTTGACGTAAATTAGGGACTTTCTATACTGATCAATGATATCGAAATAATTTTAATACGTAGAAATAAGTTTCGCTATAATCTAGAATCTCGGGTTTTATTAATAGATAATTTATAAAATCCTATTATTAAATTCTTTGACATGATGATTTGAAAATCATTATCAATAGAAGATGTTCTAAGAACGTGGATCTTGCATTGCTGTCGTAAAAATCATGAAATATATTATTGATTCGTCGATATAACTTCACAGAGATATTTATTTTAATATTGTACGTTTGTTTCTTTGAAATTATCTTTCCATTTTAATTCAAGTATAATAATGTCAATATTTTTAATTATTTCTGTTTCGATTAGTTTAGAATTTATTTCGTGGGGGAGGGGTACTCAATTTTTATTTTTATGATAACCTCATTTTATAATTTTACATTTATATAATTTAACCTAATTTTACATAATTACAATTACAGAAGCATTTAAAATAATAACATCTCTTATTTACAATGATTTTCAATAATCTCTAAATTTTATTTCTATTCTCACTTTAAAAATATCGTGTATTCTCTAGCAATATTTTATAAATTCTACGATACAAATTTAACGAATAATAAATTCCCTATACTCAAACTTTAATTATAGTAATTCGTGCAAATATAAATACATTTAGATGAAAGAAGATATAACAAAATTTGCATGATAGCGTTTCTTCCTTCTGTTGCATTTATTACCGATTAGAAAAATTTTTTCACGTTTTTTGAATTTCTCTTTTATTATATTGCTGCACATAAGCAGCACATAATTTATGACACGTCACTAGTGAGCACAAATAATTATTTAGAATGAAAGAATTCAGATCATAATGATATCCACAATTTCTTAATTATTTATGACAAATATCAAGTAGCAATTATAGAATAATAAATTTGTCTTTATTGATTACCTAATTAAATGGGTGGAATCTTTTCATAAAAATAAAAGAACTTAAATGAACAAAATTTTACACGAATTGCATATTATATGAATTTGCAAATTAGACAGATTTCGAAAATATTTCTTCTTCGATAAAAAAGAAAAAACAAATTTGCAGTAATAAAATAAATTAGAATCAATTACGAAATTCGTCTTAAAGGTAAAAACTAGTTAATAGTATTTCAAATAAATTTTATGATAAATGTAAATAATAGATTAGCAATTAACAATATATCATTTAATAAATACATTTCATTTTTTATTTCTAAATAAATGTTTTTAAACGTTATCTATAATATATTCTATTACTATTTAACAAATATGAATAATTATCCATCACAGTACATTTTTTTCGATTTCCTCAGTAATATTAAAAGAGAAAGTATATACTTTATAAGTATCTCACAACTTCTCTAAAATGTAACACAAATTCTTAATAGTTCTATTGAGAAACTTTTAGGCAATTTTTTCAATCAAACTTCCGTCATCTTTTCCATTACAAAAAATATTTCACATTATAATTTATTATAGTAATCTAGAATCACTAGGAATAGAAAATATGAACATAGATTCTATTTCCGATAAATTTAGAAAATTACAATTATTTAAATAATTATGGGATGTATTTCTGTATTTATGCAATATAAACATTAAACACAGAAGGGACTTTCGAAATTTCCGATTTCTGAAACATTGTAAGTTTGTAGGAGACTTCAAGTACGGCGTACGTTCAGTAGTACTTTGCATTAACCCAAAAATCGTGGATACCATTACGATGTATGTCCTATATATTCTTTAAAGTCCAATCTTTACTCTTTTAAAGTTCGAAAGCAGTCAGACAAAGCACACAAGGTATATGAAACGTTTACAATTGAAAGGGACGAAAGATTGTTTAAAAAAGAGCTATTGTTCTTACAGTGAAGAGGAATGCAGCAATAGCAATTGTTCCTTTGCATTCGCTTTATCTTTTGCTTCGCTAAACACTAGCAGGGAGAGAATCGGTCGTAATTTTGAGTACTATTGTTGCCAACAACAATGCGGGCACAAGGGATTAAAATGCTTTCCAAGTAAAGCTTATACTTGCACGTATAGTCATGCCGTGGATAGTTAGATCTATGAACGATCCAGTTGCATGCATTCGCTTAATGATCAAGAATAGATGCACGATCCTTTCAGACTTTCATATAAAAAAGTGATAGAAATTTATCGTTTCTACTTTCGAATTTCCGAGAAAGTTTGGAATTTTTTCAAATTTATGTTCAAAACGGAATTACGAGGATTCCTTCGAATTCTCCGTTGCATCGTTGCACAGGCTACTCGTCCTAGAGAAGTACGATAATATTCGACTTGTTCATAGTTTTCATATCGTATCTTCGTGAAAAAATAGGTACAGCTGCCATTTTCAGTGAATACGGATTTTTTGAATAAAGCTCAACTGCGTATAGTTAGTTATTCTTATGTAGGTCTTTCTTTTAGGGAACAGGAATCTTTTCCGGTATACGTTTACAAGAATCGATAACGTATACCGTATACGATAGCGTATTCAAAACGTGAGCAAAAAAGACAACGATAAATTTTTTGTATCCTTCCATTCAGCCATTTCTGTACATTTATTTTTATTTGTCATTTGATGATTGATATAGGTATTTATTCCATTAAAGACCAATATTCCATTAAAGGAATTAATTTTATATGTAAATTTTTCAATTAATTTATATTATCGAATTCTATATTTTATTTTTATGTAATTATTATAGTCATTAGACTTTATAGAACTCTATCACTTGACGAATTCTTTTTCTACAAATTCATCAATTGATTAAAAACCCTCTCGAACTGATAGAACAATTTTAAATTAATACAACCAGTAATATTTAGGTAGCAAATATATGCATGTACTTAATATTACCTATATATTGTAAATAATGAAATATATTATTGCTATGTTTTCTAAGAAATAATTGAAATTTATAGCATATAGATTTCATAAAAATGTAACTAACACTAATTTCTAATTATTAATTTATAATTAGTTTGAATATAGGTTAAATTTACATACATTATTACATCAAATCCACTAAAGTGTTTTGATATATACAACTGGTGGTATAGATCTTACAGCTTTATGAAGTTTTAGAGAAATTGAACTCTTCGATCCTGTTCAGACACATATTCCAGTGAATTTTTGTGGTCCCCTGAATTTTTGTGAAAAAATAAATGCCACGTATGTGCTTTATTATATTCTTTATTATTTAATTTGATTATATACTACTATCTTTAAGTAATTGAGTAGTTGAGTATGCTACACCTTATGAGAATAAGCAACCTAGTAATATGCTACATAGTTTTTATTTAGGTATGATATGTGGCTGCAGAGCCACAATGATAGTATTATAATTGCGTTTAGTAGATAGTAAATACATAAACTGAACAATCTTGTGAAATTTGTTATGGCAGCCCTTTAATTTATAGTACAATATAATTATGTTTTGCTTGAAAAGTTTTTAAATTACTGTATTTCTATTCATTTGATTGAACATAGAATTGCCTATGCGTTTTCGGGATACATAGGTGTCCCCTTAGGTATTTTCATTCTTATTCTTGAATATTTAAATCACTATTTACATCAATATTTATCAGTATTTATGTCACTATAATCTTAAAAAGGCTATTCTTATTAAATCATGAAAATTTGTTTTGTATTTTTAATTTGTGTAGTGAAATTCTATAAAATATCTATTATTTCAATATACATTTTATATTATAATAAAATATTATATTGTTCAAAACGATTCATAGGGAAAATTAAGAAAGATTTAACTAAAATTAGACTTTTTGCTACATATAACATCACGAGTCTTTCCTTGAAAAATATTTCTTGTTCGGTAATAAATTTCATCACAGCTTTTACAGCTTTTTACAGTATTTAATTTCTTAACTATGGCTGTGGAATAATCTTTGTAACATCCAGTAAGACTATACTAAATTCAGTGAATGATATAGATGAACACTCAGTTCTAATTTAAAATTTCTTGGATATATGTATAATTCAACATTATATTATTAATAAACCTGTTTTATCGATGAATTTTCGATGTTCCTGTTCAATATTCAACTAAGAGCAAGTTCAGACATTTTAGTATTTGATAGAAATAAAAAAAAAAATGCTACAAATTTTTCAAACAGCCCAATAATATATTGTAAATTACTTTACCCTCATTTTGTATTAATAATGTTTTTTGAAGCATTAGTCCATTGCTTGGTTCTTAATGAATTACATTGGATAATATTCTCCAATTTTACTATTAATTGCATATGAAATAATTTTGCAAATTACAAACTATTTTATATTTTTAATTGACTTACGTTAATTCAATTAATAAATACTTACGAATTAACGTTCTAAATATCTTCTTTAAAGGCTAGGATTAAACCACAAAGTATAGGGACTATCATCACTATTTTAGCTGGTTCGTTAACACGTCAATACAGAATTCAGCGAGCTTTTAGTGCAGACACCTTTGAATTGGGATCGTAAATACGCCATTGTTTTCTGAACTGGTAATGCAGAATAGTAACGAGTAAAAATTTTCCTTTTTTTTTAGGAAATTAGATCACACGATCATCTTCTAAATACATTCTGTGAATATAATGCGACGATTAAATTACCTCATATCTGTAATATGTCAATAATAAAATACTGTAGTACAAATTACTTATAAAAATTAGAAACATTATATAAAATGAGAAACAAAACTATATATACCTGCATTACATCCTTATTTTATGAATAAACATTAATATATTAAATTGTCTTTTTAACATACTATACTTTAAGGTAAGAAAAAAATGTGAAAATAATTACAATGTATAGTCCTGTTTCAAAAAAGTATGCGACAACTTACCAAAACGTTGTCTGTATCATTTATATTATACAAAAAGTTCTGTATACGACATACAGCACAAGAAAATTATCATCATTAGTAAATTTTGAAACAAATCCGATAATGTATCTAGAAGTTACGAGATATATATTGCAAACATGCAATTCACAAAAATCACAAAATTATTCAAACGGTCAATTATCTATTAGACTAGTAGATGTCAATATTTAGTGTGAGCAACTTTAGTACAAATTATTATATGTTTAAAGCAACTATATATACTATATTCTAATTTTTAGTTATTATTAATCTATGTTTGCAGCAAAGAATTTGTAACCTCTATGTATATCTCCTTGTTCCATTTCAAGAAGAGTAACAACACAGAAAACTTTGTTTATCGTAAACAAGACATATAATCAAATGACTGTCTGGAAGTTAATGAAATTAATATAGATCAGGAACGTATATTATCATTAGGTATTATAATTATTATTATAATTCTATTTGACAATTGAAAATGGCACTACTAACATTTTAACTTTTTATTATAATAATTAATGAACGAGACAAACCGCTTCCGTCTCCCATTTTTTTTAGTTACGTTCGTTATTCACTATACCGCTAATATTTAATAGTTACATATATATATATACCTACTTAGAAAAATTTCCTATGACAAGTATCCAAAAACCTTCGTGAGTCATTGTAGATAAGGAAGTATTTAAGAAGTTATAAGAATTAATTCAACATTCAAATAGCTATTTTAGAAATATAAAAATTTCAACGTTATTGTTAGCATAAATCACCATAATTATTAAGATTCTGCACATTTTACACATAATAAAATCCATCTGTATTTGTAATACCCATTTCCAAAAAGAGTCACTTGTTCCGTTACACAAAAGATACTCTGCATAGACGAACAATTTGTACATGGAAATTAGCGGCAAAATGGCATGATATTTCATCATCGTCCATACAGCAATCAGTGCTATGCCTCGGATCTCTTTTGACACTTTGACTTTGATGTGGATCTGCTTTGCAGTTCCCTACCAATGTCACGATTGAGTTCCTAATTTCACATTCTATGGCACGTTCCCGTAGTTTAATAGCGTGAAATTCGTAGCTGACAGAGTTCCGGAGCCCCTATCTACTGCAATGTGTGAGAAGACTCAGAGCTTTTGCATTAGATAACGACTTTATCCTTAGTCGATCTGTGGAATACTTGAGATTTCACACATATTTCGATGTGTCTCAAATTCCACAATAATGCTGTGTGCATTCTTATCTAAAATTTGCGTGTACCTAAAATCCATTAATTCTCATCGATATTTTTTTTTTTTTTTTTAATAACTATTTTTCGATCAAGAAATAGTTGAACGTTTCATAAATACAAAATAGTATTAGACAGAGATTATGACTTTAAACATGATTAAAATGACGTATTAACATATCCATGTATTGATATTAACATATCCAACATATTGATATATCCATATTTTAATTTGTATAGCTTTTAGTACATGAATACTGAAGTATATGTATAGGTACATTTACTGGAATAATTTGCGATGCAAAATTAAGATTGTATTAGCAGCAGGTTGCTGCATGAGTTTCACCAGAGTACATTATTATTCTTTGTCTTATTTACTTTTGTATCAAGCATGTTATATGAAACATTTTGATTTTATTAGCCTTATAATGAAATACGATTATTATGATTATGTTAATAAAAGAAATAAATCTGATAATACACATCATCGACCTAAGTGTTAAGACACTTATAAGAAATTAGGTAAATCTGAAAAATTCTTATGAAAATACTAAAAGTTCTAAACATAATTATTTTATTTGAAATCTTACACAATAAAAAAATGTATATATATATGTCGGAGATGAAAGGACATCGGACCTTCCTTTCGGAATGTTTGAGAAAGTCCCAAATACTTTAGTCCAGACTTTTTATTATAGCCGTACTTAAACAATAAAACTGAGAAATTGCTGTTTATGAGTCGAGTCAATTTTGATTATTCGAGATTTATGACAGTGGGCTTGGGCTCGAAGTGACATAATGGGTCACTGAACGTAGCCACGGTCACGGGAGGGACGTGTACCTAACAGAGGTATGAAGTAATTAAATTACTCTCATTAAAAACAGGAATTGACCTGAGGGATACAGAGAGATACGAAGAGGAGTATATAAGGGCAGTTCCACTTGGACTGAGGCTCAATCCGATAAGTTCGACTAATACAGGGAACACGTGTGTCAAGATCATTATCGCATTTGTCATCCCGCTGACCGTGGATTCGTTATTGAGTCTACAGTCTGTCACACAAGAGCGTGTCTGCGATATTTCTGTAAATATTTATATATTTGTAAAAAAATTTATATGAATTGAATCTACATCTAAAACACTAATACGCTATTACTTAGTAGGGTGTCCAATCTCCTCCATTAGCGATTATAGCTTGACATCGTTTCGGCATACTCTCGACTAATTTTTGAGCGTAGGATTCTGGTAACGACCTCCATATCTTTCGAATGTGATGTACAAGTGTTCTTATTTTTGTGATACGTCTTCCTCTCAGCTTGCATTTCATTAGGGACCACACATTTTCGATAGGGTTTGCATCAGGGGACTGCGATGGCCAAGGAAGTACTGTGATGGCGTTTTTCGCTTTCCATTGGGTGCAGATGCGACTTCGATGTTTAGGGTCGTTGTCTTCTTGCAATATCCATTGGTCCTCGGTTTGGTTGAACCAACGTTTCACGGATGTGAGAAGTCCCCTTTGGTACAATTTCACCATCTTTTGTGCATTCAGATTGTCTGTAAAGACGCACAAAGTCCCAAAACCGCGTGCGTTAAAGCAACCCCAAACATGCACTTTTATAGGGTGTTTTACACTTCTTTGAATCATCCTTCTTCCATGGATAGTCCAAGCACGCCTAATAGGACACCATGCCCAAAACGAAGATTCATCAGTGAATATTATATTACTCCAATCACGATCTCTGTTTTCATTCGCCCATGCCAGACGATTTTCGACGTTTCGCGTACGCGGCACTCATATTAAAAAGCTCTGTTCCTTTCACTGTTTCAAATGAAACTGAAAGGTATTCAGCAACGCGTATTAGAGAAGTTTTCGTTTGTTTACATTCTTTTTATCTCATTCTGATTAGGTGTCAGGTTTCGCAGATATCGCAGACACGCTCTTGTGTGACAGACTGTAAGAATGTCTCCCCGTCATCGTGATGCTGCGGAGGTAAACTGTGACGGGGTGTGTCTCAGGGCACGAGATCATCGGATTCGTCGAGGGCAACCCTCGCCCAGAAAGTGAGGGAAATGGACGTTGCTGTTAATTGGTTAATCTCTATGTTGGTGGTTAGAAAAGGATGCTAGCCGCCCTTGAGAGAAAGTTGGTAATGGGGAGCGTCGTTCGTGAGGAAAAGCAGATTTCCCCTATCTTCCATAGCGGGTGATAGATTTGGGAACTGTTAGGATAAAGACTGTTTGATCGTTTGGAGGACCTTAGTTAACTAAATGTCCTGTGAAGATGCATCGACATCTGGCAATTATCTTGCCCGAAGAATAGGGTCTGCGTGTGGCAAGCCACGGGGCAGAGACCGTTGGAATGCTTATCGCTAGGCATCGGCGTCGCTATCTCTTCTTAAGGAGAGTCATGCAATTCTAGACCTCTGCCAGGCAAAACGTCCATCCCGTGACCGCAGCTACGTTCGGCGACTAGTTGTCGCATTGAACCCAAGCTCATTATCGCAAATCTCGGGCAACTACAATCGGTTTAATTCACAAGGATTTATAACGACCACAGATTTATGGAGATCGCTTCTATTTATGAAGATCCATAAACACCAAAAGTTTACAAGGATCGATTTAGTTTACAAAGACAGTGTTAGGAAATTTTCTAAAGAATTCCAAGGGGAGGGCCCGGTTTCCTTTCATCTCCGACATATATATGTCGGATTGTCCGTGGAAAACGGGGCGTGTAACGAATCTTTCTTTGGATTAGACATTGTTGTTATGCACGAGCGAAGATATTTATTAGTCCAATTATGATTGTGACGGAATTTCACAAGTAACCATGGTACAGTCTGTCACACAAGAGCGTGTCTGCGATATCTGCGAAACCTGACACCTAATCAGAATGAGATAAAAAGAATGTAAACAAACGAAAACTTCTCTAATACGCGTTGCTGAATACCTTTCAGTTTCATTTGAAACAGTGAAAGGAACAGAGCTTTTTAATATGAGTGCCGCGTACGCGAAACGTCGAAAATCGTCTGGCATGGGCGAATGAAAACAGAGATCGTGATTGGAGTAATATAATATTCACTGATGAATCTTCGTTTTGGGCATGGTGTCCTATTAGGCGTGCTTGGACTATCCATGGAAGAAGGATGATTCAAAGAAGTGTAAAACACCCTATAAAAGTGCATGTTTGGGGTTGCTTTAACGCACGCGGTTTTGGGACTTTGTGCGTCTTTACAGACAATCTGAATGCACAAAAGATGGTGAAATTGTACCAAAGGGGACTTCTCACATCCGTGAAACGTTGGTTCAACCAAACCGAGGACCAATGGATATTGCAAGAAGACAACGACCCTAAACATCGAAGTCGCATCTGCACCCAATGGAAAGCGAAAAACGCCATCACAGTACTTCCTTGGCCATCGCAGTCCCCTGATGCAAACCCTATCGAAAATGTGTGGTCCCTAATGAAATGCAAGCTGAGAGGAAGACGTATCACAAAAATAAGAACACTTGTACATCACATTCGAAAGATATGGAGGTCGTTACCAGAATCCTACGCTCAAAAATTAGTCGAGAGTATGCCGAAACGATGTCAAGCTATAATCGCTAATGGAGGAGATTGGACACCCTACTAAGTAATAGCGTATTAGTGTTTTAGATGTAGATTCAATTCATATAAATTTTTTTACAAATATATAAATATTTACAGAAATATCGCAGACACGCTCTTGTGTGACAGACTGTATGATCTCGTCCGCGAGTGGGACGACGTCTTCGCGATCGGTGGATTTTCACGGGGTTCGACTTAGACTTTTCAAAAAGGAGGGTAGTCGTTGTCCCGTTGGCCGCGGATTCGTTATCGAACTTAGGATCATCGTCATTAGTATCTCGAGTATCTAGTTACCACGGCTACTTGTCAAATTCTGTACTGATCATATCCGTACCGGTATATACTTTCTCTATTATGTAACCTCGGTGGCTAATTCAAGAGAACATTCATTTCGCGCCCCTAACCCTAATCTTAATGCTAATCCGACATATATATATCAAATATAAATCTGTCGCTATAAAAACGTTTCTAGTTAGAAGGAGATTAATGAAAACACCTTATTCCCACCTTCTGTAAGCTTTAAAAACGCGAACTACACACTTATATTGATAACAGTATCATATTCGTTGTAAGACAGTTTCCTTATATATACGAGGAGGCATACAGAATTTATGTAGCAATTTAATATACATGTTTATTTTGATGTTGTTGATATCAGTAACAAATTTTATGAATTAAAATATGGATACGTTAATACAGAAGTGTACGTATATTAAAAATTATACAAATTGAACTACGGATACATCCACACATGTGTAGATAGGCTGCATTTAGATACATGTGAAATGGGAACCTCTATCGCTGTCAGGATATTTATTTCAACCATTAAAATATTTTTTCAAAGAAAATTATTATCAACTTTTATTTCACACGCATGATACTTGCAGGTATGCCGTATTGACACCAAGCCGTGTAACAGCGACCATCATCAGCGTCTGGCTGGTATCTGTAATGACGGTAGTTCTGCAATCATCGTTGGACGTAGGACCGGACTTCTGCCGTCGCCGATTCAGTGGGATAGCCATGGAACAAATAATCGGGGCTACGGTTTTAGTAGGTTTGCCAACTTTAATGACCACCTTCCTGTACGTAAAGCTGGTGATTCGAGTCCGGCACGCTACCAGAGGTTCCTATAAGCCACCGGTCGCTTTCTCCTGGGACTACGAACTGACCAAGGCAAACATATACAGCTGCGTGATGTTCATGATATTCTGGTTACCGTTCGGTATCGTTGTCTGCGTTAACTCCTTCCGACCGATAAGCGCTCGTGTTCTTTACAATTTGGCTTGGTTTGCTCTTTCGAAATCCTGCTTCAACAATTTACTCTACTGTGTAGCAGACCGGCATTTTCGCAGCGCCTACGTCAAGCTTTTCCATTACTGCTGCTGCAAGACTACGGTGAGTTTCTCAAGGAGAACACGAGGGGATGGTGGCCGAAATGCCAGCGATGTACGCCTCAGAGTTCACATTATCCATTCCTATGCTAGTCCGGGTACCTGTCGCCCTCCTGCGGGTAGACCTAACGGACGTGACGTTTATGAGCTCTAAATTTCAACATCGCACATCATGATCGGAATATTTGAAACAACCTATGTCCTCGTCGATACAATTGATCGCCGTCCAATAGAAAACATTTTTCGATTTCTGCTCCTGATCGAGATGCTTCCAATTACTGCGATGGTTTAAGTTGCCCTTTGGTTGTACTGTTGAGAACTAGTACATCAAACGCGTGTACTTTATTTATGTAATTTATTCGTGTAGATTGTTTTAATGCGATTTAATACAAATTGTTAAGTGAGGAGGACTGTTTTACGAACTTTAAACTGATACAGTAGAACCTTTATTATTTAAATTTTAATGACAAGGAGATGAATTCTTCTCTATTCGGAGAAGAAAATTTTCACATTTACGTGTTATACTATAAAAGAATAATAATAATAAAAATTGAACATGTAAACATAGTTCAATATATGGCATGTTTGACTTGAAAATTGATGAATTTGGTATAATCTGGTACTTTTGACCATTAATCTATACATTTCTCAAGAATATTTTTTATGTTATACATTTTTTGAGATTATATCAACCTTATTGCAGATTAAAGAATAGGAAAACCACTTAATATCTTTGACAACTAATTTATATAAAGCTTTTAACATTCTCATGTGTTTCATTCTGATAACATATTTATATTCAGATTACATCAACTGGTTAGTCTTATATATAATATCAATAATTAATTTCGTTAATATTAATCTCTATCTTCGAGTGTACTTTCGATATTTCAAGCTTTAATCGTTAAAATTCATTGATTAAAGCTACTCGTTTTCACCAGCATTATGTATGCGTATGCCACAATTAACACCAAAATTTGGATATCAGAGGTTTTACTGTATGAATACGTGTAACAGTGCTATTATCCATCCTCTTATAATGTTCGAATATCGATGTTTTACAATCTTCGTTAAATGATTCTCAAATACCTCTCGTAATTGTTCAACAATTGCTATTACCTCATTTATGTTATTGTTTTAACGTATAATTATGCCTATTATGTTTGTTTCATATTTATTTATAGATATATGATAGGTACGTATACAGTGTAACTGCAATGACGTTATTATAAAGATATTGAGATGATTTCTCTTACAAAAATAAATCAAAAACGTAGTTTGAAATTCTTTATCTTTAACTTGGTTTTCCTAAGATACCGTTCGTCCAACATGGTCGATAAAATATCTGCTCTAGAATAAATTAGCAAATGAATAAAATATCTAAAAATTTATCTTATGCGAATTACTATCTTTCTTTATATACTACGTATATATATAGATCTATACATCATGCCGATATAAATCTGTTACGAATTATAGACGAAGTACGATGTATAGGTACTATTTCTATCTTATAATTACTATTAACGTTTCTAATATCTATAAACACAGGAACACTTTATCAATTCTTATATAAGTATATTCTTATTTAATGATTTTTTAAAATCAATGTTCTTGGAAAGGAAATACTATAGGACAAAATTTCATTCTACATGTTTTCGATTTACTCTTTGCACAAAAAATTATCTCATAATCGATTATTCCATCATTGCTGCTACATTTTATATAATCGGACGATGAAATCTACAGTTTCACAGAAACAAGTCTATTTCTCCATTTTTAGCAACAAATGTTAACACCAAAGTAATATGGCTACTATCACTATCTAGGCACTAACAGAGATCTTTATATATTTTAAGTTTCTGCTTTCTACATATCTTAGCGGCTAAACTTTGTCAGCATATTCTGTGGATATATGTAAATAAAGTTGAAACTGATAAAGATAACAAATTTAATTTTGCTATACTTCGAAGTGCATTTTACATACACAAAAATTATCGATATTCTTCTTGACAGTGTGTAAACACAATTCAGTCATAAATTAATTGTTACAAAAAGTATATGTTAGTAACTTTTTGAACAGAATTTAAATTTGCGTCCATAAGATGGTGATAAGTATTTCCTCTAATAATTAAATTACAATTAATTTGAAAATTTCGTAAAATTCATATACTATTATATAGCTATCGTAAATCTACCAAAGCGCCTGGATAACACGATATAATAATATAAACATTTACTTATTTATACATGTAGTACATATTTATTTTTGTATGTTATCTGTAATTTGTGTATTGTTACACCTTTATGATTTTCATAAATTTCATGAACATTCAGTTATAACTTATCAATAGAGCTTCAAACGACCTAATTATATCTATAAAATTTGTTTCTTATTTGTATTCATAGAATATATTGACAAATTTTGTTTGAAAAAATCTGGAACACTGTGTAGATATTGTCCAATCGTTGACAGAAATCGGGCTAATGGGCAGTAGAAGAGCATCATGTCTGATACCGGCATCGATTACTACTAGATTACTACTAAAGATTACTACTAACACTGAAACAGGCAATCGCCGTCCATTGGAAATTTTTTCCCGTTGTCACTCTGATACTAAGGGAATGTTTCCATCTTTCGTCTATATTCTTCCAGTTGTGTTCTTCCAAGGACTGTCTGTTTTGACGAAACGTTCATCGTGATTGCTTCTTAAACGATAATTATCGTGACCTGTCACAACCTCCTTTGTATACACTTATATCAATTCATTCGTGAAAGAGAATCTCTATATTAATATAAAAACAGAAGGTTTTTAATTTTTTACATGAACTTACAACATAGAATATCTATTTTTTTTTTACGTGATGCATTTTATATTCTGTTAGCGCAACTTCTTTCTATTCTTGGACCCCTTTGCATAATGATTTATTGATTAACGATATTAGTGAATTGATAAGCGACAAGATTTACGTTACGGGCTTCTTTCTTTTAATTTTATAATTTTATTAATTATGAAATATGAATCAAATATATACTTTCTTACATAGAATAATCGAATGATTTACCATTCATAAAATTGACTTGTAAAATTTATAAGCTAGATTTCTTTTTTATAATTTTACAATCTCACTAATTCTCGCATATAAGAATAAAAATAATAAAATAAAATAATCGGATGACTTGTAACTTGTAAAATTTTATTACAATTTATTTTAACTAATTTTCTTTTTTATTAAACTTTGATTGATTACGTAAAACAATTGATAATTTGAAACTTATACCTTGTGAAATTTTACTAATGATACTAATTCAAGATGATTGTGCAAAAGGGTCAACGTTTGTGCGTAAGGATTGAGATTCAACAGATTTAGCACTATATAAAATGATATTTCATGATATAAAAGATTCGTTACTTCCTACGAGACTATATTAATGCTAAACTATAATATCCTGTTTTTTTAGAACAATACATTGAACTAAAATAGGAATAAAGCCAACAACAAAAGTTGCAAGAAAATAAATACTTCTCTATCATCTTATATTCTTTAACATTAGAACTACCGAATCCGCCAAAATGGTGCATTCCAATATTTTTATTCTTACAATTACTAAAACTATAAAATTGTTCTTGACGAAATTAATGTTGATTTTTATTAAAATGAAAACATGATTTCATACATCCATTTATTTTCATTATGTAACTGTATTAAAGTCACCTATGTTATCTGTATATACATAGTAGCATTTCTTATGTTTATAACATTCTATGAAATTAGATATGAAAACACGATATTACTTATGGAATGAGCTAATATATATTTAAATATTATAGATTGGTAGACCCTAATACTAATCAGGAAAGATTTCAATAACAATCTTTTAAAGAAATAACGTTTCTACCTTTGGAACATTAAAAATATCGGTTAAGCAGAGGTTTCTAGGCTCCTATAAAAAATGATTATCTCGACACGCGTTGTATAATCTAATACGGAATATAAAGATCGATATCAAGCATTAAAGATCTAAACTGCAAGGTTTCTTGATAATATCCTAATACTCCAGTGGAGTCACAATGGAAGCACACGGTACAGCAGTAATTTACGTTGATATAATTTAAAGCCTACTCCTCGGACAGTTTAAGTGCAATTCAAGTAAGGTGTTCTCCAAACGTTAAATCTGAAATTGTGATTAATACATCGCGGTAAGCTGTTGGAGAAGTAGAGATTGATGGTGCGCTTTAGATGAGGATATAGTAAAAGCTTCGTATGTTCTCGTATTCTTATGCCATTTCCCTCGCGTAATGGAGCTAAACTGTTCCAGGTAAAATCAATTCCCATAGCGGAACGTGCAGAGCAATATTATTCCGACCTTTTATTTCTGATGCTGCGTATGAATTGAATGTAAAATTTATCTAATTGGAGTTTATAGAGTTAAACGATTAGAAATGACAATATAGTTAATTATATATATAGTTAATTACTAAAAATTTCGATTGAAAAATGTACAATGTTGCTTATTAGCTTTTATTAGTATTAATTAACATCGAGTTAATGCAATAATATGCTGTAATCGTATTACTCCTGTGAGCATATAAAAAATTTGCAGTTGAAGCATTGAAGCATTCGAAAGAAAAATTGCGAAAAGTACGATCTATCATATGCAAAACTAATTTCTTTTATGTAAGAAACTTTTCCAACTCGGATAGATACGAATAGTCACGCTCCAAGCTAAAAGGATACAAAATCGTTAACTAAATGGATATTTCTTTCTCCTAGATTATATACATATTGTGTATTATATATATATGTATAAAGAAGATTAATTTTATTAGATCATCATGAAAGTTTCCATAGTTTTAAATAATTCATTTAAAATGAAGATAAGTCTATTGGAATTGGACATTTTTACCTAAAATTACATCCATAATTAATTTCTTTACTTTTATAAATACATCTTTGTCAACATATTACAAGAAATTATTCCTCGTACAAAAAAAATTCAAACAATTAAGAGACAGAAACTGTAGATTGAAGTGTTGATCGAACCGTTAAAAGATGTTTTCTATATTATCATATTGTCTATATTATTAATATATCATATCCCCTACTTTTGTCACTTTTGCGAGGAAGATGTCAATTCAAAAAAAGAAATGAAAATGAGAATATGGAGGATTGAACATCCATTTGATGCAATTTTCGTTTCCTATATATATAGGAATGTCTTTCCATTTTCACGTTTAACCTTTGAAGTACGATAAATAAAACGAAATTAGCTAGTCGTTGCTTTAAACAAAGGCTATAATGAATATAATAATAAATATTGCTATTTCGAAACGATAATAACACATGTAAAATTTGAATATTTCAGATAAATGTTAGCAAAATTTTTTGTATAATTGATACAGCTTAGAAATAATCATATCCCAATCATTTTTTCTTGATTATTTAATTATGCGTACGATTAAATGAAAATATTTTGTTTATCTTTTAAAAAATTACTTTTTTGCAATTGTGGTATCATTATATTTTCTTTCATAGCACTTATTCATATAATACTCCAAATAAGTATACATATGTATTCTTCAAGTCAGATACAACATGGAAACAAGTCATGGAAACTATCACGATAACCAAAGCTTCTGCACTAATCATATTTTTAATGATTGAAGTAAGAACGATTTAAAAAATATGATTACAATACGACGTAGAACTTTCCCTCTTCAATCAATCCAAGAGAAATTTCAGTCCAAAAGAGAGGAAACTTTACCGCTTTACAGAACTTTCTCTTAAATTTTGCAAATAACGTTTAAACATAAACCCGCATCACTTAATCTAACGATAGAGAAGAATTTAATTACGAAATTCTTGCAACTAATTGTTCGAGTTACACAATCTACCTGTATTTAACGCTTGAAAGTAATCGAAGAAAAGTTTTTCTCACGCTATGAAGATCCCCCAGTTTGAAACTTCCGAGTTTACGAGATAATTTGGTTCAAAAGTTCTTTTATCAAGTAAGTAGCTCCTATACTATGTTCCATTTACGTTCATTTAATTGATATTTATTGCATACATACAATTAGTACTTTGAAAGTTTTATTCCTATTATATATAACATTTTATTCTACTAACGAGTGATACTATGTATATTTTATTAACATTTTATTGTTACTATTAATATTAATCTTGGTATTTTAGATGTAAACTACGTAAACACTTTCTTCATGGATCTTGTTCATTTTTCAATATTTAACTTCATTTATGAATACATATATAATGAAACTTCTATATTTTACTATCTAAGAACAGATTAAAAAGCAGCACGTGTTGAACTTGCATTTATTGCAAAAACAGAAAGTAATACAGACGTGTGTGCTGCGATAGTGTTAAAAGTATTCCACCTTGTTGCTACTGGAAGCGAATTAAAGCTATAATATTGAGAGCCGTTTAAGAAAAAAGTTGACACTGTTTCTACAAAATGGTAGAATTGTCTCGTATCGACCAAACATAGAACTTTTAACACCTGTTTGAATCATGTAAATTGAAAAATGTAACGACTGATACCAGCCATGAAATTATATTCTTTAGACGAACATTCATATGACAATTTTCATTGTCTTACCAGTTACACCATGTGTGAAACAATTATACAAACTATTCAACAAATAACGTAAAATGTTATCGAACTTCATTCGCTTCCAATTGCGAAGAAGAAAGTTTCACGATAAAGACCGTCTGACATTTTGGAAAAATGAAATTTACGTAGAAATTCGTAAATGTCAGAAGGAGAAAATTGATTAGGAATGCCATGTGAATTCTAATAAGAGAGATACGTTATTTCAGAGTAAAACAGCTCGGGAAGCAAAAATCGGGAAGTAAAGGTGAAAACATTTTATTCGTCGAAGAAAATGCGACTGAATCATAATATCATATTTAATAAATTAATATCACATATGGAATGGGAAATAAGATAAAGTTAAAAACTAAAAATTACTTATACTATATTATACGATTTCAATATTATCACTAAAAAGCAGTTTATATGTTATTCATTCGTACAAATAGGTAGCTTGAATATATTTCAATCCTGGTTGTAAGAAGAAATTAGTCGTATTGCACTGCAAATATCTTACTTTTTATGACAAATTTTTCGTTTGACTAATAATCAGAGAATAAAAAGAAAATCAGAGTCAAAAAGAATTATCAATTTGCCAATTCTATGACAGAGCATCAATTAATTGAGTTGAACAATCAAATGTATTATTTATCAGAAACAGACAAATTTTCAAAATATATAAACATTTAGCTTTATTAAATTTTTTTACTCATACTTTTTGTTTTCATTTATCCTGAGAATTACTCTAAATCCTGTAAACTTCATTAGTTTTGTGTTTAGCAAACACAGGTGAATAAATAAAAACAAAATAAAATGTTAATATTTTTATAACAAAGAAATTCAATACATATTGAAACATATTGCTCACAATATGTTCGTTAATTAATATGATTTGTACCTTCAAGTTTTCTTCGATATAATGCATTTCGTTAAAAATATTAAACTATTCTTCAACTTATCTCTAATATATTATTTCAAACTATTTTCAAGAAACATCAATTTTCAAATTTATTTTAACTACTTTGAGTACAACTTTACAGATGAAATGAAATGTGAATTTAACAAGAATCTATTCAAAGTATTATTCCATAAAAGCAAGAGAATGTATTTTAATTACACAAATAAAGAAGTGTAATATGAATATAACTTTACAAATATTTCAACTGCAATATTATTAATACATTCAGTTTTCAATATAACATAACAGTTAGTTACAATCATTCATGTTCGTTACTTGATCATACTTTAGACACAATTTATATTTAATAAAATGAGAAATTTGTCGTAACAAGAAAAGAAAAATCAAAAAGATATTATTAATATTTCCCTTATATCGGTATATCAAATACTCTAAGGATATTAAATGTATTTTTAGTTTGTTCGCTTGACGCGTACTGCAAAATTTATAAAGGAAAATAAAACGCATTCGTTGTATATACATATAGCTCATGTATAGTTCGTCTTCAAATTCTATTTATTAACTGATAATTACCGCAGTGACGTGTCTTTTGACTGCATCTATAATATATTGTATGTTACATGCCTTCTGTCAATCTGTGATCACAATTTTAGGTATGATTGTTCAGTAACGAGGCGTAAATGCATATTACAATTTTCAATTTTGCATAATTCCAGCAATTATAAATCTCTACCATTTTTTTTATACAAAACATCTATTCCATGCATTTTTCTTTACCAGCATTTGTTAAATATCAATTACTTGATTGATATTTATTATTATTAAAAATTACTATTAAATTCAAATAATATATATAAGTTACCGCTATTATCAAGCATTAACTATATTTTCAGTAGTACGTATAATGGTGTTCAGAATTATTCTACATAATCAAACACAAAAACTGTATATTGCAGGTTATTTATAAGTGTATTTATATGAAAGTTTTTTAATTGGAAATTTAAAATCAGATACAATGTATTTTATACCTATCATAAATTAACACACATTAACTTGAGGACCAAATTGGCGCTTTATACACAGCTTCAATATTTTATTATGTAAATAGAGCTCTTAGATTTTATAAAATATCAATTCTTGGCAAAATATATACGTATATATTTATTATGTATAGTGATAGAATGTCGTATACATTTTATGTTTGTAACATTTATGATTCTAATACCATATTTTTCAACAATTAATAATGATTAAAATAAATTTTTATTATAAGATAAAATAGGTATACGAAAATTTTCCAATATTCCAATTCCAAATTTGTCAAGGTAACAGAATTAAGTGTTCACTAGTAATTTTTTGATAAACTTTGAAAAGATTGTATTTCGATCCGAAGCCGTATTACACGAAACTTTTCTAAAGAAACTTACTATTATTTCTACCAATGAGAAAAGTCAGAAAACAAAATCTTAGTAAATACAATTCACTTTCATTTAAACAATTGTAAACACCATTGTATGTTTAACATATTTTCTTTTAGTAAACGAAAAACATTACAGTTTAGTCATATCGAATGACGACCACCTTTAATTCCAACAAAAATTTAATAACTTCATTAAAAAATAAAGCTAAAAACAAGATTATGATTCTAAAAAGTTAATAGATTTGTCATTCTCTCTGAGCTACACAAAAATGAAGCGACAATTTTTGCCAAACAATACTTTTTTAACATAATGAATCGAAGATTAAAATGAAATCCTAATGCGTTATCGTGGAATTTCGTGCAAAATTGAAAATTGGCGTTGAAACGACCAGCAGGGCAGAAACTTTGCTAAAAGTTTTGGAAAATCGGATCGTTCGACTACGAGTACAAAGCTTGGCTCTGGCAACTTCATCGGAAGCGGTCGCCATCTAAATCAGATGTCGAGAATCCAGAGGAGTGGAAAGTAAGAAATGCCGATGATGATAATGTTTGAGAAATGGGACCAGGAAAAAGTTTGTTGTAACTACTTTTCCCGGCTGCTTTTCTATTATACACTTTTTTTATTCTGCGACTGTTGCAACAATTCGTCGCAAGCTTCGACGCTAGTCCGTATGTTGTCCGATTTTACTAGTTACCTCCTATAAAACCGATAAATAAGAGATGATATTGAAAATTGAAATCATGAAAATCTTATTCGTTACGTCTCGTTCAAAGTAATGAAGTTACTTGAATTCAAAGATAGAAAAAAGGAGGACAGAAACATGAAAAGATACTTCAAGTTAAATAACAATTGCCAAAGTGGTGTCGCGCTGTTTGAGTTCGAATATTTTGGATTCAGATAACTTGATTAATTTGAACAAAGTGAAAAAAATAAATAAAGTGACAAACTATTAGTAATAAATTGAATACAATCGATAGCAATGGATAGACTTATTGACTTCATTGTGTAAAATAGATTTTTAACCCTTTGACAGTATAAAAAAAATGACAAATAATTAAGAATAAACAATAATTCAGTTTAAAATTTAATCGATTCGTAATACAGTTTGCTTATAGTAATATATTACCGGTTATCATTTGAAGCTTTCGCAGGCTAAACTGATCGACTCCGCGTTTTATGAAGCTTTCGAACATATTACCTAAGTGTATAATTAATATTCAACATCTCAGAAACAAATAACTTGTTTTCGTAACTGGATTTGTCACACGAAGATATAAGTAATTACAAATTTCAAAGTGAATTGCGGAAAGATAATACTTATTTGTAATCGTCGTTTTAATTTATGAATTAAACTTTTTATTCTCAAGATTTCTTGTATTTCTGATATGAGATAACAAAGAAATACTTACTTTCAACATTTTATAAGAAATGAATATCACAAATCATATTACGTATAATGACATTTAAGATATGATATTTAAAATATTATATTTGATGACTTTTGACCCGAATTTCTGTCGGGTTATACTGTTAAAGGGTTGGTCTTAACAATGAAATAGATAGCATGATGGTGAAGTAGGATAAGTAAAAGGTAACTATTTATTTCAATAACAAGATGCGTAGCGATCATAAAATTTTTTGTTCTATTGAAAGAAAAATTCTAGCGGTATAACTCTTTAACGAACTCATAGATGTGCGTATATATAGGATATACTTCGCCTAAAATCAAAAATTATATATTGGACTTAAATAATGCAAGGCACGATATCGTATGAACCATCCTTTCCGTATCTTCGAAAATTAAATTCAAACTTTAACTAGTTGAACTATTTATTTAATTATCCTCCGTTCTAGTCTATAATATTAAATAATTTCACATCTTAATCGTGAAAACATATTTCTATTTATCGCTTACTTTTTTTATGTTATAAATATTATCGAACTCAGTATCCCTTAAAAGTTACCATCAACAGCCAATGCTATCAACCCATAAGGCTATCAAGGATGATATTTTACCAAAGTATATTCCTTTATTTAAAAAATCAAGTTAAACATATAAACCATAAAGTTAGAGAAATGAAATTTTGATTATCATTATATTCAATATCAAATAGAAAGTTAAAAGGTTATTTTTTGCAGTAATTATAAATAACATTACGATCGTATTATTACGAATCGATAATATTTAAAAAAACAAAGTTCACAAGGGGTAAAATTTCATCCATACGAATAAGGTTATATTAATATTATTAATAGGGATCATCCATGTAAAAGTTAACAACTCATCATTCCTACTTATATTTGTTGATAGACATTATTATTAACATTACATCGTGAATTATTTAACTACGTTGTGCTGATATTAATATCCTTGCATTTAACGTTGTTCATTATAGAATAAGGAAATCGAGAAACTATATTAACCACGTATATAGGTGGTCTCTTTATGCGTATGAATTATATGCGAGTATGTGAGCATTCAAAAAATGCAAATAAACAGACAGCTAACAACAGTCGTTAATATCGAATATTAACATGTTAAAGCGCACATGTAAGAAAAATCGACAGGCACTGCATGCGTATTCATATCGCTTGTCGTAAAAAAAGTTGAAAGCTTACCTCCGATATTCTATGTTCATGTATATAATTATTATAATTGCTTTTTTGTCTGAAACGCACCTACAGTTTATGCAGTGTCCGTCCAAAGTTATTCTTTTGGAGAAGCAACTTTTTATTTTTTAATAACATATGTATGTATATCATCATATATATATCATATATATGAGGATACATTCACGCAAAAATATTAACTTGTACAAAAGTTATACAATACATGCGTATTTTCAGGATAAACGATGGCTTCATTGCGAAGAGAGAAAATGAAATGTTGGAATTTATTAAATTTTATTCCGCAGTTTACTGTTTTATATCGTCGTATCAGTTTATCTCTATTATGAAATAGTTCCACTACTCATTATTGAAAGAGCCATATTAATAAAAATTATTTTACTAACACGTTGTTAGCGAACAATTAGAAAAGCTACTACGAATTGTAGCATTACTTGTTTTCGAAATCAGCGTAAAGATCAGATAAATAAACGCAAACAATTTTGTATCAAATAGAGGTTATCCCATTCCTTGAGTCGTCTTCAAGAATGAGTGGTATGTAGTATAGCAAATGCCACTACATTGTATGATTATCTGGTGCTACGTGGTATATACCGCCAAATCTAAAAACTATTAACTACGTTGGGAATCAGCTATTGTTTTTTGTGTAGCTTAATTGTAGGTGAAAGTAGATATAGTGCAGTTTATGAAATAAGAAGCAGTATACCGATGCTGTATTATATAACTATCATATTATGTTTCTTTAACTAATTAACTCAATAAGTTAACAAATTTTTATCTTTCATATAAAAATATTTTGTATTAACATTACTGCTTCTATTTTCAAAAAGTATGATTTCTTTAAAGTTTTAAATATTTGAGTAGTGCATGAGTTAATTAACTGGAATTATTAATTTTGTATCGATAACATTATATCTTATGTGAAAAGTTAATGTATTATTTGCTATATTTTGCATTTACGAAGATTTAATATTAAAATATGTAAATATCTCATCTCACGCATTACAAATATTATAATACAAATAACTAACTCTTTACTGCAAGTTCCTTTGTCTTGTTTCGAAAAATTTGTATCTCTGTTCCGTTTGATAAAGAATATTTAAGATATCAATATGCAAGTAAAAGAAGCATTGAAAATAAAATCTTAATTAAGGTACTATGGCATATCAACATTGCACATCATGTACTTCAACAATTATTATCTTATTGATTGACTACCTTTTATTACTCCGAGCTTTTGCAAAAACATTTTTGTCGCAATAGTTTTCAATTGTTTGCACACATAATATAGTGCGTTTATACATACCTATATGAATTTATAACGTTTCTAACTATATATAAATATAATATAAGCATTTGACACACCTCAAAGAAAGATTTATAAAACTAGTTATCTCGTGATACTCGGGTAGTCAGTGCGAAAAAACGAAGACTGCAATTTGATATAATTGAAACTTATCGTAATTACATTAGAACAATTCTATTATCAATAATTGGCAAATAAAAAAACGTGCATTAATTCCATTTTAAAGTTACGACAAAATCTTAACAAGCTGCGATTAATCTTCATGATGATTTGCAATGACTGTCTGGGTAAGTTTATGACTTTTCGAACAAGATTGCCGAAAGTCATCATACTTGGAACTCTGAGGACCATAAACTCACAATAAATTTTCTCGTTTTCTTCGTATATATCTTGATCGAAGTGTTAAATTGAAACTTTTGTCCCTATAGAATCTTTTATATGGGGTATACTTCGTTTACGATACTCGTATGAAAAGTTAACATTAGTGTAACGTAAACTGATTAATGAGTAATCTAAATTAATCAAAATAAAAAAGGAAAAAAAGAAAAACAAATAAAATCGATGTTGTGTCTGAATAAATGTCCATTATATCGTCTGCATGACGAAACATACTAAATTATTTAACCATCGACTAATTTTAAGAGATTTCGATTAAATTAATTAAAAAAAGTGTAACGTAGAAAGGATCTATGTATCGTGTTAGTTTAGTCAAGTAGATGAGTGCCATGCGCCTCGTATAACTTATATAATTATAATCTAAAGCAATGCGAGACTTCTTAGTTAATGTAGTATATTGACGTATATAATATATAAATATGTTTATTTTGTACTGAATGTATTTCGCATTGATGTATTTTTCGCAGGCGTCAATCTCGACGCGATCTTGGACATTAAACAGTAAAAAGGAAAAAAAGTCATCGCTTCATTTCGTGAATGTATTTTATCGTAGACTATGTAAATGTAGATTTTGTAATGTTGTAATAAAAGGACTTCTTCATACATAGTTCGACTTACCCCTGTGGTACGCGATAATAGATAATAAAAGTATTTATAGTTCATTTTTACATTCTATAACATTATGTAGATATTGGTGTTAGAAATAGAAGTATAGAAGTATAGCTGTACATTAATTATGTAAATATGCTTGAATCTGATAAACTACAATTTATAAATTCATTCTAGATGGTATTTAGTATCTCCTACTTACATTTTATTAAATCTACTTTTATGATAGTAATACGTGTTATGAAACTATTACCATGAAGGCCTTCTTGCATAATAATTTATTAACTAATATCAGAGAATAATAATAATATCTACTAATAATATCAGAGAATCGATAAATTATAAATTGTAAGTTATAAAATATTCATTTATAATTTAATAATTTTATACTAAATTGGATGATCAAACGATTTGTAATTTGTAGAGTTTGCTTGTAACATTCTATTTGATTTATTATTAAATTTATTACTGTTGTATAAAAAAAGTTATTATTACTAGCAATTTATGACTTGTAACTTATATAATTTTATTAATGATGTTAATTTAATTGTGCAAGAGCGCCAAGAAATTTTTCTATTTTATTCTAAATTTGAATATTCCTCCAATATCTAATTCAATGAAGGGATGCATAGGTGGCGTGAATATCTAAATACGTACATACACAAAAATCACAAGATGATTGACGTATGATTTTACTATATTGGTTTACAATCGAATTTATATTGTCATATATCAAATGTTTTGTACCAAAATTTATAGTTAAGCACGTCAAATCGTGAAAAGACAACGAAGCAGATTGAAAACCTTTAATTGTATAAAAATATTTTATATATTTAAGGTTAATATTGAAGTATAGGTTAGTATTGAGTTTATTTGCAAATATTAAGCAGTGAATTTTAAGTAAGTTAATATTCCATATTTAATGTGAACAATTATTTGTTTCTTAATAATATTTATAATATATTGTAATATGTTATATATTATATATATTATAATATATTATATTTAAGTTCTCTTAATTCCATGTTAAATGTATGTATAAATATTTTTTCTATTAAAATTTTAGAAAATTGACATTTATATATTTTTATATTTGTTTTTATAGGCATGGATCCAGAATTTCTTTCTAGATTAATTCCACAAAATAAAGAGCATGTGCGTCCTGCATGCAAGAAATGTGGTTATGCTGGCCATCTTACATATCAGTGTCGTAATTTTATTAAAGTTGATCCAAATAAAGAAATCGTCCTGGATGTTAGCAGTACTAGCTCTGACAGTGATGAAAATTATGTCACCCCTTTGACTGAATTACGTGAAAAGGAATTAAAAAGGAAACTCCAGGAATCCAAAAAGAAACACAAAGAGAAGAAGTATAAGAAAAAATCTAAAAAACGCAAGAGGTCAGAGATAAGTGACAGTGAATCAGAAACAGAAGTTTCCAGTGATGAAGACAAAAAATGTAAACGTAAAAAGAAAAATAAGAAATCAAAACATAAAAGACATAAGAAACATAAAAAAGACAATTCATCGAACAGCGACAGTGATGTTAAGTAAAAATAGGAAAATGCCTAGAACTGCCCAATAATTCTAAGATTGTAAATATTTTGCACAAACTATCAATATTATGTACATAAATAAGATTATACCGTTTCTAACTGAACAACTATAAAATTGTATTTATATGAATTGTAAATATATCATTTCTATACACATAGGAAAAACAAATATATTTTTTCATCAAATAAGAATATTAAAATTACTATAAGCAACGATAATTATTATTAATTTAAATTGAAATAAGATGTATCGGAGAACTGTCCTATTAAAATATATTATTTATAAAATATTTAATCAATTACGTACAATTTTGGCTATATTTATTGTTTATTTATTTATTTCTTAGTCCATTACCTTTTGGCTTTGGACGATCTCTGGTTTTACATCTCTAATATTTACATATATACTACAATTACATACATTACATATATACCAATTTCTCTTATTTTAACTATTGTACCTTGTTTTAACTTATAACTAACATTAACTGCACCTTCCATCTTTGGCTCGTTTCTTTGGTCTGTTTCCTTTCTGTCATTCCTTCTTCCTTTACTCTTCTCCTCTCTATTATTGCTTTCATGTCTGCCAGCCCTTCTCCAGTCTCGCTTAGTGTCTCTATCATGTTCCTTACTCCTCCTGTTATCTCGCATTCCTCTAATATGTGTTTTAAGTCCTCCTCTCCTTTACTGCACAATCTGCATCCTCTTTCTTCCTCCTCTTTCCAGTGTTCCCTAGCTCTGGTTTCATTACCACATCTAAATCTGGCTAGCATACTTCTGTCTTTCCCTTTCATTTTTCCTTCTAGACACTTTGGTAGGTCTTCTTTTGCTATGACTTTGTAGTATTTGTTGTACCTTGATTCCATTATTCTTCTCTCCCTTTCCTCTGTTTCCCTCCTTCCTCTTTCTTCTACAATTTGATATGCTGTCATCCTTTCTTGTCCCACTCCTCCATTTGCGTCCTTCCCCCTCTCGCCTCCTCAATCATCTTCTTTCTTTTTCTTGCTCTTTTCCCTTCTTGTCCCTTTCCCCAATTCCTTTCTCTCTCTTTTATACACTCTTTTACCAATTCCTTCTTCGACTCTAACGCTTTCTCCTCATACGTTGCTGCCCTTTCCAGTGCCCTTTTCCCTATCTCCTCTATTTTGCACTCCTCTGCCAGGATGTAGTTTGGTGTTGTTAAGTCTAAGCCTAAGATCCACTTTACGTATCTCCTTTTTATGCTGTCTAGTCTTTCTTCTCCGTTCCATCTCCACACCTCGGCCCCAAACAACGCCACTCTCTCTACCAATGCACCAAACATCCTCATTCTCCTCCTGTAGTCGCCCTTGAAAATCCTTTCTCCTACGCTCCATGTCTTCTTCATCGCTATTGTAGCCCTCTTTTTCGTGTCTTGTATATGTTTCCGGTTGCTTCTATTTTTCTGCAATATGTATCCTAAGTATCTCATCTCCTCCACTTGCACAATTTCTTGATCACCCCATTTCCATTCTCTTTGTCTCCTGTTGTTCCTTCTTTTTTCAAAGACTACTATTTTCGTCTTCTCTGTGCTTAAATCCAATTCCACTTCTCTTAAGAATGTTCTGAGCCTCTTCAGCATTCCTTTTAACTCCTCTTCCCTGTCCGACATCAGTACGATGTCATCTGTGTATGATAGTGACCACACCTTCCTGTCCCCTATCACTATGCCTCCTACTTGTCCTTTCCTCAGCTCCTCTTCCAGCCCTGCCACATAGATATTAAATAATATCGGACTCAGTGGCCACCCTTGTCTTACTCCTCTCACTGTCCAGAACTCTCTTGAGATGTATTTCCTAGTCCTTACTACGTTCCTTGTTTCCTCGTATAATTATCTATCCTTCTGGTTAGTGTCTCATTTACCCCCATTCTTCTCATCGTCTCCATTAGCTTTTCCCTGTTAATTCTATCAAATGCTGCCTTTAAATCTGCAAAGCATGTATAAAGCTTCCTTCTTTCTCTGCTCAATTGCTTATCTATAACATGATTCATCACATACACTGTGTCCATCACTCCTCTTCCTCTCCTGAACCCGAATTGATTCTCTCCCAGCTTATCATCAACCTTCTTCTTCAACCGCTCGTCCAGTATTCCTGCGTAGATCTTGTATGCCGTATCCATTAATGTGATCCCTCTATAGCTCTTCACAACTCCCTTGTCTCCTCTTTTGTAAATAGGACATATCATGCCTTTTCTTCAGTCTTCCGGTATCTCCTCTCCATTCCATATTTTTCTTAGCATCTTCCAGAACGCCTCCCCCACTTCCTTCGGCACGTATTTCCATACCTCATTTTCCAAACCGTCTTCCCCCATTGCCTTTTTCTCCTTCAGGTTTCTTATTTGGTATATCACCTCCTCCTTCTCTATATTATCTTCTTTCTCCTCCTTTACTTCCTCTTCTACTCTCCATCCTTCTGTTCTTCTGTCCTCTTTGTTTTCTGTGCCATCTAACATTACCATGAAGTAATTTCTCCACCCTTCTTCTATATTTATTTATATACTTCCATGCTTCTTGTTCTGTTCTGATCTTATTGATTTTTTCCATTTCTTTTTCTTCCTGTGTCTCCTTTCTCTGCTTACACCACTGTTTGAATGCCTTTTTCTCCTCCATGAACTCTTCTCTGCTGCATTTTCCTTTCCTGAACTTTGTCATCTTCCTTCTCATTTCCCTTTTCCTCTCTTTCCATTCCTTGTCATACCACATTTTTTCTCCTAAGCTCCACTTCCCTATCCTTACTCTCTTCTTAGGTATTGCCTCGTTCATCTTCCTCTTAATATCTGTCCATATCTCCTCTACTGTTTTTCCCTTACATTCCCAGTCTTTACATTCCTCTAAATATCTTCTCACGCTTTCATTCGTCCATTCCCTTCTCTCCTTCTCTACCTCTTCTCTTTCCTCCACTCTGGCCCCTCTATTTCTATTTCCAGCGGCATATGATCTGATTCCACTCTTTCTCCTACCTTCATGTCTATTATTTCCTCTGTCGCCTCCTGGTTTCCAATCACATAGTCAATTACCGAGTTTTCTCTCTCCCCCACATAGGCCCACTCATCTCCTTCTTCATCTAGGCCATTAATTATCACCCAGCCTCTCTCATCCAGGTAATTAAGTAGAATTCTACCTTCTGTATTTATTTTCCTGTCTTTTTACCTCCTGCTTCTTTCTTTTCCTAATTCCTCATTTATCGGTCCTCCTTCTTCTCCCATTCTTGCATTCCAATCTCCTCCTATTATCATCACTTCTTCCCCCTTCCCATCTATTCTTTCCTCTATTTTTTCCCATGTTCTTTTAATGTCTCTATTATACACCACCATTATTCTATAGGTCTTCTCTTTGTACCTTATTTTCCTTTCTACCATATCATCGCTTAATTCCTTGTACTCCACTTCCTTCAGGTTTTTATTTATACCTGTTATTATGCCCCCTCTTGCCCTTTCTTTTTTCCCTTCTCTCCTCGCTACCCTGCATTTCCTGTCAAACTCCTTGGGTAATCTATGTTTTATTCTTTCCCATTTGCTTTCCTCTATCCATGTTTCCGTGAGTCCAATTACATCAAATGTCCCCAAATATTCCCAAACCTCTTTATCCTTATTCATTATCCCCGCTACATTCCAGAAGCACATTTTCATCCCCTTTTTGTCCCCCACCCTTTCTTTCCTTTCATCTCATGCTTTCACCTCTCTCCTTCCCTCTTCCTCTAGTTTCTCCTCTCTTTCGTTCCACCTATACCATCTATTTCCTATTTTCAGCCTCTTATATCCTATTTTTACCAATTCCCCCTTCTCCCTTCTTGCTCTCGCTATTCTTCTTATCCTTTATTGTATTTCTCTTTCACTCCTCCTTAGATCATCATCAATATATATCCCCTTCCCCAGCTTACCTTTCTCCCTCATTACCTTTATCTTTTCCTCCCATGAATTTAGCGTCGCGATCATTATTTTATTCTTTTCTCCCACCCTTACCTTCCGTGTCTTTTCTACTTCCTCTTCTATTTTCATATTTTCCTTTATGAATTCCCTCACCGTCCCTTCATTACTTTCCTCCCCCCATTCCGCACCTCTTATTACGATGTTTCTCCTCCTTCTCTCCCTTTCTGCCCTGTTCTGCTCCTCCTCTAACCTCCTGATTCTGCTCTCTAACTTTTTCTCTCATTTTTCCATCTTTCCCATTCCCTATCCCATCTTTCCCTTTCTGCCTCTTTCTCCCTCTTCCATATTTCCTCTCTTCGTCTCTCTCCTTTTCCCATCTTTTTCTCTCTTCCTCCCTCTCTTTCCTCCACCTTTTCCACTCCTCTTCCCGTTCTTTCTCCCATCTCTCTCTCTCCTCTTTCCCCGCCCTCCTTATCACCACCACTAGTTCATCTAACATCTCCAACCCCCTCTCCACTCGCACCCTCCTCTCTTCCGCGCTTCTCCCGCCTCATCTCACTCTTTCTTCGCTTTTCCTTTCTCTGTCCCTCTCTAGCGTGTTTCTTGTTTCTTTGTTCTGTCTTCTCTCCCGTCTTCTACGTGTTCCTAGGCCTACCTCTTGACGCCATCTGTTTCTCTTCTTTCTAACTATCTTCTATACTTTCTTTCACCTAACCTCTTCTTTTCCTTTGGCGTCTCACACCTTCCTCTATCTTCTCTATCACTTATCCTTCACCCTTCCTGCGTTCTTTCACCCTTTACCACCTTTCCTTTTACTTCTTTACCTTCCATCTCCCTTTTTTCCCCTTCACCTTTCACTTTTCCACCACACTTATAACCACGTGTTACCTTCGCTCGCCACCAAACTGGAAGTCCCAATTTTGGCTATAAAAATTATGTTTTGTGAAACAAACATATAAAATAAAATTTGTAGACTTCCTAGAATCAATTCTCATTAAGAATTATAAGTAAATTATTCTAGCGTGGTACTGTAACTTGAATTATAAAATGTTTGATTCTAGTTGAATCTAATGCTTAAATCTAAAGGGTAATGCCTTTGTAGTCTGCAGATATGATCCGTCGTGTTAAGTAACTGGGTAACTAATGGGTTTTGGTGGTTGTTAACTTATATATCTGTTATTGAATTTCGATATTTCTTCTTTAACTGTGGGTATCTTAAGATCACAATGTATTGTTTCGTTGATAACATACCAAGGTGCATCTATTAAGGATCTTAAAGTTTTTGATTGGAATTGTTGGAGAATTTCTATGTTGGAATTACTCGTTGTTCTCCATAGTTGGATCTCATAGGCCCAAACAGGTTTTAATATGGCTTTATATAGCATTATTTTACTCTGCATATTTAAGTTAGAGCGTCTGCCAACAAGCTAGCAGAATTTTTTTAGTTTTGATTTCAGTTGTTTGGATTTATCTATAATGTGCCGTTTCCATGTCATTCTTCTGTCCAGAATCATGCCCAGATAACTGATTGTATTTTTGTTTGGAATTGGAGTATTATTTATGGTCACCTGTGGGCAGTATTGTTTTCACAGCGTGAAGGTTATGTGAATGGATTTATTTTCATTTATTTTGAAGCGTCATTTGTGGAACCCCTTTTGTTCTATGCTAGTGTCACAGACGAAATCCGACATAAACAAAGCGATAAGATATCGAAATTCCAAGCGCCTTAGCATGAGCGACATCCGGTCACTCTATCCGTTCTCAGAAATATATGATCGAAGCCTTTTCCCACTCCCACGAATAAAAGAATTTAAATACTCCCCCTAAATGCATCCAAGTCAGTCTTGAACAGTCACGTCTAGAGCTCGAAAGAGTATCGCAAACAAGAAAATAAAGTTTCTTTTCTTTTTCTTAAATCTCTCTTTTATTTTACGTGACACTAGCATGCAAACATCTGTTTTACTGCATGATTCTAGTTTTCTATCCGAGATAAATAATAGCAATAATTAAACTTAGTTGCTTCTATATTATATATTTAGCTTTATATTTTTTATTATTTTATCATATATTATATTTGAGATGTATTTAATTATTATTTATTAAGTAAACAAATATGTCGTTAAAAATTTCATTCATCACTGCTTATTCTTTGTAGTTGATTGAATGTTGCGATCGTTTGGGATTAATTGACATTTACACGTAGTGTGCCGACTAATAAAACTAATTAGCTCGAACAATCACCCACTAATATGGGAAAAGATTGCTAAGAACTGGAGCCGACTACTAACCAGCGATAATGAGAAGCAATTAGAGATGATAAATAACTATTAACCATGACAAATGACGCCTACGTATGATCAACACCGATTCGGTGATGAATAACGACTAAGGATGGCAATTAGCAACTAGCAACGATGACGATTAACTAGTGACTAATTTTTAAAGGCGACCAACTAGCAGTTAGTGCATTTGTAACGATATATGCCCTTTTTTTTATTTAATATTTTTCATTCACAATTTGTCCAATTTTGACATTTGGTAGAATTTTTTAGCTGTATAATTATCATGTGGGTGACCACCCCCAGCGGGGTACCAACTTCGTGTATGCTAGATTATATCCTTTATGAGATCTGTTGGGTGTTTCCTCTTTAATATTCTTTCTATGTTTGATGTGTTGATTGTTTCCACTGACAGCCGGTTCGGGTGCGTTGCTATTCTTTCTCTGTGCCTTCTTGCACATCTTTTGATCTCCTCCTTGACCGTTGGTATTCCCAGGTCTTTCCGAATGTCCTCGTTTCTAACGTACCATGGGGCGCTTACTATCGTTCTAAGGATTTTAGCTTGCATTGTCTCCATTTTGCTTATATATGGCTCTATGCTGCTGTTCCCCATCACTATGTATGTATTCCGTACGTCCAGATTGGTTTTATGATTGTTTCGTATATCTTTAATTTATTTTGTTAGCCAATGCATTTGCCTCTTTGCTGTTTGTATTTTGTCTATTACTGATTCGATATGCTGCTTCCATGTGAGTTGTGTATCTATGTGGAGTCCTAGGTATTTGACTTGCCTTGATTGTATTATGTGTATGCCGTTCAAAAAGATGTTTGGGGGTATCTGTTTTCGCAGTGTGAATGTAATATGGTTGCATTTATTGGGGTTTGCTTTAATTTGTTTATCTTGTAGCCACTTTTCTATTTTTTTGATGTGTTGTAGTAGTAGTGTGCCTGACTAGCACAGATGTGTCGTCCGCGAATGACAGTATTTTGCTATTGGTAGTTGTTGGTATATTGGCCGTGTATAGTGTGTATAGTATTGGTCCTAGGACGCTTCCTTGCGGAACCCCTGCCTTCATGTCTTTGACTTCGGAGAATGCGTCCTTGATTTTTATTACAAAGGTTCTGTTGCTTAAGTATGATCTCATTAATTGGTATATTTGTTCCGGGAATTGTTTCTTGATTGTTTGTAGTAGGCTTTCGTGGATTATTTTGTCAAATGCTTTCTCTATGTCCATAAAGAGGGCTGTACAGTATTGTTTGTTTTCTAGTGCTAGTATTATTTCGCTGACGAGCCTGTGCATTTGCTCTATAGTGGAATGTTTGTTTCTGAATCCGAATTGGCGATCTGGTATTAATCTTTCCTTCTCTATTATTGGTTTTAGTCTGGCGTATATTATTTTTTCTATTATTTTGGAAAACACGGGAAGTAGCGATACTGGCCTGTAAGATGCTGTTTGGTGTGGGTCTTTGTCTGGTTTAGGTAACATTATGATCTGTGCTAGTTTCCATAGTTTAGGATAGTATTGGATTCTTAATATTGCTTTGTAAATTATAGTCATTAGTTGTATCGCTTTTGGAGGAAGGTTTTTCAAGATTTTACCATTGATGAGGTCGAATCCTGGTGCTTTGTTTTTTGTTTTTTCGATTATGTTCCTAATTTCCTGTGCTGTTGTTTTAGGTATGGCGTATTGCTTGTCAGTTGCGGCACTAGTGGCTAGCACATCCTCGTCCGTATGACAATTGAGGCTGCTGTTGTTGATATTATATGGTGTAAATGTATAGCATAGGTGGTTGGAAAATTCTTCAGCTTGCCCTTCGTTGTTTCTTGTCCATGTATTGTCTGCTTTTCTGATTGCTGGGTCTAATTTTATTGTCTTCTTTATTTTTTTTTTTTTTTTTTTTTTTGTGGCTTTCCATAGTGAGTAGTTGTAGTTCTCGTGTGGAGATAGTGACTCTATGAACTTTGTGAACTCGTTGTTGTTGTGTTCTTTTATTTTGTTTTTTATTTCCTTTGCAAGTTTGTTTAGGTGCTTTTTGTTTTCTTTTGTTCTATGTTTTTGCCATATTGCTTTCGCTTTTCCTTTTTCTCTAACTTTTTCGAGAATGTCTGGCGGAATTATTTTTGTTTGTCTATTGGATGGTTCAGGTATAGTGGTTGCCCATGCTGCTTCTTGAATAGTTTCTGTGAGTGTTGTTACTGCTTGTTCGATGTGTTCAGGTGTTTTCAATGGGATGTTGCAGTTGATTTTGCTCTCGATTATTTCTCTAAATGTTTTCCATTTGGTGGTTCTATTGCATAGTGTCTCTGAGTTGTTGTAAAGTATTGGTTTGTTTCTGTAAGTAATTATTATGGGTGTGTGATCGGAGCTAAGCTCGAGGCTGAGTGCTATATTTATTTTATTTTCGCTAAGTCCCTTTGTAACTGCAAAATCAAGTAGGTCAGGTATTTTGCTCAGGTCTGACGGCCAGTATGTCGGTCTTCCTGTGGACAATAAATTGAGGTTATTATTTCTAATGTACTTTTCCAGGATTCCTACCTCGAGGTGTAGTGATTCTTGATCCCCATAGTGTGTGTTTTGAGTTGTAGTCTCCCGCTGCGATATACTTGTCGCCTAATTGTTGAAAGTACTCTTCCCACATTTGTGCTGTAATTTTGTATGGCGGTGGTACATATACTGCTGACAACTGTAAATGGTTGCTGCTAGTTTGTACAGTAACGGTGGTAGCTTGTATATACTCCTTACTAACTTGGCTGTGTAGGTGGTGTTTAATGTCATTTCTTATTATTACTGCGGTTCCTCCGTGTGCTTTTCCCGAGGGATGCTTGGTATCATATATGGTGAAGTACGGTATTTTTATGTAGTTTTTTGTAGTGAAGTGTGTTTCTGATACGAGTAGTATGTCAATTTTATTGTTGTATAGGAATGTTTTGGTTTCTAGAGCCCTTTGTTGTAGGCCGTTAGAGTTCCAGGCTGCTACTTTAAGCATGTCCATTTTTATTTTTTGTTTAGCATGTTTGTAAGTAATTTCAGCATGACTGTGATTTGTTGCATTTGCTGTCTGAGGATTGCGTTTTGTTCGCTTATCATTTTTGTTAGCATTTCAGTGTTTTTGATGGATTGATTTAGTAGTTCTTCGATTTCTGTAGCGTCGTTGATGTTATTGTTCTGGTTTTGGTTGTCTAAGGGTGTTTTTTGTTTGGTTACTTGCGCGTAGCTTCAGCTACCAAAGGTGTTGGTATTGTTGTGGTTGATATTCACTACGTGCTGTACGTTTGTTGGTGTCTCAGTTTCTGGGCAGTCCTGTTATGTGTGGTAGTTGTTGTATGTCCTGTTTCGAAGCGGCGGAAACAGTGTACGTTGTAATCGTTTTCTGACTGGACAACCTTAGTAGCTAGCTGGGTGTTTTCCCCTGCAGTTGCAGCACTTTACATCATTTATTTTTCCACACACGCATTTGACATACACCGAGTTTCTGTCGCAGTAGTTTCTTGTATGTCCATATTGTTGACACTGCATACATTGCGGTATGTCTTTTGTTGAGGTTATTAGATGTATAGGAATGCAAAGAGACGCGCGGATAAATTATAAAGATAGAAAATATATATATTTTAAGCTGGAGTGTAAATACAAAGAAGGAATACAATATGTGTGAGCTGGTCCAGATCCGCACGCTAGCAGTGTTACTCTATAACTGAAAAACCCTGAAGCCAACGCCGCACGTACACTGCTTTTCGGTTTGTCCTCGACAGTCTTTTGTCTATGCGCTGTCGATGGCTTCAGTGCTTGAGAAAACTAAAAACCAGATGTAGAGTTTTCTTATAAGTGGCGACCACTTCAGCATCTTTTTTATGTCTGGGTGGTTCAACTGTAATTATTGTGTTTAGAACTTTTTTTATGTCGAAAATTTCCTTGTTATTTTTAGGTTCAAGTTCTATTAGAAATAGCGGTAATGGTTGCTTAGTATCATACCTGATTATGTTATTTGTT
The DNA here is from genome assembly GCA_905333015.3 of Bombus campestris. Lineage (NCBI taxonomy): Eukaryota > Metazoa > Arthropoda > Insecta > Hymenoptera > Apidae > Bombus > Bombus campestris. Next base: position 5,210,957 of record HG995129.1, on the reverse strand, counting down.
GCTATTACCTGGTGTCCGATTTTGACTAGTTCCTCACATATGTTACTTATATTTGTCTTTGGGTGTAATCCTCTGATTACTGCTTTGTAACTTTTATCAGTTTTAAGCTGGTAAGTATGGTACCCGGCGTTTTTCTCTTTTAGCACTTTTACCACTTTTCTGTAAGTTTCTGGAGAGTTGGTTTGCACTTTTACTTGGTCCAGTTTTAGTTGTTTAATGTTGTAGTTTTTTTACCTGCCGTGATGTTTAGCAGTTCAATGAGGGGGTCTATTATCTGGGCATCTATGTAGATTGGTGGTGGTTTGGCGATGTGTGTTTTTGGTTTTTCAGTTGGGTCTGGTTCCTTCTCTTGTGGCAGTGCGCTGAAGGAGTTTTGGAGAGGAATTTCTTGGAGCCATTGTTGCCTTTCTGTTTCTATAGCCCTCCCAACACTTGTATTTGCTGTTATTTTTCGTTTTTTGCTGGGAGTTACAACCTTCCATCTTTCTTTGTAGTGTGATAGATTGTTGTCGATGTTATTCTTCCCGTCATTCCCCTGTGTAGTTTCCATTTCTGTTTCCCTTACAACTGAGCAATCTTGATCCTCGTTTGTTGATTTATTTGGGTTAGTAATATCTACCGCTCTATTTATGACGTATGTTTCGTCATTATTTAATATTTTAATTGGTGGAATTTGCTGCATTTTAGCGATTGGCACTGTTTTAAGTTACTTTGTTACCCACTTGTCTCACTTACGGAAGCACTGATTCACACGTCCGCATAGCTCGACTACTCGAGCATAACTGATAGTAGACATGTTCATACTTCTAGGTGACATTGCCTTTGTTATTCTCTCGCAGTTTCCTTCTTCAGTTTTAATACCAGTCGTTCTTTGCTGGTTTCCAATTCGCCATCGAATTTTTCGTAACTTCTTCCACTTCTGCAGTGTTTAGAGTGTTCAAAATGCTCCACATATATTAATCAGCTTCTAAATCTTCTATTAATGCAGCTTTTCTATAAACAATAGAAGCAAAATTATATGGAACTTGAACGAAATGCGTTTAATTTTATAATCAAACAAAAAATTGTTAAAAAATGACTTACAGGACACCGCCAAGATCCTCGTTCACAATTTAGCTCCATTCCTGCTCGGGCAACCGAGGTGAACAGATGTGTGTAAGTAAACGTGTGCTCCAGTCAAGTGATTCAGAGAAGTGTTACGAATAGTGATAGTGTCAAACAATGCAGCAGCAGATACCAACAATTAAGATTGCAACAAAAGGAGAAAAATATTATATAAAAGGGTCGTTCGATTTACCAGGCTTAAAGCAACAACAGCAAAATAGTAACAACTAAAACGATATGGAAACAGAAGAAATGGTAGAGCAGTGGAGACAGGAGGAGTGCCGACACGACAACGAAAGGAGTTGCCAGGACGAAAACTGGAAGCTGGCAAAAACTAGCAAAAAACGTAAAATAATTCCAGGCACAAGTGCTGCAGGAAACCCAGACACAGAAAAGCAGCGATGGCTGCAAGAATTACCTTTAAGAAACTCCTTCAGCTCATTAACGGAAGAAATAGACAATGACCCGACAAGCAAAACCACAACGAAATCAACTTACATATTAAAACCACCACCAATATTTGTTGAGGCCCAAATAATAAACCCGCTTATCGATCTACTAAACAATATAATCGGGAAGGATAACTACACAATAAAACAAACAAAATTAGAACAAGTAAAAATTCAAACAAACACCCCAGAAGTATATAGGAAAGTGATAAGAGAACTAAAGGGAAAAAATGCTATATACCACATGTACCAACTCAAAACGGAAAGGAGCTATAAAATAGTTATAAGAGGTTTACATCCAAAAACTAACACAAAAAAATTAAGTGAAGAATTAGGAAAAATTGGCCATCAAACAAGAGCAATAAGCAATATGACAAGATACGATACGAAGCAACCATTACCATTGTTCTTAATAGAAGTTGAACCCAGAATCAATAACAAGGAAATTTATGAAATCAAAAAAATGCTAAATACAATTGTAACAGTGGAACCACCACGCCACAAAAAAGATATACCACAATGCATGCGGTGCCAACAATACGGACACACAAAAAGTTATTGTAACAGAAGCCCGTCATGTGTTAAATGTGCAAAAAATTACCTAACAATACACTGCCCATACACAGGAAAAATAGAAGAAGTTAGATGCTATAATTGTAACGGAAACTACCCAGCCAGCTACAAAGGATGTGATATAAGGAAACAAATACAACGTAAACTGTTTCCTCCACTTCGCAATAGATCATACAATAACTACCAATCAGAATAAAGTATAACGTATAATGAAACAACATTGAAAGCACAATACGAACCAAACGCTATAAACAGAAACATAGATCCCCAAGGTAACCGAAGCTATGCGCAAGTAACCCAAAACATTAGCCAAGCAACGCACATAAAAATTCAGAAACAAAGCAACAACATCGAAGACGTTATAGAAATCAAACAATCCATTAAAGGTACAGAGATGTTAGGAAAAATGGTGAGTGAGCTAAACACAGTAATAAGGCAACAAGTACAACAAACAACAGTCATGCTACAATTACTCACAAGCTTTCTAAGTAAAAAATAGAGATGGACATGTTGAAAATAGCAGCCTGGAACTCCAATGGCTTGCAACAGCGAGCCCACGAAACTAAAACATTTTTGTATAAAAATAATATTGATATACTACTTGTCTCGGAAACATATTTTACTCTAAAAAGTTAGATGAAAATATCGTACTACACCATCTACGACACCAAACACCCCTTATGTAAAGCACATGCAGGAACTGCAGTAATAATAAAAAATGACATCAAGCATCACCTACATAGTCAAACAAATCAAGAACACTTACAAGCAACCACTGTCACAATACAAACCAGTGACAATTACTTCCAGATATCAACAGTATATGTACCTCCCAGACACAAAATGACACTAAAAAAATGGGAAGAGTACTTCCAAACCTTAGGCGACAAATATATAGCAGCAGGAGACTTTAATGCAAAGCACATATTACGGGGTTCGTGAATTAACACGCCGAGAGGTAGAACATTAGAAAAATACATTATAAACAGCAACCTCAACGCACTATCTACAGGAAAACCGACGTACTGGCCGACAGACCTCAATACCTGACCTGTTGGATTTTGCAGTAACAAAAGGACTAAACAAAAGCAAATTAAAAATAACAGCCAGCCTTGAGCTTAACTCCAACCATACACCAATTATAACAGAATATACAAGCAAACCACTACTTTATAACAAGTCAGAGTCACTTTGCAATAAAACCACCAATTGGTAAACTTTTAAAGAGTTAATCGAAAACAAAATCAACTGCAATATCCCGTTGAAAACACCTGAACACATTGAGCAAGCAGTAGCAACTTTGACAGAAATAATACAGGAAGCAGCGTGGGCAACCACCACCTATGAATAAAATAGCAGGCAATCAAAAATTATTCCGCAGGACATCCTTGACAAGTCAGGGAAAATAGAAAAGCGAAAGCAAAATGGCAAAAACAGAGAACACGAGAAAACAAGAAAAACCTAAATAAACTTGCAAAGGAATTAAAAAATAAAATAAGGGAACATCATAATAACGAATTCTCAAAATTCATCGAATCAGTATCCGCGCATGAGAATACCGACTACTCCCTATGGAAAGTCACTAACAAAGTTAAGAAAACAATAAAATCAATCCCAGCAATCAGAAAAATGGACAACACGTGGGTCAGAAGCAATGAAGGGCAGGCAGAAGAATTCTCAAAGTACCTACAAAATATATTCTCGCCGTAGGAAATTAATAACAGCATCCCCGGGTGGAAAACAAATGAAGAAGTGAAAAATGCCAGCAACACAACTGATAAACGCTGCACCATACTCAGCACAACAGCGCAAGAAGTTACAAACTTAATTAAGGCAACAAAGACTAGTAAAGCACTAGGATTTGACTTGATCAATGGAAAAATCTTTAAAAACCTGCCCCCAAAGGCAATAAGACTAACAACGACAATATTTAACGCAATTCTAAGAATACAGTACTTTCCTACACTATGGAAAATAGCACAGATCGTAATGTTATCCAAACCAAACAAAAACCCACATTTAACTGCATCTTACAGACCAATATCATTACTACCTGCGTTTTCCAAACTGCGGGAAAAAGTAATATATAACCGCCTAAAACCAATAATAGAGAAAAAAAAATTAATACCGGTCCATCAATTTGGATTCAGGAATAAACACTCCACAATAGAACAAATGCACAGACTCGTGAATGAAATCTTACAGGCACTGGAAACAAAACATTATTGCACGGCACTCTTTATGGACATCGAAAAAGCATTCGACAAAGTTAACCACGAAAAACTTCTTCAAACAATCAAAAAGCAATTTCCAAGACAAATCTACAAATTACTCAGATCGTACCTAAACAATAGAACCTTTATAGTAAAAATAAAGGATGCATATTCAGAAATCAGGAATATCAAGGCAGGAGTACCGCAGGGAAACGTACTAGGACCAATACTGTACACATTATACACGGCAGACATACCAACAACTGTTAACAGCAAAATACTTACGTTCGCGGACGATACGGCCATACTAGTGAGACACACAAATCCAGAAACAGCAGCAGCACTACTACAAGAACACATTAGAAAAATAGAAAAGTGGCTGCAAAGAAAACAAATAAAAGCGAACACCAGTAAGTGCAACCACATAACATTTGCACTTAGAAAAGGAACAACACCAGATATCCAACTGAACGGCGCCCACATAGCACATACAAAGCAAGTCAAATATCTAGGAATACATTTAGACACACACCTTACATGGAAGCATCACATAAAATCTATAATAAACAGAATTCTTGAAATAAGGAAAAAGATGTACTGGTTAACCAATAAAAAATCTAAATTAAGCACAACGAATAAACTAAATATATACAAAACAATAATCAAACCAATCTGGACATACGGAGTCCCACTATGGGGGACGGAAGCAATGAGTCACATAAATAAAATAGAGACATATAAATAAAATAAATAAAATAGAGCAAGCAAAAATTTTAAGGACAATAGTTAACGCTCCATGGTACGTCAGAAATGAAGACCTACGAAAAGATCTAAAAATTCTAACAGTCAAAGAGGAAATCGCTAGATACGCAAAAAAGTATAAAGAAAGATTTGCAACACACCCAAACCAGCTGGTTGCTTCTTAAATATTATTTTTGCTCACATTTGTTAATTGCGCTTAATTTTTAAATAAATCATATAAAACAGATTTGTTACTTCAACGTTGACTCGAGCAGTAATGTTTGCACCCTCTAGAAGTCGCTTTATACATGGGGGATTTATTAATGATACACTTATTTACGATACGGTGTAGAGTATTCTGTGCTGATATATTCTCTGCCTTCTGCTTAGTTTTCCAGTTGCCATTTCGCTTATTTTCTTTCCTTGTCTTCCTTCTGTAGTAGCTTTTCTAACGTTTAATACATTTTAATATTTTGTGTGCCTTACTCCAAATACATTATTTCTATCTTTGTTTCTTCTCCGACTAGGTATCCTACATGTATCTCTTCAGTACTTATTGCCTTTAGACATCTTTCTTGCACTGTTTCTACTTGTTTGTCTTATATTCCTTATATTTCCACCATGCGCGTCATTACGTTTGCAACCATAACATTAAATATCATGATTCTTCTTCTATAATCTTTCTTTTATATATCCAACGTCATATATTAAATGTACAGTATGTCCCTTTATAACTACACATAATGTTATTATAAATTCAAAGGTAGTGTTTTATCTATGTAACATTCATTTCGAATGACTTCGATGTGGTGCATTTATCATATAACATTATATAACATTTATCTTATAAAAACTTCATCATATATTATATTTACACTATACGACCAAACATTGCAGAAGTATAAAATCAATTTTGAACTACATACAAATTATCCAGATTAAGCAATCTTACAAATCCCATAACTTATAATAGAACTTTACAACGATAAAATTTAAAGCTATAATTTTTAACAGTTTTTAAATCATTGAAAATACTGGACAGCTTGGATGTAATAGTAGTCATGAAAAAATTTAATATGCTTGCCATAATATTACTGTCTTTTGAGTACATGGCTTTTCACTTTGAAAATAGTTTCCACAACGAATACTGTAGTTTATAGAAATATCACTTACCAGACTTTATTGTTGCGAGTATAATGGTGCACTATAGCCCGCGTCGTGATTTATATACCATCGGTTATTACACACTACTACAAACAAATATGCAAACTACGATCATATACAAGTCTACACGCTCTTATACCGAAACTACAAGGATGAAACCTTCCGTCTTGTGAATCCAAACAAATCAAGATAGGAAGCAAGAGAAGGTCTCGTTCTGCACATGAATGATATACATAACATTTACACATAGGTACTATGAATGTCTTAGACAGAGATAGTGACACTCCACTTATCTCTGTCTGCCACGCAAGAAGGGACCTATTTTTACCCGCTATCTTAATTCTTTTTCGATTTAACACACAGTTGGTTTTCTCTGGCGAATGTCTAGACCACGGTCAGACTTGTTTATGTGACCGTGATAAAAACATTTCAGGACAATAACAAGCGTGTATCATCATGGTAACAGATCTGACGGTTAAATACAACATCTAAAAATCATATCCATTCTATTAATAAAAGATGCGTATTGATTGCAGAAGTAATAAACAAGATTTTATGTTATTAATCTACAAGTAAATCATTATATATAGTGTATTTTTCATATATACTTCATAGAAAAATACTATATTCTATAAAAAGATTGTAACAAATATTGTAAATATAGAACAATATTTATTGGATTTAATTTTGGAAATAGATATCTATTGATGTTGATATTATATTTCTAATAATACTCAAGGAAAGAATTTATAAATAATATTTCTATCGCTATTTTGTTATATCTGATCCTGACCGAAATTGGTCAACGCTTAAAACTTTGATAGTCATTTATTCCTCCTTTTTAAATTTTTACCTTCTTAACAGGAGTGTGATTTACTAATATTAAAACATTTATTTAGACTTAGAGGAAAAAATAAAACGAAGCTTTACATCTAATTTCATAGCTACAGTGCTGGACAAAAGTATTGGCACAGCATGATTGTTATGATAGAAATGCTTATAACTACTAAACAAATTGATTTAAACAAAAAACTTTTTGACGTATTTATTTATTATCTATTCTAGTTTATTACATAACAAGAGCAACAATATAAATAAAATAATACGCAAAATAATAACAAAAATATATTTTTTGAACATTTTATGGGTGGACAAAACTATTGGCACAGTAGAATATTTACGCTTATAACTAATTACATAATAAACTTCTAATATTTTGTTGGCAGTCCTTTTCTTTTAAGGACTTCCTTTAATCTTCTGGGCATCGAGTGGACTAATTTTTTAGTGAATTCAGGTACAATATTGCTCCATTCCTGCAGAAGAACTTTCTTCAGTTCAGACTTGCTTGTGATATTATGTTTCCTAATTCTTTTTTCCAATTCGTTCCACACGTGCTCAATGGGATTCATATCGGGACTTTGAGGTGGTGTGTTTAATGTGTGGGCAGTATTATATATTATCCACTGACGAACAATATACGCCATATGTTTAGGATCTCGATCCTGCTGAAAATAGAAATCCCTGGGGAGGTTTAATTTTTGAGTACTTTTCAAAAGATTTTGCTTGAGTATATTTAAATATACATATTCATCCATTATCTCATCAATGAATATAAGTTCTCCTACACCCGATGATGCCATACATCCCCACACCATTAAACCACCACCCCCATGTTTCATGGTGGCTTGCAGATTCAGTTCGTCCATCTCTGTGTTGGGTTTTCGCCATACTAATATTCTGCCGTCAGATTTAAAAATATTAAACTTACTTTCATCTGAAAACATGATCTTTTCCCAAAAATCAGTATCTTTCGTAACAAACTCTTTCGCGAATTCCACTCTTTTCTTTTGGTTTATTTTACTGATGTAGGGCTTTCTTCGTGCTGCACGGGCAGAATAACCGGCATCCTTCAATACCCTACGTACAGTTTTGGTACTTACTTCTTTTTCACACTCAGCTTTTAACATCGAAGCAATTTCAGTCGAATTAGTTTTTGGATCCTTCTTTACAATATTTACGATTTTCCTTTTTTCTCGAATTGTTACCTTAGAAGGGCGACCACTCCTAATTTGATTCTCTAGATTTTCTTCACTTTTAAAGCGTTTTATGACTGAACGCACAGTAAAACGACTTCTGTTTATGATTTGTGCAATTTCGTTGTAAGATTTATTCATCTTATATAAATTTAATATTATTTTTCTTTCTTCAATTGTGGTTTCTTTCGTTTTTCTAGACATTATTACTCTTTCTTGGTTTTTTGTTGTTTAATAACTGAAGTCTCCAGTTTCACTGATCGAGTGTTATAATAAAAGACTAACGGGGGATTTCCCTTCGCTACTTCCAAATGACGATCGGAAATCGTTGAAAACGGCGACGATACATTGTTTGTTCCATGCTGTGCCAATACTTTTGTCCACCCATAAAATGTTCAAAAAATATATTTTTGTTATTATTTTGCGTATTATTTTATTTATATTGTTGCTCTTGTTATGTAATAAACTAGGATAGATAATAAATAAATACGTCAAAAAGTTTTTTGTTTAAATCAATTTGTTTAATAGTTATAAGCATTTGTATCATAACAATCTTGCTGTGCCAATACTTTTGTCCAGCACTGTATTTCAAACGTATACATGTAATAAAGATTATATAATTTATTCAGATATAAGCAGACCTGTAAACTTTCAAACACATAACAAGTCGAAATTTAAATTTAAGTTAAGCTACATAGAAAAGTAAACACTTTTTAGCGTATATATCATTTATGTTATCAATTATAATAAAAGAAAGTATAAAAATCCTCCCTTAATTATTTAATACCAAATTAATGCTAATTATTTTATTGAACATGTTGTATGAATGCAACAACGATTTTCGTTTGTTCAACAATTTATATTTTATCGCGACAGTATTATCTTCAAAATATATTTCTATAGATAGATTGAGCTGTAGGAAGAATGATCTAAGAATACTAGAAGTGTTCGATATTTTATGACTTTTTTGTTGAATGTTTTTAACTGTTATCGAGAAACAATGCGGTGTCTGTCATACATATTATAAAGTGGTCTTTGTAAATATAAACTTTTTACATGAATGTAACCAATGATATCTGTTACGACTGTTCGCGGAAAGACGCGGTCGCGAGGAAACGCGTCAGCGAGAGGCGTAAATTCTCGCTACGATTCATATAATCGACGCCACGAATTAGTCGTTCCCCTTTTTCGGTTAAGATAACAGAGGTGGTTCAATGTAATTAACACTGTGTTAACAGGTTAATATAGGTTATATATTTAACAATAAGTTATGAAATAATGAAAATGTTACAAATTATTTGACGATGAATACAATTAATGTGTTAAAGACAATTTGACTCGACTTTGTGATATCTCTCGATATTCGTTAGACTTAGCGACTTTAACACTAAACCTACCATGCGCGGTCAAATGACCGTTTTTGAAATTTCGTTTAGAATTTCTCGTATACAACGTTACTGTATCGCCATGTAGCTTATTGACTTTTCCTATAATATACCTACAACCCATTTTTCAATATTCACAACTTTCTTTATTGTTCACTTTCCGAAAAAAATTTATAGCATGTCTAGTCTACCACGAACGGTCATTTGACCATTTGAAAAATTCATGTTATTTACGACTATATTCTTCGGAAAGTGCACTTCTGAAATTTTTTTACGAGTCTACAATGTAATTGTGGATCTACATTGTAGACAAATGCGCGATTGGAACAAACGCATAGCGTTCTTTATACGATAATACAGTCTTGCGATCCGAACAGAGAGCATCAAAATTTCACAGTGTATTATAGAAATTATTACGTGGTATAAGTAATAGTTTCGACAAAGTCAACAGAGCTAACAATATTTTCTGGTATGATTTACAATTTTTTTTAATTTCTGGTCTCAATGTTTTTGCCCCGTTTGATTTATATTTTTATATTTTAGTTTTTACTTTTTACTTTATCATTTGTATATTCGTCCCCAAAAATGTCTAGACATTGGAGGAATATCAATTTATTAGACAAAATAAATAATCTCGACGAGGATTGTTCGGAAGATGACCAAGAAGTTTCCGATTTTGATAATGATACGGCAGAAAATAATTGTGGCTTATTTGACAGCGATATGGACGAAGAGAATATTTTGAATATACGAAGAGGACAAAAAAGAAAGAGATTTATAGTTAGTTCCGAAAGTGAAATTGAGGAAGGGATTGAAACTGCTATGGATGGAACTGTTTGACAAAAAATAAAGGAAGGGTCTAATCGCGCAAGAGCACCGATTTATAATATTTTCAAGGAAATATCAGGACCCACAGGATATGCTAAACGAAATATTATAAAGGGCAGAGTTGAGTCAGCATTTTCTTTTATTATTGATCATAACATGATTGAACATGTAAGAAAGTATACGGAATTAGAGGCATTTAGAGTGTTGAAAACGAAATGGAATTTATCTATTGCTTAATTATATGCATTTATTGGATTTCTATATGCACGCGGCGCATATGAGGCTAAAAATATGGATGTATCATATTTCTGGAACACGAAATGGGGTCCGTCATTTTTCTCAACAACTATGAGCCGAAATGACTTTACAGAAATCATGAGATTTATTCGGTTTGACAACAAAAATCAACGAAGCCAACGCTTACAAAATGATAAGTTCGCTTTGATCTCTGAAGTTTGGTACACATTTATCGAAAACAGTCAAAACTGCTTTAAGCCAGGAGCATATCTTGCTATAGATGAACAATTGTTTCCTACAAAAGCACGTTGTAGATTTACTCAATACATGCCCAACAAACCGGACAAATTTGGCATAAAATTCTGATTAGCTTCCGATGTAAGTAGTAAGTATACAGTAAACGGCTTTCCATATTTGGGAAAAGATGAAGGGAGAGAATCATCGGTCCCACTTGGGGAGTTTGTAACTTTGAAATTAACAGAACCATATACAGGCCATGGGAGAAATATAACAACTGACAATTTTTTTACAAGCGCGTCATTAGCGAGTAAATTTCTAGCAAAACAAAAACTACGCTTGTTGGAACTATCCACAGAAATAAAAGAGAGCTACCAAAATTAGCGAGACAGGCAAAGGATAATATGACACTAAGTATTGATACTTAGTTCAATGCATTCATCCGTTGAAATTGAAAAAAGTGACACCCGATTACCAGAAACAATTAGATTTTACAATAGCACAAAATTCGGTGTAGATGTAACCGATCAAATAGCCAGAAAATATAGTGTAAAATCTAAATGTCAAAAATGGCCTTTACAGGTATTTTTCAATATCTTAGATTTAGCCGGGATAAATGCTTGGATTTTATATAAAGAAACGACGGGTGAAAAAATATCGAGGCAAGAATTTTTATTTCAATTCGCAGAAGAGCTTGGGACCGAATATCAGAAGGAGAGACAGCTAAGCAAAGAATGTTCATCAAAAACAATAATAAACACAGCTACAGATTCTTCTGGACGGAAATCTTGTCAAATAAGATATTATAAAGTCAATAAGACTAACAATATTTGTATAAAATGTAAAAAATACGTATGTGGAAAATGTGCAATACAAAATGCTGTAATTTGTAAAAAATGTGCTGAAAATACATAAAGATAAATGAAACTTTCTAAATAGAAAAGCGGGGAGCGGGTTTTTATCGTAGCACCAGAAAGATATTTTGTTTACTATCCAATTCCAATTGGCTAAAATCTCTTTCTATATTAAGATACATGTTTTTTTGAATCGGTCATTTGACCGCTCATGTTAGGATTAGGTATACATGAAATGTCGGTAGGTTTAGTGTTAGGCGTTAAACCTCTCGATACGTGCAGTTAGAATTCTCAAAAGAGACTGATTGCCCTTAGATCATTTTTTTGTCTTCTCGGGGAGACGACCCCACTACGCTCGCATTACGCCACCGTTCGTCCTATGATCACGTGTGTGTCACAGCTGAAATTCAACCAGCTATGCGATAAGCTAAAATTCCGAGCTTCTTATCACGTGTGACCGTTCGGTTAGCATCCGTTCTCAGCCGTCTAGGTGGCATTCGGTCACTCTAGTCGTTCTCCTAAATATATGACAAGTACGACCAAAGCCTTCTCCCACTCCAACGAATAAAAAAATATAAATGCTCCCTTCAAAATCATCCAAGCAGTCTGAATAAATCTGAACTACCCTAAATATCAAAAAGTGTATCATACTATTGTACAAATAGTAGAGTGAAAATAAAGAATTCGATCTCCTGTTCGGAAATCGACAAGTTTTCTTATTTTAATCTTTTTTTTTTTAATTTTTACGTGACATTTTGGCGATCCTGCCAGGATCCATTTGCTTCAGTGTAAATGAAATCATAATTTCGGCGTACGCGCATCATTGAAGATCGAAGGATCAGCGGACCACTGCGAATCTTCGCTACTACGAAGCCCTGCAGCAACTTTCAACCTTCCACTACGGTGAAACTAGACGAGAGGACTACGGTCAGCGCAGAGCAAGCTTACGAATAAGATTCGGAATCTAGAAACAACCAGAGCGTAAAAATGAAAAAAAATATATATATAATTAAAATAAGAAGACTTGATTTCCGAACAGGAGATCGAATTCTTTATTTTAACTCTATTATTTGTACAGTAGTATTTGCGGTCCGAGATGGTAGACTTTTTAATATTCAGGCTAGTTCGGATTTATTCAGACTGTTTGGATGATTTTGAAGGGAGCATTTATATTCTTTTATTCGTTGCAGTGGGAGAAGGCTTTGGTTGTACTTGTCATATATTTAGGAGAACGACTAGGATGACCAAATGCCGCTTAGATGAATGAGAACGGATGCTAACCGGCCGGTCACACGTGATAAGGAGCTCGGAATTTTAGCTTATCGCATAGTTGGTTGAATTTCAGCTGTGACACAGGCGCCTACTTTCTGGCAATCCTAAGTAAAGCGTCTATCGCTTAATAGAAGTTGTGAAAAGCATCATCATCACGGAACAGCATACGGAATGACATGGAGCGATAGAGAGGGACGCTTCGAATAGGTGACGTAAACATAAACTTAGGGTACGTATTAACATTAAGTTAATAATACGTATTAACTATGAGTAAAACAAAGAAATTCTTGCATCTGCATGATACAATTCTGATAAATTCCACGTAATTATGGATAAACTTTTTCTCTGGAAACTTTTTTCTGTTTTAATTCTGTTTTAATTCTTTTGTTAACTTTTTTTGAATTTTCTGGCGATAATAAAGTATTCGATGAATACAGACGGAATACAATCGTTTTTACAAGGTTGAAACTAAAAGTATCATTTTCTTAAGAAGAGATGTCTCGTTTACGAAAGTGATGGCGCGTTTACGAGCATTCTTAATTTCTTCATTTAAACTTGCTAATTTTTAGTTTGCCAATTTGTTTAAAAAGTTAATAAAGCAGAGTGAATTGAAACGTATTCTTAATTCCATTCTACGAACCCCGTTCACTCAGAGACGATTGATGATTTTCATTCTCTTCTCCTACGAGACTTAAAGAGATAAAGAGAAAAACAAAAAATTATGTATTATTATTAATAATGTAATAATAGAAAATGAAAATGATAATGGATGCTTGCTATCAGGTTTCGATCGACTTTTCGTATTATTGTTAGTCCGAAGTCGCATTTCTAGAATTCTTATATCCAATATTGGAATTCCAATATCGTTCTGCTTCAGCTTTAGTTTGCCGCTTTCATCATCTTTTATTCGACGCAATGCTTCGATTAAACTCTCTTGACTCCATTGAGCTCCAAGCTAAGCGTTATTTTTCTTTTCAATATCTTGAAATTAAAATAAAAATGGAATGAGAAAAAACGAATAAATGGTATATATAAATATGCTTCGACTACAAAATTTTTCATTAAAAATTAAACAATTTGCCTTGAGATATTATAGCCACGTTATCTATTAAAATACTGTTTCTGTATTTTGAACATTAAAAGCATCATTTGGATCGAGTTAGCTTCCACTGATACAGTGCGGCGTCACTTTCGATTTAAAAAAGTGCAAAATCTGTCCTAAACATGCGGAAGAGATGCTGTACTTTTTCATTTCAACGTAATACGTCAAAAATAACTTTTTCCGACAAAGAAACATTCTATAGCTTCCCTTTAACGTATCAAAGAGATGTAGATTTGAAGAAAAGTATGAATTTTTAATTGTATTACGATTGTAGAAACTATCTCGAAGAATAAAACTATTCAGCAATAATATATTGTACTTACCTTGAATAGCACCAAAATCTCCAAAAATAACGAAGGAAGTACGCTCTCGCTTGCCTACGTTTCGTTACTGACAATCTTGAAATCCCGAAAGTGCTTTATCATTCTCATAATTACACTTTCTAACAGTGGTTTATATTCATGTTCTAGTCATATTTAGTGCCGTACCTACTACCACTGTATCTAGCTAGCTTTAACTCGCTTCTTTTTCTAGCTTGTTCTGTTTTCACCAGTTTTATGCTAATTTACGCTTTATTCGTTCGTAAACTTTATATCTTCTACTTGAAAATACAGTTCTTCTGTGTCCAGAAGGAATGAGGAAGGAGAAGGTAGAAAGAAAAAGCAAATAGGTACAATATGTATAAATAAATACGATACATATGCGTCTTAAGCTGCAGAGATACTTTTGCGTTTCCTGTATTTTACGAAAAGGTGCAATTTCCTAGGGTGAAAGAAGATATCATTCGCTCGGAAACCACATAGATCCCTGATTTTCGAAAGCGCTCTTTCCTTGTGATTTTAAAATAAAGGACGCATTTCTTTTCGGCTTTCCCATTCCTAGCGTAATTTCCTGGCTGATTTCTGATCTCTGTTATCCACGACACTATAGATCGAACTTTCATTGCCCGAGATTATCCCTTCGATCAATCCATAAATTCGGGCGCAAAAATATTTAGCTAAAGCATGGCACTTGAGCCGACAATTTTATTTTTCTCTTAAACATTTCTAATTGTCAATAAGTAAAGAAACAAATCCTATAGGTAACACTATTTGCATAGAACCAATTTTTTAAATGGCTGGGACAGTTTAGCTTGCCAATATAAACGTTTCCATATAAATATATTATATAAATACATTGTATATAAATGTATAATGGATGGCGTCGTGATCCGGGGAACCTCAACGTTTAGCGACTGCGATGGTTAGCGTCTTCGAGTATTCGGGAATCAACACGAGCGAATGGTACAGACTATCTTGCGTGTATTTTACCATCCTGGTTAAATGTGACGTTTCGAATAAATCGTAATGAGTTCATAATAATATGTACATAGATTATACTCACACAAAATTCGCTTATATATTTATCTCTTGCTTTTCCGTTTCATTCAATTAGGAAACGTATTATATTCGTTGTCTTATTAGTATAAAATAAGTTTCGGTAAATGTATAGATCAAAACTCAAACTTTCTTTCTTTTTTGATTTATAATTGTTAGGAAATACAATGGGCTGACTTTATGATACAACGAGGCGTCGTGTATTTTTAGTTCGTTATTTAGCGAACTTTTTTAGAAGATCGGCCTACAGCCTATATGCGGCACTTAAAAAGATTCGTTTGTTAGATTGGTCATTATTCACCTCCTTGCTAGTAAAATATCATAAAGTTATAATGTCCCAAAGGATCTTCTGGAATCTGGATGTTTTCTTTTATTATTATTTAATTTGTACTTTACAATTTGTCCAGTTCAACATTCGGTAAATTTTTCTAGCTTTGTTGCTAAATAACATGTGGATGGCTACCCCCAGTGGGATACTATCTTCGAGTTTGTTTATTTTATTTCTTTAGTGAAGTCAGTGGGGTGTTTTTTAGTCTCCGTTTTATGAGGGTTTTGCTCGCTTCAGCAGCCAGCTAGTTTGGATGTGTTGCCGTTCTTTTCTTGTATTGTTTTGCGTATCTACTGATTTATTCTTTGACCGTTGGTTCGATTGTTTGGTGTCGGGCTGAACAGTTCTTCGTACTTTGTAATGCCGAATCTTGACCTTGCAGGATTTCTGTGTTGCCAAACTGCCGTCAACCAGCGACTAGCTCCTTTATCCTAGCACAAGGGCATATATTAGTTCTGCTCGAGTAGTCGAGCTATGCGGACGTGTGAATCAGTGCTTCCGTAAGTGAGACAAGTGGGTAACAAAGTAACTTAAAACAGTGCCAATCGCTAAAATGCAGCAAATTCCACCAATTAAAATATTAAATAATGGCGAAACATACGTCATAAATAGAGCGGTAGATATTACTAACCCAAATAAATCAACAAACGAGGATCAAGATTGCTCAGTTGTAAGGGAAACAGAAATGGAAACTACACAGGGGAATGACGGGAAGAATAACATCGACAACAATCTATCACACTACAAAGAAAGATGGAAGGTTGTAACTCCCAGCAAAAAACGAAAAATAACAGCAAATACAAGTGTTGGGAGGGCTATAGAAACAGAAAGGCAACAATGGCTCCAAGAAATTCCTCTCCAAAACTCCTTCAGCGCACTGCCACAAGAGAAGGAACCAAACCCAACTGAAAAACCAAAAACACACATCGCCAAACCACCACCAATCTACATAGATGCCCAGATAATAGACCCCCTCATTGAACTGCTAAACATCACGGCAGGTAAAAAAACTACAACATTAAACAACTAAAACTGGACCAAGTAAAAGCGCAAACCAACTCTCCAGAAACTTACAGAAAAGTGGTAAAAGTGCTAAAAGAGAAAAACGCCGGGTACCATACTTACCAGCTTAAAACTGATAAAAGTTACAAAGCAGTAATCAGAGGATTACACCCAAAGACAAATATAAGTAACATATGTGAGGAACTAGTCAAAATCGGACACCAGGTAATAGCAACAAATAACATAATCAGGTATGATACTAAGCAACCATTACCGCTATTTCTAATAGAACTTGAACCTAAAAATAACAAGGAAATTTTCGACATAAAAAAAGTTCTAAACACAATAATTACAGTTGAACCACCCAGACATAAAAAAGATGCTGAAGTGGTCGCCACTTATAAGAAAACTCTACATCTGGTTTTTAGTTTTCTCAAGCACTGAAGCCATCGACAGCGCATAGACAAAAGACTGTCGAGGACAAACCGAAAAGCAGTGTACGTGCGGCGTTGGCTTCAGGGTTTTTCAGTTATAGAGTAACACTGCTAGCGTGCAGATCTGGACCAGCTCACACATATTGTATTCCTTCTTTGTATTTACACTCCAGCTTAAAATATATATATTTTCTATCTTTATAATTTATCCGCGCGTCTCTTTGCATTCCTATACATCTAATAACCTCAACAAAAGACATACCGCAATGTATGCAGTGTCAACAATATGGACATACAAGAAACTACTGCGACAGAAACTCGGTGTATGTCAAATGCGTGTGTGGAAAAATAAATGATGTAAAGTGCTGCAACTGCAGGGGAAAACACCCAGCTAGCTACTAAGGTTGTCCAGTCAGAAAACGATTACAACGTACACTGTTTCCGCCGCTTCGAAACAGGACATACAACAACTACCACACATAACAGGACTGCCCAGAAACTGAGACACCAACAAACGTACAGCACGTAGTGAATATCAACCACAACAATACCAACACCTTTGGTAGCTGAAGCTACGCGCAAGTAACCAAACAAACAACACCCTTAGACAACCAAAACCAGAACAATAACATCAACGACGCTACAGAAATCGAAGAACTACTAAATCAATCCATCAAAAACACTGAAATGCTAACAAAAATGATAAGCGAACAAAACGCAATCCTCAGACAGCAAATGCAACAAATCACAGTCATGCTGAAATTACTTACAAACATGCTAAACAAAAAATAAAAATGGACATGCTTAAAGTAGCAGCCTGGAACTCTAACGGCCTACAACAAAGGGCTCTAGAAACCAAAACATTCCTATACAACAATAAAATTGACATACTACTCGTATCAGAAACACACTTCACTACAAAAAACTACATAAAAATACCGTACTTCACCATATATGATACCAAGCATCCCTCGGGAAAAGCACACGGAGGAACCGCAGTAATAATAAGAAATGACATTAAACACCACCTACACAGCCAAGTTAGTAAGGAGTATATACAAGCTACCACCGTTACTGTACAAACTAGCAGCAACCATTTACAGTTGTCAGCAGTATATGTACCACCGCCATACAAAATTACAGCACAAATGTGGGAAGAGTACTTTCAACAATTAGGCGACAAGTATATCGCAGCGGGAGACTACAACTCAAAACACACACTATGGGGATCAAGAATCACTACACCTCGAGGTAGGAATCCTGGAAGAGTACATTAGAAATAATAACCTCAATTTATTGTCCACAGGAAGACCGACATACTGGCCGTCAGACCTGAGCAAAATACCTGACCTACTTGATTTTGCAGTTACAAAGGGACTTAACGAAAATAAAATAAATATAGCACTCAGCCTCGAGCTTAGCTCCGATCACACACCCATAATAATTACTTACAGAAACAAACCAATACTTTACAACAACTCAGAGACACTATGCAATAGAACCACCAAATGGAAAACATTTAGAGAAATAATCGAGAGCAAAATCAACTGCAACATCCCATTGAAAACACCTGAACACATCGAACAAGCAGTAACAACACTCACAGAAACTATTCAAGAAGCAGCATGGGCAACCACTATACCTGAACCATCCAATAGACAAACAAAAATAATTCCGCCAGACATTCTCGAAAAAGTTAGAGAAAAAGGAAAAGCGAAAGCAATATGGCAAAAACATAGAACAAAAGAAAACAAAAAGCACCTAAACAAACTTGCAAAGGAAATAAAAAACAAAATAAAAGAACACAACAACAACGAGTTCACAAAGTTCATAGAGTCACTATCTCCACACGAGAACTACAACTACTCACTATGGAAAGCCAAAAAAAAAAAAAAAAAAAAATAAATAAAGAAGACAATAAAATTAGACCCAGCAATCAGAAAAGCAGACAATACATGGACAAGAAACAACGAAGGGCAAGCTGAAGAATTTTCCAACCACCTATGCTATACATTTACACCATATAATATCAACAACAGCAGCCTCAATTGTCATACGGACGAGGATGTGCTAGCCACTAGTGCCGCAACTGACAAGCAATACGCCATACCTAAAACAACAGCACAGGAAATTAGGAACATAATCGAAAAAACAAAAAACAAAGCACCAGGATTCGACCTCATCAATGGTAAAATCTTGAAAAACCTTCCTCCAAAAGCGATACAACTAATGACTATAATTTACAAAGCAATATTAAGAATCCAATACTATCCTAAACTATGGAAACTAGCACAGATCATAATGTTACCTAAACCAGGCAAAGACCCACACCAAACAGCATCTTACAGGCCAGTATCGCTACTTCCCGTGTTTTCCAAAATAATAGAAAAAATAATATACGCCAGACTAAAACCAATAATAGAGAAGGAAAGATTAATACCAGATCGCCAATTCGGATTCAGAAACAAACATTCCACTATAGAGCAAATGCACAGGCTCGTCAGCGAAATAATACTAGCACTAGAAAACAAACAATACTGTACAGCCCTCTTTATGGACATAGAGAAAGCATTTGACAAAATAATCCACGAAAGCCTACTACAAACAATCAAGAAACAATTCCCGGAACAAATATACCAATTAATGAGATCATACTTAAGCAACAGAACCTTTGTAATAAAAATCAAGGACGCATTCTCCGAAGTCAAAGACATGAAGGCAGGGGTTCCGCAAGGAAGCGTCCTAGGACCAATACTATACACACTATACACGGCCAATATACCAACAACTACCAATAGCAAAATACTGTCATTCGCGGACGACACATCTGTGCTAGTCAGGCACACTACTACTACAACACATCAAAAAAATAGAAAAGTGGCTACAAGATAAACAAATTAAAGCAAACCCCAATAAATGCAACCATATTACATTCACACTGCGAAAACAGATACCCCCAAACATCTTTTTGAACGGCATACACATAATACAATCAAGGCAAGTCAAATACCTAGGACTCCACATAGATACACAACTCACATGGAAGCAGCATATCGAATCAGTAATAGACAAAATACAAACAGCAAAGAGGCAAATGCATTGGCTAACAAAATAAATTAAAGATATACGAAACAATCATAAAACCAATCTGGACGTACGGAATACATACATAGTGATGGGGAACAGCAGCATAGAGCCATATATAAGCAAAATGGAGACAATGCAAGCTAAAATCCTTAGAACGATAGTAAGCGCCCCATGGTACGTTAGAAACGAGGACATTCGGAAAGACCTGGGAATACCAACGGTCAAGGAGGAGATCAAAAGATGTGCAAGAAGGCACAGAGAAAGAATAGCAACGCACCCGAACCGGCTGTCAGTGGAAACAATCAACACATCAAACATAGAAAGAATATTAAAGAGGAAACACCCAACAGATCTCATAAAGGATATAATCTAGCATACACGAAGTTGGTACCCCGCTGGGGGTGGTCACCCACACGAATGTGAAATATTAAATAAAGAAGAAAAAAAGGTTATACTGTAGTAGTAACTAACGTTATACGTTATACCGTACAACTATATTACATTACGCGTTACAGCGTTATACAATATAACTTTATACGTTACAGTGGACTTCTATATAACGTTACACGTTGTAATATAATACTATATGACGTTATATGTTATACTGTAATACTACGTAATACCGTATAACTATATAACGTTATTCGTTATAACGTATCAGTATATAACGTTATATGATATAAAGTACTACTATATAACGTTATACGATATACCGTCATGCTATATACCGTTAGACGTTATAAAGTAATACTATATTACTTTGTACGCTATAACGTAATACCATATAGTGCTGTGCGTTATAACGTAATAATATATGTCGGAGATGAAAGGATTACAGACCTCCCCGTTGAAATTCTAAGAAAAGTCCAGACAAGGAGCTCGGGTTCGAGGCGCCAAACGGGACGCCGAGCGTAGCCGCGGCCACGGGATAAACATTTTGTCTAAACAAAAGACTCTATCTTTCGGGTACGATGATTAACAGATCCCAACGCGTTTCTACAGCTAGCTTGAGGACTCGCTATGTATAAATCATGGGACTTGGCCGCCAAGGCCCTTCGAACGTACAAACAGCTCTTACCCTAACAGACCCCCAATTTACCACCCGCTACGGGGAAATACGGGAAGTCTGCTATTTCTCACGAGCGACGCTTCCCGTCGCCAACTTCACCAAGAGCGGCTAGCATCCTTTTCTAGCAACTTACCAATTAACAGCAACGTCTATTTCCCTCTCTTCCGAACGGAGATCGTCTTCGACGAATCCGATGATCCCGTGACCTTAGACACACCCCATCTTTGTTTTCCTCTCCAGCGGCACCGCGACGGAGATGCACTTTTTTGTGTACGACCGCATAGAAAGGATTACGTCTTCCGCAATCAGTATATACCTCGTGTGTTCGATTTGGACTCGAGAGAGAAACATAATTGTTATCCCGTTGGTCGCGGATTCGCTATCGAAACTCAAGCCAACACCGTTTCCGTTTCATCGTCACGGCACCGCGTCCGTTTCTTTGTATCCCGTGTTCCTGTAATAAACGATACATTGTTCATACCAAAAATGGATAAGTCTGGTGAACGTTCGTTACCCGCCCCCCACTCTGATCCTAATTGCGATTCGGATTCGACATATATAACGTTGTACGTTATACCGTAATGCTAAATAACGTTATACGTAATTTCTGAAATGCTATATAACGTGAAACGTTATAACGTGACACTATAAAACTTTGTACGTTATAACGTAATACCATATAACGTTATTCGTTATACTGATATGCTATATAGCTTTATACGTTGTAACGTAATACTATACAACTTTGTACGTCATACCGTAATACTATATAACACCAAAGGTTGTAACGTAATACTGTATAACCATGGCACCTTCTAACGTAAAACTATATAACATTATACGTTACACCGTAATACTATATAACGCCATTCGTTATACTGATATGCCATATAACGTTATATGTTACAAAGTAATACTATATAACGATGAACGTTATACTGATATGATATATAATGTTATACCTTCTGAAGTAATTCTATATAACGATATACGTTGTTAAGTAATACAATATTACGATAAACGTTATACTGATATGCTATTTAACGTTATACGAGATAAGGTAATACTATATAACGTAATACTATATAACGTTAAATTTTAAATCGTAATACTATATAATGTTAATCCATGTAAAGTAAAGCTATATAACGTTACTCCATGTAACGTAATACTATATAACGTCACAAGTTATAACGTAGTAATATGTAAGGTTATACGTTATAATGATATGCTATATAACGTCAATGTTATAACGCAATACTATACAACGTCAAACGTTCTAACGTATGACTATATAACGTTCTACGTTATACTGATATGCTATATAACGTTAAACATTATACTGATATGGTATATAACGTTATACGTTATACTGATATGCTATAAAACGTTATACGTTATGCTGATATGATATGTAACGTTATACGTTATAACGCAATACTATATAAAGGTCAAACGTTATACTGATATGCTATATAACGTTAAACGTTATACTTACAGGCTAAATAAAGTTAAACATTATACTGATATAATATATAACGTTTTACGGTATATTGATATGCAATACAACGTTAAGCGTTATACCGACATGCTATATAACGTTATACGTTATGGTGATATGATATATAACGTTATACGTTATAACGTAATACTATATAACGTCAAACGTTATACTGATATGCTATATAACGTTAAACGTTGTACTGAAATGCTATATAACGTTATATCTTGTTCTGATATGCTATATAACGTTAAATGTTATACTGATATGGTATATAACATTATACGTTATAACGTAGTACTATATTACGTCAAACGTTATAACGCAATACTATATAACGTTAAACGTTATAACGTAATACTATGTAACGTTAAACGTTATACTGATATGCTATATAGCGTTATACGTTATGCTGATATGATATGTAACGTTATAAGTTATAATGTAATACAATAAATAGCTTCAAACGTTATAACGTAATACTATATAACGTTAAACGTTGTACTGATATGCTGTACAACGTTCTTCGTTATAACGTAATACTATATAACGTTAAACGTTAGACTGATATGCTATATAACGATATACGTTATGCTGATATGATATATAACTTTATACGGTATAACGTAATACTATATTACGTCAAACGTTATAACGTAATACTATATAAAGTTAAACGTTATACTGATATGCTATATAACGTTATACGTTATGCCGATATGATATATAACGTTACACGCTATAAAGTAATACTATACAACGTCAAGCGCTATAACGTAATACTATATAACGTCCAACGTTATAACGTAATACTATGTAACGTTATATCGTTATACTGATATGCGGAATAACGTTAAACGTTATACTGATATGCTATATAACGTTAAACGTTATACTGATATGCTATATAACGTTATACGTTATGCTGATATGCTATATAACGTTATGCCCTATAACGTAATACTATATAACGTCAAACGTTATAACGTAATAATATATAACGTTAAACGTTATACTGATATGCTATATAACGTCACGCGTTACACTGATATATTATATAACGTTATACGTTATTACGTAATACTATATAACGTTACACGTTATACCGATATGCTATATGACGTTATAACGTTATACTGATATGCTATATAACGTTAAACAATATGCTGATATGCTGTATAACGTTATACGCTATACTCATATGCTATATAACGATATACGTTATACTGATATATTATATAACGTTATACGTTATAACGTAATACTATATAACGTTAAACGTTATAACGTAATACTATATAAGGTTTAACGTTATACTGATATGCTATATAACGTTAAACGTTATACTGATATGCCATATTACGTTAAACATTATACTGATACGCTATATAACGTCAACGTTATACTGATATGCTATATAACGTTAAATGTTACACTCATATGCTATATAACGTTAAACGTTATACTGATATAATATATAACGTTATACGTTATATATGCATATGCTATATAACGTTAAACACTATACTGATATGCTATATAACTTTCTACGTTATGTTGATATGATATATAACGTTATACGTTATACTGATATGCTCTATAACGTTAAATGTTACACTCATATGCTATATAACGTCATGCGTTATACTGATATGCTGTATAACGTTATACGATATGCTGATATGATATATAACGTTATACGTTATATCGTAATACTATATTACGTCAAACGCTATGACGTAATACTATATAACGTCAAACGTTATAACGTAATACTATATAAAGTTAAACGCTATACTGAAATGCGATATAACGTTATACGATATGCTGATATGATATATAACGTCATACGTTATATCGTAATACTATATTACGCCAAACGTTATAACGTAATACTATATAACGTTAAACGTTATACTGATATCCTATATAACGTTATACGTTATGCCGATATGATATATAACGTTACACGCTATAAAGTAATACTATACAACGTCAAGCGCTATAACGTAATACTATATAACGTCCAACGTTATAACGTAATACTATGTAACGTTATATCGTTATACTGATATGCGGAATAACGTTAAACGTTATACTGATATGCTATATAACGTTAAACGTTATACTGATATGCTATATAACGTTATACGTTATGCTGATATGCTATATAACGTTATGCCCTATAACGTAATACTATATAACGTCAAACGTTATAACGTAATAATATATAACGTTAAACGTTATACTGATATGCTATATAACGTCACGCGTTACACTGATATATTATATAACGTTATACGTTATTACGTAATACTATATAACGTTACACGTTATACCGATATGCTATATGACGTTATAACGTTATACTGATATGCTATATAACGTTAAACAATATGCTGATATGCTGTATAACGTTATACGCTATACTCATATGCTATATAGCGTTATACGTTATACTGATATATTATATAACGTTATACGTTATAACGTAATACTATATAACGTTAAACGTTATAACGTAATACTATATAAGGTTTAACGTTATACTGATATGCTATATAACGTTAAACGTTATACTGATATGCCATATTACGTTAAACATTATACTGATACGCTATATAACGTCAACGTTATACTGATATGCTATATAACGTTAAATGTTACACTCATATGCTATATAACGTTAAACGTTATACTGATATAATATATAACGTTATACGTTATATATGCATATGCTATATAACGTTAAACACTATACTGATATGCTATATAACTTTCTACGTTATGTTGATATGATATATAACGTTATACGTTATACTGATATGCTCTATAACGTTAAATGTTACACTCATATGCTATATAACGTCATGCGTTATACTGATATGCTGTATAACGTTATACGATATGCTGATATGATATATAACGTTATACGTTATATCGTAATACTATATTACGTCAAACGCTATGACGTAATACTATATAACGTCAAACGTTATAACGTAATACTATATAAAGTTAAACGCTATACTGAAATGCGATATAACGTTATACGATATGCTGATATGATATATAACGTCATACGTTATATCGTAATACTATATTACGCCAAACGTTATAACGTAATACTATATAACGTTAAACGTTATACTGATATCCTATATAACGTTATACGTTATGCTGATATGATATGTAACGTTATACGTTATAACGTAATACTATATAACGTCAAACTTTATAACGTAATACTATATAACGTTAAACGTTATACTGATATATTATATAACGTCAACGTTATAACGTAATACTATATAACGTCAAACATTATAACGTTATTCGGATATGCTATATAACGTTATAACGTTAGACTGATATGCTGAATAACGTTAAACGTTATACTGATATCCTATATAACGTTATACGTTATGCTGATATGATATGTAACGTTATACGTTATAACGTAATACTATATAGCGTCAAACGTTATAACGTTATTCGGATATGCCATATAACGTTATAACGTAATACTGATATGCTGAAAAACGTTAAACGTTATACTGATATGCTATATAACGTTATACGTTATTCTGATATGATATGTAACGTTATACGTTATAACGTAATACAACATAACGTCAAACGTTATAACGTAATACTATATAACGTTAACCGTTATACTAATATGCTATATAACATTATAACATTATACTGATATGCTATACAACATTAAACGTTATACTGATATGCTATATAACGTTATACGTTATGCTGATATTCTACATAAAGATTTACGTTATAACGTAATACTATATAACGTCAAATGTTATAACGTTATTCGGATATGCTATATAACGTTACAACGTTAGACTGATATGCTAAATAACGTTAAACGTTATACTGATATCCTATATAATGTTATACGTTATGCTGATATGATATGTAACGTTATACGTTATAACGTAATACTATATAACGTCAAACGTTATAACGTAATACTATATAACGTCAAACGTTATAACGTAATACTATATAACGTTAAACGTTATACTGATATGCTATATAACATTATAACATTATACTGATATGCTATATAACGTTAAACGTTATACTGATATCCTATATAATGTTATACGTTATGCTGATATGATATGTAACGTTATACGTTGTAAAGTAATACTATACAACGTCAAACACTATAACGTAATACTATATAACGTCAAACGTTATAACATAATACTATGTAACGTTAAACGTTATACTGATATGCTGTATAACGTTATACCTTATAACGTAATACCAAACAACGTCAAACGTTATTACGTATTACTATATAACGTTAGACGTTATACTAATATGCTATATAGCGTTATACGTTATACTGATAAGCTATACAACGCTATACGTTATACTGATATGCTATATAACGTTAAACGTTATACTGATGTGCTATATAACGTTATACTTTATAACGTAATACTATATAACGTCAAATGTTATAACGTAATACTATACAACGTCAAGCGTTATAACGTAATACTATATAACGTCAAACCTTATAACGTAATGCTATATAACGTCAAACGTTATAACGTAATACTATATAACGTTAAACGTTATACTGATATGCTATATAACGTTATTCATTATACTCATATGCTATATAACGATATACGTTATGCTGATATGATATGATATGTAACGTTATACGTTATAACGTAATGCTATATAACGTCAAACGTTATAACGTAATACTATATAACGTTAAACGTTATACTGATAAGCGATATAATGCTATACGTTATACTGATATGCTATATAATGTTAAACGTTATACTGATATGCTATATAACGCTATTCATTATACTGATATGCTATATAATGTTAAACGTTATACTGATATGCTATATGACGTTAAGCATTACGCTGATATACTATATAACGTTATACGATATACTGATATGCTATATAGCGTTAAACGTTATACTGATATGCTATATAACGTTATACGTTATGCTGAAATGATATGTAACGTTATACGTTATAACGTAGTACTATATAACGTCAAACGTTATAACGTAATACTATATAACGTCAGACCTTATAACGTAATGCTATATAACGTCAACCGTTATAACGTAATACTAGATAACGTTAAACGTTATACTGATATGCTATATAACGTTAAAGGTTACACTGATATAATATATAACGTCAACGCTATAACGTAATACTATATAACGTTAAACGTTATACTGATATGCTATATAACGTTATTCGTTATACTGATATGCTATATGACGTTAAAGATTATACTGATATGCTATATAACGTTATACGTTATACTGATAAGCTATATAACGCTATACGTTATACTGATATGCTATACAATGTTAAACGTTATACTGATGTGCTATATAACGTTATACTTTATAACGTAATACTATATAACGTCAAACGTTATAACGTAATACTATATAACGTCAAACGTTATAACGTAATACTATATAACGTCAAACGTTATATCGTAATACTATATAACGCCAAACCTTATAACGTAGTGCTATATAACGTCAAACGTTATAACGTAACACTATATAACGTTAAACGTTATACTGATATGCTGTATAACGTTATTCATTATACTGATATGCTATATAACGTTAAACGTTATACTGATATGCTATATAATGTTACACCTTATAACGTAATACCAAACAACGTCAAACGTTATAACGTATTACTATATAACGTTAGACCTTATAACGTAATGCTATATAACGTCAAACGTTATAACGTAATACTAGATAAAGTTAAACGTTATACTGATATGCTATATAACGTTATTCGTTATACTGATATGCTGTATAACGTTATTCATTATACTGATAAGCTACATAACGCTATACGTTATACTGATATGCTATATAATGTTAAACGTTATACTGATGTGCTATATAACATTATACTTTATAACGTAATACTATATAACGTCAAACGTTATAACCTAATACTATATAACGTCAAACGTTATAACGTAATACTATATAACGTCAAACCTTACAACGTAATACTATATTACGTCAAACGTTATATCGTAATACTATATAACGTTAAACGTTATACTCATATGCTATATAATGTTAAACGTTATATACTGAAATAATATATAACGTTAGACGTTATACTGATATGCAATATAACGTTAAACGTTATACTGATACACTATATAGAGTCAACGTTATAGCCTAATACTATATAACGTTAAACGATATACTCATATGCAATATAACGGTATTCGTTATAACATAATACTATATAACGTTAAACGTTATACTGATATGCTATATGACGTTAAAGATTATACTGATATGCTATATAACGTTAAACGTTATACTGATATGCTATATAACGTTAAACGTTATACTGATATGCTGTATAACGTTATACCTTATAACGTAATACCAAACAACGTCAAACGTTATTACGTATTACTATATAACGTTAGACGTTATACTAATATGCTATATAGCGTTATACGTTATACTGATAAGCTATATAACGCTATTCATTATACTGATATGCTATATAACGTTAAACGTTATACTGACATGCTATATAACGTTAAACGTTATACTGATATGCCGTATAACGTTATTCATTATACTGATAAGCTACATAACGCTATACGTTATACTGATATGCTATATAATGTTAAACGTTATACTGATGTGCTATATAACATTATACTTTATAACGTAATACTATATAACGTCAAACGTTATAACCTAATACTATATAACGTCAAACGTTATAACGTAATACTATATAACGTCAAACCTTACAACGTAATACTATATTACGTCAAACGTTATATCGTAATACTATATAACGTTAAACGTTATACTCATATGCTATATAATGTTAAACGTTATATACTGAAATAATATATAACGTTAGACGTTATACTGATATGCAATATAACGTTAAACGTTATACTGATACACTATATAGAGTCGACGTTATAGCCTAATACTATATAACGTTAAACGATATACTCATATGCAATATAACGGTATTCGTTATAACATAATACTATATAACGTTAAACGTTATACTGATAAGCTATATAACGCTATTCATTATACTGATATGCTATATAACGTTAAACGTTATACTGATATGCTATATAACGTTATACGTTATACTGATAAGCTATACAACGCTATACGTTATACTGATATGCTATATACCGTTAAACGTTATACTCATATGCTATGTAATGTTAAACGTTATATACTGATATAATATATAACGTTAGACGTTATACCGATATGCTATATAACGTTATTCATTATACTGATATGCTATATAGCGTTATACGTTATACTGATAAGCTATACAACGCTATACGTTATACTGATATGCTATGTAACGTTAAACGTTATACTGATGTGCTATATAACGTTATACTTTATAACGTAATACTATATAACGTCAAATGTTATAACGTAATACTATACAACGTCAAGCGTTATAACGTAATACTATATAACGTCAAACCTTATAACGTAATGCTATATAACGTCAAACGTTATAACGTAATACTATATAACGTTAAACGTTATACTGATATGCTATATAACGTTATTCATTATACTCATATGCTATATAACGATATACGTTATGCTGATATGATATGATATGTAACGTTATACGTTATAACGTAGTACTATATAACGTCAAACGTTATAACGTAATACTACATAACGTCAGACCTTATAACGTAATGCTATATAACGTCAAACGTTATAACGTAATACTAGATAACGTTAAACGTTATACTGATAAGCGATATAATGCTATACGTTATACTGATATGCTATATAACGCTATTCATTATACTGATATGCTATATAATGTTAAACGTTATACTGATATGCTATATGACGTTAAACATTACGCTGATATACTATATAACGTTATACGATATACTGATATGCTATATAGCGTTAAACGTTATACTGATATGCTATATAACGTTATACGTTATGCTGAAATGATATGTAACGTTATACGTTATAACGTAGTACTATATAACGTCAAACGTTATAACGTAATACTATATAACGTCAGACCTTATAACGTAATGCTATATAACGTCAACCGTTATAACGTAATACTAGATAACGTTAAACGTTATACTGATATGCTATATAACGTTAAAGGTTACACTGATATAATATATAACGTCAACGCTATAACGTTATACTATATAACGTTAAACGTTATACTGATATGCTATATAACGTTATTCGTTATACTGATATGCTATATGACGTTAAAGATTATACTGATATGCTATATAACGTTATACGTTATACTGATAAGCTATATAACGCTATACGTTATACTGACATGCTATACAATGTTAAACGTTATACTGATGTGCTATATAACGTTATACTTTATAACGTAATACTATATAACGTCAAACGTTATAACGTAATACTATATAACGTCAAACGTTATAACGTAATACTATATAACGTCAAACGTTATATCGTAATACTATATAACGCCAAACCTTATAACGTAGTGCTATATAACGTCAAACGTTATAACGTAACACTATATAACGTTAAACGTTATACTGATATGCTGTATAACGTTATTCATTATACTGATATGCTATATAACGTTAAACGTTATACTGATATGCTATATAATGTTACACCTTATAACGTAATACCAAACAACGTCAAACGTTATAACGTATTACTATATAACGTTAGACCTTATAATGTAATGCTATATAACGTCAAACGTTATAACGTAATACTAGATAAAGTTAAACGTTATACTGATATGCTATATAACGTTATTCGTTATACTGATATGCTATATGACGTTAAAGATTATACTGATATGCTATATAACGCTAAACGTTATACTGATATGCTATATAACGTTATACGTTATGCTGAAATGCTATATAAAGTTAAACGTTATACTGATATGCTATATAACGTTATACTTTACAACGTAATACTATATAATGTCAAACGTTATAACGTATTACTATATAACGTTAGACGTTATACTAATATGCTATATATCGTTAAACGTTATACTCATATGCTATATAAAGATATACGTTATAACGTAGTACTATATAACGTCAAACGTTATAACGTAATACTATATAACGTCAGACCTTATTACGTAATGCTATATAACGTCAACCGTTATAACGTAATACTAGATAACGTTAAACGTTATACTGACATGCTATATAACGTTAAAGGTTACACTGATATAATATATAACGTCAACGCTATAACGTAATACTATATAACGTTAAACGTTATACTGATATGCTATATAACGTTATTCGTTATACTGATATGCTATATGACGTTAAAGATTATACTGATATGCTACATAACGTTATACGTTATACTGATAAGCTATATAACGCTATACGTTATACTGATATGCTATACAATGTTAAACGTTATACTGATGTGCTATATAACGTTATACTTTATATCGTAATACTATATAACGTCAAACGTTATAACGTAATACTATATAACGTCAAACGTTATAACGTAATACTATATAACGTCAAACGTTATAACGTAATACTATATAACGTCAAACCTTATAACGTAGTGCTATATAACGTCAAACGTTATACTGATAAGCGATATAATGCTATACGTTATACTGATATGCTATATAATGTTAAACGTTATACTGATATGCTATATAACGCTATTCATTATACTGATATGCTATATAATGTTAAACGTTATACTGATATGCTATATGACGTTAAACATTACGCTGATATACTATATAACGTTATACGATATAATGATATGCTATATAGCGTTAACCGTTATACTGATATGCTATATAACGTTATACGTTATGCTGAAATGATATGTAACGTTATACGTTATAACGTAGTACTGTATAACGTCAAACGTTATAACGTAATACTATATAACGTCAGACCTTATAACGTAATGCTATATAACGTCAACCGTTATAACGTAATACTAGATAACGTTAAACGTTATACTGATATGCTATATAACGTTAAAGGTTACACTGATATAATATATAACGTCAACGCTATAACGTAATACTATATAACGTTAAACGTTATACTGATATGCTATATAACGTTATTCGTTATACTGATATGCTATATGACGTTAAAGATTATACTGATATGCTATATAACGTTATACGTTATACTGATAAGCTATATAACGCTATACGTTATACTGACATGCTATACAATGTTAAACGTTATACTGATGTGCTATATAACGTTATACTTTATAACGTAATACTATATAACGTCAAACGTTATAACGTAATACTATATAACGTCAAACGTTATAACGTAATACTATATAACGTCAAACGTTATATCGTAATACTATATAACGCCAAACCTTATAACGTAGTGCTATATAACGTCAAACGTTATAACGTAACACTATATAACGTTAAACGTTATACTGATATGCTGTATAACGTTATTCATTATACTGATATGCTATATAACGTTAAACGTTATACTGATATGCTATATAATGTTACACCTTATAACGTAATACCAAACAACGTCAAACGTTATAACGTATTACTATATAACGTTAGACCTTATAATGTAATGCTATATAACGTCAAACGTTATAACGTAATACTAGATAAAGTTAAACGTTATACTGATATGCTATATAACGTTATTCGTTATACTGATATGCTATATGACGTTAAAGATTATACTGATATGCTATATAACGCTAAACGTTATACTGATATGCTATATAACGTTATACGTTATGCTGAAATGCTATATAAAGTTAAACGTTATACTGATATGCTATATAACGTTATACTTTACAACGTAATACTATATAATGTCAAACGTTATAACGTATTACTATATAACGTTAGACGTTATACTAATATGCTATATATCGTTAAACGTTATACTCATATGCTATATAAAGATATACGTTATAACGTAGTACTATATAACGT
Organism: Bombus campestris; assembly: GCA_905333015.3. Classification (NCBI taxonomy): domain Eukaryota; kingdom Metazoa; phylum Arthropoda; class Insecta; order Hymenoptera; family Apidae; genus Bombus; species Bombus campestris. The sequence continues at coordinate 5,176,901 of HG995129.1, read as the reverse complement.
CAAACGTTATAACGTAATACTATATAACGTCAGACCTTATTACGTAATGCTATATAACGTCAACCGTTATAACGTAATACTAGATAACGTTAAACGTTATACTGACATGCTATATAACGTTAAAGGTTACACTGATATAATATATAACGTCAACGCTATAACGTAATACTATATAACGTTAAACGTTATACTGATATGCTATATAACGTTATTCGTTATACTGATATGCTATATGACGTTAAAGATTATACTGATATGCTACATAACGTTATACGTTATACTGATAAGCTATATAACGCTATACGTTATACTGATATGCTATACAATGTTAAACGTTATACTGATGTGCTATATAACGTTATACTTTATATCGTAATACTATATAACGTCAAACGTTATAACGTAATACTATATAACGTCAAACGTTATAACGTAATACTATATAACGTCAAACGTTATAACGTAATACTATATAACGTCAAACCTTATAACGTAGTGCTATATAACGTCAAACGTTATACTGATAAGCGATATAATGCTATACGTTATACTGATATGCTATATAATGTTAAACGTTATACTGATATGCTATATAACGCTATTCATTATACTGATATGCTATATAATGTTAAACGTTATACTGATATGCTATATGACGTTAAACATTACGCTGATATACTATATAACGTTATACGATATACTGATATGCTATATAGCGTTAAACGTTATACTGATATGCTATATAACGTTATACGTCATGCTGAAATGATATGTAACGTTATACGTTATAACGTAGTACTGTATAACGTCAAACGTTATAACGTAATACTATATAACGTCAGACCTTATAACGTAATGCTATATAACGTCAACCGTTATAACGTAATACTAGATAACGTTAAACGTTATACTGATATGCTATATAACGTTAAAGGTTACACTGATATAATATATAACGTCAACGCTATAACGTAATACTATATAACGTTAAACGTTATACTGATATGCTATATAACGTTATTCGTTATACTGATATGCTATATGACGTTAAAGATTATACTGATATGCTATATAACGTTATACGTTATACTGATAAGCTATATAACGCTATACGTTATACTGATATGCTATACAATGTTAAACGTTATACTGATGTGCTATATAACGTTATACTTTATAACGTAATACTATATAACGTCAAACGTTATAACGTAATACTATATAACGCCAAACCTTATAACGTAGTGCTATATAACGTCAAACGTTATAACGTAGTGCTATATAACGTCAAACGTTATAACGTAATACTATATAACGTTAAACGTTATACTGACATGCTATATAACGTTAAACGTTATACTGATATGCTGTATAACGTTATTCATTATACTGATATGCTATATAACGTTAAACGTTATACTGACATGCTATATAACGTTACACCTTATAACGTAATACCAAACAACGTCAAACGTTATAACGTATTACTATATAACGTTAGACCTTATAACGTAATGCTATATAACGTCAAACGTTATAACGTAATACTAGATAAAGTTAAACGTTATACTGATATGCTATTTAACGTTATTCGTTATACTGATATGCTATATGACGTTAAAGATTATACTGATATGCTGTATAACGCTAAACGTTATACTGATATGCTATATAACGTTATACGTTATGCTGAAATGCTATATAACGTTATACGTTATGCTGAAATGCTATATAAAGTTAAACGTTATACTGATATGCTATATAACGTTATACTTTACAACGTAATACTATATAATGTCAAACGTTATAACGTATTACTATATAAAGTTAGACGTTATACTAATATGCTATACAATGTTAAAGGTTACACTGATATACTATATAACGTCAACGCTATAACGTAATACTATATAACGTTAAACGTTATACTGATATGCTACATAACGTTATTCGTTATACTGATATGCTATATGACGTTAAAAATTATACTGATATGCTATATAACGTTAAACGTTATATTGATATGCTCTATAACGTTAAACGTTATATTGATATGCTATATAACGCTATACGTTATACTGATATGCGATATAACGTCAAACGTTATAACGTAATACTATATAACGTCAAACGTTATAACGTAATACTATATAACGTCAAACGTTATAACGTAATACTATTAACGTTAAACGTTATACTGATATGCTATATAACGTTATACTTTACAACGTAATACTATATAATGTCAAACGTTATAACGTATTACTATATAACGTTAGACGTTATACTAATATGCTATATATCGTTAAACGTTATACTCATATGCTATATAAAGATATACGTTATAACGTAGTACTATATAACGTCAAACGTTATAACGTAATACTATATAACGTCAGACCTTATTACGTAATGCTATATAACGTCAACCGTTATAACGTAATACTAGATAACGTTAAACGTTATACTGACATGCTATATAACGTTAAAGGTTACACTGATATAATAATTAACGTCAACGCTATAACGTAATACTATATAACGTTAAACGTTATACTGATATGCTATATAACGTTATTCGTTATACTGATATGCTATATGACGTTAAAGATTATACTGATATGCTACATAACGTTATACGTTATACTGATAAGCTATATAACGCTATACGTTATACTGATATGCTATACAATGTTAAACGTTATACTGATGTGCTATATAACGTTATACTTTATATCGTAATACTATATAACGTCAAACGTTATAACGTAATACTATATAACGTCAAACGTTATAACGTAATACTATATAACGTCAAACGTTATAACGTAATACTATATAACGTCAAACCTTATAACGTAGTGCTATATAACGTCAAACGTTATACTGATAAGCGATATAATGCTATACGTTATACTGATATGCTATATAATGTTAAACGTTATACTGATATGCTATATAACGCTATTCATTATACTGATATGCTATATAATGTTAAACGTTATACTGATATGCTATATGACGTTAAACATTACGCTGATATACTATATAACGTTATACGATATACTGATATGCTATATAGCGTTAAACGTTATACTGATATGCTATATAACGTTATACGTCATGCTGAAATGATATGTAACGTTATACGTTATAACGTAGTACTGTATAACGTCAAACGTTATAACGTAATACTATATAACGTCAGACCTTATAACGTAATGCTATATAACGTCAACCGTTATAACGTAATACTAGATAACGTTAAACGTTATACTGATATGCTATATAACGTTAAAGGTTACACTGATATAATATATAACGTCAACGCTATAACGTAATACTATATAACGTTAAACGTTATACTGATATGCTATATAACGTTATTCGTTATACTGATATGCTATATGACGTTAAAGATTATACTGATATGCTATATAACGTTATACGTTATACTGATAAGCTATATAACGCTATACGTTATACTGATATGCTATACAATGTTAAACGTTATACTGATGTGCTATATAACGTTATACTTTATAACGTAATACTATATAACGTCAAACGTTATAACGTAATACTATATAACGTCAAACGTTATAACGTAATACTATATAACGTCAAACGTTATAACGTAATACTATATAACGCCAAACCTTATAACGTAGTGCTATATAACGTCAAACGTTATAACGTAGTGCTATATAACGTCAAACGTTATAACGTAATACTATATAACGTTAAACGTTATACTGACATGCTATATAACGTTAAACGTTATACTGATATGCTGTATAACGTTATTCATTATACTGATATGCTATATAACGTTAAACGTTATACTGACATGCTATATAACGTTACACCTTATAACGTAATACCAAACAACGTCAAACGTTATAACGTATTACTATATAACGTTAGACCTTATAACGTAATGCTATATAACGTCAAACGTTATAACGTAATACTAGATAAAGTTAAACGTTATACTGATATGCTATTTAACGTTATTCGTTATACTGATATGCTATATGACGTTAAAGATTATACTGATATGCTATATAACGCTAAACGTTATACTGATATGCTATATAACGTTATACGTTATGCTGAAATGCTATATAACGTTATACGTTATGCTGAAATGCTATATAAAGTTAAACGTTATACTGATATGCTATATAACGTTATACTTTACAACGTAATACTATATAATGTCAAACGTTATAACGTATTACTATATAAAGTTAGACGTTATACTAATATGCTATACAATGTTAAAGGTTACACTGATATACTATATAACGTCAACGCTATAACGTAATACTATATAACGTTAAACGTTATACTGATATGCTACATAACGTTATTCGTTATACTGATATGCTATATGACGTTAAAAATTATACTGATATGCTATATAACGTTAAACGTTATATTGATATGCTCTATAACGTTAAACGTTATATTGATATGCTATATAACGCTATACGTTATACTGATATGCGATATAACGTCAAACGTTATAACGTAATACTATATAACGTCAAACGTTATAACGTAATACTATATAACGTCAAACGTTATAACGTAATACTATTAACGTTAAACGTTATACTGATATGCTATATAACGTTAAAGGTTACACTGATATACTATATAACGTCAACGCTATAACGTAATACTCTATAACGTTCAACGTTATACTGATATGCTATATAACTTTCTACGTTATGTTGATATGATATATAACGTTATACGTTATACTGATATGCTCTATAACGTTAAATGTTACACTCATATGCTATATAACGTCATGCGTTATACTGATATGCTGTATAACGTTATACGATATGCTGATATGATATATAACGTTATACGTTATATCGTAATACTATATTACGTCAAACGCTATGACGTAATACTATATAACGTCAAACGTTATAACGTAATACTATATAAAGTTAAACGCTATACTGAAATGCGATATAACGTTATACGATATGCTGATATGATATATAACGTCATACGTTATATCGTAATACTATATTACGCCAAACGTTATAACGTAATACTATATAACGTTAAACGTTATACTGATATCCTATATAACGTTATACGTTATGCTGATATGATATGTAACGTTATACGTTATAACGTAATACTATATAACGTCAAACTTTATAACGTAATACTATATAACGTTAAACGTTATACTGATATATTATATAACGTCAACGTTATAACGTAATACTATATAACGTCAAACATTATAACGTTATTCGGATATGCTATATAACGTTATAACGTTAGACTGATATGCTGAATAACGTTAAACGTTATACTGATATCCTATATAACGTTATACGTTATGCTGATATGATATGTAACGTTATACGTTATAACGTAATACTATATAGCGTCAAACGTTATAACGTTATTCGGATATGCCATATAACGTTATAACGTAATACTGATATGCTGAAAAACGTTAAACGTTATACTGATATGCTATATAACGTTATACGTTATTCTGATATGATATGTAACGTTATACGTTATAACGTAATACAACATAACGTCAAACGTTATAACGTAATACTATATAACGTTAACCGTTATACTAATATGCTATATAACATTATAACATTATACTGATATGCTATACAACATTAAACGTTATACTGATATGCTATATAACGTTATACGTTATGCTGATATTCTACATAAAGATTTACGTTATAACGTAATACTATATAACGTCAAATGTTATAACGTTATTCGGATATGCTATATAACGTTACAACGTTAGACTGATATGCTAAATAACGTTAAACGTTATACTGATATCCTATATAATGTTATACGTTATGCTGATATGATATGTAACGTTATACGTTATAACGTAATACTATATAACGTCAAACGTTATAACGTAATACTATATAACGTCAAACGTTATAACGTAATACTATATAACGTTAAACGTTATACTGATATGCTATATAACATTATAACATTATACTGATATGCTATATAACGTTAAACGTTATACTGATATCCTATATAATGTTATACGTTATGCTGATATGATATGTAACGTTATACGTTGTAAAGTAATACTATACAACGTCAAACACTATAACGTAATACTATATAACGTCAAACGTTATAACATAATACTATGTAACGTTAAACGTTATACTGATATGCTGTATAACGTTATACCTTATAACGTAATACCAAACAACGTCAAACGTTATTACGTATTACTATATAACGTTAGACGTTATACTAATATGCTATATAGCGTTATACGTTATACTGATAAGCTATACAACGCTATACGTTATACTGATATGCTATATAACGTTAAACGTTATACTGATGTGCTATATAACGTTATACTTTATAACGTAATACTATATAACGTCAAATGTTATAACGTAATACTATACAACGTCAAGCGTTATAACGTAATACTATATAACGTCAAACCTTATAACGTAATGCTATATAACGTCAAACGTTATAACGTAATACTATATAACGTTAAACGTTATACTGATATGCTATATAACGTTATTCATTATACTCATATGCTATATAACGATATACGTTATGCTGATATGGTATGATATGTAACGTTATACGTTATAACGTAATGCTATATAACGTCAAACGTTATAACGTAATACTATATAACGTTAAACGTTATACTGATAAGCGATATAATGCTATACGTTATACTGATATGCTATATAATGTTAAACGTTATACTGATATGCTATATAACGCTATTCATTATACTGATATGCTATATAATGTTAAACGTTATACTGATATGCTATATGACGTTAAGCATTACGCTGATATACTATATAACGTTATACGATATACTGATATGCTATATAGCGTTAAACGTTATACTGATATGCTATATAACGTTATACGTTATGCTGAAATGATATGTAACGTTATACGTTATAACGTAGTACTATATAACGTCAAACGTTATAACGTAATACTATATAACGTCAGACCTTATAACGTAATGCTATATAACGTCAACCGTTATAACGTAATACTAGATAACGTTAAACGTTATACTGATATGCTATATAACGTTAAAGGTTACACTGATATAATATATAACGTCAACGCTATAACGTAATACTATATAACGTTAAACGTTATACTGATATGCTATATAACGTTATTCGTTATACTGATATGCTATATGACGTTAAAGATTATACTGATATGCTATATAACGTTATACGTTATACTGATAAGCTATATAACGCTATACGTTATACTGATATGCTATATAATGTTAAACGTTATACTGATGTGCTATATAACATTATACTTTATAACGTAATACTATATAACGTCAAACGTTATAACCTAATACTATATAACGTCAAACGTTATAACGTAATACTATATAACGTCAAACCTTACAACGTAATACTATATTACGTCAAACGTTATATCGTAATACTATATAACGTTAAACGTTATACTCATATGCTATATAATGTTAAACGTTATATACTGAAATAATATATAACGTTAGACGTTATACTGATATGCAATATAACGTTAAACGTTATACTGATACACTATATAGAGTCAACGTTATAGCCTAATACTATATAACGTTAAACGATATACTCATATGCAATATAACGGTATTCGTTATAACATAATACTATATAACGTTAAACGTTATACTGATATGCTATATGACGTTAAAGATTATACTGATATGCTATATAACGTTAAACGTTATACTGATATGCTATATAACGTTAAACGTTATACTGATATGCTGTATAACGTTATACCTTATAACGTAATACCAAACAACGTCAAACGTTATTACGTATTACTATATAACGTTAGACGTTATACTAATATGCTATATAGCGTTATACGTTATACTGATAAGCTATATAACGCTATTCATTATACTGATATGCTATATAACGTTAAACGTTATACTGACATGCTATATAACGTTAAACGTTATACTGATATGCCGTATAACGTTATTCATTATACTGATAAGCTACATAACGCTATACGTTATACTGATATGCTATATAATGTTAAACGTTATACTGATGTGCTATATAACATTATACTTTATAACGTAATACTATATAACGTCAAACGTTATAACCTAATACTATATAACGTCAAACGTTATAACGTAATACTATATAACGTCAAACCTTACAACGTAATACTATATTACGTCAAACGTTATATCGTAATACTATATAACGTTAAACGTTATACTCATATGCTATATAATGTTAAACGTTATATACTGAAATAATATATAACGTTAGACGTTATACTGATATGCAATATAACGTTAAACGTTATACTGATACACTATATAGAGTCGACGTTATAGCCTAATACTATATAACGTTAAACGATATACTCATATGCAATATAACGGTATTCGTTATAACATAATACTATATAACGTTAAACGTTATACTGATAAGCTATATAACGCTATTCATTATACTGATATGCTATATAACGTTAAACGTTATACTGATATGCTATATAACGTTATACGTTATACTGATAAGCTATACAACGCTATACGTTATACTGATATGCTATATACCGTTAAACGTTATACTCATATGCTATGTAATGTTAAACGTTATATACTGATATAATATATAACGTTAGACGTTATACCGATATGCTATATAACGTTATTCATTATACTGATATGCTATATAGCGTTATACGTTATACTGATAAGCTATACAACGCTATACGTTATACTGATATGCTATGTAACGTTAAACGTTATACTGATGTGCTATATAACGTTATACTTTATAACGTAATACTATATAACGTCAAATGTTATAACGTAATACTATACAACGTCAAGCGTTATAACGTAATACTATATAACGTCAAACCTTATAACGTAATGCTATATAACGTCAAACGTTATAACGTAATACTATATAACGTTAAACGTTATACTGATATGCTATATAACGTTATTCATTATACTCATATGCTATATAACGATATACGTTATGCTGATATGATATGATATGTAACGTTATACGTTATAACGTAGTACTATATAACGTCAAACGTTATAACGTAATACTACATAACGTCAGACCTTATAACGTAATGCTATATAACGTCAAACGTTATAACGTAATACTAGATAACGTTAAACGTTATACTGATAAGCGATATAATGCTATACGTTATACTGATATGCTATATAACGCTATTCATTATACTGATATGCTATATAATGTTAAACGTTATACTGATATGCTATATGACGTTAAACATTACGCTGATATACTATATAACGTTATACGATATACTGATATGCTATATAGCGTTAAACGTTATACTGATATGCTATATAACGTTATACGTTATGCTGAAATGATATGTAACGTTATACGTTATAACGTAGTACTATATAACGTCAAACGTTATAACGTAATACTATATAACGTCAGACCTTATAACGTAATGCTATATAACGTCAACCGTTATAACGTAATACTAGATAACGTTAAACGTTATACTGATATGCTATATAACGTTAAAGGTTACACTGATATAATATATAACGTCAACGCTATAACGTTATACTATATAACGTTAAACGTTATACTGATATGCTATATAACGTTATTCGTTATACTGATATGCTATATGACGTTAAAGATTATACTGATATGCTATATAACGTTATACGTTATACTGATAAGCTATATAACGCTATACGTTATACTGACATGCTATACAATGTTAAACGTTATACTGATGTGCTATATAACGTTATACTTTATAACGTAATACTATATAACGTCAAACGTTATAACGTAATACTATATAACGTCAAACGTTATAACGTAATACTATATAACGTCAAACGTTATATCGTAATACTATATAACGCCAAACCTTATAACGTAGTGCTATATAACGTCAAACGTTATAACGTAACACTATATAACGTTAAACGTTATACTGATATGCTGTATAACGTTATTCATTATACTGATATGCTATATAACGTTAAACGTTATACTGATATGCTATATAATGTTACACCTTATAACGTAATACCAAACAACGTCAAACGTTATAACGTATTACTATATAACGTTAGACCTTATAATGTAATGCTATATAACGTCAAACGTTATAACGTAATACTAGATAAAGTTAAACGTTATACTGATATGCTATATAACGTTATTCGTTATACTGATATGCTATATGACGTTAAAGATTATACTGATATGCTATATAACGCTAAACGTTATACTGATATGCTATATAACGTTATACGTTATGCTGAAATGCTATATAAAGTTAAACGTTATACTGATATGCTATATAACGTTATACTTTACAACGTAATACTATATAATGTCAAACGTTATAACGTATTACTATATAACGTTAGACGTTATACTAATATGCTATATATCGTTAAACGTTATACTCATATGCTATATAAAGATATACGTTATAACGTAGTACTATATAACGTCAAACGTTATAACGTAATACTATATAACGTCAGACCTTATTACGTAATGCTATATAACGTCAACCGTTATAACGTAATACTAGATAACGTTAAACGTTATACTGACATGCTATATAACGTTAAAGGTTACACTGATATAATATATAACGTCAACGCTATAACGTAATACTATATAACGTTAAACGTTATACTGATATGCTATATAACGTTATTCGTTATACTGATATGCTATATGACGTTAAAGATTATACTGATATGCTACATAACGTTATACGTTATACTGATAAGCTATATAACGCTATACGTTATACTGATATGCTATACAATGTTAAACGTTATACTGATGTGCTATATAACGTTATACTTTATATCGTAATACTATATAACGTCAAACGTTATAACGTAATACTATATAACGTCAAACGTTATAACGTAATACTATATAACGTCAAACGTTATAACGTAATACTATATAACGTCAAACCTTATAACGTAGTGCTATATAACGTCAAACGTTATACTGATAAGCGATATAATGCTATACGTTATACTGATATGCTATATAATGTTAAACGTTATACTGATATGCTATATAACGCTATTCATTATACTGATATGCTATATAATGTTAAACGTTATACTGATATGCTATATGACGTTAAACATTACGCTGATATACTATATAACGTTATACGATATACTGATATGCTATATAGCGTTAAACGTTATACTGATATGCTATATAACGTTATACGTTATGCTGAAATGATATGTAACGTTATACGTTATAACGTAGTACTGTATAACGTCAAACGTTATAACGTAATACTATATAACGTCAGACCTTATAACGTAATGCTATATAACGTCAACCGTTATAACGTAATACTAGATAACGTTAAACGTTATACTGATATGCTATATAACGTTAAAGGTTACACTGATATAATATATAACGTCAACGCTATAACGTAATACTATATAACGTTAAACGTTATACTGATATGCTATATAACGTTATTCGTTATACTGATATGCTATATGACGTTAAAGATTATACTGATATGCTATATAACGTTATACGTTATACTGATAAGCTATATAACGCTATACGTTATACTGATATGCTATACAATGTTAAACGTTATACTGATGTGCTATATAACGTTATACTTTATAACGTAATACTATATAACGTCAAACGTTATAACGTAATACTATATAACGCCAAACCTTATAACGTAGTGCTATATAACGTCAAACGTTATAACGTAGTGCTATATAACGTCAAACGTTATAACGTAATACTATATAACGTTAAACGTTATACTGACATGCTATATAACGTTAAACGTTATACTGATATGCTGTATAACGTTATTCATTATACTGATATGCTATATAACGTTAAACGTTATACTGACATGCTATATAACGTTACACCTTATAACGTAATACCAAACAACGTCAAACGTTATAACGTATTACTATATAACGTTAGACCTTATAACGTAATGCTATATAACGTCAAACGTTATAACGTAATACTAGATAAAGTTAAACGTTATACTGATATGCTATTTAACGTTATTCGTTATACTGATATGCTATATGACGTTAAAGATTATACTGATATGCTGTATAACGCTAAACGTTATACTGATATGCTATATAACGTTATACGTTATGCTGAAATGCTATATAACGTTATACGTTATGCTGAAATGCTATATAAAGTTAAACGTTATACTGATATGCTATATAACGTTATACTTTACAACGTAATACTATATAATGTCAAACGTTATAACGTATTACTATATAAAGTTAGACGTTATACTAATATGCTATACAATGTTAAAGGTTACACTGATATACTATATAACGTCAACGCTATAACGTAATACTATATAACGTTAAACGTTATACTGATATGCTACATAACGTTATTCGTTATACTGATATGCTATATGACGTTAAAAATTATACTGATATGCTATATAACGTTAAACGTTATATTGATATGCTCTATAACGTTAAACGTTATATTGATATGCTATATAACGCTATACGTTATACTGATATGCGATATAACGTCAAACGTTATAACGTAATACTATATAACGTCAAACGTTATAACGTAATACTATATAACGTCAAACGTTATAACGTAATACTATTAACGTTAAACGTTATACTGATATGCTATATAACGTTATACTTTACAACGTAATACTATATAATGTCAAACGTTATAACGTATTACTATATAACGTTAGACGTTATACTAATATGCTATATATCGTTAAACGTTATACTCATATGCTATATAAAGATATACGTTATAACGTAGTACTATATAACGTCAAACGTTATAACGTAATACTATATAACGTCAGACCTTATTACGTAATGCTATATAACGTCAACCGTTATAACGTAATACTAGATAACGTTAAACGTTATACTGACATGCTATATAACGTTAAAGGTTACACTGATATAATATATAACGTCAACGCTATAACGTAATACTATATAACGTTAAACGTTATACTGATATGCTATATAACGTTATTCGTTATACTGATATGCTATATGACGTTAAAGATTATACTGATATGCTACATAACGTTATACGTTATACTGATAAGCTATATAACGCTATACGTTATACTGATATGCTATACAATGTTAAACGTTATACTGATGTGCTATATAACGTTATACTTTATATCGTAATACTATATAACGTCAAACGTTATAACGTAATACTATATAACGTCAAACGTTATAACGTAATACTATATAACGTCAAACGTTATAACGTAATACTATATAACGTCAAACCTTATAACGTAGTGCTATATAACGTCAAACGTTATACTGATAAGCGATATAATGCTATACGTTATACTGATATGCTATATAATGTTAAACGTTATACTGATATGCTATATAACGCTATTCATTATACTGATATGCTATATAATGTTAAACGTTATACTGATATGCTATATGACGTTAAACATTACGCTGATATACTATATAACGTTATACGATATACTGATATGCTATATAGCGTTAAACGTTATACTGATATGCTATATAACGTTATACGTCATGCTGAAATGATATGTAACGTTATACGTTATAACGTAGTACTGTATAACGTCAAACGTTATAACGTAATACTATATAACGTCAGACCTTATAACGTAATGCTATATAACGTCAACCGTTATAACGTAATACTAGATAACGTTAAACGTTATACTGATATGCTATATAACGTTAAAGGTTACACTGATATAATATATAACGTCAACGCTATAACGTAATACTATATAACGTTAAACGTTATACTGATATGCTATATAACGTTATTCGTTATACTGATATGCTATATGACGTTAAAGATTATACTGATATGCTATATAACGTTATACGTTATACTGATAAGCTATATAACGCTATACGTTATACTGATATGCTATACAATGTTAAACGTTATACTGATGTGCTATATAACGTTATACTTTATAACGTAATACTATATAACGTCAAACGTTATAACGTAATACTATATAACGTCAAACGTTATAACGTAATACTATATAACGTCAAACGTTATAACGTAATACTATATAACGCCAAACCTTATAACGTAGTGCTATATAACGTCAAACGTTATAACGTAGTGCTATATAACGTCAAACGTTATAACGTAATACTATATAACGTTAAACGTTATACTGACATGCTATATAACGTTAAACGTTATACTGATATGCTGTATAACGTTATTCATTATACTGATATGCTATATAACGTTAAACGTTATACTGACATGCTATATAACGTTACACCTTATAACGTAATACCAAACAACGTCAAACGTTATAACGTATTACTATATAACGTTAGACCTTATAACGTAATGCTATATAACGTCAAACGTTATAACGTAATACTAGATAAAGTTAAACGTTATACTGATATGCTATTTAACGTTATTCGTTATACTGATATGCTATATGACGTTAAAGATTATACTGATATGCTATATAACGCTAAACGTTATACTGATATGCTATATAACGTTATACGTTATGCTGAAATGCTATATAACGTTATACGTTATGCTGAAATGCTATATAAAGTTAAACGTTATACTGATATGCTATATAACGTTATACTTTACAACGTAATACTATATAATGTCAAACGTTATAACGTATTACTATATAAAGTTAGACGTTATACTAATATGCTATACAATGTTAAAGGTTACACTGATATACTATATAACGTCAACGCTATAACGTAATACTATATAACGTTAAACGTTATACTGATATGCTACATAACGTTATTCGTTATACTGATATGCTATATGACGTTAAAAATTATACTGATATGCTATATAACGTTAAACGTTATATTGATATGCTCTATAACGTTAAACGTTATATTGATATGCTATATAACGCTATACGTTATACTGATATGCGATATAACGTCAAACGTTATAACGTAATACTATATAACGTCAAACGTTATAACGTAATACTATATAACGTCAAACGTTATAACGTAATACTATTAACGTTAAACGTTATACTGATATGCTATATAACGTTAAAGGTTACACTGATATACTATATAACGTCAACGCTATAACGTAATACTCTATAACGTTCAACGTTATACTGATATGCTATATAACGTTATTCGTTATACTGATATGCTATATGACGTTAATGATTATACTGATATGCCATATAACGTTATACGTTATACTGATAAGCTATATAACGCTATACGTTATACTGATAGGCTATATAATGTTAAACGTTATACTGATGTGCTATATAACGTTATACTTTATAACGTAATACTATATAACGTCAAACGTTATAACATAATACTATACAACGTCAAGCGTTATAACGTAATACTATATAACGGCAAACCTTATAACGTAATGCTGTATAACGTCAAACGTTATAACGTAATACTATATAACGTTAAACGTTATACTGATATGCTATATAACGTTATTCATTATACTCATATGCTATATAACGATATACGTTATGCTGATATGATATGATATGTGACGTTATACGTTATAACGTAGTACTATATAACGTCAAACGTTATAACGTAATACTATATAACGTCAGACCTTATAACGTAATGCTATATAACGTCAAAAGTTATAACGTAATACTAGATAACGTTAAACGTTATACTGATATGCTGTATAACGATATACGTTATGCTGATATGCTATATAATGTTAAATGTTATTTACTGATATAATATATAACGTTAGACGTTATACTGATACGCTATATAACGTTAAACGTTATACTGATACACTATATAACGTCAACGTTATAACCTAATACTATATAACGTTAAACGTTATACTCATATGCTATATAACGTTATTCGTTATAACATAATACTATATAACGTTAAACGTTATACTGATATGCTATATGACGTTAAAGATTATACTGATATGCTATATAACGTTATACGTTATACTGATAAGCTATATAACGCTATAGGTTATACTGATATGCTATATAATGTTAAACGTTATACTGATGTGCTATATAACGTTATACTTTATAACGTAATACTATATAACGTCAAACGTTATAACGTATTACTATATAACGTTAGCAGTTATACTAATACGCTATATATCGTTAAACGTTATACCCATATCCTATATAACGATATACGTTATGCTGATATGCTATATAAAGTTAAACTTTATACTGATATGCTATATAACGCTAAACGTTATGCTGAATTGCTATATAAAGTTAAACGTTAACCTGATATGCTATATAACGTTATGCGTTATAACGTAATACTATATAACATTAGACGTTATTCTGATATGCTATATAACGATATACGTTATGCTGATATGCTATATAAAGTTAAACGTTATACTGATAAGCTATATAACGCTATACGTTATACTGATATGCTATATAGTGTTAAACGTTATACTGATGTGCTATATAACGTAATACTATATAACGTCAAACGTTATAACGTAATACTATATAACGTCAAACGTTATAACGTAATACTATATAACGTTAAACGTTATACTGATATGCTATATGACGTTATAGGTTATGCTGATATGATATGTAACGTTATACGTTATAACGTAATACTATATAACGTCAAACGTTATAACGTAATACTATATAACGTCAAACGTTATAACGTAATACTGTATAACGTTAAACGTTATACTGATATCCTATATAACGTTATACGTTACACTGATATCCTATATAACGTTAAACGTTATACTGATATGCAATATAACGTTATACGTTATGCTGATATTCTATATAACGTTTTACGTTATAACGTAATACTATATCGTCAAACGTTATAACGTTATTTAGATATGCTATATAACGTTATAGCGTTATACTGATATGCTATATAACGTCAAACGTTATAAAGTTATTCGGATATGCTATATAACGTTATGACGTTATTCTTATTTGCTATATAACGTTATACGTTATGCTGATACGATATGTAACGTTATACGTCATAACCTAATACTATATAACGTCAAACGTTATAACGTAATACTATATAACATTAAATTTTATACTGATATGCTATATAACGTTAAATGTTATACTCATATGCTATACACCGTTAAACGTTATACTGATATACTATAAAACGTCAAACATTACAACGTAATACTATATAAAGTTAAGCGTTATAATGATATGCTATATAACGTAATTTGTTACAACCTAATACTATATAACGTTAAATGCCATACTGATGTGCTATATGACGTTAAACATTATGCTGATGTGCTATATAATGTTAAACGTTATACTGATATGCTATATAACGTTAAACGTTATACTTATATGCTATATAACGTTAAAAGTTATGCTGATATCCTATATAGCGTTAAACGTTACACTGATATACTCTATAACGTCAACGTTATAACGTAATACTATATAACGTTAAACGCTATACTGATATGCTATATAATGTTATTCGTTATACTGATATGCTATATACCGTTATACCTTATAACGAAATACTGTATAACGTTAGGCGTTATACTAATATCCTATATAACGTTATACGATATACTGATACGCTATAAAACGTTATACGTTATGCTGATATTATATGTAACATTATACGTTATACTGAGGTGCTATATAACGCTATACGTTATACTGATATCCTATATAACGTTATACGTTATACTGTTATGCTATATAATGCTATACGTTATACTAATATGCCATATAATGTTAAACGTTATACTGATATGCTATATAACGTTATTTGTTATAACCTGATACTATATAACGTTAAACGCTATACTGATGAGCTATATGACGTTAAACACTATGCTGATGTGCTATATAACGCTATACGTTATAATGATATGCTATGTAATGCTATACGTTATACTAATATGCTATATAACGTTAAACGTTATACTGATATACTATATAACGTTATACCTTATAACGTAATACTATATAACGTTAAAAGTTATACTGATATCCTATATAGCGTTAAACGTTACACTGATATACTGTATAACGTCAACGTTATAACGTAATACTATATAACGTTAAACGTTATACTGATATGCTATATAATGTTATTCGTTATACTGATATGCTATATACCGTTATACCTTATAACGAAATACTGTATAACGTTAAGCGTTATACTGATATCCTATATAACGTTATACGATATACTGATATGCTATAAAACGTTATACGTTATGCTGATATTATATGTAACATTATACGTTATACTGAAGTGCTATATAACGCTATACGTTATACTGATATCCTATATAACGTTATACGTTATACTGTTATGCTATATAATGCTATACGTTATACTAATATGCCATATAATGTTAAACGTTATACTGATATGCTATATAACGTTATTTGTTATAACCTGATACTATATAACGTTAAACGCTATACTGATGAGCTATATGACGTTAAACACTATGCTGATGTGCTATATAACGCTATACGTTATAATGATATGCTATGTAATGCTATACGTTATACTAATATGCTATATAATATTAAACGTTATACTGATATGCTATATAACGTTATACGTTATAACGTAATGCTACATAACGTCAAACATTATAACGTAATGCTATATAACGTCAAACGTTATAACGTAATACTATATAACGTTAAACGTTATAACGTAATGCTATATAACGTCAAACGTTATAACGTAATACTATATAACGTTAAACGTTATACTCATATGCCATATAACGTTATTCGTTATACTGATATGTTATATAACGTTATTCGCTATACTGATATGCTATATAACGTTAAACGTTATACTGATATGCTATATAACGTTATACGTTATAACGTAATGCTACATAACGTCAAACATTATAACGTAATGCTATATAACGTCAAACGTTATAACGTAATACTATATAACGTTAAACGTTATAACGTAATGCTATATAACGTCAAACGTTATAACGTAATACTATATAACGTTAAACGTTATACTCATATGCCATATAACGTTATTCGTTATACTGATATGTTATATAACGTTATTCGCTATACTGATATGCTATATAACGTTAAACGTTATACTGATATGCTGTATAACGTTATAAGTTATAACGTAATACTGTATAACGTCAAACGTTATAACGTAATACTATATAACGTCAAACATTATAACGTAATGCTATATAACGTCAAACATTATAACGTAATGCTAAATAACGTCAAACGTTATAACGTTATACTATATAACGTTAAACGTTATACTGATATGCCATATAACGTTATTCGTTATACTGATATGCTATAAAACGATATACGTTATGCTGATACGATATGTAACGTTATACGTTATAACGTAATATTATATATCGTCAAACGTTATAACGTAATACTATATAACGTCAAACGTTATAACGTAATACTATATAACGTTAAACGTTATACTGATATGCTATATAACGTTATACGTTATGCTGGTATGCTATGTAATGTTAAACGTTATACTGATATGGTATGTAACGTTATACGTTATACTGATATGCTATAAAACGTTATACGTTATGCCGATATGATATGTAACATTATACGTTATACTGATATGCTATATAATGTTAAACGTTATACTGATATGCTATATAACGTTATAAGTTATAACGTAATACTGTATAACGTCAAACGTTATAACGTAATACTATATAACGTCAAACATTATAACGTAATGCTATATAACGTCAAACGTTATAACGTAATACTATATAACGTTAAACGTTATACTCATATGCCATATAACGTTATTCGTTATACTGATATGTTATATAACGTTATTCGCTATACTGATATGCTATATAACGTTAAACGTTATACTGATATGCTATATAACGTTATACGTTATAACGTAATACTGTGTAACGTCAAACGTTATAACGTAATACTATATAACGTCAAACATTATAACGTAATGCTATATAACGTCAAACATTATAACGTAATGCTATATAACGTCAAACGTTATAACGTAATACTATATAACGTTAAACGTTATACTCATATGCCATATAACGTTATTCGTTATACTGATATGTTACATAACGTTATTCGCTATACTGATATGCTATATGACGTTAAACGTTATACTGATATGCTATATAAAGCTATACCTTATAACGTAATACTATATAAAGTTAAGCGTTATAATGATATGCTATATAACTTTTAAACGTTATACTCATATGCTATATAACGTTAAACATTATACTGATATGCTGTATAATGTTAAACGTTATACTGATGTGCTATATAACGTTATACGTGATGCTGGTATGCTATGTAATGTTAAACGTTATACTGATATGGTATATAACGTTATACGTTATACTGATATGCTATAAAACGTTATACGTTATGCCGATATGATATGTAACATTATACGTTATACTGATATGCTATATAATGTTAAACGTTATACTGATATGCTATATAACGTTATAAGTTATAACGTAATACTGTATAACGTCAAACGTTATAACGTAATACTATATAACGTCAAACATTATAACGTAATGCTATATAACGTCAAACATTATAACGTAATGCTATATAACGTCAAACGTTATAACGTAATACTATATAACGTTAAACGTTATACTCATATGCCATATAACGTTATTCGTTATACTGATATGCTATATAACGTCAACGTTATAACGTTATACTATATAACGTTAAGCGTTACACTGATATCCGATATAGCGTTAAACGTTATACTGATACGCTATATAATGTTAAAAGTTATACTTATATGCTATATAACGTTATACGTTATAACGTAATACTATATAACGTTAAACGTTATAACGTAATACTATATAACGTCAAACATTATAACGTAATGCTATATAACGTCAAACATTATAACGTAATGCTATATAACGTCAAACGTTATAACGTTATACTATATAACGTTAAACGTTATACTGATATGCCATATAACGTTATTCGTTATACTGATATGCTATATAATGTTAAACGTTATACTGACATGCTGTATAACGTTATACGTTATAACGTAATACTATATAACATTAAATGTTATACTGATATGCTATATAACTTTTAAACGTTATACTCATATGCTATATAACGTTATACGTTATAACGTAATACTATATAACTTTTAAACGTTACACTCATATGCTATATAACGTTAAACAATATACTGATATGCTATATAACGTTAAACGTTATACTGATATGCTATATAACGTTAAACGTTATACTGATATGCTATATAATGTTAAACGTTATATACTGATATAATATATAACGTTAGACGTTAAACTGATATGCTATATAACGTTATTCATTATACTGATATGCTATATAGCGTTAAACGTTATACTGATATGCTATATAACGTTATACGCTATAACGCAATACTATATAACGTCAACGTTTTAACGTAATACTATATAGCGTTAAACGTTATACTGATCTGCTATATAACGTTATTCGTTATACTGATATGCTATATAACGTTATAAGTTATAACGTAATACTGTATAACGTCAAACGTTATAACGTAATACTATATAACGTCAAACATTATAACGTAATGCTATATAACGTCAAACATTATAACGTAATGCTATATAACGTCAAACGTTATAACGTTATACTATATAACGTTAAACGTTATACTGATATGCCATATAACGTTATTCGTTATACTGATATGCTATATAATGTTAAACGTTATACTGACATGCTGTATAACGTTATACGTTATAACGTAATACTATATAACATTAAATGTTATACTGATATGCTATATAACTTTTAAACGTTATACTCATATGCTATATAACGTTATACGTTATAACGTAATACTATATAACTTTTAAACGTTACACTCATATGCTATATAACGTTAAACAATATACTGATATGCTATATAACGTTAAACGTTATACTGATATGCTATATAACGTTAAACGTTATACTGATATACTATATAACGTCAAACGTTATAACGTAATACTATATAAACTTAAACGTTATAATGATATGCTATATAACGTTATATGTTATGCTGATATGATATGTAACCTTATACGTTATAACATCATACTATATGACGTTAAACGTTATACTGATATCCTACATAACGTTATACGTTATACTGATATGATATGTAACGTTATACGTTATAACGTAATACTATATAACGTCAAACGTTATAACGTAATACTATATAACGTCAAACATTATAACGTAATGCTATATAACGTCAAACATTATAACGTAATGCTATATAACGTCAAACGTTATAACGTTATACTATATAACGTTAAACGTTATACTGATATGCCATATAACGTTATTCGTTATACTGATATGCTATATAACGTTATAACATTATACTGATATGCTATATAACGTTAAACGTTATACTGATATGCTATATAACGTTATACGTTATGCTGATATGATATGTAACGTTATACGTTATAACGTAATACTATATAACGTCAAACGTTATAACGTAATACTATATAACGTCACACCTTATAACGTAATGCTATATAACGTCAAACGTTATAACGTAATACTAGATAACGTTAAACGTTATACTGATATGCTACGTAACGTTATAACATTATACTGATATGCTATATAACGTTAAACGTTATACTGATATGCTAAATAACGTTAAACGTTGTACTGATATGCTATATAACGTTATACTTTATGCTGGTATGCTATGTAACGTTATACGTTATAACGTAATACTATATAACGTCAAACGTTATAACGTAATACTACATAACGTTAAACGTTATACTGATATGCTATATAACGTTATGACATTATACTGATATGCTATATAACGTTAAACGTTATACTGATATGCTATATAACGTTATACGTTATGCTCATATGCTATATAACGTTATACGTTATAACGTAATACTATATAACTTTTAAACGTTAAACTCATATGCTATATAACGTTAAACAATATACTGATATGCTATATAACGTTAAACGTTATACTGATATGCTATATAACGTTAAACGTTATACTGATATACTATATAACGTCAAACGTTATAACGTAATACTATATAAAGTTAAACGTTATAATGATATGCTATATAACGTTATATGTTATGCTGATATGATATGTAACCTTATACGTTATAACGTCATACTATATGACGTTAAACGTTATACTGATATCCTACATAACGTTATACGTTATACTGATATGCTATATAACGCTATACGTTATACTGATATGCTATATAATGTTAAACGTTATACTGATATGCTATATGACGTTAAACATTACGCTGATATGCTATATAACGTTAAACGTTATACTGATATGCTATATAACGTTATACGTTATGCTCATATGCTATATAATGTTAAACGTTATACTGACATGCTGTTTAACGTTATACGTTATAACGTAATACTATATAACGTCAAACGTTATAACGTAATACTATATAACGTTAAACGTTATACTGATATGCTATATAACGTTATAACTTTATACTGATATGCTATATGACGTTAAACGTTATACTGATATGCTATATAACGTTATACGTTATGCTGATATGATATGTAACGTTATACGTTATAACGTAATACTATATAACGTCAAACGTTATAACGTAATACTATATAACGTCACACCTTATAACGTAATGCTATATAACGTCAAACGTTATACTGATATGCTATATCACGTTATGACATTATACTGATATGCTATATAACGTTAAACGTTATACTGATATGCCATATAACGTTATACGTTATGCTCATATGCTATATAATGTTAAACGTTATACTGACATGCTATATAACGTTATACGTTATAACGTAATACTATATAACATTAAATGTTATACTGATATGCTATATAACTTTTAAACGTTAAACTCATATGCTATATAACGTTAAACAATATACTGATATGCTATATAACGTTAAACGTTATACTGATATGCTATATAACGTTAAACGTTATACTGATATACTATATAACGTCAAACGTTATAACGTAATACTATATAAAGTTAAACGTTATAATGATATGCTATATAACGTTATATGTTATGCTGATATGATATGTAACCTTATACGTTATAACGTCATACTATATGACGTTAAACGTTATACTGATATCCTACATAACGTTATACCTTATACTGATATGCTATATAACACTATACGTTATACTGATATGCTATATAATGTTAAACGTTATACTGATATGCTATATAACGTTATACGTTATGCTGATATGATATGTAACGTTCTACGTTATAACGTAATACTATGTAACGTCAAACGTTATAACGTAATACTACATAACGTTAAACGTTATACTGATATGCTATATAACGTTATAACATTATACTGATATGCTATATAACGTTAAACGTTATACTGATATGCTATATAACGTTATACGTTATGCTGATATGATATGTAACGTTCTACGTTATAACGTAATACTATGTAACGTCAAACGTTATAACGTAATACTACATAACGTTAAACGTTATACTGATATGCTATATAACGTTATACGATATACTGATATGCTATATAGCGTTAAACGTTATACTGATATGCTATATAACATTGTACGTTATGCTGATATGGTATGTAACGTTATACGTTATAACGTAATACTATATAACGTCAAACGTTATAACGTAATACTATATAACGTTAAACGTTATACTGATATGCTATATAACGTTATAACTTTATACTGATATGCTATATAACGTTAAACGTTATACTGATATGCTATATAACGTTATACGTTATGCTCATATGCTATATAATGTTAAACGTTATACTGACATGCTGTATAACGTTATACGTTATAACGTAATACTATATAACGTCAAACGTTATAACGTAATACTATATAACGTTAAACGTTATACTGATATGCTATATAACGTTATAACTTTATACTGATATGCTATATAACGTTATACGTTATACTGATATGCTATATAACGTTATACGTTATGCTGATATGATATGTAACGTTCTACGTTATAACGTAATACTATGTAACGTCAAACGTTATAACGTAATACTACATAACGTTAAACGTTATACTGATATGCTATATAACGTTATAACATTATACTGATATGCTATATAACGTTAAACGTTATACTGATATGCTATATAACGTTATACGTTATGCTGATATGATATGTAACGTTATACGTTATAACGTAATACTATATAACGTCAAACGTTATAACGTAATACTATATAACGTCACACCTTATAACGTAATGCTATATAACGTCAAACGTTATAACGTAATACTAGATAACGTCAAACGTTATACTGATATGCTACGTAACGTTATAACATTATACTGATATGCTATATAACGTTAAACGTTATACTGATATGCTAAATAACGTTAAACGTTGTACTGATATGCTATATAACGTTATACTTTATGCTGGTATGCTATGTAACGTTATACGTTATAACGTAATACTATATAACGTCAAACGTTATAACGTAATACCACATAACGTTAAACGTTATACTGATATGCTATATAACGTTATACGTTATGCTGATATGATATGTAACGTTATACGTTATAACGTAATACTATATAACGTCAAACGTTATAACGTAATACTACATAACGTTAAACGTTATACTGATATGCTATATAACGTTATGACATTATACTGATATGCTATATAACGTTAAACGTTATACTGATATGCTATATAACGTTATACGTTATGCTCATATGCTATATAATGTTAAACGTTATACTGACATGCTATATAACGTTATACGTTATAACGTAATACTATATAACATTAAATGTTATACTGATATGCTATATAACTTTTAAACGTTATACTCATATGCTATATAACGTTATACGTTATAACGTAATACTATATAACTTTTAAACGTTAAACTCATATGCTATATAACGTTAAACAATATACTGATATGCTATATAACGTTAAACGTTATACTGATATGCTATATAACGTTAAACGTTATACTGATATACTATATAACGTCAAACGTTATAACGTAATACTATATAAAGTTAAACGTTATAATGATATGCTATATAACGTTATATGTTATGCTGATATGATATGTAACCTTATACGTTATAACGTCATACTATATGACGTTAAACGTTATACTGATATCCTACATAACGTTATACGTTATACTGATATGCTATATAACGCTATACGTTATACTGATATGCTATATAATGTTAAACGTTATACTGATATGCTATATGACGTTAAACATTACGCTGACATGCTATATAACGTTATACGATATACTGATATGCTATATAGCGTTAAACGTTATACTCATATGCTATATAACATTGTACGTTATGCTGATATGGTATGTAACGTTATACGTTATAACGTAATACTATATAACGTTAAACGTTATACTGATATGCTATATAACGTTATAACTTTATACTGATATGCTATATAACGTTAAACGTTATACTGATATGGTATATAACGTTATACGTTATGCTCATATGCTATATAATGTTAAACGTTATACTGACATGCTGTATAACGTTATACGTTATAACGTAATACTATATAACGTCAAACGTTATACTGATATGCTATATAACGTTATTCGTTTTACTGATATGCTACATAACGTCAACGTTATAACGTAATACTATATAACGTTAAGCGTAACACTGATATCCTATATAGCGTTAAACGTTATACTGATATGCTATATAACGTTATACGTTATGCTCATATGCTATATAATGTTAAACGTTATACTGACATGCTGTATAACGTTATGCGTTATAACGTAATACCATATAACATTAAATGTTATAATGATATGCTATATAACGTTATATGTTATGCTGATATGATATGTAACCTTATACGTTATAACGTCATACTATATGACGTTAAACGTTATACTGATATCCTACATAACGTTATACGTTTTACTGATATGCTATATAACGTTATACGTTATGCTGATATGCTATATAATGTTAAACGTTATACTGATATGCTATATGACGTTAAACATTACGCTGATATGCTATATAACGTTATACGATATACTGATATGCTATATAGCGTTAAACGTTATACTGATATGCTATATAACATTGTACGTTATGCTGATATGGTATGTAACGTTATACGTTATAACGTAATACTATATAACGTCAAACGTTATAACGTAATACTATATAACGTTAAACGTTATACTGATATGCTATATAACGTTATACGTTATAACGTAATACTACATAACGTCAAACGCTATAACGTAATACTATATAACGTCAAACATTATAACGTAATGCTATATAACGTCAAACATTATAACGTAATGCTATATAACGTCAAACGTTATAACGTTATACTATATAACGTTAAACGTTATACTGATATGCCATATAACGTTATTCGTTATACTGATATGCTATATAATGTTAAACGTTATACTGACATGCTGTATAACGTTATACGTTATAACGTAATACTATATAACATTAAATGTTATACTGATATGCTATATAACTTTTAAACGTTATACTCATATGCTATATAACGTTATACGTTATAACGTAATACTATATAACTTTTAAACGTTACACTCATATGCTATATAACGTTAAACAATATACTGATATGCTATATAACGTTAAACGTTATACTGATATGCTATATAACGTTAAACGTTATACTGATATACTATATAACGTCAAACGTTATAACGTAATACTATATAAACTTAAACGTTATAATGATATGCTATATAACGTTATATGTTATGCTGATATGATATGTAACCTTATACGTTATAACATCATACTATATGACGTTAAACGTTATACTGATATCCTACATAACGTTATACGTTATACTGATATGATATGTAACGTTATACGTTATAACGTAATACTATATAACGTCAAACGTTATAACGTAATACTATATAACGTCAAACATTATAACGTAATGCTATATAACGTCAAACATTATAACGTAATGCTATATAACGTCAAACGTTATAACGTTATACTATATAACGTTAAACGTTATACTGATATGCCATATAACGTTATTCGTTATACTGATATGCTATATAACGTTATAACATTATACTGATATGCTATATAACGTTAAACGTTATACTGATATGCTATATAACGTTATACGTTATGCTGATATGATATGTAACGTTATACGTTATAACGTAATACTATATAACGTCAAACGTTATAACGTAATACTATATAACGTCACACCTTATAACGTAATGCTATATAACGTCAAACGTTATAACGTAATACTAGATAACGTTAAACGTTATACTGATATGCTACGTAACGTTATAACATTATACTGATATGCTATATAACGTTAAACGTTATACTGATATGCTAAATAACGTTAAACGTTGTACTGATATGCTATATAACGTTATACTTTATGCTGGTATGCTATGTAACGTTATACGTTATAACGTAATACTATATAACGTCAAACGTTATAACGTAATACTACATAACGTTAAACGTTATACTGATATGCTATATAACGTTATGACATTATACTGATATGCTATATAACGTTAAACGTTATACTGATATGCTATATAACGTTATACGTTATGCTCATATGCTATATAACGTTATACGTTATAACGTAATACTATATAACTTTTAAACGTTAAACTCATATGCTATATAACGTTAAACAATATACTGATATGCTATATAACGTTAAACGTTATACTGATATGCTATATAACGTTAAACGTTATACTGATATACTATATAACGTCAAACGTTATAACGTAATACTATATAAAGTTAAACGTTATAATGATATGCTATATAACGTTATATGTTATGCTGATATGATATGTAACCTTATACGTTATAACGTCATACTATATGACGTTAAACGTTATACTGATATCCTACATAACGTTATACGTTATACTGATATGCTATATAACGCTATACGTTATACTGATATGCTATATAATGTTAAACGTTATACTGATATGCTATATGACGTTAAACATTACGCTGATATGCTATATAACGTTAAACGTTATACTGATATGCTATATAACGTTATACGTTATGCTCATATGCTATATAATGTTAAACGTTATACTGACATGCTGTTTAACGTTATACGTTATAACGTAATACTATATAACGTCAAACGTTATAACGTAATACTATATAACGTTAAACGTTATACTGATATGCTATATAACGTTATAACTTTATACTGATATGCTATATGACGTTAAACGTTATACTGATATGCTATATAACGTTATACGTTATGCTGATATGATATGTAACGTTATACGTTATAACGTAATACTATATAACGTCAAACGTTATAACGTAATACTATATAACGTCACACCTTATAACGTAATGCTATATAACGTCAAACGTTATACTGATATGCTATATCACGTTATGACATTATACTGATATGCTATATAACGTTAAACGTTATACTGATATGCCATATAACGTTATACGTTATGCTCATATGCTATATAATGTTAAACGTTATACTGACATGCTATATAACGTTATACGTTATAACGTAATACTATATAACATTAAATGTTATACTGATATGCTATATAACTTTTAAACGTTAAACTCATATGCTATATAACGTTAAACAATATACTGATATGCTATATAACGTTAAACGTTATACTGATATGCTATATAACGTTAAACGTTATACTGATATACTATATAACGTCAAACGTTATAACGTAATACTATATAAAGTTAAACGTTATAATGATATGCTATATAACGTTATATGTTATGCTGATATGATATGTAACCTTATACGTTATAACGTCATACTATATGACGTTAAACGTTATACTGATATCCTACATAACGTTATACCTTATACTGATATGCTATATAACACTATACGTTATACTGATATGCTATATAATGTTAAACGTTATACTGATATGCTATATAACGTTATACGTTATGCTGATATGATATGTAACGTTCTACGTTATAACGTAATACTATGTAACGTCAAACGTTATAACGTAATACTACATAACGTTAAACGTTATACTGATATGCTATATAACGTTATAACATTATACTGATATGCTATATAACGTTAAACGTTATACTGATATGCTATATAACGTTATACGTTATGCTGATATGATATGTAACGTTCTACGTTATAACGTAATACTATGTAACGTCAAACGTTATAACGTAATACTACATAACGTTAAACGTTATACTGATATGCTATATAACGTTATACGATATACTGATATGCTATATAGCGTTAAACGTTATACTGATATGCTATATAACATTGTACGTTATGCTGATATGGTATGTAACGTTATACGTTATAACGTAATACTATATAACGTCAAACGTTATAACGTAATACTATATAACGTTAAACGTTATACTGATATGCTATATAACGTTATAACTTTATACTGATATGCTATATAACGTTAAACGTTATACTGATATGCTATATAACGTTATACGTTATGCTCATATGCTATATAATGTTAAACGTTATACTGACATGCTGTATAACGTTATACGTTATAACGTAATACTATATAACGTCAAACGTTATAACGTAATACTATATAACGTTAAACGTTATACTGATATGCTATATAACGTTATAACTTTATACTGATATGCTATATAACGTTATACGTTATACTGATATGCTATATAACGTTATACGTTATGCTGATATGATATGTAACGTTCTACGTTATAACGTAATACTATGTAACGTCAAACGTTATAACGTAATACTACATAACGTTAAACGTTATACTGATATGCTATATAACGTTATAACATTATACTGATATGCTATATAACGTTAAACGTTATACTGATATGCTATATAACGTTATACGTTATGCTGATATGATATGTAACGTTATACGTTATAACGTAATACTATATAACGTCAAACGTTATAACGTAATACTATATAACGTCACACCTTATAACGTAATGCTATATAACGTCAAACGTTATAACGTAATACTAGATAACGTCAAACGTTATACTGATATGCTACGTAACGTTATAACATTATACTGATATGCTATATAACGTTAAACGTTATACTGATATGCTAAATAACGTTAAACGTTGTACTGATATGCTATATAACGTTATACTTTATGCTGGTATGCTATGTAACGTTATACGTTATAACGTAATACTATATAACGTCAAACGTTATAACGTAATACCACATAACGTTAAACGTTATACTGATATGCTATATAACGTTATACGTTATGCTGATATGATATGTAACGTTATACGTTATAACGTAATACTATATAACGTCAAACGTTATAACGTAATACTACATAACGTTAAACGTTATACTGATATGCTATATAACGTTATGACATTATACTGATATGCTATATAACGTTAAACGTTATACTGATATGCTATATAACGTTATACGTTATGCTCATATGCTATATAATGTTAAACGTTATACTGACATGCTATATAACGTTATACGTTATAACGTAATACTATATAACATTAAATGTTATACTGATATGCTATATAACTTTTAAACGTTATACTCATATGCTATATAACGTTATACGTTATAACGTAATACTATATAACTTTTAAACGTTAAACTCATATGCTATATAACGTTAAACAATATACTGATATGCTATATAACGTTAAACGTTATACTGATATGCTATATAACGTTAAACGTTATACTGATATACTATATAACGTCAAACGTTATAACGTAATACTATATAAAGTTAAACGTTATAATGATATGCTATATAACGTTATATGTTATGCTGATATGATATGTAACCTTATACGTTATAACGTCATACTATATGACGTTAAACGTTATACTGATATCCTACATAACGTTATACGTTATACTGATATGCTATATAACGCTATACGTTATACTGATATGCTATATAATGTTAAACGTTATACTGATATGCTATATGACGTTAAACATTACGCTGACATGCTATATAACGTTATACGATATACTGATATGCTATATAGCGTTAAACGTTATACTCATATGCTATATAACATTGTACGTTATGCTGATATGGTATGTAACGTTATACGTTATAACGTAATACTATATAACGTTAAACGTTATACTGATATGCTATATAACGTTATAACTTTATACTGATATGCTATATAACGTTAAACGTTATACTGATATGGTATATAACGTTATACGTTATGCTCATATGCTATATAATGTTAAACGTTATACTGACATGCTGTATAACGTTATACGTTATAACGTAATACTATATAACGTCAAACGTTATACTGATATGCTATATAACGTTATTCGTTTTACTGATATGCTACATAACGTCAACGTTATAACGTAATACTATATAACGTTAAGCGTAACACTGATATCCTATATAGCGTTAAACGTTATACTGATATGCTATATAACGTTATACGTTATGCTCATATGCTATATAATGTTAAACGTTATACTGACATGCTGTATAACGTTATGCGTTATAACGTAATACCATATAACATTAAATGTTATAATGATATGCTATATAACGTTATATGTTATGCTGATATGATATGTAACCTTATACGTTATAACGTCATACTATATGACGTTAAACGTTATACTGATATCCTACATAACGTTATACGTTTTACTGATATGCTATATAACGTTATACGTTATGCTGATATGCTATATAATGTTAAACGTTATACTGATATGCTATATGACGTTAAACATTACGCTGATATGCTATATAACGTTATACGATATACTGATATGCTATATAGCGTTAAACGTTATACTGATATGCTATATAACATTGTACGTTATGCTGATATGGTATGTAACGTTATACGTTATAACGTAATACTATATAACGTCAAACGTTATAACGTAATACTATATAACGTTAAACGTTATACTGATATGCTATATAACGTTATACGTTATAACGTAATACTACATAACGTCAAACGCTATAACGTAATACTATATAACGTCAAACGTTATAACGTAATACTATATAACGTCAAACGTTATAACGTAATACTATATAACGTTAAACGTTATACTGATATGCTATATAACGTTATAACATTATACTGATATGCTATATAACGTTGAACGTTATACTGATATGCTATATAACGTTAAACGTTATAACGTAATACTATATAACGTTAAACGTTATACTGATATGCTATATAACGTTAAACGTTATACTGATATGCTATATAACGTTATACGTTATACTGATATGCTATATAACGTTATACGTTATGCTGATATGATATGTAACGTTATAACATTATACTGATATGCTATATAACGTTAAACGTTATACTGATATGCTATATAACGTTAAACGTTTTAACGTAATACTATATAACGTTAAACGTTATACTGATATGCTATATAATGTTAAACGTTATACTGATATGCTATATAACGTTATACGTTATAACGTAATACTACATAACGTCAAACGCTATAACGTAATACTATATAACGTCAAACGTTATAACGTAATACTATATAACGTTAAACGTTATACTGATATGCTATATAACGTTAAACGTTATACTGATATGCTATATAACGTTATACGTTATAACGTAATACTACATAACGTCAAACGCTATAACGTAATACTATATAACGTCAAACGTTATAACGTAATACTATATAACGTCAAACGTTATAACGTAATACTATATAACGTTAAACGTTATACTGATATGCTATATAACGTTAAACGTTATAACGTAATACTATATAACGTTAAACGTTATACTGATATGCTATATAACGTTATAACATTATACTGATATGCTATATAACGTTAAACGTTATAACGTAATACTATATAACGTTAAACGTTATAACGTAATACTATATAACGTTAAACGTTATACTGATATGCTATATAACGTTAAACGTTATACTGATATGCTATATAACGTTAAACGTTTTAACGTAATACTATATAACGTTAAACGTTATACTGATATGCTATATAACGTTATAACATTATACTGATATGCTATATAACGTTGAACGTTATACTGATATGCTATATAACGTTAAACGTTATAACGTAATACTATATAACGTTAAACGTTATAACGTAATACTATATAACGTTAAACGTTATACTGATATGCTATATAACGTTAAACGTTATACTGATATGCTATATAACGTTATACGTTATGCTGATATGATATGTAACGTTATACGTTATAACGTAATACTATATAACGTCAAACGTTATAACGTAATACTACATAACGTTAAACGTTATACTGATATGCTATATAACGTTGTTCGTTATAACGTAATACTATATAACGTTAAACGTTATACTGATATGCTATATGACGTTATAACATTATACTGATATGCTATATAACGTTAAACGTTATACTGATATGCTATATAACGTTAAACGTCTTAACGTAATACTATATAACGTTAAACGTTATACTGATATGCTATATAATGTTAAACGTTATACTGATATGCTATATAAAGTTGTACGTTATGCTGATATGATATGTAACGTTATACGTTATAACGTAATACTATATAACGTCAAACGTTATAACGTAATACTACATAACGTTAAACGTTATACTGATATGCTATATAACGTTAAACGTTATACTGATATGCTATATAACGTTATACGTTATGCTGATATGATATGTAACGTTAAACGTTATAACGTAATACTATATAAAGTTAAATGTTATAATGATATTCTACATAACATTATACGTTATACTGATATGCTATATAACGCTATACGTTATACTGATATGCTATATAATGTTAAACGTTATACTGATATGCTATATAACGTTATACGTTATAACGTAATACTACATAACGTCAAACGATATAACGTAATACTATATAACGTCAAACGTTATAACGTAATACTATATAACGTCAAACGTTATAACGTAATACTATATAACGTCAAACGTTATAACGTAATACTATATAACGTTAAACGTTATACTGATATGCTATATAACGTTATAACATTATACTGATATGCTATATAACGTTGAACGTTATACTGATATGCTATATAACGTTAAACGTTATAACGTAATACTATATAACGTTAAACGTTATACTGATATGCTATATAACGTTAAACGTTATACTGATATGCTATATAACGTTATACGTTATACTGATATGCTATATAACGTTATACGTTATGCTGATATGATATGTAACGTTATAACATTATACTGATATGCTATATAACGTTAAACGTTATACTGATATGCTATATAACGTTAAACGTTTTAACGTAATACTATATAACGTTAAACGTTATACTGATATGCTATATAATGTCAAACGTTATACTGATATGCTATATAACGTTATACGTTATAACGTAATACTACATAACGTCAAACGCTATAACGTAATACTATATAACGTCAAACGTTATAACGTAATACTATATAACGTCAAACGTTATAACGTAATACTATATAACGTTAAACGTTATACTGATATGCTATATAACGTTATACGTTATAACGTAATACTACATAACGTCAAACGCTATAACGTAATACTATATAACGTCAAACGTTATAACGTAATACTATATAACGTCAAACGTTATATCGTAATACTATATAACGTTAAACGTTATACTGATATGCTATATAACGTTAAACGTTATACTGATATGCTATATAACGTTATACGTTATACTGATATGCTATATAACGTTATACGTTATGCTGATATGATATGTAACGTTATAACATTATACTGATATGCTATATAACGTTAAACGTTATACTGATATGCTATATAACGTTAAACGTTTTAACGTAATACTATATAACGTTAAACGTTATACTGATATGCTATATAATGTTAAACGTTATACTGATATGCTATATAACGTTATACGTTATAACGTAATACTACATAACGTCAAACGCTATAACGTAATACTATATAACGTCAAACGTTATAACGTAATACTATATAACGTCAAACGTTATAACGTAATACTATATAACGTTAAACGTTATACTGATATGCTATATAACGTTATACGTTATAACGTAATACTACATAACGTCAAACGCTATAACGTAATACTATATAACGTCAAACGTTATAACGTAATACTATATAACGTCAAACGTTATATCGTAATACTATATAACGTTAAACGTTATACTGATATGCTATATAACGTTAAACGTTATAACGTAATACTATATAACGTTAAACGTTATACTGATATGCTATATAACGTTATAACATTATACTGATATGCTATATAACGTTAAACGTTATACTGATATGCTATATAAAGTTGTACGTTATGCTGATATGATATGTAACGTTATACGTTATAACGTAATACTATGTAACGTCAAACGTTATAACGTAATACTACATAACGTTAAACGTTATACTGATATGCTATATAACGTTATTCGTTATAACGTAATACTATATAACGTTAAACGTTATACTAATATGCTATATGACGTTAAACATTACGCTGATATGCTATATAACATTAAACGTTATACTCATATCCTATATAGCGTTATACGTTATACTGATATCCTACATAACGTTAAACGTTACACTGATATACTATATAACGTTATACGTTATGCTGATATGATATGTAACGTTAAACGTTATAACGTAATACTATATAAAGTTAAATGTTATAATGATATTCTACATAACATTATACGTTATACTGATATGCTATATAACGCTATACGTTATACTGATATGCTATATAATGTTAAACGTTATACTGATATGCTATATAACGTTATACGTTATAACGTAATACTACATAACGTCAAACGTTATAACGTAATACTATATAACGTCAAACGTTATAACGTAATACTATATAACGTCAAACGTTATAACGTAATACTATATAACGTTAAACGTTATACTGATATGCTATATAACGTTATAACATTATACTGATATGCTATATAACGTTGAACGTTATACTGATATGCTATATAACGTTAAACGTTATAACGTAATACTATATAACGTTAAACGTTATACTGATATGCTATATAACGTTAAACGTTATACTGATATGCTATATAACGTTATACGTTATACTGATATGCTATATAACGTTATACGTTATGCTGATATGATATGTAACGTTATAACATTATACTGATATGCTATATAACGTTAAACGTTATACTGATATGCTATATAACGTTAAACGTTTTAACGTAATACTATATAACGTTAAACGTTATACTGATATGCTATATAATGTTAAACGTTATACTGATATGCTATATAACGTTATACGTTATAACGTAATACTACATAACGTCAAACGCTATAACGTAATACTATATAACGTCAAACGTTATAACGTAATACTATATAACGTCAAACGTTATAACGTAATACTATATAACGTTAAACGTTATACTGATATGCTATATAACGTTATACGTTATAACGTAATACTACATAACGTCAAACGCTATAACGTAATACTATATAACGTCAAACGTTATAACGTAATACTATATAACGTCAAACGTTATAACGTAATACTATATAACGTTAAACGTTATACTGATATGCTATATAACGTTAAACGTTATAACGTAATACTATATAACGTTAAACGTTATACTGATATGCTATATAACGTTATAACATTATACTGATATGCTATATAACGTTAAACGTTATAACGTAATACTATATAACGTTAAACGTTATAACGTAATACTATATAACGTTAAACGTTATACTGATATGCTATATAACGTTAAACGTTATACTGATATGCTATATAACGTTATACGTTATGCTGATATGATATGTAACGTTATACGTTATAACGTAATACTATATAACGTCAAACGTTATAACGTAATACTACATAACGTTAAACGTTATACTGATATGCTATATAACGTTATTCGTTATAACGTAATACTATATAACGTTAAACGTTATACTGATATGCTATATGACGTTATAACATTATACTGATATGCTATATAACGTTAAACGTTATACTGATATGCTATATAACGTTAAACGTTTTAACGTAATACTATATAACGTTAAACGTTATACTCATATGCTATATAACGTTATACGTTATACTGATATGCTATATAACGTTAAGCGTTATACTGATATACTATATAACGTCAAACGTTATAACGTAATACTATATAAAGTTAAACGTTATAATGATATGCTATATAACGTTATATGTTATGCTGATATGATATGTAACCTTATACGTTATAACGTCATACTATATGACGTTAAACGTTATACTGATATCCTACATAACGTTATACGTTATACTGATATGCTATATAACGTTATACGTTATGCTGATATGATATGTAACGTTATACGCTATAACGTAATACTATATAACGTCAAACGTTATACTGATATGCTATACAACGTTATTCGTTTTACTGAAATGCTACATAACGTCAACGTTATAACGTAATACTACATAACGTTAAACGTTATACTGATATGCTACGTAACGTTGTAACATTATACTGATATGCTATATAACGCTATACGTTATACTGATATGCTATATAATGTTAAACGTTATACTGATATGCTATATAACGTTATACGTTATAACGTAATACTACATAACGTCAAACGCTATAACGTAATACTATATAACGTCAAACGTTATAACGTAATACTATATAACGTTAAACGTTATAACGTAATACTATATAACGTCAAACGTTATAACGTAATACTATATAACGTTAAACGTTATACTGATATGCTATATGACGTTATAACATTATACTGATATGCTATATAACGTTAAACGTTATACTGATATGCTATATAACGTTAAACGTTTTAACGTAATACTATATAACGTTAAACGTTATACTCATATGCTATATAACGTTATACGTTATACTGATATGCTATGTAACGTTAAGCGTTATACTGATATACTATATGACGTTAAACGTTATACTGATATCCTACATAACGTTATACGTTATACTGATATGCTATATAACGTTATACGTTATGCTGATATGATATGTAACGTTATACGTTATAACGTAATACTATATAACGTCAAACGTTATAACGTAATACTATATAACGTCAAACGTTATAACGTAATACTATATAACGTTAAACGTTATACTGATATGCTATATAACGTTATAACTTTATACTGATATGCTATACAACGTTAAACGTTATACTGATATGCTATATAACGTTATTCGTTTTACTGAAATGCTACATAACGTCAACGTTATAACGTAATACTATATAACGTTAAGCGTTATAACGTAATACTACATAACGTTAAACGTTATACTGATATGCTACGTAACGTTGTAACATTATACTGATATGCTATATAACGCTATACGTTATACTGATATGCTATATAATGTTAAACGTTATACTGATATGCTATATAACGTTATACGTTATAACGTAATACTACTAAACGTCAAACGCTATAACGTAATACTATATAACGTCAAACGTTATAACGTAATACTATATAACGTCAAACGTTATAACGTAATACTATATAACGTTAAACGTTATACTGATATGCTATATAACGTTAAACGTTATAACGTAATACTATATAACGTTAAACGTTATACTGATATGCTATATAACGTTATAACATTATACTGATATGCTATATAACGTTAAACGTTATAACGTAATACTATATAACGTAAAACGTTATAACGTAATACTATATAACGTTAAACGTTATACTGATATGCTATATAACGTTAAGCGTTATACTGATATGCTATATAACGTTATACGTTATGCTGATATGATATGTAACGTTATACGTTATAACGTAATACTATATAACGTCAAACGTTATAACGTAATACTACATAACGTTAAACGTTATACTGATATGCTATATAACGTTATTCGTTATAACGTAATACTATATAACGTTAAACGTTATACTGATATGCTACGTAACGTTGTAACATTATACTGATATGCTATATAACGCTATACGTTATACTGATATGCTATATAATGTTAAACGTTATACTGATATGCTATATAACGTTATACGTTATAACGTAATACTACATAACGTCAAACGCTATAACGTAATACTATATAACGTCAAACGTTATAACGTAATACTATATAACGTCAAACGTTATAACGTAATACTATATAACGTTAAACGTTATACGGATATGCTATATAACGTTATACGTTATAACGTAATACTACATAACGTCAAACGCTATAACGTAATACTATATAACGTCAAACGTTATAACGTAATACTATATAACGCCAAACGTTATAACGTAATACTATATAACGTCAAACGTTATAACGTAATACTACATAACGTTAAACGTTATACTGGTATGCTATATAACGTTATTCGTTATAACGTAATACTATATAACGTTAAACGTTATACTGATATGCTATATGACGTTATAACATTATACTGATATGCTATATAACGTTAAACGTTATACTGATATGCTATATAACGTTAAACGTTTTAACGTAATACTATATAACGTTAAACGTTATACTGATATGCTATATAATGTTAAACGTTATACTGATATGCTATATAAAGTTGTACGTTATGCTGATATGATATGTAACGTTATACGTTATAACGTAATACTATATAACGTCAAACGTTATAACGTAATACTACATAACGTTAAACGTTATACTGATATGCTATATGACGTTATTCGTTATAACGTAATACTATATAACGTTAAACGTTATACTAATATGCTATATGACGTTAAACATTACGCTGATATGCTATATAACATTAAACGTTATACTCATATCCTATATAGCGTTATACGTTATACTGATATCCTACATAACGTTAAACGTTACACTGATATACTATATAACGTTATACGTTATGCTGATATGATATGTAACGTTAAACGTTATAACGTAATACTATATAAAGTTAAATGTTATAATGATATTCTACATAACAATATACGTTATACTGATATGCTATATAACGCTATACGTTATACTGATATGCTATATAATGTTAAACGTTATACTGATATGCTATATAACGTTATACGTTATAACGTAATACTACATAACGTCAAACGTTATAACGTAATACTATATAACGTCAAACGTTATAACGTAATACTATATAACGTTAAACGTTATACTGATATGCTATATAACGTTATAACATTATACTGATATGCTATATAACGTTAAACGTCACAATAATATGCTATATAAAGTTAACCCCTATAACGTAATACTATATAACGTAAGACGTTATAATGTAATACTATATAACGTTAAACGTTATAGTGATATGCTATATAACGTTATAACATTATACTGATATGCTATATAACGTTAAACGTTATACTGATATGCTATATAACGTTAAACGTTTTAACGTAATACTATATAACGTTAAACGTTATACTGATATGCTATATAATGTTAAACGTTATACTGATATGCTATATAAAGTTGTACGTTATGCTGATATGATATGTAACGTTATACGTTATAACGTAATACTATATAACGTCAAACGTTATAACGTAATACTATATAACGTCAAACGTTATAACGTAATACTACATAACGTTAAACGTTATACTGATATGCTATATAACGTTATTCGTTATAACGTAATACTATATAACGTTAAACGTTATACTAATATGCTATATGACGTTAAACATTACGCTGATATGCTATATAACATTAAACGTTATACTCATATCCTATATAGCGTTATACGTTATACTGATATCCTACATAACGTTAAACGTTACACTGATATACTATATAACGTTATACGTTATGCTGATATGATATGTAACGTTAAACGTTATAACGTAATACTATATAAAGTTAAATGTTATAATGATATTCTACATAACATTATACGTTATACTGATATGCTATATAACGCTATACGTTATACTGATATGCTATATAATGTTAAACGTTATACTGATATGCTATATAACGTTATACGTTATAACGTAATACTACATAACGTCAAACGTTATAACGTAATACTATATAACGTCAAACGTTATAACGTAATACTATATAACGTCAAACGTTATAACGTAATACTATATAACGTCAAACGTTATAACGTAATACTATATAACGTTAAACGTTATACGGATATGCTATATAACGTTAAACGTTATAACGTAATACTATATAACGTTAAACGTTATACTGATATGCTATATGACGTTATAACATTATACTGATATGCTATATAACGTTAAACGTTATACTGATATGCTATATAACGTTAAACGTTTTAACGTAATACTATATAACGTTAAACGTTATACTCATATGCTATATAACGTTATACGTTATACTGATATGCTATATAACGTTAAGCGTTATACTGATATACTATATAACGTCAAACGTTATAACGTAATACTATATAAAGTTAAACGTTATAATGATATGCTATATAACGTTATATGTTATGCTGATATGATATGTAACCTTATATGTTATAACGTCATACTATATGACGTTAAACGTTATACTGATATCCTACATAACGTTATACGTTATACTGATATGCTATATAACGTTATACGTTATGCTGATATGATATGTAACGTTATACGTTATAACGTAATACTATATAACGTCAAACGTTATAACGTAATACTATATAACGTTAAACGTTATACTGATATGCTATATAACGTTATAACTTTATACTGATATGCTATACAACGTTAAACGTTATACTGATATGCTATATAACGTTATACGTTATGCTGATATGATATGTAACGTTATACGCTATAACGTAATACTATATAACGTCAAACGTTATACTGATATGCTATACAACGTTATTCGTTTTACTGAAATGCTACATAACGTCAACGTTATAACGTACTACTATATAACGTTAAGCGTTATAACGTAATACTACATAACGTTAAACGTTATACTGATATGCTACGTAACGTTGTAACATTATACTGATATGCTATATAACGCTATACGTTATACTGATATGCTATATAATGTTAAACGTTATACTGATATGCTATATAACGTTATACGTTATAACGTAATACTACATAACGTCAAACGCTATAACGTAATGCTATATAACGTCAAACGTTATAACGTAATACTATATAACGTCAAACGTTATAACGTAATACTATATAACGTTAAACGTTATACTGATATGCTATATAACGTTAAACGTTATAACGTAATACTATATAACGTTAAACGTTATACTGATATGCTATATAACGTTATAACATTATACTGATATGCTATATAACGATAACCGTTATAACGTAATACTATATAACGTAAAACGTTATAACGTAATACTATATAACGTTAAACGTTATACTGATATGCTATATAACGTTAAGCGTTATAACGTAATACTATATAACGTTAAACGTTATACTGATATGCTACGTAACGTTGTAACATTATACTGATATGCTATATAACGCTATACGTTATACTGATATGCTATATAATGTTAAACGTTATACTGATATGCTATATAACGTTATACGTTATAACGTAATACTACATAACGTCAAACGCTATAACGTAATACTATATAACGTCAAACGTTATAACGTAATACTAT
The DNA here is from genome assembly GCA_905333015.3 of Bombus campestris. Taxonomy (NCBI): domain Eukaryota; kingdom Metazoa; phylum Arthropoda; class Insecta; order Hymenoptera; family Apidae; genus Bombus; species Bombus campestris. Next base: position 5,132,720 of record HG995129.1, on the reverse strand, counting down.
ATAACGTCAAACGTTATAACGTAATACTATATAACGTTAAACGTTATACGGATATGCTATATAACGTTATACGTTATAACGTAATACTACATAACGTCAAACGCTATAACGTAATACTATATAACGTCAAACGTTATAACGTAATACTATATAACGCCAAACGTTATAACGTAATACTATATAACGTTAAACGTTATACTGATATGCTATATAACGTTAAACGTTATAACGTAATACTATATAACGTTAAACGTTATACTGATATGCTATATAACGTTATAACATTATACTGATATGCTATATAACGTTAAACGTTATAACGTAATACTATATAACGTCAAACGTTATAACGCAATACTACATAACGTTAAACGTTATACTGGTATGCTATATAACGTTATTCGTTATAACGTAATACTATATAACGTTAAACGTTATACTGATATGCTATATGACGTTATAACATTATACTGATATGCTATATAACGTTAAACGTTATACTGATATGCTATATAACGTTAAACGTTTTAACGTAATACTATATAACGTTAAACGTTATACTGATATGCTATATAATGTTAAACGTTATACTGATATGCTATATAAAGTTGTACGTTATGCTGATATGATATGTAACGTTATACGTTATAACGTAATACTATATAACGTCAAACGTTATAACGTAATACTACATAACGTTAAACGTTATACTGATATGCTATATAACGTTATTCGTTATAACGTAATACTATATAACGTTAAACGTTATACTGATATGCTATATAATGTTAAACGTTATACTGATATGCTATATAACGTTATACGTTATAACGTAATACTACATAACGTCAAACGCTATAACGTAATACTATATAACGTCAAACGTTATAACGTAATACTATATAACGTCAAACGTTATAACGTAATACTATATAACGTTAAACGTTATACTGATATGCTATATAACGTTATACGTTATAACGTAATACTACATAACGTCAAACGCTATAACGTAATACTATATAACGTCAAACGTTATAACGTAATACTATATAACGTCAAACGTTATAACGTAATACTATATAACGTTAAACGTTATACTGATATGCTATATAACGTTAAACGTTATAACGTAATACTATATAACGTTAAACGTTATACTGATATGCTATATAACGTTATAACATTATACTGATATGCTATATAACGTTAAACGTTATAACGTAATACTATATAACGTTAAACGTTATAACGTAATACTATATAACGTTAAACGTTATACTGATATGCTATATAACGTTAAACGTTATACTGATATGCTATATAACGTTATACGTTATGCTGATATGATATGTAACGTTATACGTTATAACGTAATACTATATAACGTCAAACGTTATAACGTAATACTACATAACGTTAAACGTTATACTGATATGCTATATAACGTTATTCGTTATAACGTAATACTATATAACGTTAAACGTTATACTGATATGCTATATGACGTTATAACATTATACTGATATGCTATATAACGTTAAACGTTATACTGATATGCTATATAACGTTAAACGTTTTAACGTAATACTATATAACGTTAAACGTTATACTCATATGCTATATAACGTTATACGTTATACTGATATGCTATATAACGTTAAGCGTTATACTGATATACTATATAACGTCAAACGTTATAACGTAATACTATATAAAGTTAAACGTTATAATGATATGCTATATAACGTTATATGTTATGCTGATATGATATGTAACCTTATACGTTATAACGTCATACTATATGACGTTAAACGTTATACTGATATCCTACATAACGTTATACGTTATACTGATATGCTATATAACGTTATACGTTATGCTGATATGATATGTAACGTTATACGCTATAACGTAATACTATATAACGTCAAACGTTATACTGATATGCTATACAACGTTATTCGTTTTACTGAAATGCTACATAACGTCAACGTTATAACGTAATACTACATAACGTTAAACGTTATACTGATATGCTACGTAACGTTGTAACATTATACTGATATGCTATATAACGCTATACGTTATACTGATATGCTATATAATGTTAAACGTTATACTGATATGCTATATAACGTTATACGTTATAACGTAATACTACATAACGTCAAACGCTATAACGTAATACTATATAACGTCAAACGTTATAACGTAATACTATATAACGTTAAACGTTATAACGTAATACTATATAACGTCAAACGTTATAACGTAATACTATATAACGTTAAACGTTATACTGATATGCTATATGACGTTATAACATTATACTGATATGCTATATAACGTTAAACGTTATACTGATATGCTATATAACGTTAAACGTTTTAACGTAATACTATATAACGTTAAACGTTATACTCATATGCTATATAACGTTATACGTTATACTGATATGCTATGTAACGTTAAGCGTTATACTGATATACTATATGACGTTAAACGTTATACTGATATCCTACATAACGTTATACGTTATACTGATATGCTATATAACGTTATACGTTATGCTGATATGATATGTAACGTTATACGTTATAACGTAATACTATATAACGTCAAACGTTATAACGTAATACTATATAACGTCAAACGTTATAACGTAATACTATATAACGTTAAACGTTATACTGATATGCTATATAACGTTATAACTTTATACTGATATGCTATACAACGTTAAACGTTATACTGATATGCTATATAACGTTATTCGTTTTACTGAAATGCTACATAACGTCAACGTTATAACGTAATACTATATAACGTTAAGCGTTATAACGTAATACTACATAACGTTAAACGTTATACTGATATGCTACGTAACGTTGTAACATTATACTGATATGCTATATAACGCTATACGTTATACTGATATGCTATATAATGTTAAACGTTATACTGATATGCTATATAACGTTATACGTTATAACGTAATACTACTAAACGTCAAACGCTATAACGTAATACTATATAACGTCAAACGTTATAACGTAATACTATATAACGTCAAACGTTATAACGTAATACTATATAACGTTAAACGTTATACTGATATGCTATATAACGTTAAACGTTATAACGTAATACTATATAACGTTAAACGTTATACTGATATGCTATATAACGTTATAACATTATACTGATATGCTATATAACGTTAAACGTTATAACGTAATACTATATAACGTAAAACGTTATAACGTAATACTATATAACGTTAAACGTTATACTGATATGCTATATAACGTTAAGCGTTATACTGATATGCTATATAACGTTATACGTTATGCTGATATGATATGTAACGTTATACGTTATAACGTAATACTATATAACGTCAAACGTTATAACGTAATACTACATAACGTTAAACGTTATACTGATATGCTATATAACGTTATTCGTTATAACGTAATACTATATAACGTTAAACGTTATACTGATATGCTACGTAACGTTGTAACATTATACTGATATGCTATATAACGCTATACGTTATACTGATATGCTATATAATGTTAAACGTTATACTGATATGCTATATAACGTTATACGTTATAACGTAATACTACATAACGTCAAACGCTATAACGTAATACTATATAACGTCAAACGTTATAACGTAATACTATATAACGTCAAACGTTATAACGTAATACTATATAACGTTAAACGTTATACGGATATGCTATATAACGTTATACGTTATAACGTAATACTACATAACGTCAAACGCTATAACGTAATACTATATAACGTCAAACGTTATAACGTAATACTATATAACGCCAAACGTTATAACGTAATACTATATAACGTCAAACGTTATAACGTAATACTACATAACGTTAAACGTTATACTGGTATGCTATATAACGTTATTCGTTATAACGTAATACTATATAACGTTAAACGTTATACTGATATGCTATATGACGTTATAACATTATACTGATATGCTATATAACGTTAAACGTTATACTGATATGCTATATAACGTTAAACGTTTTAACGTAATACTATATAACGTTAAACGTTATACTGATATGCTATATAATGTTAAACGTTATACTGATATGCTATATAAAGTTGTACGTTATGCTGATATGATATGTAACGTTATACGTTATAACGTAATACTATATAACGTCAAACGTTATAACGTAATACTACATAACGTTAAACGTTATACTGATATGCTATATGACGTTATTCGTTATAACGTAATACTATATAACGTTAAACGTTATACTAATATGCTATATGACGTTAAACATTACGCTGATATGCTATATAACATTAAACGTTATACTCATATCCTATATAGCGTTATACGTTATACTGATATCCTACATAACGTTAAACGTTACACTGATATACTATATAACGTTATACGTTATGCTGATATGATATGTAACGTTAAACGTTATAACGTAATACTATATAAAGTTAAATGTTATAATGATATTCTACATAACAATATACGTTATACTGATATGCTATATAACGCTATACGTTATACTGATATGCTATATAATGTTAAACGTTATACTGATATGCTATATAACGTTATACGTTATAACGTAATACTACATAACGTCAAACGTTATAACGTAATACTATATAACGTCAAACGTTATAACGTAATACTATATAACGTTAAACGTTATACTGATATGCTATATAACGTTATAACATTATACTGATATGCTATATAACGTTGAACGTTATACTGATATGCTATATAACGTTAAACGCTATAACGTAATACTATATAACGTTAAACGTTATAACGTAATACTATATAACGTTAAACGTTATACTGATATGCTATATGACGTTATAACATTATACTGATATGCTATATAACGTTAAACGTTATACTGATATGCTATATAACGTTAAACGTTTTAACGTAATACTATATAACGTTAAACGTTATACTGATATGCTATATAATGTTAAACGTTATACTGATATGCTATATAAAGTTGTACGTTATGCTGATATGATATGTAACGTTATACGTTATAACGTAATACTATATAACGTCAAACGTTATAACGTAATACTATATAACGTCAAACGTTATAACGTAATACTACATAACGTTAAACGTTATACTGATATGCTATATAACGTTATTCGTTATAACGTAATACTATATAACGTTAAACGTTATACTAATATGCTATATGACGTTAAACATTACGCTGATATGCTATATAACATTAAACGTTATACTCATATCCTATATAGCGTTATACGTTATACTGATATCCTACATAACGTTAAACGTTACACTGATATACTATATAACGTTATACGTTATGCTGATATGATATGTAACGTTAAACGTTATAACGTAATACTATATAAAGTTAAATGTTATAATGATATTCTACATAACATTATACGTTATACTGATATGCTATATAACGCTATACGTTATACTGATATGCTATATAATGTTAAACGTTATACTGATATGCTATATAACGTTATACGTTATAACGTAATACTACATAACGTCAAACGTTATAACGTAATACTATATAACGTCAAACGTTATAACGTAATACTATATAACGTCAAACGTTATAACGTAATACTATATAACGTCAAACGTTATAACGTAATACTATATAACGTTAAACGTTATACGGATATGCTATATAACGTTAAACGTTATAACGTAATACTATATAACGTTAAACGTTATACTGATATGCTATATGACGTTATAACATTATACTGATATGCTATATAACGTTAAACGTTATACTGATATGCTATATAACGTTAAACGTTTTAACGTAATACTATATAACGTTAAACGTTATACTCATATGCTATATAACGTTATACGTTATACTGATATGCTATATAACGTTAAGCGTTATACTGATATACTATATAACGTCAAACGTTATAACGTAATACTATATAAAGTTAAACGTTATAATGATATGCTATATAACGTTATATGTTATGCTGATATGATATGTAACCTTATATGTTATAACGTCATACTATATGACGTTAAACGTTATACTGATATCCTACATAACGTTATACGTTATACTGATATGCTATATAACGTTATACGTTATGCTGATATGATATGTAACGTTATACGTTATAACGTAATACTATATAACGTCAAACGTTATAACGTAATACTATATAACGTTAAACGTTATACTGATATGCTATATAACGTTATAACTTTATACTGATATGCTATACAACGTTAAACGTTATACTGATATGCTATATAACGTTATACGTTATGCTGATATGATATGTAACGTTATACGCTATAACGTAATACTATATAACGTCAAACGTTATACTGATATGCTATACAACGTTATTCGTTTTACTGAAATGCTACATAACGTCAACGTTATAACGTACTACTATATAACGTTAAGCGTTATAACGTAATACTACATAACGTTAAACGTTATACTGATATGCTACGTAACGTTGTAACATTATACTGATATGCTATATAACGCTATACGTTATACTGATATGCTATATAATGTTAAACGTTATACTGATATGCTATATAACGTTATACGTTATAACGTAATACTACATAACGTCAAACGCTATAACGTAATGCTATATAACGTCAAACGTTATAACGTAATACTATATAACGTCAAACGTTATAACGTAATACTATATAACGTTAAACGTTATACTGATATGCTATATAACGTTAAACGTTATAACGTAATACTATATAACGTTAAACGTTATACTGATATGCTATATAACGTTATAACATTATACTGATATGCTATATAACGTTAAACGTTATAACGTAATACTATATAACGTAAAACGTTATAACGTAATACTATATAACGTTAAACGTTATACTGATATGCTATATAACGTTAAGCGTTATAACGTAATACTATATAACGTTAAACGTTATACTGATATGCTACGTAACGTTGTAACATTATACTGATATGCTATATAACGCTATACGTTATACTGATATGCTATATAATGTTAAACGTTATACTGATATGCTATATAACGTTATACGTTATAACGTAATACTACATAACGTCAAACGCTATAACGTAATACTATATAACGTCAAACGTTATAACGTAATACTATATAACGTCAAACGTTATAACGTAATACTATATAACGTTAAACGTTATACGGATATGCTATATAACGTTATACGTTATAACGTAATACTACATAACGTCAAACGCTATAACGTAATACTATATAACGTCAAACGTTATAACGTAATACTATATAACGCCAAACGTTATAACGTAATACTATATAACGTTAAACGTTATACTGATATGCTATATAACGTTAAACGTTATAACGTAATACTATATAACGTTAAACGTTATACTGATATGCTATATAACGTTATAACATTATACTGATATGCTATATAACGTTAAACGTTATAACGTAATACTATATAACGTCAAACGTTATAACGCAATACTACATAACGTTAAACGTTATACTGGTATGCTATATAACGTTATTCGTTATAACGTAATACTATATAACGTTAAACGTTATACTGATATGCTATATGACGTTATAACATTATACTGATATGCTATATAACGTTAAACGTTATACTGATATGCTATATAACGTTAAACGTTTTAACGTAATACTATATAACGTTAAACGTTATACTGATATGCTATATAATGTTAAACGTTATACTGATATGCTATATAAAGTTGTACGTTATGCTGATATGATATGTAACGTTATACGTTATAACGTAATACTATATAACGTCAAACGTTATAACGTAATACTACATAACGTTAAACGTTATACTGATATGCTATATAACGTTATTCGTTATAACGTAATACTATATAACGTTAAACGTTATACTAATATGCTATATGACGTTAAACATTACGCTGATATGCTATATAACATTAAACGTTATACTCATATCCTATATAGCGTTATACGTTATACTGATATCCTACATAACGTTAAACGTTACACTGATATACTATATAACGTTATACGTTATGCTGATATGATATGTAACGTTAAACGTTATAACGTAATACTATATAAAGTTAAATGTTATAATGATATTCTACATAACAATATACGTTATACTGATATGCTATATAACGCTATACTTTATACTGATATGCTATATAATGTTAAACGTTATACTGATATGCTATATAACGTTATACGTTATAACGTAATACTACATAACGTCAAACGTTATAACGTAATACTATATAACGTCAAACGTTATAACGTAATACTATATAACGTTAAACGTTATACTGATATGCTATATAACGTTATAACATTATACTGATATGCTATATAACGTTGAACGTTATACTGATATGCTATATAACGTTAAACGCTATAACGTAATACTATATAACGTTAAACGTTATAACGTAATACTATATAACGTTAAACGTTATACTCATATGCAATACAACGTTAAACGTTATACTGATATGCTATATAACGTTATACGTTATGCTGATATGATATGTAACGTTATACGTTATAACGTAATACTATATAACGTCAACCGTTATAACGTAATACTACATAACGTTAAACGTTATACTGATATGCTATATAACGTTATTCGTTATAACGTAATACTATATAACGTTAAACGTTATACTGATATGCTATATGACGTTATAACATTATACTGATATGCTATATAACGTTAAACGTTATACTGATATGCTATATAACGTTAAACGTTTTAACGTAATACTATATAACGTTAAACGTTATACTGATATGCTATATAATGTTAAACGTTATACTGATATGCTATATAAAGTTGTACGTTATGCTGATATGATATGTAACGTTATACGTTATAACGTAATACTATATAACGTCAAACGTTATAACGTAATACTATATAACGTCAAACGTTATAACGTAATACTACATAACGTTAAACGTTATACTGATATGCTATATAACGTTATTCGTTATAACGTAATACTATATAACGTTAAACGTTATACTAATATGCTATATGACGTTAAACATTACGCTGATATGCTATATAACATTAAACGTTATACTCATATCCTATATAGCGTTATACGTTATACTGATATCCTACATAACGTTAAACGTTACACTGATATACTATATAACGTTATACGTTATGCTGATATGATATGTAACGTTAAACGTTATAACGTAATACTATATAAAGTTAAATGTTATAATGATATTCTACATAACATTATACGTTATACTGATATGCTATATAACGCTATACGTTATACTGATATGCTATATAATGTTAAACGTTATACTGATATGCTATATAACGTTATACGTTATAACGTAATACTACATAACGTCAAACGTTATAACGTAATACTATATAACGTCAAACGCTATAACGTAATACTATATAACGTCAAACGTTATAACGTAATACTATATAACGTCAAACGTTATAACGTAATACTATATAACGTTAAACGTTATACTGATATGCTATATAACGTTAAACGTTATAACGTAATACTATATAACGTTAAACGTTATACTGATATGCTATATAACGTTATAACATTATACTGATATGCTATATAACGTTGAACGTTATACTGATATGCTATATAACGTTAAACGTTATAACGTAATACTATATAACGTTAAACGTTATACTGATATGCTATATAACGTTAAACGTTATACTGATATGCTATATAACGTTATACGTTATACTGATATGCTATATAACGTTATACGTTATGCTGATATGATATGTAACGTTATACGTTATAACGTAATACTATATAACGTCAAACGTTATAACGTAATACTACATAACGTTATGCTATATAACGTTAAACGTTATAACGTAATACTATATAACGTTAAACGTTATACTGATATGCTATATAACGTCAAACGTTATACTGATATGCTATATAACGTTATAACAATATACTGATATGCTATATAACGCTAAACGTTATACTGATATGCTATATAACGTTATACGTTATGCTGATATGATATGTAACGTTATACGTTATAACGTAATACTATATAACGTCAAACGTTATAACGTAATACTACATAACGTAATGCTATATAACGTTAAACGTTATAACGTAATACTATATAACGTTAAACGTTATACTGATATGCTATATAACGTTAAACGTTATACTGATATGCTATATAACGTTATAACAATATACTGATATGCTATATAACGTTGAACGTTATACTGATATGCTATATAACGTTATACGTTATGCTGATATGATATATAACGTTATACGTTAGAACGTAATACTATATAACATTAAACGTTATACTCATATCCTATATAGCGTTATACGTTATACTGATATCCTACATAACGTTAAACGTTACACTGATATACTATATAACGTTGTACGTTATGCTGATATGATATGTAACGTTAAACGTTATAACGTAATACTATATAAAGTTAAACGTTATAATGATATTCTACATAACGTTATACGTTATACTGATATGCTATATAACGCTATACGTTATACTGATATGCTATATAATGTTAAACGTTATACTGATATGCTATATAACGTTATACGTTATAACGTAATACTATATAACGTCAAACGTTATAACGTAATACTATATAACGTCAAACGTTATAACGTAATACTACATAACGTAATGCTATATAACGTTAAACGTTATAACGTAATACTATATAACGTTAAACGTTATACTGATATGCTATATAACGTTAAACGTTATACTGATATGCTATATAACGTTATAACAATATACTGATATGCTATATAACGTTGAACGTTATACTGATATGCTATATAACGTTATACGTTATGCTGATATGATATATAACGTTATACGTTAGAACGTAATACTATATAACATTAAACGTTATACTCATATCCTATATAGCGTTATACGTTATACTGATATCCTACATAACGTTAAACGTTACACTGATATACTATATAACGTTGTACGTTATGCTGATATGATATGTAACGTTAAACGTTATAACGTAATACTATATAAAGTTAAACGTTATAATGATATTCTACATAACGTTATACGTTATACTGATATGCTATATAACGCTATACGTTATACTGATATGCTATATAATGTTAAACGTTATACTGATATGCTATATAACGTTATACGTTATAACGTAATACTATATAACGTCAAACGTTATAACGTAATACTATATAACGTCAAACGTTATAACGTAATACTATATAACGTTAAACGTTATACTGATATGGTATATAACGTTAAACGTTATACTGATATGCTATATAACGTTATAACATTATACTGATATGCTATATAACGTTAAACGTTATACTGATATGCTATATAACGTTAAACGTTATACTGATATGCTATATAACGTTAAACGTTATAACGTAATACTATATAACGTTAAACGTTATACTGATATGCTATATAACGTTAAACGTTATACTGATATGCTATATAACGTTATACGTTATGCTGATATGATATGTAACGTTATACGTTATAACGTAATACTATATAACGTTAAACGTTATACTGATATGCTATATGACGTTATAACATTATACTGATATGCTATATAACGTTAAACGTTATACTGATATGCTATATAACGTTAAACGTTTTAACGTAATACTATATAACGTTAAACGTTATACTGATATGCTATATAATGTTAAACGTTATACTGATATGCTATATAAAGTTGTACGTTATGCTGATATGATATGTAACGTTATACGTTATAACGTAATACTATATAACGTCAAACGTTATAACGTAATACTACATAACGTTAAACGTTATACTGATATGCTATATAACGTTAAACGTTATACTGATATGCTATATAACGTTATACGTTATGCTGATATGATATGTAACGTTATACGTTATAACGTAATACCATATAACGTCAAACGTTATAACGTAATACTACATAACGTTAAACGTTATACTGATATGCTATATAACGTTATTCGTTATAACGTAATACTATATAACGTTAAACGTTATACTGATATGCTATATGACGTTATAACATTATACTGATATGCTATATAACGTTAAACGTTATACTGATATGCTATATAACGTTAAACGTTTTAACGTAATACTGTATAACGTTAAACGTTATACTGATATGCTATATAATGTTAAACGTTATACTGATATGCTATATAAAGTTGTACGTTATGCTGATATGATATGTAACGTTATACGTTATAACGTAATACTATATAACGTCAAACGTTATAACGTAATACTACATAACGTTAAACGTTATACTGATATGCTATATAACGTTATTCGTTATAACGTAATACTATATAACGTTAAACGTTATACTAATATGCTATATGACGTTAAACATTACGCTGATATGCTATATAACATTAAACGTTATACTCATATCCTATATAGCGTTATACGTTATACTGATATCCTACATAACGTTAAACGTTACACTGATATACTATATAAAGTTGTACGTTATGCTGATATGCTATATAACGTTATACGTTATACTGATATGCTATATAACGTTATACGTTATGCTGATATGATATGTAACGTTATAACATTATACTGATATGCTATATAACGTTAAACGTTATACTGATATGCTATATAACGTTATACGTTATAACGTAATACTATATAACGTTAAACGTTATACTAATATGCTATATGACGTTAAACATTACGCTGATATGCTATATAACATTAAACGTTATACTCATATCCTATATAGCGTTATACGTTATACTGATATCCTACATAACGTTAAACGTTACACTGATATACTATATAACGTTATACGTTATGCTGATATGATATGTAACGTTAAACGTTATAACGTAATACTATATAAAGTTAAATGTTATAATGATATTCTACATAACAATATACGTTATACTGATATGCTATATAACGCTATACGTTATACTGATATGCTATATAATGTTAAACGTTATACTGATATGCTATATAACGTTATACGTTATAACGTAATACTACATAACGTCAAACGTTATAACGTAATACTATATAACGTCAAACGTTATAACGTAATACTATATAACGTTAAACGTTATACTGATATGCTATATAACGTTATAACATTATACTGATATGCTATATAACGTTGAACGTTATACTGATATGCTATATAACGTTAAACGCTATAACGTAATACTATATAACGTTAAACGTTATAACGTAATACTATATAACGTTAAACGTTATACTCATATGCAATACAACGTTAAACGTTATACTGATATGCTATATAACGTTATACGTTATGCTGATATGATATGTAACGTTATACGTTATAACGTAATACTATATAACGTCAACCGTTATAACGTAATACTACATAACGTTAAACGTTATACTGATATGCTATATAACGTTATTCGTTATAACGTAATACTATATAACGTTAAACGTTATACTGATATGCTATATGACGTTATAACATTATACTGATATGCTATATAACGTTAAACGTTATACTGATATGCTATATAACGTTAAACGTTTTAACGTAATACTATATAACGTTAAACGTTATACTGATATGCTATATAATGTTAAACGTTATACTGATATGCTATATAAAGTTGTACGTTATGCTGATATGATATGTAACGTTATACGTTATAACGTAATACTATATAACGTCAAACGTTATAACGTAATACTATATAACGTCAAACGTTATAACGTAATACTACATAACGTTAAACGTTATACTGATATGCTATATAACGTTATTCGTTATAACGTAATACTATATAACGTTAAACGTTATACTAATATGCTATATGACGTTAAACATTACGCTGATATGCTATATAACATTAAACGTTATACTCATATCCTATATAGCGTTATACGTTATACTGATATCCTACATAACGTTAAACGTTACACTGATATACTATATAACGTTATACGTTATGCTGATATGATATGTAACGTTAAACGTTATAACGTAATACTATATAAAGTTAAATGTTATAATGATATTCTACATAACATTATACGTTATACTGATATGCTATATAACGCTATACGTTATACTGATATGCTATATAATGTTAAACGTTATACTGATATGCTATATAACGTTATACGTTATAACGTAATACTACATAACGTCAAACGTTATAACGTAATACTATATAACGTCAAACGTTATAACGTAATACTATATAACGTCAAACGTTATAACGTAATACTATATAACGTCAAACGTTATAACGTAATACTATATAACGTTAAACGTTATACTGATATGCTATATAACGTTAAACGTTATAACGTAATACTATATAACGTTAAACGTTATACTGATATGCTATATAACGTTATAACATTATACTGATATGCTATATAACGTTGAACGTTATACTGATATGCTATATAACGTTAAACGTTATAACGTAATACTATATAACGTTAAACGTTATACTGATATGCTATATAACGTTAAACGTTATACTGATATGCTATATAACGTTATACGTTATACTGATATGCTATATAACGTTATACGTTATGCTGATATGATATGTAACGTTATACGTTATAACGTAATACTATATAACGTCAAACGTTATAACGTAATACTACATAACGTTATGCTATATAACGTTAAACGTTATAACGTAATACTATATAACGTTAAACGTTATACTGATATGCTATATAACGTCAAACGTTATACTGATATGCTATATAACGTTATAACAATATACTGATATGCTATATAACGCTAAACGTTATACTGATATGCTATATAACGTTATACGTTATGCTGATATGATATGTAACGTTATACGTTATAACGTAATACTATATAACGTCAAACGTTATAACGTAATACTACATAACGTAATGCTATATAACGTTAAACGTTATAACGTAATACTATATAACGTTAAACGTTATACTGATATGCTATATAACGTTAAACGTTATACTGATATGCTATATAACGTTATAACAATATACTGATATGCTATATAACGTTGAACGTTATACTGATATGCTATATAACGTTATACGTTATGCTGACATGATATGTAACGTTATACGTTAGAACGTAATACTATATAACATTAAACGTTATACTCATATCCTATATAGCGTTATACGTTATACTGATATCCTACATAACGTTAAACGTTACACTGATATACTATATAACGTTGTACGTTATGCTGATATGATATGTAACGTTGAACGTTATAACGTAATACTATATAAAGTTAAACGTTATAATGATATTCTACATAACGTTATACGTTATACTGATATGCTATATAACGCTATACGTTATACTGATATGCTATATAATGTTAAACGTTATACTGATATGCTATATAACGTTATACGTTATAACGTAATACTATATAACGTCAAACGTTATAACGTAATACTATATAACGTCAAACGTTATAACGTAATACTATATAACGTCAAACGTTATAACGTAATACTATATAACGTTAAACGTTATACTGATATGGTATATAACGTTAAACGTTATACTGATATGCTATATAACGTTATAACATTATACTGATATGCTATATAACGTTAAACGTTATACTGATATGCTATATAACGTTAAACGTTATACTGATATGCTATATAACGTTAAACGTTATAACGTAATACTATATAACGTTAAACGTTATACTGATATGCTATATAACGTTAAACGTTATACTGATATGCTATATAACGTTATACGTTATGCTGATATGATATGTAACGTTATACGTTATAACGTAATACTATATAACGTTAAACGTTATACTGATATGCTATATGACGTTATAACATTATACTGATATGCTATATAACGTTAAACGTTATACTGATATGCTATATAACGTTAAACGTTTTAACGTAATACTATATAACGTTAAACGTTATACTGATATGCTATATAATGTTAAACGTTATACTGATATGCTATATAAAGTTGTACGTTATGCTGATATGATATGTAACGTTATACGTTATAACGTAATACTATATAACGTCAAACGTTATAACGTAATACTACATAACGTTAAACGTTATACTGATATGCTATATAACGTTAAACGTTATACTGATATGCTATATAACGTTATACGTTATGCTGATATGATATGTAACGTTATACGTTATAACGTAATACCATATAACGTCAAACGTTATAACGTAATACTACATAACGTTAAACGTTATACTGATATGCTATATAACGTTATTCGTTATAACGTAATACTATATAACGTTAAACGTTATACTGATATGCTATATGACGTTATAACATTATACTGATATGCTATATAACGTTAAACGTTATACTGATATGCTATATGACGTTATAACATTATACTGATATGCTATATAACGTTAAACGTTATACTGATATGCTATATAACGTTAAACGTTTTAACGTAATACTGTATAACGTTAAACGTTATACTGATATGCTATATAATGTTAAACGTTATACTGATATGCTATATAAAGTTGTACGTTATGCTGATATGATATGTAACGTTATACGTTATAACGTAATACTATATAACGTCAAACGTTATAACGTAATACTACATAACGTTAAACGTTATACTGATATGCTATATAACGTTATTCGTTATAACGTAATACTATATAACGTTAAACGTTATACTAATATGCTATATGACGTTAAACATTACGCTGATATGCTATATAACATTAAACGTTATACTCATATCCTATATAGCGTTATACGTTATACTGATATCCTACATAACGTTAAACGTTACACTGATATACTATATAAAGTTGTACGTTATGCTGATATGCTATATAACGTTATACGTTATACTGATATGCTATATAACGTTATACGTTATGCTGATATGATATGTAACGTTATAACATTATACTGATATGCTATATAACGTTAAACGTTATACTGATATGCTATATAACGTTATACGTTATAACGTAATACTATATAACGTCAAACGTTATAACGTAATACTACATAACGTTAAACGTTATACTGATATGCTATATAACGTTAAACGTTTTAACGTAATACTATATAACGTTAAACGTTATACTGATATGCTATATAAAGTTGTACGTTATGCTGATATGCTATATAACGTTATACGTTATAACGTAATACTACATAACGTCAAACGTTATAACGTAATACTATATAACGTCAAACGTTATAACGTAATACTATATAACGTCAAACGTTATAACGTAATACTATATAACGTCAAACGTTATAACGTAATACTATATAACGTTAAACGTTATACTGATATGCTATATAACGTTATAACATTATACTGATATGCTATATAACGTTGAACGTTATACTGATATGCTATATAACGTTAAACGTTATAACGTAATACTATATAACGTTAAACGTTATACTGATATGCTATATAACGTTAAACGTTATACTGATATGCTATATAACGTTATACGTTATGCTGATATGATATGTAACGTTATAACATTATACTGATATGCTATATAACGTTAAACGTTATACTGATATGCTATATAACGTTAAACGTTTTAACGTAATACTATATAACGTTAAACGTTATACTGATATGCTATATAATGTTAAACGTTATACTGATATGCTATATAACGTTATACGTTATAACGTAATACTATATAACGTCAAACGTTATAACGTAATACTATATAACGTCAAACGTTATAACGTAATACTATATAACGTCAAACGTTATAACGTAATACTATATAACGTTAAACGTTATACTGATATGGTATATAACGTTAAACGTTATACTGATATGCTATATAACGTTATAACATTATACTGATATGCTATATAACGTTAAACGTTATACTGATATGATATATAACGTTAAACGTTATACTGATATGCTATATAACGTTAAACGTTATAACGTAATACTATATAACGTTAAACGTTATACTGATATGCTATATAACGTTAAACGTTATACTGATATGCTATATAACGTTATACGTTATGCTGATATGATATGTAACGTTATACGTTATAACGTAATACTATATAACGTTAAACGTTATACTGATATGCTATATGACGTTATAACATTATACTGATATGCTATATAACGTTAAACGTTATACTGATATGCTATATAACGTTAAACGTTTTAACGTAATACTATATAACGTTAAACGTTATACTGATATGCTATATAATGTTAAACGTTATACTGATATGCTATATAAAGTTGTACGTTATGCTGATATGATATGTAACGTTATACGTTATAACGTAATACTATATAACGTCAAACGTTATAACGTAATACTACATAACGTTAAACGTTATACTGATATGCTATATAACGTTAAACGTTATACTGATATGCTATATAACGTTATACGTTATGCTGATATGATATGTAACGTTATACGTTATAACGTAATACCATATAACGTCAAACGTTATAACGTAATACTACATAACGTTAAACGTTATACTGATATGCTATATAACGTTATTCGTTATAACGTAATACTATATAACGTTAAACGTTATACTGATATGCTATATGACGTTATAACATTATACTGATATGCTATATAACGTTAAACGTTATACTGATATGCTATATAACGTTAAACGTTTTAACGTAATACTGTATAACGTTAAACGTTATACTGATATGCTATATAATGTTAAACGTTATACTGATATGCTATATAAAGTTGTACGTTATGCTGATATGATATGTAACGTTATACGTTATAACGTAATACTATATAACGTCAAACGTTATAACGTAATACTACATAACGTTAAACGTTATACTGATATGCTATATAACGTTATTCGTTATAACGTAATACTATATAACGTTAAACGTTATACTAATATGCTATATGACGTTAAACATTACGCTGATATGCTATATAACATTAAACGTTATACTCATATCCTATATAGCGTTATACGTTATACTGATATCCTACATAACGTTAAACGTTATACTAATATGCTATATAACGTTATACGTTATGCTGATATGATATGTAACGTTATACGTTATAACGTAATACCATATAACGTCAAACGTTATAACGTAATACTACATAACGTTAAACGTTATACTGATATGCTATATAACGTTATTCGTTATAACGTAATACTATATAACGTTAAACGTTATACTGATATGCTATATGACGTTATAACATTATACTGATATGCTATATAACGTTATACGTTATACTGATATGCTATATAACGTCATACGTTATGCTGATATGATATGTAACGTTATAACATTATACTGATATGCTATATAACGTTAAACGTTATACTGATATGCTATATAACGTTATACGTTATAACGTAATACTATATAACGTCAAACGTTATAACGTAATACTACATAACGTTAAACGTTATACTGATATGCTATATAACGTTAAACGTTTTAACGTAATACTATATAACGTTAAACGTTATACTGATATGCTATATAACGTTAAACGTTATACTGATATGCTATATAACGTTAAACGTTTTAACGTAATACTATATAACGTTAAACGTTATACTGATATGCTATATAATGTTAAACGTTATACTGATATGCTATATAAAGTTGTACGTTATGCTGATATGCTATATAACGTTATACGTTATAACGTAATACTACATAACGTCAAACGTTATAACGTAATACTATATAACGTCAAACGTTATAACGTAATACTATATAACGTCAAACGTTATAACGTAATACTATATAACGTCAAACGTTATAACGTAATACTATATAACGTTAAACGTTATACTGATATGCTATATAACGTTATAACATTATACTGATATGCTATATAACGTTGAACGTTATACTGATATGCTATATAACGTTAAACGTTATAACGTAATACTATATAACGTTAAACGTTATACTGATATGCTATATAACGTTAAACGTTATACTGATATGCTATATAACGTTATACGTTATGCTGATATGATATGTAACGTTATAACATTATACTGATATGCTATATAACGTTAAACGTTATACTGATATGCTATATAACGTTAAACGTTTTAACGTAATTCTATATAACGTTAAACGTTATACTGATATGCTATATAATGTTAAACGTTATACTGATATGCTATATAACGTTATACGTTATAACGTAATACTACATAACGTCAAACGCTATAACGTAATACTATATAACGTCAAACGTTATAACGTAATACTATATAACGTCAAACGTTATAACGTAATACTATATAACGTTAAACGTTATACTGATATGCTATATAACGTTATACGTTATAACGTAATACTACATAACGTCAAACGCTATAACGTAATACTATATAACGTCAAACGTTATAACGTAATACTATATAACGTCAAACGTTATAACGTAATACTATATAACGTTAAACGTTATACTGATATGCTATATAACGTTAAACGTTATAACGTAATACTATATAACGTTAAACGTTATACTGATATGCTATATGACGTTATAACATTATACTGATATGCTATATAACGTTAAACGTTATAACGTAATACTATATAACGTTAAACGTTATACTGATATGCTATATAACGTTAAACGTTATACTGATATGCTATATAACGTTATACGTTATGCTGATATGATATTTAACGTTATACGTTATAACGTAATACTATATAACGTCAAACGTTATAACGTAATACTACATAACGTTAAACGTTATACTGATATGCTATATAACGTTATTCGTTATAACGTAATACTATATAACGTTAAACGTTATACTGATATGCTATATGACGTTATAACATTATACTGATATGCTATATAACGTTAAACGTTATACTGATATGCTATATAACGTTAAACGTTTTAACGTAATACTATATAACGTTAAACGTTATACTCATATGCTATATAACGTTATACGTTATACTGATATGCTATATAACGTTAAGCGTTATACTGATATACTATATAACGTCAAACGTTATAACGTAATACTATATAAAGTTAAACTTTATAATGATATGCTATATAACGTTATATGTTATGCTGATATGATATGTAACCTTATACGTTATAACGTCATACTATATAACGTTATAACTTTATACTGATATGCTATATAACGTTAAACGTTATACTGATATGCTATATAACGTTATACGTTATGCTGATATGATATGTAACGTTATACGTTATAACGTAATACTATATAACGTCAAACGTTATACTGATATGCTATACAACGTTATTCGTTTTACTGAAATGCTACATAACGTCAACGTTATAACGTAATACTATATAACGTTAAGCGTTATAACGTAATACTACATAACGTTAAACGTTATACTGATATGCTACGTAACGTTGTAACATTATACTGATATGCTATATAACGCTATACGTTATACTGATATGCTATATAATGTTAAACGTTATACTGATATGCTATATAACGTTATACGTTATAACGTAATACTACATAACGTCAAACGCTATAACGTAATACTATATAACGTCAAACGTTATAACGTAATACTATATAACGTCAAACGTTATAACGTAATACTATATAACGTTAAACGTTATACTGATATGCTATATAACGTTAAACGTTATAACGTAATACTATATAACGTTAAACGTTATACTGATATGCTATATAACGTTATAACATTATACTGATATGCTATATAACGTTATAACATTATACTGATATGCTATATAACGTTAAACGTTATAACGTAATACTATATAACGTAAAACGTTATAACGTAATACTATATAACGTTAAACGTTATACTGATATGCTATATAACGTTAAACGTTATACTGATATGCTATATAACGTTATACGTTATGCTGATATGATATGTAACGTTATACGTTATAACGTAATACTATATAACGTCAAACGTTATAACGTAATACTACATAACGTTAAACGTTATACTGATATGCTATATAACGTTATTCGTTATAACGTAATACTATATAACGTTAAACGTTATACTGATATGCTACGTAACGTTGTAACATTATACTGATATGCTATATAACGCTATACGTTATACTGATATGCTATATAATGTTAAACGTTATACTGATATGCTATATAACGTTATACGTTATAACGTAATACTACATAACGTCAAACGCTATAACGTAATACTATATAACGTCAAACGTTATAACGTAATACTATATAACGTCAAACGTTATAACGTAATACTATATAACGTTAAACGTTATAACGTAATACTATATAACGTTAAACGTTATACTGATATGCTATATAACGTTAAACGTTATAACGTAATACTATATAACGTTAAACGTTATACTGATATGCTATATAACGTTATAACATTATACTGATATGCTATATACCGTTAAACGTTATAACGTAATACTATATAACGTTAAACGTTATAACGTAATACTATATAACGTTAAACGTTATACTGATATGCTATATAACGTTAAACGTTATACTGATATGCTATATAACGTTATACGTTATGCTGATATGATATGTAACGTTATACGTTATAACGTAATACTATATAACGTCAAACGTTATAACGTAATACTACATAACGTTAAACGTTATACTGATATGCTATATAACGTTATTCGTTATAACGTAATACTATATAACGTTAAACGTTATACTGATATGCTATATGACGTTATAACATTATACTGATATGCTATATAACGTTAAACGTTATACTGATATGCTATATAACGTTAAACGTTTTAACGTAATACTATATAACGTTAAACGTTATACTGATATGCTATATAACGTTATACGTTATACTGATATGCTATATAACGTTAAGCGTTATACTGATATACTATATAACGTCAAACGTTATAACGTAATACTATATAAAGTTAAACGTTATAATGATATGCTATATAACGTTATATGTTATGCTGATATGATATGTAACCTTATACGTTATAACGTCATACTATATGACGTTAAACGTTATACTGATATCCTACATAACGTTATACGTTATACTGATATGCTATATAACGTTATACGTTATGCTGATATGATATGTAACGTTATACGTTATAACGTAATACTATATAACGTCAAACGTTATAACGTAATACTATATAACGTTAAACGTTATACTGATATGCTATATAACGTTATAACTTTATACTGATATGCTATATAACGTTAAACGTTATACTGATATGCTATATAACGTTATACGTTATGCTGATATAATATGTAACGTTATACGTTATAACGTAATACTATATAACGTCAAACGTTATACTGATATGCTATACAACGTTATTCGTTTTACTGAAATGCTACATAACGTCAACGTTATAACGTAATACTATATAACGTTAAGCGTTATAACGTAATACTACATAACGTTAAACGTTATACTGATATGCTACGTAACGTTGTAACATTATACTGATATGCTATATAACGCTATACGTTATACTGATATGCTATATAATGTTAAACGTTATACTGATATGCTATATAACGTTATACGTTATAACGTAATACTACATAACGTCAAACGCTATAACGTAATACTATATAACGTCAAACGTTATAACGTAATACTATATAACGTTAAACGTTATAACGTAATACTATATAACGTTAAACGTTATACTGATATGCTATATAACGTTAAACGTTATAACGTAATACTATATAAC
This sequence comes from Bombus campestris, assembly GCA_905333015.3. Lineage (NCBI taxonomy): Eukaryota > Metazoa > Arthropoda > Insecta > Hymenoptera > Apidae > Bombus > Bombus campestris. Next base: position 5,108,765 of record HG995129.1, on the reverse strand, counting down.
GTTAAACGTTATACTGATATGCTATATAACGTTATAACATTATACTGATATGCTATATAACGTTAAACGTTATAACGTAATACTATATAACGTAAAACGTTATAACGTAATACTATATAACGTAAAACGTTATAACGTAATACTATATAACGTTAAACGTTATACTGATATGCTATATAACGTTAAACGTTATACTGATATGCTATATAACGTTATACGTTATGCTGATATGATATGTAACGTTATACGTTATAACGTAATACTATATAACGTCAAACGTTATAACGTAATACTACATAACGTAAAACGTTATAACGTAATACTATATAACGTTAAACGTTATACTGATATGCTATATAACGTTAAACGTTATACTGATATGCTACGTAACGTTGTAACATTATACTGATATGCTATATAACGCTATACGTTATACTGATATGCTATATAATGTTAAACGTTATACTGATATGCTATATAAAGTTGTACGTTATGCTGATATGATATGTAACGTTATACGTTATAACGTAATACTATATAACGTCAAACGTTATAACGTAATACTACATAACGTTAAACGTTATACTGATATGCTATATAACGTTATTCGTTATAACGTAATACTATATAACGTTAAACGTTATACTAATATGCTATATGACGTTAATCATTACGCTGATATGCTATATAACATTAAACGTTATACTCATATCCTATATAGCGTTATACGTTATACTGATATCCTACATAACGTTAAACGTTACACTGATATACTATATAACGTTATACGTTATGCTGATATGATATGTAACGTTAAACGTTATAACGTAATACTATATAAAGTTAAATGTTATAATGATATTCTACATAACATTATACGTTATACTGATATGCTATATAACGCTATACGTTATACTGATATGCTATATAATGTTAAACGTTATACTGATATGCTATATAACGTTATACGTTATAACGTAATACTACATAACGTCAAACGTTATAACGTAATACTATATAACGTCAAACGTTATAACGTAATACTATATAACGTCAAACGTTATAACGTAATACTATATAACGTCAAACGTTATAACGTAATACTATATAACGTTAAACGTTATACTGATATGCTATATAACGTTATAACATTATACTGATATGCTATATAACGTTAAACGTTATAACGTAATACTATATAACGTAAAACGTTATAACGTAATACTATATAACGTAAAACGTTATAACGTAATACTACATAACGTTAAACGTTATACTGATATGCTATATAACGTTATTCGTTATAACGTAATACTATATAACGTTAAACGTTATACTGATATGCTACGTAACGTTGTAACATTATACTGATATGCTATATAACGCTATACGTTATACTGATATGCTATATAATGTTAAACGTTATACTGATATGCTATATAACGTTATACGTTATAACGTAATACTACATAACGTCAAACGCTATAACGTAATACTATATAACGTCAAACGTTATAACGTAATACTATATAACGTCAAACGTTATAACGTAATACTATATAACGTTAAACGTTATAACGTAATACTATATAACGTTAAACGTTATACTGATATGCTATATAACGTTAAACGTTATACTGATATGCTATATAACGTTATACGTTATGCTGATATGATATGTAACGTTATACGTTATAACGTAATACTATATAACGTCAAACGCTATAACGTAATACTATATAACGTCAAACGTTATAACGTAATACTATATAACGTCAAACGTTATAACGTAATACTATATAACGTTAAACGTTATAACGTAATACTATATAACGTTAAACGTTATACTGATATGCTATATAACGTTAAACGTTATAACGTAATACTATATAACGTTAAACGTTATACTGATATGCTATATAACGTTATAACATTATACTGATATGCTATATACCGTTAAACGTTATAACGTAATACTATATAACGTTAAACGTTATAACGTAATACTATATAACGTTAAACGTTATACTGATATGCTATATAACGTTAAACGTTATACTGATATGCTATATAACGTTATACGTTATGCTGATATGATATGTAACGTTATACGTTATAACGTAATACTATATAACGTCAAACGTTATAACGTAATACTACATAACGTTAAACGTTATACTGATATGCTATATAACGTTATTCGTTATAACGTAATACTATATAACGTTAAACGTTATACTGATATGCTATATGACGTTATAACATTATACTGATATGCTATATAACGTTAAACGTTATACTGATATGCTATATAACGTTAAACGTTTTAACGTAATACTATATAACGTTAAACGTTATACTCATATGCTATATAACGTTATACGTTATACTGATATGCTATATAACGTTAAGCGTTATACTGATATACTATATAACGTCAAACGTTATAACGTAATACTATATAAAGTTAAACGTTATAATGATATGCTATATAACGTTATATGTTATGCTGATATGATATGTAACCTTATACGTTATAACGTCATACTATATGACGTTAAACGTTATACTGATATCCTACATAACGTTATACGTTATACTGATATGCTATATAACGTTATACGTTATGCTGATATGATATGTAACGTTATACGTTATAACGTAATACTATATAACGTCAAACGTTATAACGTAATACTATATAACGTTAAACGTTATACTGATATGCTATATAACGTTATAACTTTATACTGATATGCTATATAACGTTAAACGTTATACTGATATGCTATATAACGTTATACGTTATGCTGATATAATATGTAACGTTATACGTTATAACGTAATACTATATAACGTCAAACGTTATACTGATATGCTATACAACGTTATTCGTTTTACTGAAATGCTACGTAACGTCAACGTTATAACGTAATACTATATAACGTTAAGCGTTATAACGTAATACTACATAACGTTAAACGTTATACTGATATGCTACGTAACGTTGTAACATTATACTGATATGCTATATAACGCTATACGTTATACTGATATGCTATATAATGTTAAACGTTATACTGATATGCTATATAACGTTATACGTTATAACGTAATACTACATAACGTCAAACGCTATAACGTAATACTATATAACGTCAAACGTTATAACGTAATACTATATAACGTCAAACGTTATAACGTAATACTATATAACGTTAAACGTTATACTGATATGCTATATAACGTTAAACGTTATAACGTAATACTATATAACGTTAAACGTTATACTGATATGCTATATAACGTTATAACATTATACTGATATGCTATATAACGTTAAACGTTATAACGTAATACTATATAACGTAAAACGTTATAACGTAATACTATATAACGTAAAACGTTATAACGTAATACTATATAACGTTAAACGTTATACTGATATGCTATATAACGTTAAACGTTATACTGATATGCTATATAACGTTATACGTTATGCTGATATGATATGTAACGTTATACGTTATAACGTAATACTATATAACGTCAAACGTTATAACGTAATACTACATAACGTAAAACGTTATAACGTAATACTATATAACGTTAAACGTTATACTGATATGCTATATAACGTTAAACGTTATACTGATATGCTACGTAACGTTGTAACATTATACTGATATGCTATATAACGCTATACGTTATACTGATATGCTATATAATGTTAAACGTTATACTGATATGCTATATAAAGTTGTACGTTATGCTGATATGATATGTAACGTTATACGTTATAACGTAATACTATATAACGTCAAACGTTATAACGTAATACTACATAACGTTAAACGTTATACTGATATGCTATATAACGTTATTCGTTATAACGTAATACTATATAACGTTAAACGTTATACTAATATGCTATATGACGTTAATCATTACGCTGATATGCTATATAACATTAAACGTTATACTCATATCCTATATAGCGTTATACGTTATACTGATATCCTACATAACGTTAAACGTTACACTGATATACTATATAACGTTATACGTTATGCTGATATGATATGTAACGTTAAACGTTATAACGTAATACTATATAAAGTTAAATGTTATAATGATATTCTACATAACATTATACGTTATACTGATATGCTATATAACGCTATACGTTATACTGATATGCTATATAATGTTAAACGTTATACTGATATGCTATATAACGTTATACGTTATAACGTAATACTACATAACGTCAAACGTTATAACGTAATACTATATAACGTCAAACGTTATAACGTAATACTATATAACGTCAAACGTTATAACGTAATACTATATAACGTCAAACGTTATAACGTAATACTATATAACGTTAAACGTTATACTGATATGCTATATAACGTTATAACATTATACTGATATGCTATATAACGTTGAACGTTATAACGTAATACTATATAACGTTAAACGTTATAACGTAATACTATATAACGTTAAACGTTATACTGATATGCTATATAACGTTAAACGTTATACTGATATGCTATATAACGTTATACGTTATGCTGATATGATATGTAACGTTATACGTTATAACGTAATACTATATAACGTCAAACGTTATAACGTAATACTACATAACGTTAAACGTTATACTGATATGCTATATAACGTTATTCGTTATAACGTAATACTATATAACGTTAAACGTTATACTGATATGCTATATGACGTTATAACATTATACTGATATGCTATATAACGTTAAACGTTATACTGATATGCTATATAACGTTAAACGTTTTAACGTAATACTATATAACGTTAAACGTTATACTCATATGCTATATAACGTTATACGTTATACTGATATGCTATATAACGTTAAGCGTTATACTGATATACTATATAACGTCAAACGTTATAACGTAATACTATATAAAGTTAAACGTTATAATGATATGCTATATAACGTTATATGTTATGCTGATATGATATGTAACCTTATACGTTATAACGTCATACTATATGACGTTAAACGTTATACTGATATCCTACATAACGTTATACGTTATACTGATATGCTATATAACGTTATACGTTATGCTGATATGATATGTAACGTTATACGTTATAACGTAATACTATATAACGTCAAACGTTATAACGTAATACTATATAACGTTAAACGTTATACTGATATGCTATATAACGTTATAACATTATACTGATATGCTATATAACGTTGAACGTTATAACGTAATACTATATAACGTTAAACGTTATAACGTAATACTATATAACGTTAAACGTTATACTGATATGCTATATAACGTTAAACGTTATACTGATATGCTATATAACGTTATACGTTATGCTGATATGATATGTAACGTTATACGTTATAACGTAATACTATATAACGTCAAACGTTATAACGTAATACTACATAACGTTAAACGTTATACTGATATGCTATATAACGTTATTCGTTATAACGTAATACTATATAACGTTAAACGTTATACTGATATGCTATATGACGTTATAACATTATACTGATATGCTATATAACGTTATAACATTATACTGATATGCTATATAACGTTAAACGTTATAACGTAATACTATATAACGTAAAACGTTATAACGTAATACTATATAACGTAAAACGTTATAACGTAATACTACATAACGTTAAACGTTATACTGATATGCTATATAACGTTATTCGTTATAACGTAATACTATATAACGTTAAACGTTATACTGATATGCTACGTAACGTTGTAACATTATACTGATATGCTATATAACGCTATACGTTATACTGATATGCTATATAATGTTAAACGTTATACTGATATGCTATATAACGTTATACGTTATAACGTAATACTACATAACGTCAAACGCTATAACGTAATACTATATAACGTCAAACGTTATAACGTAATACTATATAACGTCAAACGTTATAACGTAATACTATATAACGTTAAACGTTATAACGTAATACTATATAACGTTAAACGTTATACTGATATGCTATATAACGTTAAACGTTATACTGATATGCTATATAACGTTATACGTTATGCTGATATGATATGTAACGTTATACGTTATAACGTAATACTATATAACGTCAAACGCTATAACGTAATACTATATAACGTCAAACGTTATAACGTAATACTATATAACGTCAAACGTTATAACGTAATACTATATAACGTTAAACGTTATAACGTAATACTATATAACGTTAAACGTTATACTGATATGCTATATAACGTTAAACGTTATAACGTAATACTATATAACGTTAAACGTTATACTGATATGCTATATAACGTTATAACATTATACTGATATGCTATATACCGTTAAACGTTATAACGTAATACTATATAACGTTAAACGTTATAACGTAATACTATATAACGTTAAACGTTATACTGATATGCTATATAACGTTAAACGTTATACTGATATGCTATATAACGTTATACGTTATGCTGATATGATATGTAACGTTATACGTTATAACGTAATACTATATAACGTCAAACGTTATAACGTAATACTACATAACGTTAAACGTTATACTGATATGCTATATAACGTTATTCGTTATAACGTAATACTATATAACGTTAAACGTTATACTGATATGCTATATGACGTTATAACATTATACTGATATGCTATATAACGTTAAACGTTATACTGATATGCTATATAACGTTAAACGTTTTAACGTAATACTATATAACGTTAAACGTTATACTCATATGCTATATAACGTTATACGTTATACTGATATGCTATATAACGTTAAGCGTTATACTGATATACTATATAACGTCAAACGTTATAACGTAATACTATATAAAGTTAAACGTTATAATGATATGCTATATAACGTTATATGTTATGCTGATATGATATGTAACCTTATACGTTATAACGTCATACTATATGACGTTAAACGTTATACTGATATCCTACATAACGTTATACGTTATACTGATATGCTATATAACGTTATACGTTATGCTGATATGATATGTAACGTTATACGTTATAACGTAATACTATATAACGTCAAACGTTATAACGTAATACTATATAACGTTAAACGTTATACTGATATGCTATATAACGTTATAACTTTATACTGATATGCTATATAACGTTAAACGTTATACTGATATGCTATATAACGTTATACGTTATGCTGATATAATATGTAACGTTATACGTTATAACGTAATACTATATAACGTCAAACGTTATACTGATATGCTATACAACGTTATTCGTTTTACTGAAATGCTACATAACGTCAACGTTATAACGTAATACTATATAACGTTAAGCGTTATAACGTAATACTACATAACGTTAAACGTTATACTGATATGCTACGTAACGTTGTAACATTATACTGATATGCTATATAACGCTATACGTTATACTGATATGCTATATAATGTTAAACGTTATACTGATATGCTATATAACGTTATACGTTATAACGTAATACTACATAACGTCAAACGCTATAACGTAATACTATATAACGTCAAACGTTATAACGTAATACTATATAACGTCAAACGTTATAACGTAATACTATATAACGTTAAACGTTATACTGATATGCTATATAACGTTAAACGTTATAACGTAATACTATATAACGTTAAACGTTATACTGATATGCTATATAACGTTATAACATTATACTGATATGCTATATAACGTTAAACGTTATAACGTAATACTATATAACGTAAAACGTTATAACGTAATACTATATAACGTAAAACGTTATAACGTAATACTATATAACGTTAAACGTTATACTGATATGCTATATAACGTTAAACGTTATACTGATATGCTATATAACGTTATACGTTATGCTGATATGATATGTAACGTTATACGTTATAACGTAATACTATATAACGTCAAACGTTATAACGTAATACTACATAACGTAAAACGTTATAACGTAATACTATATAACGTTAAACGTTATACTGATATGCTATATAACGTTAAACGTTATACTGATATGCTACGTAACGTTGTAACATTATACTGATATGCTATATAACGCTATACGTTATACTGATATGCTATATAATGTTAAACGTTATACTGATATGCTATATAAAGTTGTACGTTATGCTGATATGATATGTAACGTTATACGTTATAACGTAATACTATATAACGTCAAACGTTATAACGTAATACTACATAACGTTAAACGTTATACTGATATGCTATATAACGTTATTCGTTATAACGTAATACTATATAACGTTAAACGTTATACTAATATGCTATATGACGTTAATCATTACGCTGATATGCTATATAACATTAAACGTTATACTCATATCCTATATAGCGTTATACGTTATACTGATATCCTACATAACGTTAAACGTTACACTGATATACTATATAACGTTATACGTTATGCTGATATGATATGTAACGTTAAACGTTATAACGTAATACTATATAAAGTTAAATGTTATAATGATATTCTACATAACATTATACGTTATACTGATATGCTATATAACGCTATACGTTATACTGATATGCTATATAATGTTAAACGTTATACTGATATGCTATATAACGTTATACGTTATAACGTAATACTACATAACGTCAAACGTTATAACGTAATACTATATAACGTCAAACGTTATAACGTAATACTATATAACGTCAAACGTTATAACGTAATACTATATAACGTCAAACGTTATAACGTAATACTATATAACGTTAAACGTTATACTGATATGCTATATAACGTTATAACATTATACTGATATGCTATATAACGTTGAACGTTATAACGTAATACTATATAACGTTAAACGTTATAACGTAATACTATATAACGTTAAACGTTATACTGATATGCTATATAACGTTAAACGTTATACTGATATGCTATATAACGTTATACGTTATGCTGATATGATATGTAACGTTATACGTTATAACGTAATACTATATAACGTCAAACGTTATAACGTAATACTACATAACGTTAAACGTTATACTGATATGCTATATAACGTTATTCGTTATAACGTAATACTATATAACGTTAAACGTTATACTGATATGCTATATGACGTTATAACATTTTACTGATATGCTATATAACGTTAAACGTTATACTGATATGCTATATAACGTTAAACGTTTTAACGTAATACTATATAACGTTAAACGTTATACTCATATGCTATATAACGTTATACGTTATACTGATATGCTATATAACGTTAAGCGTTATACTGATATACTATATAACGTCAAACGTTATAACGTAATACTATATAAAGTTAAACGTTATAATGATATGCTATATAACGTTATATGTTATGCTGATATGATATGTAACCTTATACGTTATAACGTCATACTATATGACGTTAAACGTTATACTGATATCCTACATAACGTTATACGTTATACTGATATGCTATATAACGTTATACGTTATGCTGATATGATATGTAACGTTATACGTTATAACGTAATACTATATAACGTCAAACGTTATAACGTAATACTATATAACGTTAAACGTTATACTGATATGCTATATAACGTTATAACTTTATACTGATATGCTATATAACGTTAAACGTTATACTGATATGCTATATAACGTTATACGTTATGCTGATATGATATGTAACGTTATACGTTATAACGTAATGCTATATAACGTCAAACGTTATACTGATATGCTATACAACGTTATTCGTTTTACTGAAATGCTACATAACGTCAACGTTATAACGTAATACTATATAACGTTAAGCGTTATAACGTAATACTACATAACGTTAAACGTTATACTGATATGCTACGTAACGTTGTAACATTATACTGATATGCTATATAACGCTATACGTTATACTGATATGCTATATAATGTTAAACGTTATACTGATATGCTATATAACGTTATACGTTATAACGTAATACTACATAACGTCAAACGCTATAACGTAATACTATATAACGTCAAACGTTATAACGTAATACTATATAACGTCAAACGTTATAACGGAATACTATATAACGTTAAACGTTATACTGATATGCTATATAACGTTATAACATTATACTGATATGCTATATAACGTTAAACGTTATAACGTAATACTATATAACGTAAAACGTTATAACGTAATACTATATAACGTAAAACGTTATAACGTAATACTATATAACGTTAAACGTTATACTGATATGCTATATAACGTTAAACGTTATACTGATATGCTATATAACGTTATACGTTATGCTGATATGATATGTAACGTTATACGTTATAACGTAATGCTATATAACGTCAAACGTTATACTGATATGCTATACAACGTTATTCGTTTTACTGAAATGCTACATAACGTCAACGTTATAACGTAATACTATATAACGTTAAGCGTTATAACGTAATACTACATAACGTTAAACGTTATACTGATATGCTACGTAACGTTGTAACATTATACTGATATGCTATATAACGCTATACGTTATACTGATATGCTATATAATGTTAAACGTTATACTGATATGCTATATAACGTTATACGTTATAACGTAATACTACATAACGTCAAACGCTATAACGTAATACTATATAACGTCAAACGTTATAACGTAATACTATATAACGTCAAACGTTATAACGTAATACTATATAACGTTAAACGTTATACTGATATGCTATATAACGTTATAACATTATACTGATATGCTATATAACGTTAAACGTTATAACGTAATACTATGTAATGTTATACGTTATAACGTAATACTATATATCGTAAAACGTTATAACGTAATACTATATAACGTTAAACGTTATACTGATATGCTATATAACGTTAAACGTTATACTGATATGCTATATAACGTTATACGTTATGCTGATATGATATGTAACGTTATACGTTATAACGTAATACTATATAACGTCAAACGTTATAACGTAATACTACATAACGTTAAACGTTATACTGATATGCTATATAACGTTATTCGTTATAACGTAATACTATATAACGTTAAACGTTATACTGATATGCTACGTAACGTTGTAACATTATACTGATATGCTATATAACGTTAAACGTTATACTGATATGCTATATAACGTTAAACGTTTTAACGTAATACTATATAACGTTAAACGTTATACTGATATGCTATATAATGTTAAACGTTATACTGATATGCTATATAAAGTTGTACGTTATGCTGATATGATATGTAACGTTATACGTTATAACGTAATACTATATAACGTCAAACGTTATAACGTAATACTACATAACGTTAAACGTTATACTGATATGCTATATAACGTTATTCGTTATAACGTAATACTATATAACGTTAAACGTTATACTAATATGCTATATGACGTTAAACATTACGCTGATATGCTATATAACATTAAACGTTATACTCATATCCTATATAGCGTTATACGTTATACTGATATCCTACATAACGTTAAACGTTACACTGATATACTATATAACGTTATACGTTATGCTGATATGATTTGTAACGTTAAACGTTATAACGTAATACTATATAAAGTTAAATGTTATAATGATATTCTACATAACATTATACGTTATACTGATATGCTATATAACGCTATACGTTATACTGATATGCTATATAATGTTAAACGTTATACTGATATGCTATATAACGTTATACGTTATAACGTAATACTACATAACGTCAAACGTTATAACGTAATACTATATAACGTCAAACGTTATAACGTAATACTATATAACGTTAAACGTTATACTCATATGCTATATAACGTTATAACATTATACTGATATGCTATATAACGTTGAACGTTATACTGATATGCTATATAACGTTAAACGCTATAACGTAATACTATATAACGTTAAACGTTATAACGTAATACTATATAACGTTAAACGTTATACTCATATGCAATACAACGTTAAACGTTATACTGATATGCCTTATAACGTTATACGTTATGCTGATATGATATGTAACGTTATACGTTATAACGTAATACTATATAACGTCAAACGTTGTAACGTAGTACTACATAACGTTAAACGTTATACTGATATGCTATATAACGTTATTCGTTATAACGTAATACTATATAACGTTAAACGTTATACTGATATGCTATATGACGTTATAACATTATACTGATATGCTATATAACGTTAAACGTTATACTGATATGCTATATAACGTTAAACGTTTTAACGTAATACTATATAACGTTAAACGTTATACTGATATGCTATATAATGTTAAACGTTATACTGATATGCTATATAAAGTTGTACGTTATGCTGATATGATATGTAACGTTATACGTTATAACGTAATACTATATAACGTCAAACGTTATAACGTAATACTATATAACGTCAAACGTTATAACGTAATACTACATAACGTTAAACGTTATACTGATATCCTACATAACGTTAAACGTTACACTGATATACTATATAACGTTATACGTTATGCTGATATGATATGTAACGTTAAACGTTATAACGTAATACTATATATGTAAAGTTAAATGTTATAATGATATTCTACATAACATTATACGTTATACTGATATGCTATATAACGCTATACGTTATACTGATATGCTATATAATGTTAAACGTTATACTGATATGCTATATAACGTTATACGTTATAACGTAATACTACAAAACGTCAAACGTTATAACGTAATACTATATAACGTCAAACGTTATAACGTAATACTATATAACGTCAAACGTTATAACGTAATACTATATAACGTCAAACGTTATAACGTAATACTATATAACGTTAAACGTTATACTGATATGCTATATAACGTTAAACGTTATAACGTAATACTATATAACGTTAAACGTTATACTGATATGCTATATAACGTTATAACATTATACTGATATGCTATATAACGTTGAACGTTATACTGATATGCTATATAACGTTAAACGTTATACTGATATGCTATATAATGTTAAACGTTATACTGATATGCTATATAACGTTATACGTTATAACGTAATACTACATAACGTCAAACGCTATAACGTAATACTATATAACGTCAAACGTTATAACGTAATACTATATAACGTCAAACGTTATAACGTAATACTATATAACGTTAAACGTTATACTGATATGCTATATAACGTTAAACGTTATAACGTAATACTATATAACGTTAAACGTTATACTGATATGCTATATAACGTTATAACATTATACTGATATGCTATATAACGTTATAACATTATACTGATATGCTATATAACGTTAAACGTTATAACGTAATACTATATAACGTAAAACGTTATAACGTAATACTATATAACGTAAAACGTTATAACGTAATACTATATAACGTTAAACGTTATACTGATATGCTATATAACGTTAAACGTTATACTGATATGCTATATAACGTTATACGTTATGCTGATATGATATGTAACGTTATACGTTATAACGTAATACTATATAACGTCAAACGTTATAACGTAATACTACATAACGTTAAACGTTATACTGATATGCTATATAACGTTATTCGTTATAACGTAATACTATATAACGTTAAACGTTATACTGATATGCTACGTAACGTTGTAACATTATACTGATATGCTATATAACGCTATACGTTATACTGATATGCTATATAATGTTAAACGTTATACTGATATGCTATATAAAGTTGTACGTTATGCTGATATGATATGTAACGTTATACGTTATAACGTAATACTATATAACGTCAAACGTTATAACGTAATACTACATAACGTTAAACGTTATACTGATATGCTATATAACGTTATTCGTTATAACGTAATACTATATAACGTTAAACGTTATACTAATATGCTATATGACGTTAAACATTACGCTGATATGCTATATAACATTAAACGTTATACTCATATCCTATATAGCGTTATACGTTATACTGATATCCTGCATAACGTTAAACGTTACACTGATATACTATATAACGTTATACGTTATGCTGATATGATATGTAACGTTAAACGTTATAACGTAATACTATATAAAGTTAAATGTTATAATGATATTCTACATAACATTATACGTTATACTGATATGCTATATAACGCTATACGTTATACTGATATGCTATATAATGTTAAACGTTATACTGATATGCTATATAACGTTATACGTTATAACGTAATACTACATAACGTCAAACGTTATAACGTAATACTATATAACGTCAAACGTTATAACGTAATACTATATAACGTCAAACGTTATAACGTAATACTATATAACGTCAAACGTTATAACGTAATACTATATAACGTTAAACGTTATACTGATATGCTATATAACGTTATAACATTATACTGATATGCTATATAACGTTGAACGTTATAACGTAATACTATATAACGTTAAACGTTATAACGTAATACTATATAACGTTAAACGTTATACTGATATGCTATATAACGTTAAACGTTATACTGATATGCTATATAACGTTATACGTTATGCTGATATGATATGTAACGTTATACGTTATAACGTAATACTATATAACGTCAAACGTTATAACGTAATACTACATAACGTTAAACGTTATACTGATATGCTATATAACGTTATTCGTTATAACGTAATACTATATAACGTTAAACGTTATACTGATATGCTATATGACGTTATAACATTATACTGATATGCTATATAACGTTAAACGTTATACTGATATGCTATATAACGTTAAACGTTTTAACGTAATACTATATAACGTTAAACGTTATACTCATATGCTATATAACGTTATACGTTATACTGATATGCTATATAACGTTAAGCGTTATACTGATATACTATATAACGTCAAACGTTATAACGTAATACTATATAAAGTTAAACGTTATAATGATATGCTATATAACGTTATATGTTATGCTGATATGATATGTAACCTTATACGTTATAGCGTCATACTATATGACGTTAAACGTTATACTGATATCCTACATAACGTTATACGTTATACTGATATGCTATATAACGTTATACGTTATGCTGATATGATATGTAACGTTATACGTTATAACGTAATACTATATAACGTCAAACGTTATAACGTAATACTATATAACGTTAAACGTTATACTGATATGCTATATAACGTTATAACTTTATACTGATATGCTATATAACGTTAAACGTTATACTGATATGCTATATAACGTTATACGTTATGCTGATATGATATGTAACGTTATACGTTATAACGTAATGCTATATAACGTCAAACGTTATACTGATATGCTATACAACGTTATTCGTTTTACTGAAATGCTACATAACGTCAACGTTATAACGTAATACTATATAACGTTAAGCGTTATAACGTAATACTACATAACGTTAAACGTTATACTGATATGCTACGTAACGTTGTAACATTATACTGATATGCTATATAACGCTATACGTTATACTGATATGCTATATAATGTTAAACGTTATACTGATATGCTATATAACGTTATACGTTATAACGTAATACTACATAACGTCAAACGCTATAACGTAATACTATATAACGTCAAACGTTATAACGTAATACTATATAACGTCAAACGTTATAACGTAATACTATATAACGTTAAACGTTATACTGATATGCTATATAACGTTATAACATTATACTGATATGCTATATAACGTTAAACGTTATAACGTAATACTATATAACGTAAAACGTTATAACGTAATACTATATAACGTAAAACGTTATAACGTAATACTATATAACGTTAAACGTTATACTGATATGCTATATAACGTTAAACGTTATACTGATATGCTATATAACGTTATACGTTATGCTGATATGATATGTAACGTTATACGTTATAACGTAATACTATATAACGTCAAACGTTATAACGTAATACTACATAACGTTAAACGTTATACTGATATGCTATATAACGTTATTCGTTATAACGTAATACTATATAACGTTAAACGTTATACTGATATGCTACGTAACGTTGTAACATTATACTGATATGCTATATAACGTTAAACGTTATACTGATATGCTATATAACGTTATTCGTTATAACGTAATACTATATAACGTTAAACGTTATACTAATATGCTATATGACGTTAAACATTACGCTGATATGCTATATAACATTAAACGTTATACTCATATCCTATATAGCGTTATACGTTATACTGATATCCTACATAACGTTAAACGTTACACTGATATACTATATAACGTTATACGTTATGCTGATATGATTTGTAACGTTAAACGTTATAACGTAATACTATATAAAGTTAAATGTTATAATGATATTCTACATAACATTATACGTTATACTGATATGCTATATAACGCTATACGTTATACTGATTGCTATATAATGTTAAACGTTATACTGATATGCTATATAACGTTATACGTTATAACGTAATACTACATAACGTCAAACGTTATAACGTAATACTATATAACGTCAAACGTTATAACGTAATACTATATAACGTTAAACGTTATACTCATATGCTATATAACGTTATAACATTATACTGATATGCTATATAACGTTGAACGTTATACTGATATGCTATATAACGTTAAACGCTATAACGTAATACTATATAACGTTAAACGTTATAACGTAATACTATATAACGTTAAACGTTATACTCATATGCAATACAACGTTAAACGTTATACTGATATGCCTTATAACGTTATACGTTATGCTGATATGATATGTAACGTTATACGTTATAACGTAATACTATATAACGTCAAACGTTATAACGTAATACTACATAACGTTAAACGTTATACTGATATGCTATATAACGTTATTCGTTATAACGTAATACTATATAACGTTAAACGTTATACTGATATGCTATATGACGTTATAACATTATACTGATATGCTATATAACGTTAAACGTTATACTGATATGCTATATAACGTTAAACGTTTTAACGTAATACTATATAACGTTAAACGTTATACTGATATGCTATATAATGTTAAACGTTATACTGATATGCTATATAAAGTTGTACGTTATGCTGATATGATATGTAACGTTATACGTTATAACGTAATACTATATAACGTCAAACGTTATAACGTAATACTATATAACGTCAAACGTTATAACGTAATACTACATAACGTTAAACGTTATACTGATATGCTATATAACGTTATTCGTTATAACGTAATACTATATAACGTTAAACGTTATACTAATATGCTATATGACGTTAAACATTACGCTGATATGCTATATAACATTAAACGTTATACTCATATCCTATATAGCGTTATACGTTATACTGATATCCTACATAACGTTAAACGTTACACTGATATACTATATAACGTTATACGTTATGCTGATATGATATGTAACGTTAAACGTTATAACGTAATACTATATATGTAAAGTTAAATGTTATAATGATATTCTACATAACATTATACGTTATACTGATATGCTATATAACGCTATACGTTATACTGATATGCTATATAATGTTAAACGTTATACTGATATGCTATATAACGTTATACGTTATAACGTAATACTACATAACGTCAAACGTTATAACGTAATACTATATAACGTCAAACGTTATAACGTAATACTATATAACGTCAAACGTTATAACGTAATACTATATAACGTTAAACGTTATACTGATATGCTATATAACGTTAAACGTTATAACGTAATACTATATAACGTTAAACGTTATACTGATATGCTATATAACGTTATAACATTATACTGATATGCTATATAACGTTGAACGTTATACTGATATGCTATATAACGTTAAACGTTATACTGATATGCTATATAACGTTAAACGTTATACTGATATGCTATATAACGTTAAACGTTATACTGATATGCTATATAACGTTATACGTTATGCTGATATGATATGTAACGTTATACGTTATAACGTAATACTATATAACGTCAAACGTTATAACGTAATACTACATAACGTTAAACGTTATACTGATATGCTATATAACGTTATTCGTTATAACGTAATACTATATAACGTTAAACGTTATACTGATATGCTATATGACGTTATAACATTATACTGATATGCTATATAACGTTAAACGTTATACTGATATGCTATATAACGTTAAACGTTTTAACGTAATACTATATAACGTTAAACGTTATACTCATATGCTATATAACGTTATACGTTATACTGATATGCTATATAACGTTAAGCGTTATACTGATATACTATATAACGTCAAACGTTATAACGTAATACTATATAAAGTTAAACGTTATAATGATATGCTATATAACGTTATATGTTATGCTGATATGATATGTAACCTTATACGTTATAGCGTCATACTATATGACGTTAAACGTTATACTGATATCCTACATAACGTTATACGTTATACTGATATGCTATATAACGTTATACGTTATGCTGATATGATATGTAACGTTATACGTTATAACGTAACACTATATAACGTCAAACGTTATAACGTAATACTATATAACGTTAAACGTTATACTGATATGCTATATAACGTTATAACTTTATACTGATATGCTATATAACGTTAAACGTTATACTGATATGCTATATAACGTTATACGTTATGCTGATATGATATGTAACGTTATACGTTATAACGTAATGCTATATAACGTCAAACGTTATACTGATATGCTATACAACGTTATTCGTTTTACTGAAATGCTACATAACGTCAACGTTATAACGTAATACTATATAACGTTAAGCGTTATAACGTAATACTACATAACGTTAAACGTTATACTGATATGCTACGTAACGTTGTAACATTATACTGATATGCTATATAACGCTATACGTTATACTGATATGCTATATAATGTTAAACGTTATACTGATATGCTATATAACGTTATACGTTATAACGTAATACTACATAACGTCAAACGCTATAACGTAATACTATATAACGTCAAACGTTATAACGTAATACTATATAACGTCAAACGTTATAACGTAATACTATATAACGTTAAACGTTATACTGATATGCTATATAACGTTATAACATTATACTGATATGCTATATAACGTTAAACGTTATAACGTAATACTATATAACGTAAAACGTTATAACGTAATACTATATAACGTAAAACG
Source organism: Bombus campestris (assembly GCA_905333015.3). Taxonomy (NCBI): domain Eukaryota; kingdom Metazoa; phylum Arthropoda; class Insecta; order Hymenoptera; family Apidae; genus Bombus; species Bombus campestris. The sequence goes on along the minus strand of HG995129.1, from coordinate 5,089,357 downwards.
TTATAACGTAATACTATATAACGTTAAACGTTATACTGATATGCTATATAACGTTAAACGTTATACTGATATGCTATATAACGTTATACGTTATGCTGATATGATATGTAACGTTATACGTTATAACGTAATACTATATAACGTCAAACGTTATAACGTAATACTACATAACGTTAAACGTTATACTGATATGCTATATAACGTTATTCGTTATAACGTAATACTATATAACGTTAAACGTTATACTGATATGCTACGTAACGTTGTAACATTATACTGATATGCTATATAACGTTAAACGTTATACTGATATGCTATATAACGTTAAACGTTTTAACGTAATACTATATAACGTTAAACGTTATACTGATATGCTATATAATGTTAAACGTTATACTGATATGCTATATAAAGTTGTACGTTATGCTGATATGATATGTAACGTTATACGTTATAACGTAATACTATATAACGTCAAACGTTATAACGTAATACTACATAACGTTAAACGTTATACTGATATGCTATATAACGTTATTCGTTATAACGTAATACTATATAACGTTAAACGTTATACTAATATGCTATATGACGTTAAACATTACGCTGATATGCTATATAACATTAAACGTTATACTCATATCCTATATAGCGTTATACGTTATACTGATATCCTACATAACGTTAAACGTTACACTGATATACTATATAACGTTATACGTTATGCTGATATGATTTGTAACGTTAAACGTTATAACGTAATACTATATAAAGTTAAATGTTATAATGATATTCTACATAACATTATACGTTATACTGATATGCTATATAACGCTATACGTTATACTGATTGCTATATAATGTTAAACGTTATACTGATATGCTATATAACGTTATACGTTATAACGTAATACTACATAACGTCAAACGTTATAACGTAATACTATATAACGTCAAACGTTATAACGTAATACTATATAACGTTAAACGTTATACTCATATGCTATATAACGTTATAACATTATACTGATATGCTATATAACGTTGAACGTTATACTGATATGCTATATAACGTTAAACGCTATAACGTAATACTATATAACGTTAAACGTTATAACGTAATACTATATAACGTTAAACGTTATACTCATATGCAATACAACGTTAAACGTTATACTGATATGCCTTATAACGTTATACGTTATGCTGATATGATATGTAACGTTATACGTTATAACGTAATACTATATAACGTCAAACGTTATAACGTAATACTACATAACGTTAAACGTTATACTGATATGCTATATAACGTTATTCGTTATAACGTAATACTATATAACGTTAAACGTTATACTGATATGCTATATGACGTTATAACATTATACTGATATGCTATATAACGTTAAACGTTATACTGATATGCTATATAACGTTAAACGTTTTAACGTAATACTATATAACGTTAAACGTTATACCGATATGCTATATAATGTTAAACGTTATACTGATATGCTATATAAAGTTGTACGTTATGCTGATATGATATGTAACGTTATACGTTATAACGTAATACTATATAACGTCAAACGTTATAACGTAATACTATATAACGTCAAACGTTATAACGTAATACTACATAACGTTAAACGTTATACTGATATGCTATATAACGTTATTCGTTATAACGTAATACTATATAACGTTAAACGTTATACTAATATGCTATATGACGTTAAACATTACGCTGATATGCTATATAACATTAAACGTTATACTCATATCCTATATAGCGTTATACGTTATACTGATATCCTACATAACGTTAAACGTTACACTGATATACTATATAACGTTATACGTTATGCTGATATGATATGTAACGTTAAACGTTATAACGTAATACTATATATGTAAAGTTAAATGTTATAATGATATTCTACATAACATTATACGTTATACTGATATGCTATATAACGCTATACGTTATACTGATATGCTATATAATGTTAAACGTTATACTGATATGCTATATAACGTTATACGTTATAACGTAATACTACATAACGTCAAACGTTATAACGTAATACTATATAACGTCAAACGTTATAACGTAATACTATATAACGTCAAACGTTATAACGTAATACTATATAACGTTAAACGTTATACTGATATGCTATATAACGTTAAACGTTATAACGTAATACTATATAACGTTAAACGTTATACTGATATGCTATATAACGTTATAACATTATACTGATATGCTATACAACGTTATTCGTTTTACTGAAATGCTACATAACGTCAACGTTATAACGTAATACTATATAACGTTAAGCGTTATAACGTAATACTACATAACGTTAAACGTTATACTGATATGCTACGTAACGTTGTAACATTATACTGATATGCTATATAACGCTATACGTTATACTGATATGCTATATAATGTTAAACGTTATACTGATATGCTATATAACGTTATACGTTATAACGTAATACTACATAACGTCAAACGCTATAACGTAATACTATATAACGTCAAACGTTATAACGTAATACTATATAACGTCAAACGTTATAACGTAATACTATATAACGTTAAACGTTATACTGATATGCTATATAACGTTATAACATTATACTGATATGCTATATAACGTTAAACGTTATAACGTAATACTATATAACGTAAAACGTTATAACGTAATACTATATAACGTTAAACGTTATACTGATATGCTATATAACGTTAAACGTTATACTGATATGCTATATAACGTTATACGTTATGCTGATATGATATGTAACGTTATACGTTATAACGTAATACTATATAACGTCAAACGTTATAACGTAATACTACATAACGTTAAACGTTATACTGATATGCTATATAACGTTATTCGTTATAACGTAATACTATATAACGTTAAACGTTATACTGATATGCTACGTAACGTTGTAACATTATACTGATATGCTATATAACGTTAAACGTTATACTGATATGCTATATAACGTTAAACGTTTTAACGTAATACTATATAACGTTAAACGTTATACTGATATGCTATATAATGTTAAACGTTATACTGATATGCTATATAAAGTTGTACGTTATGCTGATATGATATGTAACGTTATACGTTATAACGTAATACTATATAACGTCAAACGTTATAACGTAATACTACATAACGTTAAACGTTATACTGATATGCTATATAACGTTATTCGTTATAACGTAATACTATATAACGTTAAACGTTATACTAATATGCTATATGACGTTAAACATTACGCTGATATGCTATATAACATTAAACGTTATACTCATATCCTATATAGCGTTATACGTTATACTGATATCCTACATAACGTTAAACGTTACACTGATATACTATATAACGTTATACGTTATGCTGATATGATTTGTAACGTTAAACGTTATAACGTAATACTATATAAAGTTAAATGTTATAATGATTTTCTACATAACATTATACGTTATACTGATATGCTATATAACGCTATACGTTATACTGATATGCTATATAATGTTAAACGTTATACTGATATGCTATATAACGTTATACGTTATAACGTAATACTACATAACGTCAAACGTTATAACGTAATACTATATAACGTCAAACGTTATAACGTAATACTATATAACGTTAAACGTTATACTCATATGCTATATAACGTTATAACATTATACTGATATGCTATATAACGTTGAACGTTATACTGATATGCTATATAACGTTAAACGCTATAACGTAATACTATATAACGTTAAACGTTATAACGTAATACTATATAACGTTAAACGTTATACTCATATGCAATACAACGTTAAACGTTATACTGATATGCCTTATAACGTTATACGTTATGCTGATATGATATGTAACGTTATACGTTATAACGTAATACTATATAACGTCAAACGTTATAACGTAATACTACATAACGTTAAACGTTATACTGATATGCTATATAACGTTATTCGTTATAACGTAATACTATAAAACGTTAAACGTTATACTGATATGCTATATGACGTTATAACATTATACTGATATGCTATATAACGTTAAACGTTATACTGATATGCTATATAACGTTAAACGTTTTAACGTAATACTATATAACGTTAAACGTTATACTGATATGCTATATAATGTTAAAAGTTATACTGATATGCTATATAAAGTTGTACGTTATGCTGATATGATATGTAACGTTATACGTTATAACGTAATACTATATAACGTCAAACGTTATAACGTAATACTATATAACGTCAAACGTTATAACGTAATACTACATAACGTTAAACGTTATACTGATATGCTATATAACGTTATTCGTTATAACGTAATACTATATAACGTTAAACGTTATACTAATATGCTATATGACGTTAAACATTACGCTGATATGCTATATAACATTAAACGTTATACTCATATCCTATATAGCGTTATACGTTATACTGATATCCTACATAACGTTAAACGTTACACTGATATACTATATAACGTTATACGTTATGCTGATATGATATGTAACGTTAAACGTTATAACGTAATACTATATATGTAAAGTTAAATGTTATAATGATATTCTACATAACATTATACGTTATACTGATATGCTATATAACGCTATACGTTATACTGATATGCTATATAATGTTAAACGTTATACTGATATGCTATATAACGTTATACGTTATAACGTAATACTACATAACGTCAAACGTTATAACGTAATACTATATAACGTCAAACGTTATAACGTAATACTATATAACGTCAAACGTTATAACGTAATACTATATAACGTTAAACGTTATACTGATATGCTATATAACGTTAAACGTTATAACGTAATACTATATAACGTTAAACGTTATACTGATATGCTATATAACGTTATAACATTATACTGATATGCTATATAACGTTGAACGTTATACTGATATGCTATATAACGTTAAACGTTATACTGATATGTTATATAACGTTAAACGTTATACTGATATGCTATATAACGTTATACGTTATACTGATATGCTATATAACGTTATACGTTATGCTGATATGATATGTAACGTTATACGTTATAACGTAATACTATATAACGTCAAACGTTATAACGTAATACTACATAACGTTATGCTATATAACGTTAAACGTTATAACGTAATACTATATAACGTTAAACGTTATACTGATATGCTATATAACGTTAAACGTTATACTGATATGCTATATAACGTTATAACAATATACTGATATGCTATATAACGCTAAACGTTATACTGATATGCTATATAACGTTATACGTTATGCTGATATGATATGTAACGTTATACGTTATAACGTAATACTATATAACGTCAAACGTTATAACGTAATACTACATAACGTAATGCTATATAACGTTAAACGTTATAACGTAATACTATATAACGTTAAACGTTATACTGATATGCTATATAACGTTAAACGTTATACTGATATGCTATATAACGTTATAACAATATACTGATATGCTATATAACGTTGAACGTTATACTGATATGCTATATAACGTTATACGTTATGCTGATATGATATGTAACGTTATACGTTAGAACGTAATACTATATAACATTAAACGTTATACTCATATCCTATATAGCGTTATACGTTATACTGATATCCTACATAACGTTAAACGTTACACTGATATACTATATAACGTTATACGTTATGCTGATATGATATGTAACGTTATACGTTATAACGTAATACTATATAACGTCAAACGTTATAACGTAATACTACATAACGTAATGCTATATAACGTTAAACGTTATAACGTAATACTATATAACGTTAAACGTTATAATGATATTCTACATAACGTTATACGTTATACTGATATGCTATATAACGCTATACGTTATACTGATATGCTATATAATGTTAAACGTTATACTGATATGCTATATAACGTTATACGTTATAACGTAATACTATATAACGTCGAACGTTATAACGTAATACTATATAACGTCAAACGTTATAACGTAATTCTATATAACGTCAAACGTTATAACGTAATACTATATAACGTTAAACGTTATACTGATATGCTATATAACGTTAAACGTTATAACGTAATACTATATAACGTTAAACGTTATACTGATATGCTATATAACGTTATAACATTATACTGATATGCTATATAACGTTAAACGTTATACTGATATGCTATATAACGTTAAACGTTATAACGTAATACTATATAACGTTAAACGTTATACTGATATGCTATATAACGTTAAACGTTATACTGATATGCTATATAACGTTATACGTTATGCTGATATGATATGTAACGTTATACGTTATAACGTAATACTATATAACGTCAAACGTTATAACGTAATACTACATAACGTTAAGCTATATAACGTTAAACGTTATAACGTAATACTACATAACGTTAAACGTTATACTGATATGCTATATAACGTTAAACGTTATACTGATATGCTATATAACGTTATAACAATATACTGATATGCTACATAACGTTAAACGTTATACTGATATGCTATATAACGTTATACGTTATGCTGATATGATATGTAACGTTATACGTTAGAACGTAATACTATATAACGTCAAACGTTATAACGTAATACTACATAACGTTAAACGTTATACTGATATGCTACGATACGTTATAACATTATACTGATATGCTATATAACGTTAAACGTTATACTGATATGCTAAATAACGTTAAACGTTGTACTGATATGCTATATAACGTTATACTTTATGCTGGTATGCTATGTAACGTTATACGTTATAACGTAATACTATATAACGTCAAACGTTATAACGTAATACTACATAACGTTAAACGTTATACTGATATGCTACGTAACGTTATAACATTATACTGATATGCTATATAACGCTATACGTTATACTGATATGCTATATAATGTTAAACGTTATACTGATATGCTATATAACGTTATACGTTATAACGTAATACTACATAACGTTATACGTTATAACGTAATACTATATAACGTTATACGTTATAACGTAATACTATACAACATTAAACGTTATGATGATATGCTATATAACGTTAACCGTTATAACGTAATACTATATAACGTTAAACGTTATACTGATATGCTATATAACGTTAAACGTTATACTGATATGCTATATAACGTTATACGTTATGCTGATATGATATGTAACGTTATACGTTATAACGTAATACTATATAACGTCAAACGTTATAACGTAATACTACATAACGTTATGCTATACAACGTTAAACGTTATAACGTAATACTACATAACGTTAAACGTTATACTGATATGCTATATAACGTTATAACAATATACTGATATGCTATATAACGTTAAACGTTATACTGATATGCTATATAACGTTATACGTTATGCTGATATGATATGTAACGTTATACGTTAGAACGTAATACTATATAACGTCAAACGTTATAACGTAATACTACATAACGTTAAACGTTATACTGATATGCTACGTAACGTTATAACATTATACTGATATGCTATATAACGTTAAACGTTATACTGATATGCTAAATAACGTTAAACGTTGTACTGATATGCTATATAACGTTATACTTTATGCTGGTATGCTATGTAACGTTATACGTTATAACGTAATACCATATAACGTCAAACGTTATAACGTAATACTACATAACGTTAAACGTTATACTGACATGCTACGTAACGTTATAACATTATACAGATATGCTATATATAGCTATACGTTATACTGATATGCTATATAATGTTAAACGTCATACTGATATGCTATATAACGTTATACGTTATAGCGTAATACTACATAACGTCAAACGTTATAACGTAATACTGTATAACGTCAAACGTTATAACGTAATACTATATAACGTTAAACGTTATACTGATATGCTATATAACGTTATACGTTATGCTGATATGATATGTAACGTTATACGTTAGAACGTAATACTATATAACGTCAAACGTTATAACGTAATACTACATAACGTTAAACGTTATACTGATATGCTACGTAACGTTATAACATTATACTGATATGCTATATAACGCTATACGTTATACTGATATGCTATATAATGTTAAACGTTATACTGATATGCTATATAAAGTTGTACGTTATGCTGATATGATATGTAACGTTATACGTTATAACGTAATACTATATAACGTCAAACGTTATAACGTAATACTACATAACGTTAAACGTTATACTGATATGCTATATAACGTTATTCGTTATAACGTAATACTATATAACGTTAAACGTTATACTAATATGCTATATGACGTTAAACATTACGCTGATATGCTATATAACATTAAACGTTATACTCATATCCTATATAGCGTTATACGTTATACTGATATCCTACATAACGTTAAACGTTACACTGATATACTATATAACGTTATACGTTATGCTGATATGATATGTAACGTTAAACGTTATAACGTAATACTATATATGTAAAGTTAAATGTTATAATGATATTCTACATAACATTATACGTTATACTGATATGCTATATAACGCTATACGTTATACTGATATGCTATATAATGTTAAACGTTATACTGATATGCTATATAACGTTATACGTTATAACGTAATACTACATAACGTCAAACGTTATAACGTAATACTATATAACGTCACACGTTATAACGTAATACTATATAACGTCAAACGTTATAACGTAATACTATATAACGTCAAACGTTATAACGTAATACTATATAACGTTAAACGTTATACTGATATGCTATATAACGTTAAACGTTATAACGTAATACTATATAACGTTAAACGTTATACTGATATGCTATATAACGTTATAACATTATACTGATATGCTATATAACGTTGAACGTTATACTGATATGCTATATAACGTTAAACGTTATACTGATATGCTATATAACGTTAAACGTTATACTGATATGCTATATAACGTTATACGTTATACTGATATGCTATATAACGTTATACGTTATGCTGATATGATATGTAACGTTATACGTTATAACGTAATACTATATAACGTCAAACGTTATAACGTAATACTACATAACGTTATGCTATATAACGTTAAACGTTATAACGTAATACTATATAACGTTAAACGTTATACTGATATGCTATATAACGTTAAACGTTATACTGATATGCTATATAACGTTATAACAATATACTGATATGCTATATAACGCTAAACGTTATACTGATATGCTATATAACGTTATACGTTATGCTGATATGATATGTAACGTTATACGTTATAACGTAATACTATATAACGTCAAACGTTATAACGTAATACTACATAACGTAATGCTATATAACGTTAAACGTTATAACGTAATACTATATAACGTTAAACGTTATACTGATATGCTATATAACGTTAAACGTTATACTGATATGCTATATAACGTTATAACAATATACTGATATGCTATATAACGTTGAACGTTATACTGATATGCTATATAACGTTATACGTTATGCTGATATGATATGTAACGTTATACGTTAGAACGTAATACTATATAACATTAAACGTTATACTCATATCCTATATAGCGTTATACGTTATACTGATATCCTACATAACGTTAAACGTTACACTGATATACTATATAACGTTATACGTTATGCTGATATGATATGTAACGTTAAACGTTATAACGTAATACTATATAAAGTTAAACGTTATAATGATATTCTACATAACGTTATACGTTATACTGATATGCTATATAACGCTATACGTTATACTGATATGCTATATAATGTTAAACGTTATACTGATATGCTATATAACGTTATACGTTATAACGTAATACTATATAACGTCGAACGTTATAACGTAATACTATATAACGTCAAACGTTATAACGTAATACTATATAACGTCAAACGTTATAACGTAATACTATATAACGTTAAACGTTATACTGATATGCTATATAACGTTAAACGTTATAACGTAATACTATATAACGTTAAACGTTATACTGATATGCTATATAACGTTATAACATTATACTGATATGCTATATAACGTTAAACGTTATACTGATATGCTATATAACGTTAAACGTTATAACGTAATACTATATAACGTTAAACGTTATACTGATATGCTATATAACGTTAAACGTTATACTGATATGCTATATAACGTTATACGTTATGCTGATATGATATGTAACGTTATACGTTATAACGTAATACTATATAACGTCAAACGTTATAACGTAATACTACATAACGTTAAGCTATATAACGTTAAACGTTATAACGTAATACTACATAACGTTAAACGTTATACTGATATGCTATATAACGTTAAACGTTATACTGATATGCTATATAACGTTATAACAATATACTGATATGCTACATAACGTTAAACGTTATACTGATATGCTATATAACGTTATACGTTATGCTGATATGATATGTAACGTTATACGTTAGAACGTAATACTATATAACGTCAAACGTTATAACGTAATACTACATAACGTTAAACGTTATACTGATATGCTACGATACGTTATAACATTATACTGATATGCTATATAACGTTAAACGTTATACTGATATGCTAAATAACGTTAAACGTTGTACTGATATGCTATATAACGTTATACTTTATGCTGGAATGCTATGTAACGTTATACGTTATAACGTAATACTATATAACGTCAAACGTTATAACGTAATACTACATAACGTTAAACGTTATACTGATATGCTACGTAACGTTATAACATTATACTGATATGCTATATAACGCTATACGTTATACTGATATGCTATATAATGTTAAACGTTATACTGATATGCTATATAACGTTATACGTTATAACGTAATACTACATAACGTCAAACGTTATAACGTAATACTGTATAACGTCAAACGTTATAACGTAATACTATATAACGTTAAACGTTATACTGATATGCTATATAACGTTAACCGTTATAACGTAATACTATATAACGTTAAACGTTATACTGATATGCTATATAACGTTAAACGTTATACTGATATGCTATATAACGTTATACGTTATGCTGATATGATATGTAACGTTATACGTTATAACGTAATACTATATAACGTCAAACGTTATAACGTAATACTACATAACGTTATGCTATACAACGTTAAACGTTATAACGTAATACTACATAACGTTAAACGTTATACTGATATGCTATATAACGTTATAACAATATACTGATATGCTATATAACGTTAAACGTTATACTGATATGCTATATAACGTTATAACAATATACTGATATGCTATATAACGTTAAACGTTATACTGATATGCTATATAACGTTATACGTTATGCTGATATGATATGTAACGTTATACGTTAGAACGTAATACTATATAACGTCAAACGTTATAACGTAATACTACATAACGTTAAACGTTATACTGATATGCTACGTAACGTTATAACATTATACTGATATGCTATATAACGTTAAACGTTATACTGATATGCTAAATAACGTTAAACGTTGTACTGATATGCTATATAACGTTATACTTTATGCTGGTATGCTATGTAACGTTATACGTTATAACGTAATACTATATAACGTCAAACGTTATAACGTAATACTACATAACGTTAAACGTTATACTGACATGCTACGTAACGTTATAACATTATACAGATATGCTATATATAGCTATACGTTATACTGATATGCTATATAATGTTAAACGTCATACTGATATGCTATATAACGTTATACGTTATAGCGTAATACTACATAACGTCAAACGTTATAACGTAATACTGTATAACGTCAAACGTTATAACGTAATACTATATAACGTTAAACGTTATACTGATATGCTATATAACGTTATACGTTATGCTGATATGATATGTAACGTTATACGTTAGAACGTAATACTATATAACGTCAAACGTTATAACGTAATACTACATAACGTTAAACGTTATACTGATATGCTACGTAACGTTATAACATTATACTGATATGCTATATAACGCTATACGTTATACTGATATGCTATATAATGTTAAACGTTATACTGATATGCTATATAACGTTATACGTTATAACGTAATACTACATAACGTCAAACGTTATAACGTAATACTGTATAACGTCAAACGTTATAACGTAATACTATATAACGTCAAACGTTATAACGTAATACTATATAACGTCAAACGTTATAACGTAATACTATATAACGTCAAACGTTATAACGTAATACTATATAACGTCAAACGTTATAACGTAATACTATATAACGTTAAACGTTATACTGATATGCTACGTAACGTTATAACATTATACTGATATGCTATATAACGTTAAACGTTACACTGATATGCTATATAACGTTAAACGTTATAACGTAATACTACATAACATTAATCGTTATACTGATATTCTACATAACGTTTTACGTTATAACGTAATACTATAAGGTTAAAAGTTATAACGTTATTCGGATATGCTATATAACGTTATAACATTATACTGATATGCTATATAACGTTAAACGTTATACTGATATACTATATATCGTTATACGTTATGCTGATATGATATATAACGTTATACGTTATGCTGATATTCTGTATAATGTTAAATGATATACTGATACGCTATATGACGTTATACGTTATACTGGTATGCTATAAAACGCTATACGTAAAACTGATATGCTATGTAACGTTATACGTTATGCTGATATGATATGTAACGTTATACGTTAGAACGTAATACTATATAACGTCAAACGTTATAACGTAATACTACATAACGTTAAACGTTATACTGATATGCTACGTAACGTTATAACATTATACTGATATGCTATATAACGCTATACGTTATACTGATATGCTATATAATGTTAAACGTTATACTGATATGCTATATAACGTTATACGTTATAACGTAATACTACATAACGTTATACGTTATAGAGTAATACTGTATAACGTCAAACGTTATTACGTAATACTATATAACGTCAAGCGTTATTACGTAATACTATATAACGTCTAACGTTATAACGTAAAACTATATAGCGTCAAACGTTATAACGTAATACTACATAAAGTTAAACGGTTTACTGATATGCTTTATAACGTGAAACGTTATACTGATATGCTATATAACGTTATACGTTATGGAGTAATACTATATAACGTCAACTGTTATTACGTAATACTATATAACGTTAAACGTTATACTGATATGCTATATACCGTTATAACGTTATACTGATATGCTTTATAACGTGAAGCGTTACACTGATATGCTATAAAACGCTATACGTAAAACTGATATGCTATATAACGTTATAACATTATACTGATATGCTATATAACGTTAAACGTTATACTCATATGCTATATAATGTTGAACTTTGTACTCATATGCTATATAACGATATACGTTATGCTGATATGATATGTAACATTATACGTTATAACGTAATACTATATAACATTAAACGTTATACTGATATGCTATATAACGTTAAACGTTATACTCATATCCTATATAATGTTGAACTTTGTACTCATATGCTATATAACGATATACGTTATGCTGACATGATATGTAACATTATACGTTATGACGTAATACTATATAACGTCAAACGTTATAACGTAATACTATATAACGTTAAACGTTATACTGATATGCTATATAACGTTATACGTTATGCTGATATGATATGTAACGTTATACGTTAGAACGTAATACTATATAACGTCAAACGTTATAACGTAATACTACATAACGTTAAACGTTATACTGATATGCTACGTAACGTTATAACATTATACTGATATGCTATATAACGCTATACGTTATACTGATATGCTATATAATGTTAAACGTTATACTGATATGCTATATAACGTTATACGTTATAACGTAATACTACATAACGTTATACGTTATAGAGTAATACTGTATAACGTCAAACGTTATTACGTAATACTATATAACGTCAAGCGTTATTACGTAATACTATATAACGTCAAACGTTATAACGTAAAACTATATAGCGTCAAACGTTATAACGTAATACTACATAAATTTAAACGGTTTACTGATATGCTTTATAACGTGAAACGTTATACTGATATGCTATATAACGTTATACGTTATGGAGTAATACTATATAACGTCAACTGTTATTACGTAATACTATATAACGTTAAACGTTATACTGATATGCTATATACCGTTATAACGTTATACTGATATGCTTTATAACGTGAAGCGTTACACTGATATGCTATAAAACGCTATACGTAAAACTGATATGCTATATAACGTTATAACATTATACTGATATGCTATATAACGTTAAACGTTATACTCATATGCTATATAATGTTGAACTTTGTACTCATATGCTATATAACGATATACGTTATGCTGATATGATATGTAACATTATACGTTATAACGTAATACTATATAACATTAAACGTTATACTGATATGCTATATAACGTTAAACGTTATACTCATATCCTATATAATGTTGAACTTTGTACTCATATGCTATATAACGATATACGTTATGCTGACATGATATGTAACATTATACGTTATGACGTATTACTATATAACGTCCAACGTTATAGCGTAATGCTATATAACGTTAAACGTTATACTGATATGCTATATCACGTTATAACTTTATACTGATATAATATATAACGTTAAGCGTTATACTAATATGCTATGTAACGTTATACGTTATAACGTAATACTATATAACGTCAAACGTTATAACGTAATACTATATAACGTTAAACGTTATACTGATATGCTATATAACGTTATAACGTTATACTGATATACTTTATAACGTGAAGCGTTATACTGATATGCTATATAACGTTAAACGTTATAACGTAATACTATATAACGTTAAACGTTATACTGATATGCTATATAACGTTATAACATTATACTGATATGCTATATAACGTTAAACGTTATACTGATATGCTATATATCGTTATACGTTATGCTGATATGATATATAACGTTATACGTTATGCTGATATTCTGTATAATGTTAAATGATATACTGATACGCTATATGACGTTATACGTTATACTGGTATGCTATAAAACGCTATACGTAAAACTGATATGCTATATAACGCTATACGTTATACTGATATGCTATATGACGTTATACGTTATAACGTAATACCATATAACGTCAAACGTTATAACGTATTACAATATAAAGTGAAACGATATACTGATATGCTACATAACGTTATACGTTAAAATGATATGCTATGTAACGTGAAGCGTCATGCTGATATTCTATATAACGGTATCAGTTATAACGTAGTACCATATAACGTCAAACGTTATACTGATATGCTATATAACGTTATAACATTATACTGATATGCCATATAACGTTAAACGTTATACTCATATGCTATATAACGATATACGTTATGCTGATATGAAATGTAACATTATACGTTATAACGTAATACTATATAACATTAAACGTTATACTGATACGCTATATAACGTTAAACGTTATACTCATATGCTATATAACGATATACGTTATGCTGATATGAAATGTAACATTATACGTTATAACGTAATACTATATAACATTATACGTTATAACGTAATACTATATAACATTAAACGTTATACTGATATGCTATGTAACGTTAAACGTTATACTGATATGCTATATAACGTTAAACGTTATACTGATATGCTATATATCGTTATACGTTATGCTGATATGATATTTAACGTTATACGTTATGCTGATATTCTGTATAATGTTAAATGATATACTGATACGCTATATGACGTTATACGTTATACTGATATGCTATATAACGTTAAACGTTATACTGATATGCTATATGACGGTATACGTTATAACGTAATACCATATAACGTCAAACGTTATAACGTAGTACAATATAAAGTGAAACGATATACTGATATGCTATACAACGTTATACGTTAAACTGATAAGCTATGTAACGTGAAGCATCATGCTGATATTCTAAATAACGTTATCAGTTATAACGTAATACCATGTAACGTCAAACGTTATAGCGTAATACTATATAACGTTTAACGTTATACTGATATGCTATACAACGTTATACGTTATACTGATATGCTATATGACGTTATACGTTATAACGTAATACCATATAACGTCAAACGTTATAACGTATTACAATATAAAGTGAAAAGTTATACTGATAAGTTATATAACGTTATACGTTAAACTGATATGCTATATAACGTTAAGCGTCATGCTGATATTCTATATAACGTTATGAGTTATAACGTAATACCATATAACGTCAAACGTTATAGCGTAATACTATATAACGTTAAACGTTATAGTGATATGCTATATAACGTTATACTATTATACTGATATGCTATATAACGTTAAACGTTATACTCATATGCTATATAACGATATACGTTATGCTGATATGATATGTAACATTATACGTTATAACGTAATACTATATAACCTTAAACGATATACTGATATGCTATATAATGTTATATCGTTATACTGATATGATATATAACGTTAAACGTTATACTGATATGCTATATAACGTTATACGTTATAACGTAATACTATATAACGTCAAACGATATAACGTAATACTATAGAACGTCAAACGTTATACTGATATGCTATATAACATTAAACGTTATACTGATATGCTATATAACGTTATAACATTATACTGATATGCTGTATAACGTTAAGCGTTATACACATATGCTACATAACGATATACGTTATGCTGATATGATATGTAACATTATACGTTATAACGTAATACTATATAACATTAAACGTTATACTGATATGCTATATAACGTTAAACGTTATACTCTATGCTATATAATGTTAAACGTTGTGCTCATATGCTATATAACGATATACGTTATGCTGATATGATATGTAACATTATACGCTATAACGTAATACTATATAACGTCAAACGTTATAACGTAATACTATATAACGTCCAACGTTATAACGTAATACTATATAACGTTCAACGTTATACTGATATGCTATATAACGTTATAACGTTATACTGATATGATATATAACGTTAAACGTTATAGTGATATGCTATATAACGTTATACGTTATAACGTAATACTATATAACGTCCAACGATATAACGTAATACTATAGAACGTCAAACGTTATAACGTAATGCTATATAACGTTAAACGTTATACTGATATGCTATATAACGTTATAACGTTATACTGATATGCTTTATAACTATAAACGTTATACTGATATGCTATATAACGTTATACGTTATAGAGTAGTACTCTATAACGTCAAACGTTATAACGTAATACTATATAACGTCAAACGTTATAACGTAAAACTATATAGCGTCAAACGTCATAACGAAATACTATATAACGTCAAACGTTATAGCGTAATACTATATAACGTTAAACGCTATACTGATATGCTATATAACGTTATAACATTATACTGATATGCTATATAACGTTAAACGTTATACTCATATGCTATATAACGATATACGTTATGCTGATATGATATGTAACATTATACGTTATAACGTAATACTATATAACATTAAACGTTATACTGATATGCTATATAACGTTATAACAATATACTGATATGCTACATAACGTTAAACGTTATACTGATATGCTATATAACGTTATACGTTATGCTGATATGATATGTAACGTTATACGTTATAACGTAATACTATATAACGTCCAAAGTTATAACGTAATGCTATATAACGTTCAACATTATAACGTAATACTATATAACGTCCAACGTTATAACGTAATACTATATAACATTAAACGTTATACTGATATGCTATATAACGATAAACGTTATACTCATATGCTATATAACGTTAAACGTTATACTGATATGCTATATATCGTAATACGTTATGCTGATATGATATGTAACGTTATACGTTATGCTGATATTCTGTATAATGTTAAATGATATACTGATACGCTATATGACGTTATACGTTATACTGATATGCTATAAAACGCTATACGTAAAACTGATATGCTATGTAACGTTATACGTTATACTGATATGCTATATGACGTTATACGTTATAACGTAATACCATATAACGTCAAACGTTATAACGTATTACAATATAAAGTAAAAAGTTATACTGATATGCTATATAACGTTATACGTTATACTGATATGCTATATAACGTTAAGCGTCATGATGATATTCTATATAACGTTATCAGTTATAACGTAATACCATATAACGTCAAACGTTATAGCGTAATACTATATAACGTTAAACGTTATACTGACATGCTATATAACGTTATACTATTATACTGATATGCTATATAACGATGTACGTTATGCTGATATGATATGTAACGTTATACGTTATAGCGTAATGCTATATAACGTCAAACGTTATAACGTAATACTATATAACGTTAAACGTTATACTGATATGCTATATAACGTTAAACGTTATACTGATATGCTATATATCGTAATACGTTATGCTGATATGATATGTAACGTTATACGTTATGCTGATATTCTGTATAATGTTAAATGATATACTGATACGCTATATGACGTTATACGTTATACTGATATGCTATAAAACGCTATACGTAAAACTGATATGCTATATAACGTTATACGTTATACTGATATGCTATATGACGTTATAACGTTATACTGATATGCTTTATAACTATAAACGTTATACCGATATGCTATATAACGTTATACGTTATAGAGTAATACTCTATAACGTCAAACGTTATAACGTAATACTATATAACGTCAAACGTTATAACGTAATACTATATAACGTTAAACGTTATACTGATATGCTATATAACGTTATAACGTTATACTGATATGCTTTATATCTATAAACGTTATACCGATATGCTATATAACGTTATACGTTATAGAGTAATACTCTATAACGTCAAACGTTATAACGTAATACTATATAACGTCAAACGTTATAACGTAAAACTATATAGCGTCAAACGTCATAACGAAATACTATATAACGTCAAACGTTATAGCGTAATACTATATAACGTTAAACGTTATACTGATATGCTATATAACGTTATAACATTATACTGATATGCTATATAACGTTAAACGTTATACTCATATGCTATATAACGATATACGTTATGCTGATATGATATGTAACATTATACGTTATAACGTAATACTATATAACATTAAACGTTATACTGATATGCTATATAACGTTATACTATTATACTGATATGCTATATAACGATGTACGTTATGCTGATATGATATGTAACATTATACGTTATAACGTAATACTATATATCGTTAAACGTTAAACTGATATGCTATATAACGTTAAGAGTCATGCTGATATTCTATATAACGTTATCAGTTATAACGTAGTACCATATAACGTCAAACGTTATACTGATATGCTATATAACGTTATAACATTATACTGATATGCCATATAACGTTAAACGTTATACTCATATGCTATATAACGATATACGTTATGCTGATATGAAATGTAACATTATACGTTATAACGTAATACTATATAACATTAAACGTTATACTGATACGCTATATAACGTTAAACGTTATACTCATATGCTATATAACGATATACGTTATGCTGATATGAAATGTAACATTATACGTTATAACGTAATACTATATAACATTATACGTTATAACGTAATACTATATAACATTAAACGTTATACTGATATGCTATGTAACGTTAAACGTTATACTGATATGCTATATAACGTTAAACGTTATACTGATATGCTATATATCGTTATACGTTATGCTGATATGATATTTAACGTTATACGTTATGCTGATATTCTGTATAATGTTAAATGATATACTGATACGCTATATGACGTTATACGTTATACTGATATGCTATATAACGTTAAACGTTATACTGATATGCTATATGACGGTATACGTTATAACGTAATACCATATAACGTCAAACGTTATAACGTAGTACAATATAAAGTGAAACGATATACTGATATGCTATACAACGTTATACGTTAAACTGATAAGCTATGTAACGTGAAGCATCATGCTGATATTCTAAATAACGTTATCAGTTATAACGTAATACCATGTAACGTCAAACGTTATAGCGTAATACTATATAACGTTTAACGTTATACTGATATGCTATACAACGTTATACGTTATACTGATATGCTATATGACGTTATACGTTATAACGTAATACCATATAACGTCAAACGTTATAACGTATTACAATATAAAGTGAAAAGTTATACTGATAAGCTATATAACGTTATACGTTAAACTGATATGCTATATAACGTTAAGCGTCATGCTGATATTCTATATAACGTTATGAGTTATAACGTAATACCATATAACGTCAAACGTTATAGCGTAATACTATATAACGTTAAACGTTATAGTGATATGCTATATAACGTTATACTATTATACTGATATGCTATATAACGTTAAACGTTATACTCATATGCTATATAACGATATACGTTATGCTGATATGATATGTAACATTATACGTTATAACGTAATACTATATAACCTTAAACGATATACTGATATGCTATATAATGTTATATCGTTATACTGATATGATATATAACGTTAAACGTTATACTGATATGCTATATAACGTTATACGTTATAACGTAATACTATATAACGTCAAACGATATAACGTAATACTATAGAACGTCAAACGTTATACTGATATGCTATATAACATTAAACGTTATACTGATATGCTATATAACGTTATAACATTATACTGATATGCTGTATAACGTTAAGCGTTATACACATATGCTACATAACGATATACGTTATGCTGATATGATATGTAACATTATACGTTATAACGTAATACTATATAACATTAAACGTTATACTGATATGCTATATAACGTTAAACGTTATACTCTATGCTATATAATGTTAAACGTTGTGCTCATATGCTATATAACGATATACGTTATGCTGATATGATATGTAACATTATACGCTATAACGTAATACTATATAACGTCAAACGTTATAACGTAATACTATATAACGTCCAACGTTATAACGTAATACTATATAACGTTCAACGTTATACTGATATGCTATATAACGTTATAACGTTATACTGATATGATATATAACGTTAAACGTTATAGTGATATGCTATATAACGTTATACGTTATAACGTAATACTATATAACGTCCAACGATATAACGTAATACTATAGAACGTCAAACGTTATAACGTAATGCTATATAACGTTAAACGTTATACTGATATGCTATATAACGTTATAACGTTATACTGATATGCTTTATAACTATAAACGTTATACTGATATGCTATATAACGTTATACGTTATAGAGTAGTACTCTATAACGTCAAACGTTATAACGTAATACTATATAACGTCAAACGTTATAACGTAAAACTATATAGCGTCAAACGTCATAACGAAATACTATATAACGTCAAACGTTATAGCGTAATACTATATAACGTTAAACGCTATACTGATATGCTATATAACGTTATAACATTATACTGATATGCTATATAACGTTAAACGTTATACTCATATGCTATATAACGATATACGTTATGCTGATATGATATGTAACATTATACGTTATAACGTAATACTATATAACATGAAACGTTATACTGATATGCTATATAACGTTATAACAATATACTGATATGCTACATAACGTTAAACGTTATACTGATATGCTATATAACGTTATACGTTATGCTGATATGATATGTAACGTTATACGTTATAACGTAATACTATATAACGTCCAAAGTTATAACGTAATGCTATATAACGTTCAACATTATAACGTAATACTATATAACGTCCAACGTTATAACGTAATACTATATAACATTAAACGTTATACTGATATGCTATATAACGATAAACGTTATACTCATATGCTATATAACGTTAAACGTTATACTGATATGCTATATATCGTAATACGTTATGCTGATATGATATGTAACGTTATACGTTATGCTGATATTCTGTATAATGTTAAATGATATACTGATACGCTATATGACGTTATACGTTATACTGATATGCTATAAAACGCTATACGTAAAACTGATATGCTATATAACGTTATACGTTATACTGATATGCTATATGACGTTATACGTTATAACGTAATACCATATAACGTCAAACGTTATAACGTATTACAATATAAAGTAAAAAGTTATACTGATATGCTATATAACGTTATACGTTATACTGATATGCTATATAACGTTAAGCGTCATGATGATATTCTATATAACGTTATCAGTTATAACGTAATACCATATAACGTCAAACGTTATAGCGTAATACTATATAACGTTAAACGTTATACTGACATGCTATATAACGTTATACTATTATACTGATATGCTATATAACGATGTACGTTATGCTGATATGATATGTAACGTTATACGTTATAGCGTAATGCTATATAACGTCAAACGTTATAACGTAATACTATATAACGTTAAACGTTATACTGATATGCTATATAACGTTAAACGTTATACTGATATGCTATATATCGTAATACGTTATGCTGATATGATATGTAACGTTATACGTTATGCTGATATTCTGTATAATGTTAAATGATATACTGATACGCTATATGACGTTATACGTTATACTGATATGCTATAAAACGCTATACGTAAAACTGATATGCTATATAACGTTATACGTTATACTGATATGCTATATGACGTTATAACGTTATACTGATATGCTTTATAACTATAAACGTTATACCGATATGCTATATAACGTTATACGTTATAGAGTAATACTCTATAACGTCAAACGTTATAACGTAATACTATATAACGTCAAACGTTATAACGTAATACTATATAACGTTAAACGTTATACTGATATGCTATATAACGTTATAACGTTATACTGATATGCTTTATATCTATAAACGTTATACCGATATGCTATATAACGTTATACGTTATAGAGTAATACTCTATAACGTCAAACGTTATAACGTAATACTATATAACGTCAAACGTTATAACGTAAAACTATATAGCGTCAAACGTCATAACGAAATACTATATAACGTCAAACGTTATAGCGTAATACTATATAACGTTAAACGTTATACTGATATGCTATATAACGTTATAACATTATACTGATATGCTATATAACGTTAAACGTTATACTCATATGCTATATAACGATATACGTTATGCTGATATGATATGTAACATTATACGTTATAACGTAATACTATATAACATTAAACGTTATACTGATATGCTATATAACGTTATACTATTATACTGATATGCTATATAACGATGTACGTTATGCTGATATGATATGTAACATTATACGTTATAACGTAATACTATATATCGTTAAACGTTAAACTGATATGCTATATAACGTTAAGAGTCATGCTGATATTCTATATAACGTTATCAGTTATAACGTAGTACCATATAACGTCAAACGTTATACTGATATGCTATATAACGTTATAACATTATACTGATATGCCATATAACGTTAAACGTTATACTCATATGCTATATAACGATATACGTTATGCTGATATGAAATGTAACATTATACGTTATAACGTAATACTATATAACATTAAACGTTATACTGATACGCTATATAACGTTAAACGTTATACTCATATGCTATATAACGATATACGTTATGCTGATATGAAATGTAACATTATACGTTATAACGTAATACTATATAACATTATACGTTATAACGTAATACTATATAACATTAAACGTTATACTGATATGCTATGTAACGTTAAACGTTATACTGATATGCTATATAACGTTAAACGTTATACTGATATGCTATATATCGTTATACGTTATGCTGATATGATATTTAACGTTATACGTTATGCTGATATTCTGTATAATGTTAAATGATATACTGATACGCTATATGACGTTATACGTTATACTGATATGCTATATAACGTTAAACGTTATACTGATATGCTATATGACGGTATACGTTATAACGTAATACCATATAACGTCAAACGTTATAACGTAGTACAATATAAAGTGAAACGATATACTGATATGCTATACAACGTTATACGTTAAACTGATAAGCTATGTAACGTGAAGCATCATGCTGATATTCTAAATAACGTTATCAGTTATAACGTAATACCATGTAACGTCAAACGTTATAGCGTAATACTATATAACGTTTAACGTTATACTGATATGCTATACAACGTTATACGTTATACTGATATGCTATATGACGTTATACGTTATAACGTAATACCATATAACGTCAAACGTTATAACGTATTACAATATAAAGTGAAAAGTTATACTGATAAGCTATATAACGTTATACGTTAAACTGATATGCTATATAACGTTAAGCGTCATGCTGATATTCTATATAACGTTATGAGTTATAACGTAATACCATATAACGTCAAACGTTATAGCGTAATACTATATAACGTTAAACGTTATAGTGATATGCTATATAACGTTATACTATTATACTGATATGCTATATAACGTTAAACGTTATACTCATATGCTATATAACGATATACGTTATGCTGATATGATATGTAACATTATACGTTATAACGTAATACTATATAACCTTAAACGATATACTGATATGCTATATAATGTTATATCGTTATACTGATATGATATATAACGTTAAACGTTATACTGATATGCTATATAACGTTATACGTTATAACGTAATACTATATAACGTCAAACGATATAACGTAATACTATAGAACGTCAAACGTTATACTGATATGCTATATAACATTAAACGTTATACTGATATGCTATATAACGTTATAACATTATACTGATATGCTGTATAACGTTAAGCGTTATACACATATGCTACATAA
Source organism: Bombus campestris (assembly GCA_905333015.3). NCBI lineage: Eukaryota > Metazoa > Arthropoda > Insecta > Hymenoptera > Apidae > Bombus > Bombus campestris. The sequence goes on along the minus strand of HG995129.1, from coordinate 5,064,034 downwards.
CGATATACGTTATGCTGATATGATATGTAACATTATACGTTATAACGTAATACTATATAACATTAAACGTTATACTGATATGCTATATAACGTTAAACGTTATACTCTATGCTATATAATGTTAAACGTTGTGCTCATATGCTATATAACGATATACGTTATGCTGATATGATATGTAACATTATACGCTATAACGTAATACTATATAACGTCAAACGTTATAACGTAATACTATATAACGTCCAACGTTATAACGTAATACTATATAACGTTCAACGTTATACTGATATGCTATATAACGTTATAACGTTATACTGATATGATATATAACGTTAAACGTTATAGTGATATGCTATATAACGTTATACGTTATAACGTAATACTATATAACGTCCAACGATATAACGTAATACTATAGAACGTCAAACGTTATAACGTAATGCTATATAACGTTAAACGTTATACTGATATGCTATATAACGTTATAACGTTATACTGATATGCTTTATAACTATAAACGTTATACTGATATGCTATATAACGTTATACGTTATAGAGTAGTACTCTATAACGTCAAACGTTATAACGTAATACTATATAACGTCAAACGTTATAACGTAAAACTATATAGCGTCAAACGTCATAACGAAATACTATATAACGTCAAACGTTATAGCGTAATACTATATAACGTTAAACGCTATACTGATATGCTATATAACGTTATAACATTATACTGATATGCTATATAACGTTAAACGTTATACTCATATGCTATATAACGATATACGTTATGCTGATATGATATGTAACATTATACGTTATAACGTAATACTATATAACATGAAACGTTATACTGATATGCTATATAACGTTATAACAATATACTGATATGCTACATAACGTTAAACGTTATACTGATATGCTATATAACGTTATACGTTATGCTGATATGATATGTAACGTTATACGTTATAACGTAATACTATATAACGTCCAAAGTTATAACGTAATGCTATATAACGTTCAACATTATAACGTAATACTATATAACGTCCAACGTTATAACGTAATACTATATAACATTAAACGTTATACTGATATGCTATATAACGATAAACGTTATACTCATATGCTATATAACGTTAAACGTTATACTGATATGCTATATATCGTAATACGTTATGCTGATATGATATGTAACGTTATACGTTATGCTGATATTCTGTATAATGTTAAATGATATACTGATACGCTATATGACGTTATACGTTATACTGATATGCTATAAAACGCTATACGTAAAACTGATATGCTATATAACGTTATACGTTATACTGATATGCTATATGACGTTATACGTTATAACGTAATACCATATAACGTCAAACGTTATAACGTATTACAATATAAAGTAAAAAGTTATACTGATATGCTATATAACGTTATACGTTATACTGATATGCTATATAACGTTAAGCGTCATGATGATATTCTATATAACGTTATCAGTTATAACGTAATACCATATAACGTCAAACGTTATAGCGTAATACTATATAACGTTAAACGTTATACTGACATGCTATATAACGTTATACTATTATACTGATATGCTATATAACGATGTACGTTATGCTGATATGATATGTAACGTTATACGTTATAGCGTAATGCTATATAACGTCAAACGTTATAACGTAATACTATATAACGTTAAACGTTATACTGATATGCTATATAACGTTAAACGTTATACTGATATGCTATATATCGTAATACGTTATGCTGATATGATATGTAACGTTATACGTTATGCTGATATTCTGTATAATGTTAAATGATATACTGATACGCTAAATGACGTTATACGTTATACTGATATGCTATAAAACGCTATACGTAAAACTGATATGCTATATAACGTTATACGTTATACTGATATGCTATATGACGTTATAACGTTATACTGATATGCTTTATAACTATAAACGTTATACCGATATGCTATATAACGTTATACGTTATAGAGTAATACTCTATAACGTCAAACGTTATAACGTAATACTATATAACGTCAAACGTTATAACGTAATACTATATAACGTTAAACGTTATACTGATATGCTATATAACGTTATAACGTTATACTGATATGCTTTATATCTATAAACGTTATACCGATATGCTATATAACGTTATACGTTATAGAGTAATACTCTATAACGTCAAACGTTATAACGTAATACTATATAACGTCAAACGTTATAACGTAAAACTATATAGCGTCAAACGTCATAACGAAATACTATATAACGTCAAACGTTATAGCGTAATACTATATAACGTTAAACGTTATACTGATATGCTATATAACGTTATAACATTATACTGATATGCTATATAACGTTAAACGTTATACTCATATGCTATATAACGATATACGTTATGCTGATATGATATGTAACATTATACGTTATAACGTAATACTATATAACATTAAACGTTATACTGATATGCTATATAACGTTATACTATTATACTGATATGCTATATAACGATGTACGTTATGCTGATATGATATGTAACATTATACGTTATAACGTAATACTATATATCGTTAAACGTTATACTGATATGCTATATAACATTAAACGTTATACTCATATGCTATATAATGTTAAACGTTGTACTCATATGCTATATAACGATATACGTTATGCTGATATGATGTGTAACATTATACGTTATAACGTAATACTATATAACGTCCAAAGTTATAACGTAATACTATATAACGTCCAACGTTATAAGGTAATACTATATAACGTTAAACGTTATACTGATATGCTATATAACGTTAAACGTTATACTGATATGCTATATATCGTAATACGTTATGCTGATATGATATGTAACGTTATACGTTATGCTGATATTCTGTATAATGTTAAATGATATACTGATACGCTATATGACGTTATACGTTATACTGATATGCTATAAAACGCTATACGTAAAACTGATATGCTATATAACGTTATACGTTATACTGATATGCTATATGACGTTATACGTTAAACTGATATGCTATATAACGTTAAGCGTCATGATGATATTCTATATAACGTTATCAGTTATAACGTAATACCATATAACGTCAAACGTTATAACGTATTACAATATAAAGTGAAAAGTTATACTGATATGCTATATAACGTTATACGTTAAACTGATATGCTATATAACGTTAAGCGTCATGCTGATATTCTATATAACGTTATCAGTTATAACGTAATACCATATAACGTCAAACGTTATAGCGTAATACTATATAACGTTAAGCGTTATACTGATATGCTATATAACGTTAAACTATTATACTGATATGCTATATAACGTTAAACGTTATACTCATATGCTATATAACGATATACGATATGCTGATATGATATGTAACATTATACGTTATAACGTAATACTATATAACGTTAAACGTTACACTGATATGCTATATAACGTTAAACGTTATACTCATATGCTATATAACGTTAAACGTTATACTCATATGCTATATAACATTAAACGTTATACTCATATGCTATATAATGTTAAACGTTGTACTCATATGCTATATAACGATATACGTTATGCTGATATGATATATATCGTTATACGTTATAGCGTAATACTATATAGCGTTAAGCGTTATACTGATATGCTATATAACGTTATAACATTATACTGATATGCTCTATAACGTTAAACGTTATACTCATATGCTATATAACGATATACGTTATGCTGACATGATGTGTAACATTATACGTTATAACGTAATATTATAATACGTCCAACGTTATAACGTAATATTATAATACGTCCAACGTTATAACGTAATACTATATAACGTCCAACGTTATAACGTAATACTATATAACGTTAAACGTTATACTGATATGCTATATATCGTAATACGTTATGCTGATATGATATGTAACGTTATACGTTATGCTGATATTCTGTATAATGTTAAATGATATACTGATACGCTATATGACGTTATACGTTATACTGATATGCTATATAACGTTATTCGTTATAACGTAATACTATATAACGTTAAACGTTATACTGATATGCTATATGACGTTATAACATTATACTGATATGCTATATAACGTTAAACGTTATACTGATATGCTATATGACGGTATACGTTATAACGTAATACCATATAACGTCAAACGTTATAACGTAGTACAATATAAAGTGAAACGATATACTGATATGCTATACAACGTTATACGTTAAACTGATAAGCTATGTAACGTGAAGCATCATGCTGATATTCTAAATAACGTTATCAGTTATAACGTAATACCATGTAACGTCAAACGTTATAGCGTAATACTATATAACGTTTAACGTTATACTGATATGCTATACAACGTTATACGTTATACTGATATGCTATATGACGTTATACGTTATAACGTAATACCATATAACGTCAAACGTTATAACGTATTACAATATAAAGTGAAAAGTTATACTGATAAGCTATATAACGTTATACGTTAAACTGATATGCTATATAACGTTAAGCGTCATGCTGATATTCTATATAACGTTATGAGTTATAACGTAATACCATATAACGTCAAACGTTATAGCGTAATACTATATAACGTTAAACGTTATAGTGATATGCTATATAACGTTATACTATTATACTGATATGCTATATAACGTTAAACGTTATACTCATATGCTATATAACGATATACGTTATGCTGATATGATATGTAACATTATACGTTATAACGTAATACTATATAACCTTAAACGATATACTGATATGCTATATAATGTTATATCGTTATACTGATATGATATATAACGTTAAACGTTATACTGATATGCTATATAACGTTATACGTTATAACGTAATACTATATAACGTCAAACGATATAACGTAATACTATAGAACGTCAAACGTTATACTGATATGCTATATAACATTAAACGTTATACTGATATGCTATATAACGTTATAACATTATACTGATATGCTGTATAACGTTAAGCGTTATACACATATGCTACATAACGATATACGTTATGCTGATATGATATGTAACATTATACGTTATAACGTAATACTATATAACATTAAACGTTATACTGATATGCTATATAACGTTAAACGTTATACTCTATGCTATATAATGTTAAACGTTGTGCTCATATGCTATATAACGATATACGTTATGCTGATATGATATGTAACATTATACGCTATAACGTAATACTATATAACGTCAAACGTTATAACGTAATACTATATAACGTCCAACGTTATAACGTAATACTATATAACGTTCAACGTTATACTGATATGCTATATAACGTTATAACGTTATACTGATATGATATATAACGTTAAACGTTATAGTGATATGCTATATAACGTTATACGTTATAACGTAATACTATATAACGTCCAACGATATAACGTAATACTATAGAACGTCAAACGTTATAACGTAATGCTATATAACGTTAAACGTTATACTGATATGCTATATAACGTTATAACGTTATACTGATATGCTTTATAACTATAAACGTTATACTGATATGCTATATAACGTTATACGTTATAGAGTAGTACTCTATAACGTCAAACGTTATAACGTAAAACTATATAGCGTCAAACGTCATAACGAAATACTATATAACGTCAAACGTTATAGCGTAATACTATATAACGTTAAACGCTATACTGATATGCTATATAACGTTATAACATTATACTGATATGCTATATAACGTTAAACGTTATACTCATATGCTATATAACGATATACGTTATGCTGATATGATATGTAACATTATACGTTATAACGTAATACTATATAACATGAAACGTTATACTGATATGCTATATAACGTTATAACAATATACTGATATGCTACATAACGTTAAACGTTATACTGATATGCTATATAACGTTATACGTTATGCTGATATGATATGTAACGTTATACGTTATAACGTAATACTATATAACGTCCAAAGTTATAACGTAATGCTATATAACGTTCAACATTATAACGTAATACTATATAACGTCCAACGTTATAACGTAATACTATATAACATTAAACGTTATACTGATATGCTATATAACGATAAACGTTATACTCATATGCTATATAACGTTAAACGTTATACTGATATGCTATATATCGTAATACGTTATGCTGATATGATATGTAACGTTATACGTTATGCTGATATTCTGTATAATGTTAAATGATATACTGATACGCTATATGACGTTATACGTTATACTGATATGCTATAAAACGCTATACGTAAAACTGATATGCTATATAACGTTATACGTTATACTGATATGCTATATGACGTTATACGTTATAACGTAATACCATATAACGTCAAACGTTATAACGTATTACAATATAAAGTAAAAAGTTATACTGATATGCTATATAACGTTATACGTTATACTGATATGCTATATAACGTTAAGCGTCATGATGATATTCTATATAACGTTATCAGTTATAACGTAATACCATATAACGTCAAACGTTATAGCGTAATACTATATAACGTTAAACGTTATACTGACATGCTATATAACGTTATACTATTATACTGATATGCTATATAACGATGTACGTTATGCTGATATGATATGTAACGTTATACGTTATAGCGTAATGCTATATAACGTCAAACGTTATAACGTAATACTATATAACGTTAAACGTTATACTGATATGCTATATAACGTTAAACGTTATACTGATATGCTATATATCGTAATACGTTATGCTGATATGATATGTAACGTTATACGTTATGCTGATATTCTGTATAATGTTAAATGATATACTGATACGCTAAATGACGTTATACGTTATACTGATATGCTATAAAACGCTATACGTAAAACTGATATGCTATATAACGTTATACGTTATACTGATATGCTATATGACGTTATAACGTTATACTGATATGCTTTATAACTATAAACGTTATACCGATATGCTATATAACGTTATACGTTATAGAGTAATACTCTATAACGTCAAACGTTATAACGTAATACTATATAACGTCAAACGTTATAACGTAATACTATATAACGTTAAACGTTATACTGATATGCTATATAACGTTATAACGTTATACTGATATGCTTTATATCTATAAACGTTATACCGATATGCTATATAACGTTATACGTTATAGAGTAATACTCTATAACGTCAAACGTTATAACGTAATACTATATAACGTCAAACGTTATAACGTAAAACTATATAGCGTCAAACGTCATAACGAAATACTATATAACGTCAAACGTTATAGCGTAATACTATATAACGTTAAACGTTATACTGATATGCTATATAACGTTATAACATTATACTGATATGCTATATAACGTTAAACGTTATACTCATATGCTATATAACGATATACGTTATGCTGATATGATATGTAACATTATACGTTATAACGTAATACTATATAACATTAAACGTTATACTGATATGCTATATAACGTTATACTATTATACTGATATGCTATATAACGATGTACGTTATGCTGATATGATATGTAACATTATACGTTATAACGTAATACTATATATCGTTAAACGTTATACTGATATGCTATATAACATTAAACGTTATACTCATATGCTATATAATGTTAAACGTTGTACTCATATGCTATATAACGATATACGTTATGCTGATATGATGTGTAACATTATACGTTATAACGTAATACTATATAACGTCCAAAGTTATAACGTAATACTATATAACGTCCAACGTTATAAGGTAATACTATATAACGTTAAACGTTATACTGATATGCTATATAACGTTAAACGTTATACTGATATGCTATATATCGTAATACGTTATGCTGATATGATATGTAACGTTATACGTTATGCTGATATTCTGTATAATGTTAAATGATATACTGATACGCTATATGACGTTATACGTTATACTGATATGCTATAAAACGCTATACGTAAAACTGATATGCTATATAACGTTATACGTTATACTGATATGCTATATGACGTTATACGTTAAACTGATATGCTATATAACGTTAAGCGTCATGATGATATTCTATATAACGTTATCAGTTATAACGTAATACCATATAACGTCAAACGTTATAACGTATTACAATATAAAGTGAAAAGTTATACTGATATGCTATATAACGTTATACGTTAAACTGATATGCTATATAACGTTAAGCGTCATGCTGATATTCTATATAACGTTATCAGTTATAACGTAATACCATATAACGTCAAACGTTATAGCGTAATACTATATAACGTTAAGCGTTATACTGATATGCTATATAACGTTAAACTATTATACTGATATGCTATATAACGTTAAACGTTATACTCATATGCTATATAACGATATACGATATGCTGATATGATATGTAACATTATACGTTATAACGTAATACTATATAACGTTAAACGTTACACTGATATGCTATATAACGTTATAACGTTATACTGACATGCTATATAACGTTAAACGTTATACTCATATGCTATATAACATTAAACGTTATACTCATATGCTATATAATGTTAAACGTTGTACTCATATGCTATATAACGATATACGTTATGCTGATATGATATATATCGTTATACGTTATAGCGTAATACTATATAGCGTTAAGCGTTATACTGATATGCTATATAACGTTATAACATTATACTGATATGCTCTATAACGTTAAACGTTATACTCATATGCTATATAACGATATACGTTATGCTGACATGATGTGTAACATTATACGTTATAACGTAATATTATAATACGTCCAACGTTATAACGTAATATTATAATACGTCCAACGTTATAACGTAATACTATATAACGTCCAACGTTATAACGTAATACTATATAACGTTAAACGTTATACTGATATGCTATATATCGTTATACGTTATACTGATATGCTATATAACGTTATACGTTATGCTGATATTCTGTATAATGTTAAATGATATACTGATACGCTATATGACGTTATACGTTATACTGATATGCTATATAACGTTATTCGTTATAACGTAATACTATATAACGTTAAACGTTATACTGATATGCTATATGACGTTATAACATTATACTGATATGCTATATAACGTTAAACGTTATACTGATATGCTATATAACGTTAAACGTTTTAACGTAATACTATATAACGTTAAACGTTATACTGATATGCTATATAATGTTAAACGTTATACTGATATGCTATATAAAGTTGTACGTTATGCTGATATGATATGTAACGTTATACGTTATAACGTAATACTATATAACGTCAAACGTTATAACGTAATACTACATAACGTTAAACGTTATACTGATATGCTATATAACGTTATTCGTTATAACGTAATACTATATAACGTTAAACGTTATACTAATATGCTATATGACGTTAAACATTACGCTGATATGCTATATAACATTAAACGTTATACTCATATCCTATATAGCGTTATACGTTATACTGATATCCTACATAACGTTAAACGTTACACTGATATACTATATAACGTTATACGTTATGCTGATATGATATGTAACGTTAAACGTTATAACGTAATACTATATAAAGTTAAATGTTATAATGATATTCTACATAACATTATACGTTATACTGATATGCTATATAACGCTATACGTTATACTGATATGCTATATAATGTTAAACGTTATACTGATATGCTATATAACGTTATACGTTATACTGATATGCTATATGACGTTATACGTTAAACTGATATGCTATATAACGTTAAGCGTCATGATGATATTCTATATAACGTTATCAGTTATAACGTAATACCATATAACGTCAAACGTTATAACGTATTACAATATAAAGTGAAAAGTTATACTGATATGCTATATAACGTTATACGTTAAACTGATATGCTATATAACGTTAAGCGTCATGCTGATATTCTATATAACGTTATCAGTTATAACGTAATACCATATAACGTCAAACGTTATAGCGTAATACTATATAACGTTAAGCGTTATACTGATATGCTATATAACGTTAAACTATTATACTGATATGCTATATAACGTTAAACGTTATACTCATATGCTATATAACGATATACGTTATGCTGATATGATATGTAACATTATACGTTATAACGTAATACTATATAACGTTAAACGTTACACTGATATGCTATATAACGTTATAACGTTATACTGACATGCTATATAACGTTAAACGTTATACTCATATGCTATATAACATTAAACGTTATACTCATATGCTATATAATGTTAAACGTTGTACTCATATGCTATATAACGATATACGTTATGCTGATATGATATATATCGTTATACGTTATAGCGTAATACTATATAGCGTTAAGCGTTATACTGATATGCTATATAACGTTATAACATTATACTGATATGCTCTATAACGTTAAACGTTATACTCATATGCTATATAACGATATACGTTATGCTGACATGATGTGTAACATTATACGTTATAACGTAATATTATAATACGTCCAACGTTATAACGTAATATTATAATACGTCCAACGTTATAACGTAATACTATATAACGTCCAACGTTATAACGTAATACTATATAACGTTAAACGTTATACTGATATGCTATATATCGTAATACGTTATGCTGATATGATATGTAACGTTATACGTTATGCTGATATTCTGTATAATGTTAAATGATATACTGATACGCTATATGACGTTATACGTTATACTGATATGCTATATAACGTTATTCGTTATAACGTAATACTATATAACGTTAAACGTTATACTGATATGCTATATGACGTTATAACATTATACTGATATGCTATATAACGTTAAACGTTATACTGATATGCTATATAACGTTAAACGTTTTAACGTAATACTATATAACGTTAAACGTTATACTGATATGCTATATAATGTTAAACGTTATACTGATATGCTATATAAAGTTGTACGTTATGCTGATATGATATGTAACGTTATACGTTATAACGTAATACTATATAACGTCAAACGTTATAACGTAATACTACATAACGTTAAACGTTATACTGATATGCTATATAACGTTATTCGTTATAACGTAATACTATATAACGTTAAACGTTATACTAATATGCTATATGACGTTAAACATTACGCTGATATGCTATATAACATTAAACGTTATACTCATATCCTATATAGCGTTATACGTTATACTGATATCCTACATAACGTTAAACGTTACACTGATATACTATATAACGTTATACGTTATGCTGATATGATATGTAACGTTAAACGTTATAACGTAATACTATATAAAGTTAAATGTTATAATGATATTCTACATAACATTATACGTTATACTGATATGCTATATAACGCTATACGTTATACTGATATGCTATATAATGTTAAACGTTATACTGATATGCTATATAACGTTATACGTTATACTGATATGCTATATGACGTTATACGTTAAACTGATATGCTATATAACGTTAAGCGTCATGATGATATTCTATATAACGTTATCAGTTATAACGTAATACCATATAACGTCAAACGTTATAACGTATTACAATATAAAGTGAAAAGTTATACTGATATGCTATATAACGTTATACGTTAAACTGATATGCTATATAACGTTAAGCGTCATGCTGATATTCTATATAACGTTATCAGTTATAACGTAATACCATATAACGTCAAACGTTATAGCGTAATACTATATAACGTTAAGCGTTATACTGATATGCTATATAACGTTAAACTATTATACTGATATGCTATATAACGTTAAACGTTATACTCATATGCTATATAACGATATACGATATGCTGATATGATATGTAACATTATACGTTATAACGTAATACTATATAACGTTAAACGTTACACTGATATGCTATATAACGTTATAACGTTATACTGACATGCTATATAACGTTAAACGTTATACTCATATGCTATATAACATTAAACGTTATACTCATATGCTATATAATGTTAAACGTTGTACTCATATGCTATATAACGATATACGTTATGCTGATATGATATATATCGTTATACGTTATAGCGTAATACTATATAGCGTTAAGCGTTATACTGATATGCTATATAACGTTATAACATTATACTGATATGCTCTATAACGTTAAACGTTATACTCATATGCTATATAACGATATACGTTATGCTGACATGATGTGTAACATTATACGTTATAACGTAATATTATAATACGTCCAACGTTATAACGTAATATTATAATACGTCCAACGTTATAACGTAATACTATATAACGTCCAACGTTATAACGTAATACTATATAACGTTAAACGTTATACTGATATGCTATATATCGTAATACGTTATGCTGATATGATATGTAACGTTATACGTTATGCTGATATTCTGTATAATGTTAAATGATATACTGATACGCTATATGACGTTATACGTTATACTGATATGCTATATAACGTTATTCGTTATAACGTAATACTATATAACGTTAAACGTTATACTGATATGCTATATGACGTTATAACATTATACTGATATGCTATATAACGTTAAACGTTATACTGATATGCTATATGACGGTATACGTTATAACGTAATACCATATAACGTCAAACGTTATAACGTAGTACAATATAAAGTGAAACGATATACTGATATGCTATACAACGTTATACGTTAAACTGATAAGCTATGTAACGTGAAGCATCATGCTGATATTCTAAATAACGTTATCAGTTATAACGTAATACCATGTAACGTCAAACGTTATAGCGTAATACTATATAACGTTTAACGTTATACTGATATGCTATACAACGTTATACGTTATACTGATATGCTATATGACGTTATACGTTATAACGTAATACCATATAACGTCAAACGTTATAACGTATTACAATATAAAGTGAAAAGTTATACTGATAAGCTATATAACGTTATACGTTAAACTGATATGCTATATAACGTTAAGCGTCATGCTGATATTCTATATAACGTTATGAGTTATAACGTAATACCATATAACGTCAAACGTTATAGCGTAATACTATATAACGTTAAACGTTATAGTGATATGCTATATAACGTTATACTATTATACTGATATGCTATATAACGTTAAACGTTATACTCATATGCTATATAACGATATACGTTATGCTGATATGATATGTAACATTATACGTTATAACGTAATACTATATAACCTTAAACGATATACTGATATGCTATATAATGTTATATCGTTATACTGATATGATATATAACGTTAAACGTTATACTGATATGCTATATAACGTTATACGTTATAACGTAATACTATATAACGTCAAACGATATAACGTAATACTATAGAACGTCAAACGTTATACTGATATGCTATATAACATTAAACGTTATACTGATATGCTATATAACGTTATAACATTATACTGATATGCTGTATAACGTTAAGCGTTATACACATATGCTACATAACGATATACGTTATGCTGATATGATATGTAACATTATACGTTATAACGTAATACTATATAACATTAAACGTTATACTGATATGCTATATAACGTTAAACGTTATACTCTATGCTATATAATGTTAAACGTTGTGCTCATATGCTATATAACGATATACGTTATGCTGATATGATATGTAACATTATACGCTATAACGTAATACTATATAACGTCAAACGTTATAACGTAATACTATATAACGTCCAACGTTATAACGTAATACTATATAACGTTCAACGTTATACTGATATGCTATATAACGTTATAACGTTATACTGATATGATATATAACGTTAAACGTTATAGTGATATGCTATATAACGTTATACGTTATAACGTAATACTATATAACGTCCAACGATATAACGTAATACTATAGAACGTCAAACGTTATAACGTAATGCTATATAACGTTAAACGTTATACTGATATGCTATATAACGTTATAACGTTATACTGATATGCTTTATAACTATAAACGTTATACTGATATGCTATATAACGTTATACGTTATAGAGTAGTACTCTATAACGTCAAACGTTATAACGTAAAACTATATAGCGTCAAACGTCATAACGAAATACTATATAACGTCAAACGTTATAGCGTAATACTATATAACGTTAAACGCTATACTGATATGCTATATAACGTTATAACATTATACTGATATGCTATATAACGTTAAACGTTATACTCATATGCTATATAACGATATACGTTATGCTGATATGATATGTAACATTATACGTTATAACGTAATACTATATAACATGAAACGTTATACTGATATGCTATATAACGTTATAACAATATACTGATATGCTACATAACGTTAAACGTTATACTGATATGCTATATAACGTTATACGTTATGCTGATATGATATGTAACGTTATACGTTATAACGTAATACTATATAACGTCCAAAGTTATAACGTAATGCTATATAACGTTCAACATTATAACGTAATACTATATAACGTCCAACGTTATAACGTAATACTATATAACATTAAACGTTATACTGATATGCTATATAACGATAAACGTTATACTCATATGCTATATAACGTTAAACGTTATACTGATATGCTATATATCGTAATACGTTATGCTGATATGATATGTAACGTTATACGTTATGCTGATATTCTGTATAATGTTAAATGATATACTGATACGCTATATGACGTTATACGTTATACTGATATGCTATAAAACGCTATACGTAAAACTGATATGCTATATAACGTTATACGTTATACTGATATGCTATATGACGTTATACGTTATAACGTAATACCATATAACGTCAAACGTTATAACGTATTACAATATAAAGTAAAAAGTTATACTGATATGCTATATAACGTTATACGTTATACTGATATGCTATATAACGTTAAGCGTCATGATGATATTCTATATAACGTTATCAGTTATAACGTAATACCATATAACGTCAAACGTTATAGCGTAATACTATATAACGTTAAACGTTATACTGACATGCTATATAACGTTATACTATTATACTGATATGCTATATAACGATGTACGTTATGCTGATATGATATGTAACGTTATACGTTATAGCGTAATGCTATATAACGTCAAACGTTATAACGTAATACTATATAACGTTAAACGTTATACTGATATGCTATATAACGTTAAACGTTATACTGATATGCTATATATCGTAATACGTTATGCTGATATGATATGTAACGTTATACGTTATGCTGATATTCTGTATAATGTTAAATGATATACTGATACGCTAAATGACGTTATACGTTATACTGATATGCTATAAAACGCTATACGTAAAACTGATATGCTATATAACGTTATACGTTATACTGATATGCTATATGACGTTATAACGTTATACTGATATGCTTTATAACTATAAACGTTATACCGATATGCTATATAACGTTATACGTTATAGAGTAATACTCTATAACGTCAAACGTTATAACGTAATACTATATAACGTCAAACGTTATAACGTAATACTATATAACGTTAAACGTTATACTGATATGCTATATAACGTTATAACGTTATACTGATATGCTTTATATCTATAAACGTTATACCGATATGCTATATAACGTTATACGTTATAGAGTAATACTCTATAACGTCAAACGTTATAACGTAATACTATATAACGTCAAACGTTATAACGTAAAACTATATAGCGTCAAACGTCATAACGAAATACTATATAACGTCAAACGTTATAGCGTAATACTATATAACGTTAAACGTTATACTGATATGCTATATAACGTTATAACATTATACTGATATGCTATATAACGTTAAACGTTATACTCATATGCTATATAACGATATACGTTATGCTGATATGATATGTAACATTATACGTTATAACGTAATACTATATAACATTAAACGTTATACTGATATGCTATATAACGTTATACTATTATACTGATATGCTATATAACGATGTACGTTATGCTGATATGATATGTAACATTATACGTTATAACGTAATACTATATATCGTTAAACGTTATACTGATATGCTATATAACATTAAACGTTATACTCATATGCTATATAATGTTAAACGTTGTACTCATATGCTATATAACGATATACGTTATGCTGATATGATGTGTAACATTATACGTTATAACGTAATACTATATAACGTCCAAAGTTATAACGTAATACTATATAACGTCCAACGTTATAAGGTAATACTATATAACGTTAAACGTTATACTGATATGCTATATAACGTTAAACGTTATACTGATATGCTATATATCGTAATACGTTATGCTGATATGATATGTAACGTTATACGTTATGCTGATATTCTGTATAATGTTAAATGATATACTGATACGCTATATGACGTTATACGTTATACTGATATGCTATAAAACGCTATACGTAAAACTGATATGCTATATAACGTTATACGTTATACTGATATGCTATATGACGTTATACGTTAAACTGATATGCTATATAACGTTAAGCGTCATGATGATATTCTATATAACGTTATCAGTTATAACGTAATACCATATAACGTCAAACGTTATAACGTATTACAATATAAAGTGAAAAGTTATACTGATATGCTATATAACGTTATACGTTAAACTGATATGCTATATAACGTTAAGCGTCATGCTGATATTCTATATAACGTTATCAGTTATAACGTAATACCATATAACGTCAAACGTTATAGCGTAATACTATATAACGTTAAGCGTTATACTGATATGCTATATAACGTTAA
The DNA here is from genome assembly GCA_905333015.3 of Bombus campestris. Lineage (NCBI taxonomy): Eukaryota > Metazoa > Arthropoda > Insecta > Hymenoptera > Apidae > Bombus > Bombus campestris. The sequence continues at coordinate 5,047,003 of HG995129.1, read as the reverse complement.
ACCATTATACTGATATGCTATATAACGTTAAACGTTATACTCATATGCTATATAACGATATACGATATGCTGATATGATATGTAACATTATACGTTATAACGTAATACTATATAACGTTAAACGTTACACTGATATGCTATATAACGTTATAACGTTATACTGATATGCTATATAACGTTAAACGTTATACTCATATGCTATATAACATTAAACGTTATACTCATATGCTATATAATGTTAAACGTTGTACTCATATGCTATATAACGATATACGTTATGCTGATATGATATATATCGTTATACGTTATAGCGTAATACTATATAGCGTTAAGCGTTATACTGATATGCTATATAACGTTATAACATTATACTGATATGCTCTATAACGTTAAACGTTATACTCATATGCTATATAACGATATACGTTATGCTGACATGATGTGTAACATTATACGTTATAACGTAATATTATAATACGTCCAACGTTATAACGTAATATTATAATACGTCCAACGTTATAACGTAATACTATATAACGTCCAACGTTATAACGTAATACTATATAACGTTAAACGTTATACTGATATGCTATATATCGTAATACGTTATGCTGATATGATATGTAACGTTATACGTTATGCTGATATTCTGTATAATGTTAAATGATATACTGATACGCTATATGACGTTATACGTTATACTGATATGCTATATAACGTTATTCGTTATAACGTAATACTATATAACGTTAAACGTTATACTGATATGCTATATGACGTTATAACATTATACTGATATGCTATATAACGTTAAACGTTATACTGATATGCTATATAACGTTAAACGTTTTAACGTAATACTATATAACGTTAAACGTTATACTGATATGCTATATAATGTTAAACGTTATACTGATATGCTATATAAAGTTGTACGTTATGCTGATATGATATGTAACGTTATACGTTATAACGTAATACTATATAACGTCAAACGTTATAACGTAATACTACATAACGTTAAACGTTATACTGATATGCTATATAACGTTATTCGTTATAACGTAATACTATATAACGTTAAACGTTATACTAATATGCTATATGACGTTAAACATTACGCTGATATGCTATATAACATTAAACGTTATACTCATATCCTATATAGCGTTATACGTTATACTGATATCCTACATAACGTTAAACGTTACACTGATATACTATATAACGTTATACGTTATGCTGATATGATATGTAACGTTAAACGTTATAACGTAATACTATATAAAGTTAAATGTTATAATGATATTCTACATAACATTATACGTTATACTGATATGCTATATAACGCTATACGTTATACTGATATGCTATATAATGTTAAACGTTATACTGATATGCTATATAACGTTATACGTTATAACGTAATACTACATAACGTCAAACGTTATAACGTAATACTATATAACGTCAATCGTTATAACGTAATACTATATAACGTCAAACGTTATAACGTAATACTATATAACGTCAAACGTTATAACGTAATACTATATAACGTTAAACGTTATACTGATATGTTATATAACGTTAAACGTTATAACGTAATACTATATAACGTTAAACGTTATACTGATATGCTATATAACGTTATAACATTATACTGATATGCTATATAACGTTGAACGTTATACTGATATGCTATATAACGTTAAACGTTATAACGTAATACTATATAACGTTAAACGTTATACTGATATGCTATATAACGTTAAACGTTATACTGATATGCTATATAACGTTATACGTTATACTGATATGCTATATAACGTTATACGTTATGCTGATATGACATGTAACGTTATACGTTATAACGTAATACTATATAACGTCAAACGTTATAACGTAATACTACATAACGTTATGCTATATAACGTTAAACGTTATAACGTAATACTATATAACGTTAAACGTTATACTGATATGCTATATAACGTTAAACGTTATACTGATATGCTATATAACGTTATAACAATAAACTGATATGCTATATAACGCTAAACGTTATACTGATATGCTATATAACGTTATACGTTATGCTGATATGATATGTAACGTTATACGTTAGAACGTAATACTATATAACGTCAAACGTTATAACGTAATACTACATAACGTTAAACGTTATACTGATATGCTACGTAACGTTATAACATTATACTGATATGCTATATAACGCTATACGTTATACTGATATGCTATATAATGTTAAACGTTATACTGATATGCTATATAACGTTAAACGTTATACTGATATGCTATATATCGTAATACGTTATGCTGATATGATATGTAACGTTATACGTTATGCTGATATTCTGTATAATGTTAAATGATATACTGATACGCTATATGACGTTATACGTTATACTGATATGCTATAAAACGCTATACGTGAAACTGATATGCTATATAACGTTATACGTTATACTGATATGCTATATGACGTTATACGTTAAACTGATATGCTATATAACGTTAAGCGTCATGATGATATTCTATATAACGTTATCAGTTATAACGTAATACCATATAACGTCAAACGTTATAACGTATTACAATATAAAGTGAAAAGTTATACTGATATGCTATATAACGTTATACGTTAAACTGATATGCTATATAACGTTAAGCGTCATGCTGATATTCTATATAACGTTATCAGTTATAACGTAATACCATATAACGTCAAACGTTATAGCGTAATACTATATAACGTTAAGCGTTATACTGATATGCTATATAACGTTAAACTATTATACTGATATGCTATATAACGTTAAACGTTATACTCATATGCTATATAACGATATACGTTATGCTGATATGATATGTAACATTATACGTTATAACGTAATACTATATAACGTTAAACGTTACACTGATATGCTATATAACGTTATAACGTTATACTGATATGCTATATAACGTTAAACGTTATACTCATATGCTATATAACATTAAACGTTATACTCATATGCTATATAATGTTAAACGTTGTACTCATATGCTATATAACGATATACGTTATGCTGATATGATATATATCGTTATACGTTATAGCGTAATACTATATAGCGTTAAGCGTTATACTGATATGCTATATAACGTTATAACATTATACTGATATGCTATATAACGTTAAACGTTATAACGTAATACTATATAACGTTAAACGTTATGCTGATATGCTATATAACGTTATAACATTATACTGATATGCTATATAACGTTAAACGTTATACTGATATGCTATATAACGTTAAACGTTATAACGTAATACTATATAACGTTAAACGTTATACTGATATGCTATATAACGTTAAACGTTATACTCATATGCTATATAACGATATACGTTATGCTGACATGATGTGTAACATTATACGTTATAACGTAATATTATATGACGTCCAACGTTATAACGTAATACTATATAACGTCCAACGTTATAACGTAATACTATATAACGTTAAACGTTATACTGATATGCTATATATCGTAATACGTTATGCTGATATGATATGTAACGTTATACGTTATGCTGATATTCTGTATAATGTTAAATGATATACTGATACGCTATATGACGTTATACGTTATACTGATATGCTATATAACGTTATTCGTTATAACGTAATACTATATAACGTTAAACGTTATACTGATATGCTATATGACGTTATAACATTATACTGATATGCTATATAACGTTATAACAATATACTGATATGCTATATAACGTTAAACGTTATACTGATATGCTATATAACGTTATACGTTATGCTGATATGATATGTAACGTTATACGTTAGAACGTAATACTATATAACATTAAACGTTATACTCATATCCTATATAGCGTTATACGTTATACTGATATCCTACATAACGTTAAACGTTACACTGATATACTATATAGCGTTATACGTTATGCTGATATGATATGTAACGTTAAACGTTATAACGTAATACTATATAAAGTTAAACGTTATAATGATATTCTACATAACGTTATACGTTATACTGATATGCTATATAACGCTATACGTTATACTGATATGCTATATAATGTTAAACGTTATACTGATATGCTATATAACGTTATACGTTATAACGTAATACTATATAACGTCAAACGTTATAACGTAATACTATATAACGTCAAACGTTATAACGTAATACTATATAACGTCAAACGTTATAACGTAATACTATATAACGTGAAACGTTATAACGTAATACTATATAACGTTAAACGTTATACTGATATGCTATATAACGTTAAACGTTATAACGTAATACTATATAACGTTAAACGTTATGCTGATATGCTATATAACGTTATAACATTATACTGATATGCTATATAACGTTAAACGTTATACTGATATGCTATATAACGTTAAACGTTATAACGTAATACTATATAACGTTAAACGTTATACTGATATGCTATATAACGTTAAACGTTATACTGATATGCTATATAACGTTATACGTTATGCTGATATGACATGTAACGTTATACGTTATAACGTAATACTATATAACGTCAAACGTTATAACGTAATACTACATAACGTTAAGCTATATAACGTTAAACGTTATAACGTAATACTACATAACGTTAAACGTTATACTGATATGCTATATAACGTTAAACGTTATACTGATATGCTATATAACGTTATAACAATATACTGATATGCTACATAACGTTAAACGTTATACTGATATGCTATATAACGTTATACGTTATGCTGATATGATATGTAACGTTATACGTTAGAACGTAATACTATATAACGTCAAACGTTATAACGTAATACTACATAACGTTAAACGTTATACTGATATGCTACGATACGTTATAACATTATACTGATATGCTATATAACGTTAAACGTTATACTGATATGCTAAATAACGTTAAACGTTGTACTGATATGCTATATAACGTTATACTTTATGCTGGTATGCTATGTAACGTTATACGTTATAACGTAATACTATATAACGTCAAACGTTATAACGTAATACTACATAACGTTAAACGTTATACTGATATGCTACGTAACGTTATAACATTATACTGATATGCTATATAACGCTATACGTTATACTGATATGCTATATAATGTTAAACGTTATACTGATATGCTATATAACGTTATACGTTATAACGTAATACTACATAACGTCAAACGTTATAACGTAATACTGTATAACGTCAAACGTTATAACGTAATACTATATAACGTTAAACGTTATACTGATATGCTATATAACGTTAACCGTTATAACGTAATACTATATAACGTTAAACGTTATACTGATATGCTATATAACGTTAAACGTTATACTGATATGCTATATAACGTTATACGTTATGCTGATATGATATGTAACGTTATACGTTATAACGCAATACTATATAACGTCAAACGTTATAACGTAATACTACATAACGTTAAACGTTATACTGATATGCTATATAACGTTATAACAATATACTGATATGCTATATAACGTTAAACGTTATACTGATATGCTATATAACGTTATACGTTATGCTGATATGATATGTAACGTTATACGTTAGAACGTAATACTATATAACGTCAAACGTTATAACGTAATACTACATAACGTTAAACGTTATACTGATATGCTACGTAACGTTATAACATTATACTGATATGCTATATAACGTTAAACGTTATACTGATATGCTAAATAACGTTAAACGTTGTACTGATATGCTATATAACGTTATACTTTATGCTGGTATGCTATGTAACGTTATACGTTATAACGTAATACTATATAACGTTAAACGTTATACTGATATGCTATATAACGTTATACGTTATGCTGATATGATATGTAACGTTATACGTTAGAACGTAATACTATATAACGTCAAACGTTATAACGTAATACTACATAACGTTAAACGTTATACTGATATGCTACGTAACGTTATAACATTATACAGATATGCTATATATAGCTATACGTTATACTGATATGCTATATAATGTTAAACGTTATACTGATATGCTATATAACGTTAAACGTTATAACGTAATACTATATAACGTTAAACGTTATACTGATATGCTATATAACGTTAAACGTTATACTCATATGCTATATAACGATATACGTTATGCTGACATGATGTGTAACATTATACGTTATAACGTAATATTATATAACGTCCAACGTTATAACGTAATACTATATAACGTCCAACGTTATAACGTAATACTATATAACGTTAAACGTTATACTGATATGCTATATATCGTAATACGTTATGCTGATATGATATGTAACGTTATACGTTATGCTGATATTCTGTATAATGTTAAATGATATACTGATACGCTATATGACGTTATACGTTATACTGATATGCTATATAACGTTATTCGTTATAACGTAATACTATATAACGTTAAACGTTATACTGATATGCTATATGACGTTATAACATTATACTGATATGCTATATAACGTTAAACGTTATACTGATATGCTATATAACGTTAAACGTTTTAACGTAATACTATATAACGTTAAACGTTATACTGATATGCTATATAATGTTAAACGTTATACTGATATGCTATATAAAGTTGTACGTTATGCTGATATGATATGTAACGTTATACGTTATAACGTAATACTATATAACGTCAAACGTTATAACGTAATACTACATAACGTTAAACGTTATACTGATATGCTATATAACGTTATTCGTTATAACGTAATACTATATAACGTTAAACGTTATACTAATATGCTATATGACGTTAAACATTACGCTGATATGCTATATAACATTAAACGTTATACTCATATCCTATATAGCGTTATACGTTATACTGATATCCTACATAACGTTAAACGTTACACTGATATACTATATAACGTTATACGTTATGCTGATATGATATGTAACGTTAAACGTTATAACGTAATACTATATAAAGTTAAATGTTATAATGATATTCTACATAACATTATACGTTATACTGATAAGCTATATAACGCTATACGTTATACTGATATGCTATATAATGTTAAACGTTATACTGATATGCTATATAACGTTATACGTTATAACGTAATACTACATAACGTCAAACGTTATAACGTAATACTATATAACGTCAATCGTTATAACGTAATACTATATAACGTCAAACGTTATAACGTAATACTATATAACGTCAAACGTTATAACGTAATACTATATAACGTTAAACGTTATACTGATATGTTATATAACGTTAAACGTTATAACGTAATACTATATAACGTTAAACGTTATACTGATATGCTATATAACGTTATAACATTATACTGATATGCTATATAACGTTGAACGTTATACTGATATGCTATATAACGTTAAACGTTATAACGTAATACTATATAACGTTAAACGTTATACTGATATGCTATATAACGTTAAACGTTATACTGATATGCTATATAACGTTATACGTTATACTGATATGCTATATAACGTTATACGTTATGCTGATATGATATGTAACGTTATACGTTATAACGTAATACTATATAACGTCAAACGTTATAACGTAATACTACATAACGTTATGCTATATAACGTTAAACGTTATAACGTAATACTATATAACGTTAAACGTTATACTGATATGCTATATAACGTTAAACGTTATACTGATATGCTATATAACGTTATAACAATATACTGATATGCTATATAACGCTAAACGTTATACTGATATGCTATATAACGTTATACGTTATGCTGATATGATATGTAACGTTATACGTTAGAACGTAATACTATATAACGTCAAACGTTATAACGTAATACTACATAACGTTAAACGTTATACTGATATGCTACGTAACGTTATAACATTATACTGATATGCTATATAACGCTATACGTTATACTGATATGCTATATAATGTTAAACGTTATACTGATATGCTATATAACGTTAAACGTTATACTGATATGCTATATATCGTAATACGTTATGCTGATATGATATGTAACGTTATACGTTATGCTGATATTCTGTATAATGTTAAATGATATACTGATACGCTATATGACGTTATACGTTATACTGATATGCTATAAAACGCTATACGTGAAACTGATATGCTATATAACGTTATACGTTATACTGATATGCTATATGACGTTATACGTTAAACTGATATGCTATATAACGTTAAGCGTCATGATGATATTCTATATAACGTTATCAGTTATAACGTAATACCATATAACGTCAAACGTTATAACGTATTACAATATAAAGTGAAAAGTTATACTGATATGCTATATAACGTTATACGTTAAACTGATATGCTATATAACGTTAAGCGTCATGCTGATATTCTATATAACGTTATCAGTTATAACGTAATACCATATAACGTCAAACGTTATAGCGTAATACTATATAACGTTAAGCGTTATACTGATATGCTATATAACGTTAAACTATTATACTGATATGCTATATAACGTTAAACGTTATACTCATATGCTATATAACGATATACGTTATGCTGATATGATATGTAACATTATACGTTATAACGTAATACTATATAACGTTAAACGTTACACTGATATGCTATATAACGTTATAACGTTATACTGATATGCTATATAACGTTAAACGTTATACTCATATGCTATATAACATTAAACGTTATACTCATATGCTATATAATGTTAAACGTTGTACTCATATGCTATATAACGATATACGTTATGCTGATATGATATATATCGTTATACGTTATAGCGTAATACTATATAGCGTTAAGCGTTATACTGATATGCTATATAACGTTATAACATTATACTGATATGCTATATAACGTTAAACGTTATAACGTAATACTATATAACGTTAAACGTTATGCTGATATGCTATATAACGTTATAACATTATACTGATATGCTATATAACGTTAAACGTTATACTGATATGCTATATAACGTTAAACGTTATAACGTAATACTATATAACGTTAAACGTTATACTGATATGCTATATAACGTTAAACGTTATACTCATATGCTATATAACGATATACGTTATGCTGACATGATGTGTAACATTATACGTTATAACGTAATATTATATGACGTCCAACGTTATAACGTAATACTATATAACGTCCAACGTTATAACGTAATACTATATAACGTTAAACGTTATACTGATATGCTATATATCGTAATACGTTATGCTGATATGATATGTAACGTTATACGTTATGCTGATATTCTGTATAATGTTAAATGATATACTGATACGCTATATGACGTTATACGTTATACTGATATGCTATATAACGTTATTCGTTATAACGTAATACTATATAACGTTAAACGTTATACTGATATGCTATATGACGTTATAACATTATACTGATATGCTATATAACGTTAAACGTTATACTGATATGCTATATAACGTTAAACGTTTTAACGTAATACTATATAACGTTAAACGTTATACTGATATGCTATATAATGTTAAACGTTATACTGATATGCTATATAAAGTTGTACGTTATGCTGATATGATATGTAACGTTATACGTTATAACGTAATACTATATAACGTCAAACGTTATAACGTAATACTACATAACGTTAAACGTTATACTGATATGCTATATAACGTTATTCGTTATAACGTATTACTATATAACGTTAAACGTTATACTAATATGCTATATGACGTTAAACATTACGCTGATATGCTATATAACATTAAACGTTATACTCATATCCTATATAGCGTTATACGTTATACTGATATCCTACATAACGTTAAACGTTACACTGATATACTATATAACGTTATACGTTATGCTGATATGATATGTAACGTTAAACGTTATAACGTAATACTATATAAAGTTAAATGTTATAATGATATTCTACATAACATTATACGTTATACTGATATGCTATATAACGCTATACGTTATACTGATATGCTATATAATGTTAAACGTTATACTGATATGCTATATAACGTTATACGTTATAACGTAATACTACATAACGTCAAACGTTATAACGTAATACTATATAACGTCAATCGTTATAACGTAATACTATATAACGTCAAACGTTATAACGTAATACTATATAACGTCAAACGTTATAACGTAATACTATATAACGTCAAACGTTATAACGTAATACTATATAACGTTAAACGTTATACTGATATGTTATATAACGTTAAACGTTATAACGTAATACTATATAACGTTAAACGTTATACTGATATGCTATATAACGTTATAACATTATACTGATATGCTATATAACGTTGAACGTTATACTGATATGCTATATAACGTTAAACGTTATAACGTAATACTATATAACGTTAAACGTTATACTGATATGCTATATAACGTTAAACGTTATACTGATATGCTATATAACGTTATACGTTATACTGATATGCTATATAACGTTATACGTTATGCTGATATGATATGTAACGTTATACGTTATAACGTAATACTATATAACGTTAAACGTTATACTGATATGCTTTATAACGTTAAACGTTATACTGATAGGCTATATAACGTTATAACAATATACTGATATGCTATATAACGTTAAACGTTATACTGATATGCTATATAACGTTATACGTTATGCTGATATGATATGTAACGTTATACGTTAGAACGTAATACTATATAACATTAAACGTTATACTCATATCCTATATAGCGTTATACGTTATACTGATATCCTACATAACGTTAAACGTTACACTGATATACTATATAGCGTTATACGTTATGCTGATATGATATGCAACGTTAAACGTTATAACGTAATACTATATAAAGTTAAACGTTATAATGATATTCTACATAACGTTATACGTTATACTGATATGCTATATAACGCTATACGTTATACTGATATGCTATATAATGTTAAACGTTATACTGATATGCTATATAACGTTATACGTTATAACGTAATACTATATAACGTCAAACGTTATAACGTAATACTATATAACGTCAAACGTTATAACGTAATACTATATAACGTCAAACGTTATAACGTAATACTATATAACGTGAAACGTTATAACGTAATACTATATAACGTTAAACGTTATACTGATATGCTATATAACGTTAAACGTTATAACGTAATACTATATAACGTTAAACGTTATGCTGATATGCTATATAACGTTATAACATTATACTGATATGCTATATAACGTTAAACGTTATACTGATATGCTATATAACGTTAAACGTTATAACGTAATACTATATAACGTTAAACGTTATACTGATATGCTATATAACGTTAAACGTTATACTGATATGCTATATAACGTTATACGTTATGCTGATATGACATGTAACGTTATACGTTATAACGTAATACTATATAACGTCAAACGTTATAACGTAATACTACATAACGTTAAGCTATATAACGTTAAACGTTATAACGTAATACTACATAACGTTAAACGTTATACTGATATGCTATATAACGTTAAACGTTATACTGATATGCTATATAACGTTATAACAATATACTGATATGCTACATAACGTTAAACGTTATACTGATATGCTATATAACGTTATACGTTATGCTGATATGATATGTAACGTTATACGTTAGAACGTAATACTATATAACGTCAAACGTTATAACGTAATACTACATAACGTTAAACGTTATACTGATATGCTACGATACGTTATAACATTATACTGATATGCTATATAACGTTAAACGTTATACTGATATGCTAAATAACGTTAAACGTTGTACTGATATGCTATATAACGTTATACTTTATGCTGGTATGCTATGTAACGTTATACGTTATAACGTAATACTATATAACGTCAAACGTTATAACGTAATACTACATAACGTTAAACGTTATACTGATATGCTACGTAACGTTATAACATTATACTGATATGCTATATAACGCTATACGTTATACTGATATGCTATATAATGTTAAACGTTATACTGATATGCTATATAACGTTATACGTTATAACGTAATACTACATAACGTCAAACGTTATAACGTAATACTGTATAACGTCAAACGTTATAACGTAATACTATATAACGTTAAACGTTATACTGATATGCTATATAACGTTAACCGTTATAACGTAATACTATATAACGTTAAACGTTATACTGATATGCTATATAACGTTAAACGTTATACTGATATGCTATATAACGTTATACGTTATGCTGACATGATATGTAACGTTATACGTTATAACGCAATACTATATAACGTCAAACGTTATAACGTAATACTACATAACGTTAAACGTTATACTGATATGCTATATAACGTTATAACAATATACTGATATGCTATATAACGTTAAACGTTATACTGATATGCTATATAACGTTATACGTTATGCTGATATGATATGTAACGTTATACGTTAGAACGTAATACTATATAACGTCAAACGTTATAACGTAATACTACATAACGTTAAACGTTATACTGATATGCTACGTAACGTTATAACATTATACTGATATGCTATATAACGTTAAACGTTATACTGATATGCTAAATAACGTTAAACGTTGTACTGATATGCTATATAACGTTATACTTTATGCTGGTATGCTATGTAACGTTATACGTTATAACGTAATACTATATAACTTCAAACGTTATAACGTAATACTACATAACGTTAAACGTTATACTGATATGCTACGTAACGTTATAACATTATACAGATATGCTATATATAGCTATACGTTATACTGATATGCTATATAATGTTAAACGTTATACTGATATGCTATATAACGTTATACGTTATAGCGTAATACTACATAACGTCAAACGTTATAACGTAATACTGTATAACGTCAAACGTTATAACGTAATACTATATAACGTTAAACGTTATACTGATATGCTATATAACGTTATACGTTATGCTGATATGATATGTAACGTTATACGTTAGAACGTAATACTATATAACGTCAAACGTTATAACGTAATACTACATAACGTTAAACGTTATACTGATATGCTACGTAACGTTATAACATTATACTGATATGCTATATAACGCTATACGTTATACTGATATGCTATATAATGTTAAACGTTATACTGATATGCTATATAACGTTATACGTTATAACGTAATACTACATAACGTCAAACGTTATAACGTAATACTGTATAACGTCAAACGTTATAACGTAATACTATATAACGTCAAACGTTATAACGTAATACTATATAACGTCAAACGTTATAACGTAATACTATATAACGTCAAACGTTATAACGTAATACTATATAACGTTAAACGTTATACTGATATGCTATATAACGTTAAACGTTATAACGTAATACTATATAACGTTAAACGCTATACTGATATGCTATATAACGTTAAACGTTATACTGATATGCTATATAACTTTATACGTTATGCTGATATGATATGTAACGTTATACGTTATAACGTAATACTACATAACGTTAAACGTTATACTGATATGCTACGTAACGTTATAACATTATACTGATATGCTATATAACGTTAAACGTTACACTGATATGCTATATAACGTTAAACGTTATAACGTAATACTACATAACATTAATCGTTATACTGATATTCTACATAACGTTTTACGTTATAACGTAATACTATATCGTTAAAAGTTATAACGTTATTCGGATATGCTATATAACGTTATAACATTATACTGATATGCTATATAACGTTAAACGTTATACTCATATGCAATGTAACGATATACGTTATGCTGATATGATATGTAACATTATAGGTTATAACGTGATACTATATAACATTAAACGTTATACTGATATGCTATATAACGTTAAACGTTATACTCATATGCTATATAACGTTAAACGTTATACTGATATGCTATGTAACGTTATACGTTATAACGTAATACTAAATAACGTCAAACGTTATAACGTAATACTATATAACGTTAAACGTTATACTGATATGCTATATAACGTTATACGTTATAGAGTAATACTATATAACGTCAAACGTTATTACGTAATACTATATAACGTTAAACGTTATACTGATATGCTATATAACGTTATAACGTTATACTGATATACTTTATAACGTGAAGCGTTATACTGACATGCTATATAACGTTAAACGTTATAACGTAATACTATATAACGTTAAACGTTATACTGATATGCTATATAACGTTATAACATTATACTGATATGCTATATAACGTTAAACGTTATACTGATATGCTATATATCGTTATACGTTATGCTGATATGATATATAACGTTATACGTTATGCTGATATTCTGTATAATGTTAAATGATATACTGATACGCTATATGACGTTATACGTTATACTGGTATGCTATAAAACGCTATACGTAAAACTGATATGCTATATAACGCTATACGTTATACTGATATGCTATATGACGTTATACGTTATAACGTAATACCATATAACGTCAAACGTTATAACGTATTACAATATAAAGTGAAACGATATACTGATATGCTACATAACGTTATACGTTAAAATGATATGCTATGTAACGTGAAGCGTCATGCTGATATTCTATATAACGGTATCAGTTATAACGTAATACCGTATAACGTCAAACGTTATAGCGTAATACTATATAACGTCAAACGTTATAACGTAATACTATATAACGTCAAACGATATAACGTAATACTATAGAACGTCAAACGTTATAACGTAATACTATATAACGTTAAACGTTATACTGATATGCTATATGACGTTATACGTTATAACGTAATACCATATAACGTCAAACGTTATAACGTATTACAATATAAAGTGAAAAGTTATACTGATATGCTATATAACGTTATACGTTAAACTGATATGCTATATAACGTTAAGAGTCATGCTGATATTCTATATAACGTTATCAGTTATAACGTAATACCATATAACGTCAAACGTTATACTGATATGCTATATAACGTTATAACATTATACTGATATGCCATATAACGTTAAACGTTATACTCATATGCTATATAACGATATACGTTATGCTGATATGAAATGTAACATTATACGTTATAACGTAATACTATATAACATTAAACGTTATACTGATACGCTATATAACGTTAAACGTTATACTCATATGCTATATAACGATATACGTTATGCTGATATGAAATGTAACATTATACGTTATAACGTAATACTATATAACATTAAACGTTATACTGATATGCTATGTAACGTTAAACGTTATACTGATATGCTATATAACGATATACGTTATGCTGATATGAAATGTAACATTATACGTTATAACGTAATACTATATAACATTAAACGTTATACTGATATGCTATGTAACGTTAAACGTTATAGTGATATGCTATATAACGTTATACTATTATACTGATATGCTATATAACGTTATACGTTATAACGTAATACTATATAACGTCAAACGATATAACGTAATACTATAGAACGTCAAACGTTATACTGATATGCTATATAACATTAAACGTTATACTGATATGCTATATAACGTTATAACATTATACTGATATGCTGTATAACGTTAAGCGTTATACACATATGCTACATAACGATATACGTTATGCTGATATGATATGTAACATTATACGTTATAACGTAATACTATATAACATTAAACGTTATACTGATATGCTATATAACGTTAAACGTTATACTCTATGCTATATAATGTTAAACGTTGTGCTCATATGCTATATAACGATATACGTTATGCTGATATGATATGTAACATTATACGCTATAACGTAATACTATATAACGTCAAACGTTATAACGTAATACTATATAACGTCCAACGTTATAACGTAATACTATATAACGTTCAACGTTATACTGATATGCTATATAACGTTATAACGTTATACTGATATGATATATAACGTTAAACGTTATAGTGATATGCTATATAACGTTATACGTTATAACGTAATACTATATAACGTCCAACGATATAACGTAATACTATAGAACGTCAAACGCTATAACGTAATGCTATATAACGTTAAACGTTATACTGATATGCTATATAACGTTATAACGTTATACTGATATGCTTTATAACTATAAACGTTATACTGATATGCTATATAACGTTATACGTTATAGAGTAGTACTCTATAACGTCAAACGTTATAACGTAATACTATATAACGTCAAACGTTATAACGTAAAACTATATAGCGTCAAACGTCATAACGAAATACTATATAACGTCAAACGTTATAGCGTAATACTATATAACGTTAAACGTTATACTGATATGCTATATAACGTTATAACATTATACTGATATGCTATATAACGTTAAACGTTATACTCATATGCTATATAACGATATACGTTATGCTGATATGATATGTAACATTATACGTTATAACGTAATACTATATAACATTAAACGTTATACTGATATGCTATATAACGATAAACGTTATACTCATATGCTATATAATGTTAAACGTTGTACTCATATGCTATATAACGATATACGTTATGCTGATATGATGTGTAACAGTATACGTTATAACGTAATACTATATAACGTCCAAAGTTATAACGTAATGCTATATAACGTTCAACATTATAACGTAATACTATATAACGTCCAACGTTATAACGTAATACTATATAACATTAGACGTTATACTGATATGCTATATAACGATAAACGTTATACTCATATGCTATATAACGTTAAACGTTATACTGATGTGCTATATAACGATAAACGTTATACTGATATATTATATAACGTTATACTTTATTACGTAATACTATACAAAATTAAACGTTTAACTGATATATCATATAACGTTATACGTTATTACCTAATACTATATAAAGCTAAACGTTATACTGATATGCTATATAACGTTATACGTTATGCTGATATGATATATAACGTTATACGACGTAACGTAATACTATATTGCGTCGAAAGTTATAACGTAATACTATAAAACGTTAAACGTTATACTGATATCCTGTATAACGTTATACGTTATGCTGATATGATATATAACGTTATACGTTACACTGATATGCTATATAACGTTAAACGTTATACTGATATATTATATAACGTTATACGTTATTACGTAATACTATATAAAGTTAAACGTAAAACTGATATATCACATAACGTTATACGTTATTACGTAATACTATATAAAGCTAAATGTTATACTGATATGCTGTATAACGTTATACGTTATGCTGGTATGATATATAACGTTATGAGATATAACGTAATACTATATTACGTCAAAAGCTATAACGTAATACTATATAACGTTAAACGTTATACTGATATGCTATATAACGTTAAACGTTATACTGATATGCTATATAACGTTATACGTTATGCTGATATGATATATAACGTTATACGTTACACTGATATGCTATATAACGTTAAACGTTATACTGATATGCTATATAACGTTATACGTTATAACGTAATACTATATAACGTCAAACGATATAACGTTATACTATAGAACGTCAAACGTTATACTGATATGCTATATAACATTAAACGTTATACTGATATGCTATATAACGTTATAACATTATACTGATATGCTGTATAACGTTAAGCGTTATACACATATGCTACATAACGATATACGTTATGCTGATATGATATGTAACATTATACGTTATAACGTAATACTATATAACATTAAACGTTATACTGATATGCTATATAACGTTAAACGTTATACTCTATGCTATATAATGTTAAACGTTGTGCTCATATGCTATATAACGATATACGTTATGCTGATATGATATGTAACATTATACGCTATAACGTAATACTATATAACGTCAAACGTTATAACGTAATACTATATAACGTCCAACGTTATAACGTAATACTATATAACGTTCAACGTTATACTGATATGCTATATAACGTTATAACGTTATACTGATATGCTATATAACGTTAAACGTCATACTGATATGCTATATAACGTTATACGTTATACTGTTATGCTATATAACGTTAAACCTTATGCTGATATGCTATATAAAGTTTTAACGTTATACTGATATGCTATATAACGTTAAACAATATACTGATATGCTATATAACGTTAAACAATATACTGATATGCTATATAACGTTATACGTTATACTGATACGCTATATAACGTTAAACGTTATGCTGATATGCTATATAAAGTTTTTAACTTTATACTGATATGCTATATGACTTTCTACGTTATGCTGATATGCTATATAAAGTTATAACTTTATACTGATTTGCTATATAACTTTCTACGTTATGCTGATATGATATATAACGTTATACGTTATAACGTAATACTATATTACGTCAAAAGTTATAACGTAATACTATAAAACGTTAAACGTTATACTTACATGCAATATAAAGTTATAACGTTATACTGATATGATATATAACGTTATACGTTATTCTGATATGCTATATGACGTTAAATGTTATACTGGTATGGTATATAACGTTATACGTTATAACGTAATACTATATTACGTCAAACGTTATAACGAAATACTATATAACGTTAAACATTATACTGAATTGCTATATAACGTTATAACATAATAGTATATAACGTTAAACATTATACTGAAATGCTATATAAAGTTATAACGTTATACTGACATACTATATAACGTTAAACAATATACTGATATGCTGTATAACGTTATACGCTATACTCATATGCTATATAACTTTATACGTTATACTGATATATTATATAACATTATACGTTATTACGTAATACTATATAAAGCTAAACGTTATACTGATATGGTATGTACAGTTATAATGTTATACTGATGTGCCATATAACGTCATGCGTTATACTGATATGCTATATAACGTTATACGTTATGCTGATATGATGTATAACGCTATACTTTATAATGTAATACTATATTACGTCAAACGTTATAACGTAATACTATATTACGTTTAACGTTATACTGATAAGCTATATCGTCATGCGATACACCGATATGCTTTATATCGTTACACGTTATAATGTAATACTATACAACGTCAAACGCTATAACGTAATACTATATTACGTTAAACGTTATACTGATATGTTATATAACGTTATAACGTTATACTGATGTGCTATATGACGTTAAACAATATACTGATATGCTGTATAACATTATACGCTATACTCATTAGCTATATAACGTTAAACGTTATGCTGATATGATATATAACGTTATACGTTATAAGGTAATACTATATTACGTCAAACGTTGTAACGTAATACTATATAACGTTATTCGTTATAACGTAATAGATAATAACGTTATACGTTATACTGTTATGCTAAATAGCGTTGTGCGTCATAGTGTAATACTATTCGTCACTTGAACTACATTACAGAGGACGTGAAGTTCAGGTCCTTGTCAAAGTCCCAATATTCCTGTCGGACAGAATTGCTGATATGCGACTTAATCATCCACATCTTCACAAGTATCACCAGCTCGATGACAACTTCCTCGATTCGAGGCAAACGACGAGCAGTCGCGGGTAGTCGAAAAGGCAGAGATTTTCTTGACTTACGAATCCAAGATATTGTTCAGTGCACGTTGACACGCACATACCCGGAATATGCTCGATCAAGTACGCCATGAGACAATTTGAAAGAAATATGCGATCATGAACCGACAAACCGCGAAAACATTTTTTGTCTGAGTTGTAAGCGAGGACATGAAGAGAGTAGAAATTTTTATTTTTCCAAAGATGAACATAGAGGATGGATTCCTAGATGGACAAGTGTTGTTGTACAGAATGAGCTTACAATACATATAACATAAGTATCTATCTTATGTCTTATTAAGGCTAAAACGCTCGCATCTCACGGTGTCCAACGATGTCCCATGGTGTCCAACCGTGCCGTCGGGCAGGGGGGGTATATTAGTCCACTCTAGATCACCAAAACTATTTTGGATAATCAAGGCCAGACTATGTTCAAGTAGTTTTTAGGTTGATATCGTTTGTCAAATAATAATACTAATATTCAAAATAGTACTTGGTGTGTTATTATTTGGAAAACGATACCAATTACCGGGACCCACCACGACGAGGTAACTACGCTCGGGTGCCATTTACATAAAGAGATTTTAAGCATTTGAAGCAAAGATGTAAATTTATTTTAGGACAAAGAAGTAACGTCTATTGGAATTTATTAATTGGAATAGCTGTAGTACGTGAAGCTGCATAATCGTATTTGAATATTGAACTTATCATCGAAGAAACGAAACCATACAAGGTACCAATTGTAGTGCATATGGTTGAATGGTGAGATGTCGTTTCCTTCGATTAAATTACACCTGCTTCCTTGATTCCATGAATACGGTGTTGTTTCCTTGGTTTTGTGCAGACATGGAAAATTACATCTCATCTATAGACACCCAATAGGTACACTCTGCGTTACCACTGGTTTTATATGAAATAATGACATGAGAAATTAAATACTGTATTTGAAATTAAAAAATAATGCTATATAGAAATACAGTCTGTCACACAAGAGCGTGTCTGCGATATCTGCGAAACCTGACACCTAATCAGAATGAGATAAAAAGAATGTAAACAAACGAAAACTTCTCTAATACGCGTTGCTGAATACCTTTCAGTTTCGTTTGAAACAGTGAAAGGAACAGAGCTTTTTAATATGAGTGCCGCGTACGCGAAACGTCGAAAATTGTCTGGCATGGGCGAATGAAAACAGAGATCGTGATTGGAGTAATATAATATTCACTGATGAATCTTCGTTTTGGGCATGGTGTCCTATTAGGCAAGCTGAGAGGAAGACGTATCACAAAAATAAGAACACTTGTACATCACATTCGAAAGATATGGAGGTCGTTACCAGAATCCTACGCTCAAAAATTAGTCGAGAGTATGCCGAAACGATGTCAAGCTATAATCGCTAATGGAGGAGATTGGACATCCTACTGTAATAGCGTATTAGTGTTTTAGATGTAGATTCAATTCATATAAATTTTTTTACAAATATATAAATATTTACAGAAATATCGCAGACACGCTCTTGTGTGACAGACTGTACAATAGTACTTCAGAGACTTGAAAGATTTCGTCAATATTAAATAAAACAAAATAAATCATTAATTTTCTCACTACGAATTGATGGTATTGATTTAAATCAATGAATGTAGAGTTGCTTCCAAGTAATGGTACAACTGTTATAAATTAAGAGCATAATTACTTTGAATTAATGGGAGGATATGGTTATAAATTATTGGTACAATTGTTAAGAATTAATGGAATAATTTCTTTAGATTAATGGCATAAATGTTATAAATTAATGACTTAGATGATATAAATTAATAGTTTAAATGTTAGAAATTAATGGCTTAAATGTATAAAATAACAGTTTAAATGCTATAAATTAATAGCTTAAATATAGTAAATTAATAGCTTAAATGTATAAAATAACAGTTTAAATGTTGTAAATTAATAGCTTAAATGTTGTGAATTAATAGTTTAAATGTTATAAATTAATGGCTTAAATGTTGTAAATTAATAGTTTAAATGTTATAAATTGATAGCTTAAAGTTTGTAAACTAATGACTTAAATGTTATAAATTAATAGCTTAAGTGTTGTAAATTAATGGTTTAGACGTTATAAATTACTAGTTCAATGTTATTGTTGATATTTTGGTTTTATTTACCTTATGTTACAGTTCCTCTTCGATGTTCACTCTCCGGGAGTTCAGGCATGAAAGAGCTCGCGCGTGACTTCCGTGTTCATTATATACCTTGACAAAGTGTCGAGATGTCAATCAAACGGTAACGACCTTTTGACATAGCAAAAGGCGGTTTTTCCATTATAACAAAATCATATTGAACAATTTCTTAATTTTTATAGTAAATTGGCGCCTTCAACGATTTAATACGATATCCATTTTTATCATTTTAATAGTTTCTACAAGCTAAGACTAATTTCACACTTCTTTAATACTAGTTTTCGACTATCAATTAGTTTAAACAAAAAGGGGGGAAAGCCTAACGGCAGTCGATGACGTTACTGTGATATAAGTTACGGTATTAAATAATCGGACAGATAAAATCCATATTAAGAATTATATTATATTATCGATGTTGGTTCATTCACTCGTGCTAATTATAAAGTAAAATGTTCTTTTTTCTTGAATAACACCTACATCACTGTTTGCGATATTTAAAATTCTTATTTAATGCTTACTTAAAGGTCAGGTACCTTTTTAATTCCTCTCAAGTTAAACGAGTAAATTTACTCGTTATAGTTGTAACATAAAATGGCTTTTTTTCTTCAATACCGCCTGCATCGCTGTACGTAATACAGATATTAATTATGTAGCAAATAGTATGAATTAATTGACTGTAATCGCGACTAGATATTTTTTCGTAAGATCTATCAAATGATCTATTAGGCTATTAGCGAGAGACTTATTGATTCCTGGAAGAATAGTTTTATTGTTATAAATTAATGTTTTAAATGTTGTTAATTATTGTCTCAACTGTTATAAATTAGTAGTTTAATTGTTATTAATTAGTTGCTTAAATATTGTTAATTATTAGTTGGAGTGATATGAATTAATGATTTAAAAGTTGTTAATTAATTGTTTGATTGTTTTAAATTAATAATATAATCGTTATTAAGTAGTGGCCAAAATATTATAAATTAATGCTTTAATTGTTCTTAAATAATGGTTCAAATGTTGTTAATCAGCGATTTGATTGTTATAAATTGATAGTTTGAATGTTAGAAACTAATGGTTTAAATGTTATAAATTAGTGGCATAAATGTTATAAATTAATAGCTTAAATGTTAGAAGTTAATGGCTTAAATGTATAAAATAACAGTTTAAATGTTGTAAATTAAGAGCCTAAATGTTATAAATTAATTGTTTAAATGTTATAAATTAATGGCTTAAGTGTTGTAAATTAATGGCTTAGACGTTATAAATTAATGGCCCTGGGATCGACCTTCCCCTCGCCTTTCGTCCAGTCGCTAGATGACCGTCGGGTCGAGCCTGGGACGCTACTCGAATCGCCGACGGGGCCTGAAGGCTCCGAAACCCCCTGTGCCGTAAGTTTATTTATCTTGTTAGACTTATCCATATTAGTTGTGTTTAAAATAGAATAGAGTCCGTTATCGTAGCCGGTCGTTATATAATCGTCCTATATCCTTCCAAACATATACAAGCCGTAACCAAAAACATGCCAATGTCGTTATAAAAATCGCTGATCGTAATACTTTATAATTAATTTTAAATCTAATTTTTAATTTTTAAACTTAATTTTATTTTTTATCCGTGCGCGTGCTAATTATGTGTGTGCAAAATCCCATTTCTTTCGTCTTAGCTCGATACTAATTAATTGAATTACATTTAAAAGTATACATTTATATTATCGGTTTTAACCACCGAGTTCGGCTCTATATATCGTATACTCCGCGACCCACTGATTTCCGCATCGCCACGAGTCGTCCATCTTACGACTATGTGCTCTATGCCTATACCGGCCCGCCACGAGCAACTTGGCGGCACGCCACTAGCAATATGGCGGTACCCAGAGATCCACGCTCGCTTCGCGTACCACTCCGCGATATAAAGAATTAAAAGAATCAAGTACTCACAGTGGTGACCAGATACTCTTACGATTACACTGCGTCATGTGCTCCTATCTCGCCTTGATGTGTGAAATCTACGGTTTATACCCGTTGGCGATACACTGTCCGAGTACCATTTATTAAATGATGCGAACAAGTTTCCATTGTTGCAAATAATGTAGAACCGTTCTCATCTACTACCGATAATGGTATAACATCCGTGGAATCTATGAGAACGAAGCTAGAAGATGCGGAAAATTCGCGAGAGAAAGCAAACTTAGAGTGTCACGAAAAAGAAAACGTCATCGCAGCTGCTTCTTCGGATTTATCTTCCTCTACCTCACCAAGTGTGCCAAGTCAGTGCAGTTCGAATACTAAAGACGATGATATTGTGGAATATGCAACGTGTAACAACGATAATGTGCATTTAATAAATAATGTTTAGAACAAAGCTATGCCCAGTATTTCAGACGGTAATAATTTGGATTCAAACTCGGATATAAATCACGACACAACACGAAGTATTAAGAACAAGATTTACGATAATTCAAATCAGTTAAATAATAGCGCGATATCGAATAGTCAGTCAGAAAATTTGACTATTAGAAACGAATGTACAAATGTAGAGATAAATAATGCAACTAATATTAATATTAAAAATGGCACCGCAAACAGCACCAATAACATAACTAACTTAAATACTAACGCTAATAATGCGATAAACGAAAGCATAGTATCTAATAATCAAGGAAATAACATAAGCTCCTTGCATCAAAATAATGCATCTGTTAATATGTTAAGCTCATCTCAGACATTTTCGTCTCAAAATACATTGAGTAACGCAATATCTGATATTTCGAATACTGTTTCTTCTAGTTTCAACGAAGTGCATTCAAATATATCCTGGAATAATACAGTATCCATTGATAATTCCGTTGTTGGAAATACGATTTTAGGACAAAATACAGTCTCCATTCATAATGCACCATTGCTACATCCATCGCTACCGTCCATACCTCTTGGAACAAACATACACCCATGAAAAAGTGTGAATATCTAAAGGCGTGTATGAGAATAAAGAAATCATTGGTTTTACCGGATGAATTCTTTTCCTTAGAAGATGTACTTTGTTATTGTTATTGTACTATAAAGTAGAAGGGGATAGTGCAATTTGCAAAAAGGGTGAACCACCGGCAGAGTTTGCTGTACCGATTGGATGGACCAGATTTCCTTTGAAACAAAGTATTAACGGCAATCAAATTCCACAGAGTACAACTGATAAATGGCATGTTGCTTTCTATGGTATACGTCTGGATGCAATTAGGTAAACAAACATATTTAGAATTTAACAAAAAAAGACCTTTTTGCATAATTCTAGTTTTATGTGTTGTTTTAGACTAATTCTCGACACAGGAGAACTAATGACAGAAGAGCAATTGGATATGAGTAATTTAACAATGAATATAAAAACCGAAGATCAAAACCCTCAGGTAGTCTTCTCTCCTAGTATAAAGTATGCAACATCTGAGGAATTTACCAAGAGATATCTATAAGTACTTTCATATATAGTAGTGATTAATTATGGATTATCAATTTGTCATATTTCATAGATATATTGATACTCAATCAAATAAAAAGTTAAATGCTTCAACGGAATTTCAACTACTAGTAAGGCCTGGTTCATATACAATTAATTCTGGTAGTAAAGATAGCGATGACCAACAGTTCAAATCTGTCAAGTGGGCTACCAAAGAAGCTGGGGCTACGATTATTATGGCTCTCTTAATTCACCTTGATGAATTTTAATTTATATAACACGAAAGTAATAGAAGAGAGTGATCCAGCGACGCGACGGTTACGAAAGATACACTTTCGTTTAAGGTTAACAATTGTACATAAAGATCATATGCATAACGTAATATAATTACCGTAAGATAAGTTTTTAGAATCAATTTTTTATCTTCAATTATTCCGTCGAATCTTTGCCGTGTATATTTACGTTGAATTTTATGTTAAGTACTTATTAGTAAAAACGATAGCGATCATTTCGTAAACATCTGTTAAAGCTTATGTTACCTTGCTCTTAATTCAGTATGCAGTATTAAAGAAAAATTCATGATAGGTGTAATTTATCGACTATGGAACGAACAAATTTGTAATAATCAGTTCAGCAAAGTATACAGTAGCTTGTATATCGAATGCATAGTACATATGTGTTATGTTACACGTTTAATGTAGCTATTGGCCTAGGTTCACAGCGATAAGGATTACGTCGAGTAAATTCCAAAGGTTTGTCGCTACATTAAAGAAGCACTTTAACCCTCAAGCTTTATGCCTAACAAATACCAAATCTTTAAATGTTAATACATACAGGTAAAAATTTCTCTCTCTCTCTTCTTTTGCAGCATCGATCAAGAAATATGTTATCTGTATGATGTAGAAATAAAGCAATACCATTGTAAATCATATTACGAGGCTACCATAGAATATTCAAAAATTAAATTCCCACGAAATTGAAAATATTCGGGAAATATAATAACTATATTTTCAAATATGCTGTTTAGAATTGTCATTTTTCTTTGTAGATATCATGTGCACTATTTATAAATGCATACAAATAATATAAGTGGCAATAAAACGACGAATGTGTCTATCTTTCACAAGCAGTTCATTCAATTTGTTACCATTATCTTATTCTTTTCTCCTAATATTAATTGCTTACTTACTTTATAATTACTTTCTAATTGGGAAAGAGTAAAATTATTACGAATTTTTTAAGCTTCAATAACTTCCGATGTATATTACGGATATTTATATTTAAAATGATATATATATATATTTTTATGGTACATCACTTAAGTAAGCATTTAATTTAATGCGTATAATATAGAGTAGTTCTGTAATCTTTCTGTAAAAGTGTAGACCTACTTTTTCGTGTATCAAAATTTTGATGACAGTCAAGTTCTATGCCCAAACTCGAACATTTTGGTCCCAGGAGCAACTAGCAACAGCCATACCATTTCCAGAAACGCTGAGCAATGTTACCCGGTTTTCGTGACCAGTTAAAACACCTTTGAATGAAAGGTAGAGTCGATTATAATTTATGAAAATTATTATTATAAATATTTCCTTAATTCTAGTGTCTATAATATTTACCATTATGTTGATTCTTCAATGCATCCCATATGTGAATGGAGTTGTCATCGCTTCCACAGAATATGAATCTTCCGCTAAAGGATAGACCACAACTTGTGAATCCAGAGTTTGAATTAGGAGGCTTAAATGTAGCTAACTGCTGATCTGATCTTAAGTCCCACAGTCTTGCCGTCTTATCTTCTGATGCCGTTACAAAAGCTTGTCCCGAAGGATGATACTAAATGAAAATAATTCTTTTCACTACAAGGTAATCTTACAAGTTACTAAAACTATATAGTTTTAAGGGAACCTTTCAAGTATACTTGTATTTATTAAGTAATTAATAATAATAATTAGACTGCGGATTTTTATACATTTATGAAAAACAAAAGATTTTCTGATTTTTTTTGAAGATACAAAAATACACAAAATACATATAATATGCAAAAATAGATAAGATGTCCAAAATACAGTATCTTTTACAATATTTAATAGATAAAACAATTTTCTACCTAAATTCCATTTTATAAACTATATTTACAAAAATACAGATCTGCATAAATATCAGCAGTCTCCCAATAACGAAATATACTTTCTATACTAACACAAACTGAGTTTACGTCAGATCCGTGTCCAAAAAAAGTTTGCTTTGCAGTCTGCTCTCTTGTATCCCATAGTTTACATGTTCTGTCCACCGATCCAGTAATATACGTATTTACGTCTGAAGATAAACTAATACTAACCACGTCTCCAGCATGCGCGCAAAAGTCGGTAGTTTTCTTGTTTGCTTCTAAATTCCACATATAAAAGAATATCGGGATTAATGATAAATAGATAGTGGCGAAAAATAACCATATTATTTATTAATGCTTTGTAGATGCGGATACATTTTCATGTCGCCAGATCCAGTGATAATCTTTTTGTCCTCCAAGAATCTGCAGGATGAGAGGAAACCTTCATATCCTAGTAATTCTCGAACGATTTTAGCCGATCCTGTGGCGTCACGATTGTTTACATCGTAGATAGTGCACATATTGTCCATACCACCGCAAGCAACGAAGTTTCCCGAGGATGCAAAAGCTACCGACATCACCCATGCTGAACGTAATGGAATTACCTGAACTTTATTTCCAGTCCACGAATCCCAAATGATCAATTTTCCGTCTAGTGAACCAGTCATGCAATGCCTGGAAAGAGATATTCATTTTGATAGCTCAAGATTCGACACAATCGTTTCGGTTGACTTCACAGAGCAAATCATAGGATCGATGATCAATACTGACCTACTATCACCGCTATAATGCACCGAATTCACTTTGTTGATATGTCCCTTTAGTAACTTCTTTTGTAGGATAATTTAACTTTTGGTGCATCCGGTACACTACTACATGCTTCTTCCAAAGTTGTATCTTGTTGTTTCTTTTGATCTTCCTGTTATGTAATAAAGTGTTCAAAGTGTAAAAAATATATTCTTAATTAACATCAAAGTATGAATTCATTACAGCTTTTTCTTTCTAATTGCTGTACAATTAATGCGATACAGGTAATATGTATAATTTTTCTAATACAACCTTGCATTTGTTGATTAAATCTTCCAGCTCTTTTTTCAAAGCTATCGTTTCCGCGTCATCCTTCCCATTGTTTGTTTGGTCTGGTGTTGCTTTATTTCAAAACTACTGTGACTCTGAGGACGAAACACCGACGATGATAGGTGTATGGATACTGCAAACAAATTTTTATCAAAATGTTAAAGAAGCCTTCGTCTACATTGCTGTCCCGCTAATCGTATTAAATTGACGCTTGATCCTATTTGTTGGGCATTAGTTCGGCTCTCTGACCTAACTTAATTTCCTACATATAAGATAACCCTTATTATTTCAAGTACGTAAATCTGTTTTTATAATGTGATTGTTTATTTTTTATACATATATATAGTAACATAAAATTCTTTTCTTTTCTTCCTCGAAACACGAAAAAATGAACGAAAGAAGCTACAGGAAGAGGAAAGAAGGAAAAGGTACGCGGTTACGGTGTCCGAGTCTTTACAAAAAACTTAATCCGTCGCGCTTTCGAATTCCATTTCACCTATAAATGATTCGATTTGTTTAGGTTCATATAGTTCTATTGATTTATCGATCAAAGTCGGATCTATACATCATTTTCAATAATCAATTTTCTTAACATAATGTATTTTTTACAATAAATAATTACAAATCATGAAAATATGTGTAATGTACCGTATTAAAATATTTATTCAATAGTTCTTAAAATTTTTATTTAATAAATACAAAGAAAGATTTACATTTTGTTATATGATTGTATGACGTGCGATGCGTGAAAATCATGATAAACAGAAGAAATATTATACTGATTAGTGTTTTGATATTAAATTATATAAGTGTTGATGCTTTAGTTAAAGAAGATTATTTTGGCAACGAGAATGCAACATGTGTTGAAGAATTGATAAGCACATTCAAGCAGATTGTTGCTAAACGCTATAAAGCAAATATAAATTTTTGTGACAGGAATACAAAGAGTAAGGGTAAGGGTATTGCATTATATTATATGATTGCTAAAGATACTTATAATATAGAAGGTAGTCTGTAATTCATAGTACAAATGGGATCAGCAAAATTCTATGGCTCAAAACAATATGAAAATTAAGAATAACGAAATTGCGTTGGAAGATTCGTTTTTAAGAAAATCGTGTTTGAAAATTTATTTAAATTTAATTCCCAGCTGAACAGGAATGGACATTTGATATAAAGTTATTCTACATAATGATAAATATTCTATATGAAAATAAGTTGAAAATAAAGAATAAAATTTTATCGTTTAAGGTTTCGTTTTGGAGAAAATAGAATTTGAATATGTTAGCCAAGAATTAACTCGGTATACACGCGTACTAGGCACATTTTCAAATTCAAATTTCTTGAAAATAAGATTTCAGAAGACAACACTATTCTACATTTTCTATTTATTTTCACATGTAAAGTAACATCCTATCTCCTCCTCTAGATCATTTATTCCTGTCTAGTTGGAAATTAAACAGAGTGCATACTCCACAAATTTTTGCTCAATTTTCTAAAAAATGAAATCTCCAACGTAATTTTGTTATTCTTGATTTTTATATCATTTTGTATCATAGAATCTCCTTTACTCCATTATACCATGAATTACGAATCACCCTGTATCTATTTGATGTTTCATTACTTCAAACAGTTAACAATGAAATCATTTGTGGTATAATAACAAATAATACGTAGGTATGTATTCAAATATGTAATTAAAAAAGGATTACCAACTTCATCTGAAATTTTATTAGGTTGGCACATGTTAAAGAGTGACATCTTCAAAATATTATCGACAATGCACATGTCCATTTATGCAGTCGATAACTTTGTAGTGTATAATCAGAGAATCTCTGGCATAATATATTCTTGGTGTTTAGTGTTTCGTAATTTTCAGCTAAACATTATTTAATTTTTGACTAACATGTGCAACCTACAGATAGTACAATAAAATCTTGTTTGTATTCTAAATCTACATAAATCAACATCAGAGTGATACGACGCGTATCGCCATCCGTGTCGTATGAAACGTATTATTCCTTATTCCCAATGTTATTAAATCGATTGACACTTAAGATACGGATTAATGACTTAGAATATTGAAATCATTATTCGTACATTATATAATCAAAAATGTCTACGAGAATCTCATTTCGTTTCTTTAAAATCATAAATGAGAGTCAAGTGCCGAACGTAATCGTCGAAGGTAGTAACTTTTGTTCAAAAAGTGTGGGAGTAGCAACGAACTTGCTTTCCGTCCTTCGAGACTAGTCTTAGTACTCTTAGTCAG
The DNA here is from genome assembly GCA_905333015.3 of Bombus campestris. NCBI lineage: Eukaryota > Metazoa > Arthropoda > Insecta > Hymenoptera > Apidae > Bombus > Bombus campestris. Next base: position 5,016,086 of record HG995129.1, on the reverse strand, counting down.
AAGTCAGAACAGTGCATTTCATACATCCTTCGGCGCGTTTGCGGTTCTTTTTAGTTGAAAATGCGTGAGAAAAATATTGGATGTTGTCTTTTTTGGAGCCTCTTTCTGACGTACCACGTGTTTAGCGAGACTCTACCATCAACAGACAAAGACGGTAATAGTTACATCCTAGCTCTTTTAACTCTTTCGTCAGTGTTCCTGAAAAACTCATCTAAATTAACCTGCATGAAGAGAAGATAAATTCCATCAATTGTGAATGTGCTTCTTATCATTCTTGGTTGTTAACGTTTGTTTTATTATACGATCATTTATGTAGTTCGGAGGAAAATATAGGTCGGGATATTGTTTTGCTATTTGTTATTATTTTGTTTAAATTTTACGTATTTTACGAATTACATACTATACCAATTTTGTACATCTACATAAAACAGTTATTGAAAAAAGTCATCTAAATTAAATAAAATTAAAAATGATAACATCCAACAAAATGGAAATAATAATATAAGTTTTAATAATATAAGTTTAATTAAAATAATCATACTCCAATTTACTATATTTCTTTCTACTAAGACAAATTTATGAATTTATAAAAAATCATGTTCATCATTCTGGCGTAATTGCTATACGCAAATGAAATCTTGTAATTTTGTTTATTGGTTCTTTTTTCGTGGTTATTTGCCAGGGAAAGTTTTCGTTACGTTGACCCTAAAGATGATAAGATTTTACGACTATTGTGGCGTTTAATCGATCGTTTAAAACTTCCATATTTATTTAACTTATGTTGGTGGAGCGTAGGAATTATTTTATTTCACTTATCAACAAATGAGAAAAAAGCATCTTGACTTTTTTCAATTTATGCGAGATTATAACATCTTTATCCTTGACATAACTTTACTATGGAAAAGGAAACTATTTCATTGTCCTTAATTTGTCATATTGAAATTAATGTACATGGCGTAAGAATTAAGAAAAAGTAGAAAGAATTACTAAAGATTATAGAATCCAAATGTGATCAATTTATTAGTAAATTAACTAATCTTATAAATAGTAAAAACAATGATTTATAAAGATAAATCGTTGTACATTGTCACCACATGTTCGTTTATACATTTAATTAATGCACAGTATAGTTACAAGAATAATTGGAACAGTAACAGAGAGATCATATTCGAAGGCAGACACGTGTACCATTATGTATGTATGTATGTATGTATGTATGTATGTATGTATATTCTTGAATCTCAACGGAACGATTTGATATCTCCTTTAAAGGCGTAGCAAAGAATAAACTCTCTTGAAATATTTATTTTATTATGTATGAACAGTCTTGATTAATACTGTATATATATATATGGCTGTGTAGCTACAGCGATATACTGTAGTGGCTAAAGAAAGTAAAGTATTTTTATTTATTATAACATTTACATACTAGTTAATTAGACTTAAATCTCTTAAATTTTGCATCATTTAGTATTTTTATATGACTACCAAAATTTGATATTATGAGAATTGAATATAGAACACGATAAAAAATGTTTCATTGAAAACAAGGGTATGCTTAAATATGTTTTACAATTACAAGAATAAAAGTATTTTACAGTTATTACGATGCATTTAATACACAAAGAAATTGCCTGATTGACAATGCCTTGATGAACAATTAAATAGCGTTTGCGCGATCTGGTTATCTTTCCATTTCCGTTTACATAAGTATATTCTCTGAAGATGCCTCTGTTTCCAATTTTCTGAAACCTTTTATCATTATTATGGCAGCTTTTCCACGAATTTTCTTAATTAATACTTTAGATTTGTTTATGAGGAGGACAATAAGATTAGACAATATCTTTACAGAAGTAGAAATTTTTTATAAGAATCTTCCAAATATGTGCCTATATGATGTCTATGTAGTATGATAAAAACATTGCATTTTTTAATTCAACCAGTTATTATTCTTATAGAAATAAAATTAATTTTGGTTTTTTAATTTGCAATTGTGCCAAAATATAAATATATCTTGGATTATAATATATGTTGGATTTAAAAATAACACGACTTTTTGACAATTGAAATTCCGTTCAATATATATTACGCGAATTCAGTTTCGCTGAGAGCTGACGTGACTGTTAACACGTACAGTAATTCGAATCATGATGTCATGTGGAAAATGTAGCGCTTATGTGAATCGCGTTTGCCTAGCTTTTGCTCGTTCGGTGCATATGTTGATACCTAGAGTTGCTCAAAATAGATAACCCGTTCTAATATGGGGAGCCATATATGCTTTAAAAAGGAGCACAGACGAAATAAAATTTTACTCGTTACCAGTATTATTGAACTAGCTATTAAATAAAATATTGCAAAACTATGTATATGGCAATTTAACATTAAAATTTTTCCGTTTCAAGGCTTCATTTTCAAGAAAATAGAATTTGAACATGTTTAGTTCAGAATCGGGTTACAATTAATCCTAGTACACGTGTATAATGAATTTTCAAATTTATTTTTCTCGAAAACGAAGCGTTTTGTGAACAAATTTTATTCTATATTTTCGACTTCACAACTCCACTTTCTATTATCTTCAGAATAACATTCTGTAAATCGCGGTTAGCCATGTTCTATTGTAACTGACAAGTTTTCAAACTCGACTTTCTCAAAAACGAAGCGTCATATGGACAAATTTTCTATATACAATATTCTATATACATGTACATGTTATTCGACCGCAATGTACATTCATATATGCGTAAATTTCTGCGCAGCGTTTTTGTAAAGGGCCATTTGGTCTTCTGTATTCAGAGCTGAAGTGTCGCGTTCGAAATTCAGATGAAACGGCCAAGAGGAAAATATTATTTTTCTTTTACTCACTGAAATGTGACATATATACAAATGTATTAAATCAAATTTTTTTTCCATTTTTCTTAGAGTATGAGAATCTAAATATTGTTTAAATTGTGTACAGATGTATTGGTGTTCACTATTGCTTCGAACGAAACCGATGGCTACAAAAGATATCTCAGATCGGTCAATGTTTATGGATTTCGCGATAATTTGAGAGTACTTGGTTTGGGAGAACCTTGGTTAGGTGGTGATAACATAAAAACCAGCGCAGGAGGAGGATACAAAGTAAATCTTTTAAAGAAAGCTCTAGAAAATTATGGGAACGATGACCAGAAAATTGTTATATTTACGGACAGGTCTTTTGCATATTTCATTTCCTCCTCTAACTTGTTTCATTTGTAATTTTAATTCTAATGTTTAATTTTAATAACTACCTTTATATTTTAGTTACGACGTGATATACTTAAGCGACTTGACTGAGATCATTAATAAGTTTAAGAGTATGGACGCTAGAGTTTTGTTTTCTGCAGAAGGCTCTTGTTGGCCAGATAAATCGCTAGCATCCAAATATCCACCCGCAACTCTGGGGAAACGCTTTCTAAATTCTGGAGGCTTTGTGGGTTATGCTTCGGACATTTACGCGATTTTAACACACGCCCCGATAAAAAACAAGGATGACGATCAATTATTTTATACGTTGGCATATCTCGACGAGGAATTAAGGGAACGTCATAAAATTAAGTTGGATCATAAGTCTGAGATATTTCAGAATCTATATGGTGCTGTAGGTAAGTGAATAATTAAAGTAGAATTAAACAAATAAAGTGAATAAGATTATTTTTTTTATAGCTGATGTGGAATTAAAATTTGAGGGTGGCAAGGCTTCGCTTTTGAATACTGTTTATAGCACAGAACCATTGATTCTTCATGGAAATGGTTACAGCAAGTTATCGCTGAATTCTTTGGGGAATTATTTGGCTCATGCATGGAGTCCCGAGGAAGGATGCGAAATGTGCTGGGAAGGAACAATAGAATTGGATAGAACAACACCGGAATCATATCCGATTTTATTAATCGCTATATTTATAGAACGGCCGACTCCTTTCTTGACTGAATTTCTATCGGCGATATATCAGCAAGCATATCCAAAATCGAAGCTACATTTGCTTATACATAACAACGTAGAGTATCACCAAGATGTACTTGATAATTTTATGAAGAAGGTTGGAAAGGAATATAATAGTAGTAAGCAAATTTCAGTGAATGATGCTATGAGTGAAGTTGATGCAAGAAACTTAGCCATGTATGTATCAAAAATATATTTAACCTTATTACTTTCAATGAAATTTCTGTAAATTTTAAGATAAATATCGTTCTTTAGGGATTATTGCTTGTTAAAGGAATGTTTTGGATATTTCTCAATTGATTCCGTTTCCCATCTGGATAACGAACACACTTTGAAACTTCTAATAGAACAACAACGAGATATCATCGCACCATTACTAGTCAGACCATATAAAATGTGGAGCAATTTCTGGGGAGCTATAATGGACGATGGATTCTATGCTCGAAGTTTTGATTACATAGAGATCGTCAAGAATGAACGCAGGTATGTCTTAAAAATATTTTACAAACTTGCTATTTTAATGCAACGTACTTTATTTATTGTCTAACTATGCATACGTGTGCAAACATTATACATTTCGTGAGAATCATTTCATGTCCTTTTTATCACTAGTTATTTTAATCAACATCTTAAAGACAATAATTTTCGATTTCATCTATATTCGTACTAAAGTATTGTGAAAAAGGCAACTTAATCGAAAGCGATGGAAAAGTCAGTCTTGAAGGATCTTCGATCGATACTGTACATATTATCGGCTGTACATTCGTAGACTCCAGCATCCATTTGTGTCGCAGGATCTATTTCCAGTTTCGATTTCACTTTATCTGGTCCAACTTGCCATTCGTGTACCTTTACATACAAAATGTTCATCATTATAATCATCGTTTATTAAGACTTAATCATCGCAATTAAGATTATCTATACCAACATGTAGATAAAGATGTGTATAGATTTCAGCACCATCCTTGAACCATGTGATGTGTGGCCGTGGGTTTCCACGTGCCACGCAAAGGAAAGCGATTTTATGTCCTAAAACGTATTCTAAATCAAAGTGCGATGCCAATACTATTTTTGCTCCCTAGATAAACATTTTTAGAAAACAATTAACAAATTAGAAGCGACTTCTAACTTAGTTTAGAAGTCTACGTACATCATGATTATTATAATATTGATCACTTTCTGGATCACGATACTTTCCAGTGATAGGCAGCCCTATTTGGACTCGCGATCTAGTTTTTCCTCTGCCTCGTCCTCTTCGTCCAAGAATTTCCTGGCTATTTAGTAATAGTACGATTAACAGAAATAACATCACCGTAGAGCGTGGCATGATGATTTGAGCAAAGCAACTAGAAATGGATAGATCAAGTAGATGATTAAAAGTAGAGAAAACAGAGGAGTCTGTGTTAATATGTCGCAGATACTCACCGAGTACAGACAGACAACGTATGACGATCACACGGAACTCCGATGTAACTAACAGTTACCTACTCATTACTCCCCTAGTCTTCTCCTCCTATCTATTACAGATGTATAGACAGATACTGCTGAACTGCATGCATTATACGTACATGTGCTAGTTATTCATTCGACACCTATTGCAACTCGGTCATCACCAAATTCCAAATGCTCTAACTTGATTGTTCGTTCTACCTAGTACTTGATAATCGAATTGGTTCTAGTAAAACAAGATTGAATATGACAAGGCTGAACGTTATTTCAGGAATTTTTTTTTTTTTTTTTTATTTAATTCGTGAACAAAATGGCAATTCGTCAGACAAATTTGTGATATGCTATCTTATGTTTTATTTCATGGTTTACGCTACAGATGTACCACCCTTGTAAGAGTCAATTGTGATTTAATGAGTAAAAGATAGGGGGAACTTTAAATTTCCAAGTGCGCCTTCATGCTTTGAGAATCTCAAGAATATATGGTATTCGTGCATTAAAAAAAATAATGGAACGTGTCGTACATCTTTCTTTTTATTATATTTTTGTAAATATAATGCTTTTGCTGTTATAAAAGTGTTAAATTCAACATTATTCGATATGTTTCGAAGAAAAGTAAAAGTGAAAATGTATAGCTTTTAAAATATTAAACTTGCTATTTAAAATTAGCTTTTCTGCTATTACGGTAAGTTGAAGAGATTGACGTCCAAACTTAAGTATTGCAACTACAACAAAAGTACTGATTTTAATAGGAGATCATGACATAATCCGTCCTAAAGCCACGACGATCAACCGCATATTGATTATCCGCTTGACATTCGTAATATCCTGCATCTTTTTGGGTGGCTGGGTCAATTTCCATCTTTGATTTTAACGTATCATTACCAACAGGCCATTCATGCACCTGCAATACGCACGATTTTACAACTTTCCTCAAATTTCTCTTATAGTAATCCCTTTTTCTGAATAATGAGAATACCTGAAAGAATTTATGATGATACAATTCGATTCCATCTTTCAGCCAGGTGATCTCAGGCCTTGGAAATCCAGTGGCCATGCAGAAAAACGTGATCTTCCTACCCAACATGTAATCCAATTCAAAGTGTGAAGCTTTCACTATTCTCGCTCCCTACGAATTTCAAAAGTTAGGCGACCAATGATCTGATATCGATTAATATCTTTAAACTCACATCTTTGTTTTCGTAGTAATTAGCACTAGCAGGATTTCTGTGAGGAATCAGAATAGGCATCCGAGACTTGTAAACTCTTCCGCCACTGCGTCTGCCGCCTCCTCTACCTCCTCCACCTTTTGCCGCGTCTGTGTTTACCAATAAACCAGCGAAAAAGAACAGGCAGAAAAGTTGATATATCTTCATTTGTTCTACGATTATATAGTTCTCAATCTTTTTTACAGTGTCAATATTTCTATGCACTTTACATAGAGCTGTTACACTTGGGTGTATCTTAGTTTTCAATTGATTTTGATTATTCTAACTTGGAATTAGAACACTTGAAATGTTTTTGAGTAACTTTTGCAAAACATTAAACGTGTTTATACTTATGTATGTTAAAGATAGTCGCTTGTATACCAATCGAACTTCACCGGAAAGCAATTGTTGGTGATAAAAGTGACACAATCTTCAGGTGCTTACCGGCTACACGGAATCGCTACTTTTGACAAGTGGTCAAGCCGAATCTTTGGGCTTCGGCCTACAGCCTAAAATATGAATGGACTATGCACGATGGGCATGTCGCGTCATTGGTGACAGAGTTATGAATCTCAATTGGATAATTATGCATAACCCATTGCCAGTGTGTTCATCAGCCAATCACGACATCAGACTGATTGCCTTACGAAATATTGTCTCGCGGGACTAACAAACAAGTATGCTGGTCCCTTCTATGGTTTCGCGTCTGCTTCTTCACTGGCCTTGAGGTCCTGAGAACAGCAGACCGATTGGATACCCACGTGCTATTATATATTAAATCGATCGTTCATATGAATTAAGCTGAATCGAATCATTATATTTCACCACAATAATTACTGTGTTGTATTTCATATCAGTAGAAAAACTTAATATTCAATATAATATCATACAGGCTAGCCCATAAGTTACTTTCCCATTTAAAAGATGTATAAGATTCTTCTTGGTATTATACTTTTAAATTTTTGTTGCAGATTCCAAAAGTGTGTAATTTGAGTGTAAATAATTCGAGTAAAAACAATTGAATTTTCTTTTAATTAATACTACATTTTTCTAACACTACTCTAATGGCAGATGTGGCCTATTTTCATGACAATCGGTATGTTAATAAACAGAACACCAGGATTTGAAATACTGAAAACCCGAGAGTTGTTTATTAACGTGAATTGCACCCTGTAAAGATTACAGTTTGGTGAGACGTTATGTCAGAAGAATGTCATATCAGACATTGTGTCGTATCAAAGAATAATCCTTTTTTTTTTTTTTTTTTTTTTTGAGGATTTTTACTTGTTGCAAATTTGTGAATTTGGAACAAAAATTTAAAAATATTTATGTAATACAATAAAAAAGAGAGTCATACAACTTTTAAATGCGGAAGTGACCTAGGGGCCATCATGTGTGTATATATATATACATAAATATATAGTGTATAATATTATTACAGAGGACTATGGAACGTGCCGTTTATCAGCAACTGCTACTTAATTAATGCAACTCTAATAAGTAACAAAGAGACTCGTCCATCCTATTCGGAAGGCGATTTAGACACGGAGATGGCTTTCGCTTATGCTAACAGAGAGCGAAACATCTTCATGTATGTCAGTAATAGAGTTGACTTTGGACATCTCGTTGATCCAGATAATTATGACGTTACGGTAACACATCCGGATTTCTATCAAATTCTCAACAACAAATTAGATTGGGAAAAAACATACATACATGAAAATTATTCGGAAAACTTTAATCCGAATAAAACTCCGGTGCAGGTAAAAACACATTTATACATTTCTAGTGATCGGATAAAAGAGACGTAGATACTTCAGATAATATATCAGAATTATTAACTTTGCTAAGAGGCACCTGTAGTATTTAAAGTGCAATGTAAGATTATGTGTTAGATTTCGGATATACTATTGGTATATGTACTGTGTGTATATGTATATATATATGTAGTATAGTGTACTTATCCAATTGACCGATATTGTCTTAGACTCTTTTTCCGCTCATTATATATATTTTATCGAAATGTTTAATATTTATCAAATATATGAATTCTCGGTATTATTCAAGTCGATTAAATTTTCATTCTAGGTTTGCCCAGATGTTTATAGGTTCCCTATAGTAAACGAGAGGTTTACGAAAGAGTTGATAGATATCATGGAAACGTTCGGAAAGTGGTCGGACGGATCGAATCATGTATGACTATTTATCTTTAAATAGTTACAGTAACAGTTATACTAATAACGCGATAGTTACATTTTTCAGATAAAACAGTCACAGGATAAACATTTGTCTTCTCACTAAACAATAATAATATAATTTTTCCAACAGGATCCGAGATTAACGGGTGGTTATGAAAATGTACCAACCCGTGATATACATATGAATCAAGTAAAATATGAGCCACAGTGGCTATACTTTTTAAAGGAGTATGTTAGACCTCTTCAGGAACTCGTGTTCGCCGGATATTATCACGATGTAAGATATTTGTCTTTTTAACTATAAAATGTGTCAATCATTTTTAGGACCCACGTATCGAAGGTGGATACGAAGCCGTACCAACACGAGATATTCACATGAAACAAATCGGCCTCCACGAATCTTGGTTAAATTTTCTTTATGAATATGTCAGTCCTTTGCAAGAACATGTTTTTATAGGATATAATACGAATGTAAGAGTTATCAAAAAACAGGATACATAGATGGGAATAAGTAGTCTGTTGGTTGCACAATATTTCTCACCCGGATTTACATATAAATTAATGCACCTTTGCACAAATTTTAAATTGCAAGACATTATTTGGCAAAATGATCACATCATTGGGAATGGCGATAGGCTTCGTATTCGGATTCGTTGCACTTTTTTACTAGGTTATAGTTATATTGTTACATGTGTATAAAGGATGTTCTATTTAACTAGAAACGGTCGAATATCTCATAAGGGATTAAAGTTATTAAAAAATATTCCTGTAATGTTGTGTGATACATAAGAGGACTTCTTGACTTGCAAAAGACACTTCTTAAGCTGACTGTTAGAAACTAAAGATATGAATCTAAGAAGCATAAAGGGAGATAAGAAACTCTATCTTTGTCTAGTTCATAGCGCAATCATCTGATGGCGTTAGACCATGAAGTCGTGTAGAATTCAATTACTGATTTCCGCTGGTTCATTTTTAGGATTTAATCTATGCCATTCTACTACATGAAATGACATTGTGTGACATGTTGTTTGTATTCATCTCAACAAACTCTATCATATTATAAGCGAAAAATACAGGATTCCATTTAAGAACTTGATATTAATATCTCTTCCACTATTAGGCTTAGAAAAAAATTGTTTATATCATCCATAATGTCTTCCTATACTCGTATACTAAACAATCTTTGTAAGAATACTTTTTTAATAAAATCAATCCCTCGTGAGAAATTTTACTGTCGCCAGTTAAACGAAAGAGCTTGTTGTAGGCGAAATATGCATATTGTATTGTAGTGAAACATTTCAAATAAATTGAGAGTATCAGAGATTGAATAAAAAATACTCTGCATTGTTTTGAATATTAATGGAAAATTAGTACAAATAAAATACCAATTGAATATGTTTGTAATTGAAATTTACAGCCACCTCGTGCACTTATGAATTTCGTCGTAAGATATCGTCCAGACGAACAACCATCATTGAAGCCACATCATGATAGTTCAACTTATACCATCAACATCGCTTTAAACAGGGCGGGGGTGGATTATGAAGGTGGAGGTTGTCGATTTATCCGTTATAACTGCTCTGTTACGGACACAAAACCAGGTTGGATGTTGATGCATCCTGGAAGATTGACTCATTATCACGAAGGACTTCGAGTTACCAGTGGTACAAGATACATTATGATTTCATTTGTCGATCCTTAATCGATGTATCGAATTATATATACATATTATATGCTGACTGATAAGGAACAAAATAACTGTATAAGGAATGTTCAACTATGTTCGCATATATGTAAATATATAAGACAGTAACATTAATGGGAAACTTAAAACTGCCGATACGAACAAAGTATGTATTTCAAGAAAATAAGGTTCTTGTATCAATGTTATTTTTATAATATAGGAAGAATATTTGAGACATTTAGTGAATATTAAGTATTTGTATGGAAATAAAATGTTAACCCGCATTTATATTTATCATTTTGATGATATCATGAAATGGTCATTAGTAAATCAAATTCAATTTTTTACATCCCTTTTGTTTTATTGTTATTATTAAAAACTCGTTTTTTAAAGTTATTTACAGCTTACGATTTCTACACAATTATCTTTACATTTTAATTTCAACACGAAAACTGTTCTTTTCTTTGTTACCTTAAGCTGTGTTTTTAGATAATAGTGTCATGAATATTCTAATAAAATTACACATGCCACACTGTTTAGAAAAAAAAAGCATTTTTTCATTTCAGACTTCTCGTATCTATACAATTATCGGTATATTACAATATTAGGAACATTCGTAGCATAAGTAATTAGATTAATATTACTGAATAGCAAACTTTGAAAAATCGATTTAATTATATTCCCGCACATTTATTTACACAGTAAAAAAAAGTTCCTTTTTTTTGTATCAGAGTGGTATTGATGCAATTGTAATATGTCACAGCGTAATAACAGAATAATTAAATTCATTTAAAAGACACTCTGTATAGAAAAATAAGTACATTTTAAATTAATTGAAGTGTTTGACAGCTTTTATCAGATGAAACCAGCGCCTTTGGTTTTCTCGTACATATACTCAATAATTTCTTTTCGCAAGTAATTTCAATCAATTCATTCGTGTGTTGCAGTTTCGATTATTTTTCGTACGAAATACCACATAATCTAATTAATTTCAACGCAGCCCGCGTATAACAAGCAATGACATAACTCTGTAACGTAGTAACCTATTAATATGTTATAAAAATGTTCTCTGCCAGCGAGTATTTTTACCGCATATATATTTGATAAACACGAATACTATTCAAATTCACAGTATCATTTAATTGAACTAGGCATTATGTACAGTTTGTTCGATTCATAGAAAAAGATAAGATTATACATAATTTTAATAACCCGCTCGTTTCAATTCGTTCAGCTGGTGTGCTAATTTTTCCTCTTTAGTTCTTCTCGCTTGGCCCAGCTTCCTACACTCGATATAAGTGCTGAGGAAGCGTTCGACGTCAATTTTCCTATTAAGGAAGTCCTCGGCGATTCGTTCGCTTTCTTCGTGGCTCTCGTCTGCAGCTTTCCTTAAACACTCTTTTATGTGATCCGGAGTAAATGCTTCAGACAACTTGTTGTATCGTTGTATAAGCTGATCATATCTAGCCTTTAGCGCAATAACAGTCTGTACTTTATTCGCTACATCAGACTGCAATTCTCTAAGCTCGGGTTCTTTGGCTACATTGGCTTCTAAGGAATAGATAGAAAAAGATAGATATCCAAAAGAAGAAAATGGCTTTGTCGCAGATAATCTTACCGGCAGTTTTTTGGACCCAATCTATTGCATCGTCGATAGCCGTGTTAATGTCTTTTAAGTCGGAATGTTTATCCAGGAATTCATCTAATCTATCATCATCCTCGCTTAACCATCTCAATTCCTCGTTACTCAAGTTATTCAATTCTGGAAACGCTATGCTTTGCCGCAGCTTAATTTGCGCTTGATTCGGCAACGATTGCTGATGGTAATTCGCGTTTACGTAATGCGAATTCAAATACGTTCCATGTTGATTTGAATTGTACCTAGTTGCATCGGTATTGTGAAGCGAACCGCTTCGCGAAGTCGCAACATATGCTGAATGCTGTGACGGAGAACCGAATTTTGTATGGCTCTCCGTCACGTACACCGTACCCGAATTTGTATGATTGTAATTATAGATACAAGTATTTGCATTAGCAGATGAATACTGCGGATATTGAGCATTATAATAAGAATTATACGACGCCAGTGTAATTTCTGGATACTGTTGCAGAGAATAAGACGGAGAATTTCTTCCTTGTAAATCTGTGATTCATATAATAAAAGAATAGTAACAGAAATTTTTATTCTTTGCTCTCATCACATGTAATATAAAAATGTATGTACCTCTGTGGGACTTGACAGATCCAGGAGAGACTTCTTCTAACAACTGTGGAGGATTTTTACTAAATTCTCTAATGATAGCTTGAACAACACGACCAAGATCACTGTGCACTGTAAACTGATATGTAAAACCAAATGATCTTTACGATTCTAGTCAAATATGCTAGAAATATAAGAAATCTTACATTAAGTAGTCCTGGTGCACTGGTGATTTCGTTGTGTTCATTACACCAAGGGTGTTTTATGGGTGGAGAAACCCTGAGTACTGGTTTTTCCAACGGAAACTCCGGTGACAAAGAGACCATAATAGCCATTCTCCTTTCCCCGGCATTGAATTGTACCTGATATTCCACATCTTCTCTTAACTCTACTACACTGTAACACAAATTATGTATAACAGTTAAGCAACCATGACAAACAGTTACACAATATAAAAAATAATTCGACGGAAACAACACAGGAACATATATGAAATATTTATTTATTTTTTTTTCAAATTAAATAAGAAATTGGACAATCGTGCTCAAAAAACTAGGTGTGTATCTCCTTGTTTGATGGACGCCTAATGAGCTAATTAGATCTAACCAAGTATTAATGGCAGATGTAATAAGTTTTTTATTTTATTCGCCGTATATGAACCATAAAATGCAAATTTTACGTGTATAAAAAATAATGTTACATGGAATTATTAGATGATATAGACAAATTAATGCGAATAAGGTTAAACAAGAGAGGTTACAATCGAAAAATCTTCTTACTTGTCGTTAAAAATTTTCAAGGTGTCGATTTGCCGTTTTCTCTTAACTGCGACATTCTCATTTTCGCCACGGAATATTCGCGATATCATTTAAAAGGGTTAAATCTAGATAAAACATTCGTTTTATCCTTCGACTTCCCTGTCAAATAAACCATCCAACAGCAAAACAGCTGTTCCGACCCTGGTCAAACTTAACGGGAGAAATCGAGACCTATCTAGCGTTAGCAATGTTTTTTTTACGCTACACTTTCGTTTAAAAAGACGTCACTTATACATATCTATTGTGTTTTGAAGTCGATTACTTTTACACGCGCCGATTCAAGCGATCGATATGATTGACAGTCGTTCGAATAACGTCACGGTGACCGTCTATTTTATTACCTAGGTTAAAGTTAATCGCCTTTGTTACAGTCCTAATGTGGAATTTTTTGCGTGTTTCGTTAATCAGACAGCAGAAAGAGATATACAATATACAGCAGGGTATCTTTTTACATGATAGATGCATAGTATCCATAAAAAAATCGTACAAAAAAAGTTGCGTAAGGATTGATTTGTAATAAAATATAAAATTTGTGTTAAAGTAACGTAAACTACACAAAAATCTATTTAAAATATAGATTTGCATTAACTAAAAATATTTTATTTAATAAACACATTCATACATTTACTTCCATTAATATCCAAGCAACCTTTACAACAGAATAACTTCTTTGAAATTGGATCAACTATTTAAGCTTTTTTGAAAAGTTAAAATAGTTAGTTTACTAAATGATGTATAAAGAAAATTTTGGGAAAATTACAATTGGTCGGAATTGCGAAGAAGATAGTAAAGATCGCTTCTTATAACTTTTTTTATTAAGCCTGTAATGAAAATTTAGACAATACGTTTCGTCAATTATATTGTACATGAAAATGTCATAAAAATAGGTTAAAACTAGTGAAGATCGCAGTTTTTTTACAGCTTTCAGCCTATGGCCTATATAGCTATAATAAATTTAAAGGTTCTTACATTCTTTCATGCCAGTCAATTGTTTCAGTATTAATTGATCTCGATGAAATTTTCAGAATGTAAATAGCTGATATAAATCTACAAATCATATTGTTTACATTTTCATTACAGGCTCAGATACAAAAGTCGTAAGAAGCGACTTACACCATTTTCTTCGCAATTCTTTTAATTTTTTTTTACACGCTATCTATATATATAATAAACTGGTAATATATAGTATATAGTAAAACTAAATATATAGTACATATCCTAACTTCTCCAAAAAAAAAACCTCAAGATATTTAGCCCAATTTTAAAAAAATTATTTTGCATTAAAGGCTATACAAATATTAACATAAGCGATTTTGTTTAAGAAAAGAAGATTTTGAAATATTCGTACAGGATATGCATAATTTTCGTAACATTATCTACGAACTGTAATTATTAGTGTGCGCTTTTACAACCGTGTAAAAGTAAGTAAAATGTGTGAAAAACCGAGTAAATGTGGATAAAACGTTCTAAAAAAAATTGTGTAATTGTAAATAAAATGTATTAAGAAGACCGTGTAATGTCAATAGTAGAAAAGAAGACCCACCAATATTTAAGGATCTAAGTGAAAAAGAAAAGAACTATAGAAATACTATTATTTCTTACATTACAGAATTACAGAATTTGAAATGATACTTATCATAATACTTACAGGCAGCCTAAGACTTCTAAAGATGTGTTGTAGATATTTTTTACAAAAATAAAAATCGAGTAAATTGTAGTATTTTATAACTAATTTAACACCTATGACTGGGAATGTTTATGCAAATTTGTTTTTATGAAAATGGCTAAAAAAAACGAGTTATATAGATGTCTCGCCTACAAAATATTATGTATTTTACTTTGGACACTTTATGTGTTTTTATATATGTATTTCTTCAGTGCTAACTTTTGCATCTGTAACTTCCATAAATGCATAAACATCCACAGTTTATTTACGAATTATGAGATGAAATAATAATAGGGAAGGAAAGGCAAAATGATTACGATTAGATACTTTGCATGGAGGTTTATTTCTTTAGGCAACTTCAGCAGGTCTCTGTCCGCCTACAACTCTATGATTCTTCGACAAGTAATCCGCGAATTCTTGATAAGGAGCTTTTCTTAGTGCCTGATCGTGCCAGAGGTCCGGTGTTAAGTATGCGTAGGTTTTGGCAATAGCTGCATAAGTAGCTTTCGCGAAGTTCCCAAGAGTACAAGTGGATCCTCTAGCTGAGGTATAGCAATCCTCGATACCAGCCATTTGTAACAATTTCTTGGGCACAGGCGCTGATACAATACCTGTGCCTCTTGGTGCTGGAATTAAGCGCACCTGAACTGACCCGCACTTACCAGTGACTTTACAGGGTACAGTGTGAGGATCACCGATTTTATTTCCCCAATAACCACGACGTACTGGCACAACTGACAGCTTGGCAAGAATGATAGCGCCACGGATGGCAGTGGCCACTTCCTTGGAACATTTTACTCCTAGGCCAATGTGGCCCTTGTAGTCCCCAATTGCTACGAAAGCCTGTAAAATGAGAATTACTAATGTGATCTTCAGTGCATTAATACCCACATTATATCATCATTTAAAAATTATGCTTGTATAAAATTACTTTGAAACGAGTACGCTGACCAGCTCTGGTTTGTTTCTGTACTGGCATAATTTTCAGTACTTCGTCTTTCAATTCGACTCCAAGGAACTTGTCAATGATCTCATATTCCTTGATAGGCAAGGAGAAGAGGTAAATATGTTCCAAAGACTCAATCCTTCCATCTCTAACAAGGCGTCCCAGTTTTGTCACTGGAATCCATTCCTTGCTATCCTCTTTACCACGTCCACGACCACGACCTCGGCCTCTGCCCCCGCGACCTCTGCCTCTTGGACCTCCACGATCACCCCCTCCGCGAGAACCAAACCCTCCACGAAAACCTCCACGCGCGGCTGGAGCTGTGTCCGCCATTCTGTTTGAAATTAACCAAGAAAAATGGAATTTATAGACTATTAAATCGAAAACTGAATAATTAAACGATATATGTAATAAAATTCTTTTTCACTAGTCTGATGCGTAACTATCGATAATTACGCAGTTTATCGACATTTTCCAATTTTTACTATTTGATTAATCTTTTTTTTTTTTAAGAGATAAAGAAAAATTTTTTAAATTTGATATTTTTTCAATTTAATCCACTCGGCATCTAAAATTTACCAAAAAGGTTAGGTTGGATTTAAGTTGCATTTTTAAACAATAGAAATATTTTTATTTATCAGCCACTCAATTGCATAATTATCTGATATATAATTAATTTAACCTTCCTGGAATAGGGCTAGTTATTTATTATAGGTCACTGCTACGCTAACCTCGAAACACATGTTTCTGATGACTAATTGACATGCTTAAAATTTTTAATACAAAATTTAATTTTTAAGACATTTATTAATCGTAAAATTTTTGATATTTATAAAAGTATAACACAGATGCATTTTAGGTAGAATTAATATTGATTAATAATGAAGTTGAGAAAGATATTTCTAGTACACTTACGATTTTTCCATCTTCTTCTTAGTATTTAGAGTTACGGAAGGAAGACCATTATTTCTCGAATTCACCAACTCGAATATATATCGATTATATCGATTATATCGATATATCTCGATTTTATGTCACATCCGGTATTTAAATATATATTTAAATAAAACACGAACTATTAATATTTTCATGTAACTCAATTTTTAATGAACTTCCCTTTACCCCATTTTAATTTCTTAAAACATTATTTTCTTATTGTTTGAAATAGAATATAATCAGCGACGACCATATATGTATACAATTGCATGAGGTGTGTACTTTGATGAAAAGAAACTATTTGAATATTTATTGTATGTATATGAAATTTAGATTAATGTATAGTAAAAGAAATTTCTTTTGTTTGAAACTATAACAGAATACGGAAGAGATTTCATTTGGAATAACAACATTTTGGCGAATGTATACTTAAAGACACATGAAGGATTTACCTATTTTCATATTTTATTTAAATTTCAAGTATATCAATCTTGATATCTTTTATTTTATTTTAATATCTCATGTATAATTTTTTTAT
The DNA here is from genome assembly GCA_905333015.3 of Bombus campestris. Taxonomy (NCBI): domain Eukaryota; kingdom Metazoa; phylum Arthropoda; class Insecta; order Hymenoptera; family Apidae; genus Bombus; species Bombus campestris. Next base: position 4,998,485 of record HG995129.1, on the reverse strand, counting down.
TTTTTAAAACCGTAATACATTTACGTTGCATTGATTTGAACAATCACATGAAATCTTGTTACAGAAATTGATGAATCATATTTTTCAAGAAAATCGAGTTTGGAAATTTTTTTATTTTACGTGTTCGACTTATTTTTACATGTCTAATGACCTCTTGTTGATTATTTACTCGTACCTAGTTGGTACTTGGCCAAGTTTAACTATGTTTGGCAAATTTTCAAACTCAATTTTTTTTTTTCATATAAAAAAGTTTTATTCTATATTTTCAAATTACATATCTTCTCACATAGGATTATCTATTTGTACCAACCGGCCGGTCTCACGCTATATATACATGTATATATAGTTAACTTATGGTTAACAGGATTTAAAGAATAATTTGGTATAAAGCGGCAATTAGAAAAGCTAATTTTATTAATAATTAAACTTCGATATTTTGTAAAATAAAGCTGGGGAAACACAAGCGTTATAACGGACGTCAATTTTGACGGACGTTAGAACTGTACTCACACGAGCGTTCGTTTGGTTCTCCGTAATTTTCTCTCATCAATACGCTGAGAAAGATATTCGTGTGACCAAAATTAACGCTCTGGAATTCTCGATTTTCGTTTACGCTCGTTTACGTTAAAAATTCAAAAGAAAATATAAGTCAAGACAAGAAAGTACTGGCTACATTCTATAAACAAGACAATTCAAGACTACTGAAAGGTACATTTCACACGCTCTATAATAAACTTGTAAGTGATGGTGAGAAATTTTTCAATTATTTTCGCATGTCGCGGTCATCGTTCGACAAATTACTTAAGAAGAAAAAACAAAGCATAATGCGTAAGGATACGAAAATGAGATGTGCAATACCGTCTTAGGAAAGGCTAGTTGTGATTAGAATGATATGGTGACTAGAAGATCAAACTAGGTGAATAGAAAAAATGTTGTCTATATTAATGCATATAAGCTAATTAAAAGTAATGTAATAGAGAATTACATTTAGGATAAATAAAAAGATAATAATTTATAGAATACGAAATAATAACAATAATGTACATTAATATAGCATTAATAATAATAATAAAATAATATTTATAATAAGTAATGTTATGACGATATATTTTTGAAGGAATTTTCTGTCATATCTACCATGAAAATTTGTGGTCGAAAGGAAAATTTTCTTAACGAAGTATCATAAAAATATCTAACCGGACAATTTGATATGCTACGTATTATATTTTGATAGTGTGCGTTGTATAGATGAATTTCTAATATTCTGAATTAATTGCATGACTTGCATTCTGTATTGCATTTTTTGTTCTAAATTAAAGGACTTAATTAGTGGTAATGTTGATTTATAAAATGACATGTCGTCATCGTCGCCGTTTGTATTTTTCTTATATTCCGAAAAATTGGCCACCTCTTCTTCTGCATTAATTCTTTTTGTTTTTTCCCGTGGAGGGTATCTGAACTCATTATTCGTTTCTTCATTATTAAATATTGATTCAAATCCATTACTAATGTTGGTTCCTGAATCTGTACTTATTGGATCATTCTTTTCTACCTGCGTGCTACTACTGGTATCTTTTGGCTCCCGACATTTTTTCAAAAATTCCAATTGTTCTTCATAAACATATCGTATTTTTTTTTTTGCAGCAGAGCCTGACTTATTATTTCCGTTTCTTTTTCTTAAAGTACGAATATAATTATCGCGTACGCTTCTCCATTTAGAAGTTACCTCCTGCACTATAAAAAAGATTAACAATAATCCAACCAATTAAGTGCCAATAAATTAATATTTCACATTTCTTTGTACATTGTTTTTAGGTATTTGAGTAGTAAAAACAGCATCTTCGATCTGCATTACCAATATCGAATAGGTTGATCTACCTCGTGTAATATTATACGTACAACCTACACTGGACAAAAATGTCGGAAATATCGCATGCAGAATGCATACCAATACCAAATGATAAAAAAGTGGAAAGGAAGTGCGGTAATTATTGAGAATAGAAGTGAACTCGTCGGTTACATTGATCTTGAAATATATTCTCAAGGACAAGGACAAGGAAGATATGTTTTTAGGGGCGGATTTACCTTGATGCCAATGACATTATAAGCATAGCATATTGCAAACGATGTTGGCCAAGTACCATGGCAAGATGGAAAAATATAATTGCGTCGTGTTTATGGTGTACTCATAAAATAAATAATGAAAGTGTATTAAATATATTACTCGATATTTTTTTACTTACCAATAATTTTCTTATCAGTTTCCATCTTTTGCATAAAATTGGGGATTACAATACTCGCCACACGCAACCACGCTTCGTTTCTTTTTAATTTGTCTTTGTATTCAAGATTGGAAATATCCCATAAAACGGGATGTTTCTCAACTTCGGATATCAGTACCTCGATGTCCATAATTTATTATAACAGTTAATATACGTTAACTCGCCGTTCGTGTGACCAGTCTCATAGAAACACAAAGAATGCGGCAACGTCCGTGTTAATTGCTCGACGCACGTTGCGTCTGTATCATAGCGATTGGTGATTGCGTCGCGACGTTGCCAACGTTGTCTTACGTACGTAGGAATTGACGGACGCAATTCGTGTGGTGTGACGTCTGGTTGTGTAACTGTGTGACGGTAATACATACATATGTACCTATCTTTGCACAGGTTGGAAACTCCCGTGGTGAGGACGAAGCTCTTCATATCGAGAAGTGTGCTTTACAAACCGGCCGCTAGTCATAGCGCTGGGATCGATTTGTTAAACTTTTACATTCAACGCCATCCTTACCACTGAAGATAAAGAAATTACTTTTCATAATTTTTCACAATTTATTTAAAGCAAACGTCCCGTATTTTATGTGATAGAGAATAGGTTTAAATAAATGTGGATCTACATAGTAACGTAAAATTCAGTTGCAGACACGGTTGTCTTGCACGTTGCAGACATAAGATCGCGCTGCATGATAAAACTTAAGAAATCGATTGATGCGCCTGACTTGAGAAACATTTCCTGATCGCTAAGAGCTTTACCTTCACTCCAGAAGTTTCCAGACTTCAGATCCGTTATACTGTGTATACACTTCGTATTTATTTCGTATTATATTCTAAGCACTATTGGCAACCCATGTATTGTACGTTGACAGTGGCGCACATTCCTAGATATATGTGTGTTCTAATATGTATACGACAATATATGTTTATCGCCGTCCGTTAAGGAACTGCCTACTAGGTAGCCGTTCGGAATTTTTCTCGCTCGCACGCATTTCTCACACAGTCATACGCATTCTTTTCTGTCATCTTCAAGCAGAGGCTACGCTAGCGTTGAAGTTGCATCGAGTGACTGTGTATAGAAATGTACATAACATTTGCATTGTACGCATAACGCTCGTGTAGACCCGGCCTAAGTCCAAGTCTAGTTATTTATTATTTAGATTGACGAGCGAAATGCATACGGCATTCCATTATGACTTCTTGTTTGTTATATTATGATTGAGGAGATAAAAATTAATGAATCACCGTGTGCGTGAATGCAAACAGAAACCGAATAAGGGATAGACAAACAGCGGTGAAAGCGCACACGTCATTGGCTATTCGATAAATAGACGTTTCCTAAAAAAGCTCTTTTTAGAGCCTCTAGCACGGTTACTTATCGGACAATTATTGTATTTCTACAACGGTCGTCGGTTCAAAGTCGTATCCCAATATCTCTAATGTCTAAATTGACGGACGTGGTTCGCGTAACTGATCTTATGCAAAATAATATAATGGCTGCGACGATATAACATTGCAACGTCCGTCGTAACGTCCGTCGTTTCTACGCTCATGTAATACCAGCCTAAATTAAACAAATAAATTCTAAAAAAGATATAATCTCTTTTTGTTTTCGACAGATTTCTTCTTTCTGTTTCATATCTACTTCTATGAATTTTCTATTTTTATTTTATTTGTCGGACATGAAAGGACATCGGGGCCTTTCTTTTGGAATGTTTGGGAAGCCCTCCCCCCAATACTTTAGTCCAGACTTTTTATTATAACTGTATTTAAAGATTTAATCTGAATATGGGTGTCCGATATTTATGACACTGGGCTTGGGCTCGAAGTAACATGACGAGTCGAACGTGGCCACGGTCACGAGAGGTATGTGTACTTAACAGAGGTATGGAGTAATTAAATAGCTCTCCTTAAAAACAAAGATAGACCCGAGGGGTGCAGAGAGGTACGGAAGGAGTATATAAGGGCAGTTCTACTTGGACTGGGATTCAGTCGGATAAGTTTTATTTGTACTGTGGACAAGTACATGGTGTCACACCCGAATCGTGAATCAGTAAGTTGAGTTCGACTTAGACTGTGGAAGAAATCGTATTCGTCATCCGGTGGACCGTGAATTTGTTGTTGAGTCTAAGATCATTGCCATTCATATCCCGAGTATCTAATTACCACGGTTACTTGTCAAATTCTGTCGCAATCATAATTATACTAGTAAATATCTTCGCTCTTGCATAACAACAATGTCTAATCCAAAGAAAGATTCGTTACACGCCCCTAACTCCAATGACAACCGAACATCAGAAGTGGGATCAGTGCCGAATATAACAGTGCAAAAGCTTACGATCATCGTGCGCGAGTTAATTCAGTCGCTAGTACAAAAATCGAGTGCGGAATCTAAAAATCTTTCGCTACTGTGTTTTAACTCTGACACCGCGGGCTGCGACCCCGCTGGATGGTGCGCAACTGTCAATTTGATTATGGAGGAAAATCCTTTACAAGGCAGCGCCCGAAAAGAAACTATAATTTTAATAACAAGCGTCGAGTCGACCTCCATGTAATGGAAGCGTCAACTGGTAAATCAAGTCATCTGGGTGAGTCGTTTCCATTTTACTCCGATTCTGAAGCCGAGTGTTCACTAATTAAAGAATCTGTAGCCTTGAGATTTTCTGGCAAAGGAACGACCGATATAATAGTAATGCGAGGAACTTGTATTAAACGTACATCTCAAATTTTGTCCATTGTATTGATGGGTTTACATTGGAGATAATTTTTCATGTCCTTTAAAATATATCATGATTGGTCGCGAAATTTTGACACAAGGTTTTGACGTAATATTACACAAAATAGTCTCGTTATGCGTAAAACAAAACTAATTAATGTCTGTAATAAAACCGCTGAAAATGAGAGCGATATTAATAAAGTTGACACTGATGTAATTGGTAATAATAAAAATTAGTTTCTGTTCTTGAAAATCCAGAGATTCGTTCATCTCGGGTTTCCCACGTACTCGCGTAAATGCAGGCCAGTTAGAAATACGTCACCGTACAAGGAAGTCGTCATAGACTTAGCGAGGAGGAGCGAAGAATAGTACGTGAAAGAATAAGCAAATTAATTAAAGCAAAAATCATAAGGCCTAGTTGTTACGACGGCCGACCCTCTACCTGAGCCAGGCTACACGCCGCGGGCAGGACGGCAGCCACATGTCCGCACATCTTTGTCGCGTACCCACAATAGCCTTAAGGACTCGTCATAAATCTAAATCTAAAATTTGTCTAAGATCCTGCGAGCCGGATGTAGCATCTGCTTAGCAACTGTTTTTATGTTTACTTGTCTATTACGGGAAAGCTAGTTTTTCGCACGTGCGATGCCTCCCACTATCAACTTTCCTCCGAGGGCGGCTAAGACCCTTCCTAGTCTACCGGTCATCTTATTAACCAATAAGAAACAATGTTCACTACCCTCACTTTCCTAACCAAAAATGTTATGAACAAATCCGCTGGTCCCATACGCTAGACACACTCATCACTAGCTTTCCTCCGCCACCGCATCATTGCCAAACGCCACTGATTTTCCATCGTTTGTACGGTCAACACCTTTAACCGAGTTTCTACCATTAGATCAGTCACATACTCAACTTGTACATACGCAACCGCATAACTATTCATTACAAGGTTGTTGGAATAAACTGTTAATTATACATTATCATATCTGTGTCGCATTCACTTAATTACCCCTATTACCCTAAACGAAATAGGGGATCGATCATTTCGCGGCGTCGATTATCTAATCGTAACGGGAATTTACGACTCCCGTTGACGTGCTTCTTCGCGATCGCGTCTCTTCGCGAGTGAACGAAACACTAGTAATTCTACCATTCGCGAGCCCTATGTTACTCGTGAAGAAGAAAGACAATTCAGGTAGATTATGTGTAGATTTTCGAAGACTAAATAAAAATACGGTCGCGGATCGGTATCCTCTACTCTTTATTGTAGACCAAATCGCGAGATTGCAAAAAGCGAGATACTTTATTAGCCTGGACACGGCCAGTGGGTTTCGTCAAATCCCTATTCATCCTAATTCTACGGAATATACAACATTTGTTACCCCCGATGGATAATACGAGTATATAACGATGCCATTTGAATTGAAATTGAAAAATGCACTGTCCGTTTTTCAGAGGGCCATTCTCAAGGCCTTGACCGACCTCGCTTATTCGTACGTTGTTGTTTATCTGGATGACGTTCTAATTATTGCCGATTTGATAGACCAAACTTTAGACAGATTGTACATTGTACTAAATACCCTTGTAAACGCCGGATTTCCTTTCAATTTCTCTAAATGCTCTTTTCTAAAGACATCGGTACTTTATCTTGGGTACTTAATCCATAACGGAGAAGGTCGCCCTAACCCCGGTAAAATACGAGCCTTGAGTTATTTACCTGCGCCGACGAACGTCACACAACTTCGACAGTTCATAGGTCTAGCTTTTTACTTCCGAAAATTTGTCCCTAAATTTCCACAAGTAATGAAACCTGTAATACTTCCGATATACCTCCGATAATAGAAAACATAACTTGGACAGATAAACACGAAAAGATAAGACAGAAGGTAATTTCCGTCCTAACTGATGCGCCGGTATTAATACAACTAGCACTTTGAATACTAAACATAATGTTACTGATTTTTGTTTTCTTTTATTTGTTATTAAAACATCCGATCAAAATTTTTGTTGTTGAGCCGAACTCTTGGCTGATTGGAACATTTAGTTAAATGGTAAATAATGTCAGTTGCATTGAATCTAATGTTGAGAAAACACAATATTTTAGATACACCCGAGACGTGCCTTTCTTTTGGAATGTTAGGGAAGGTCGCCAATACTTTAGTCCAGACTTTTTATTATAGTTTTATTTAAATAATAAAACTGAGTGACATAACGGGTCACGGGAGGGACGTGTACTTAACAGAGGTATGGAGTAATTAAATAGCTCTCCTTAAAAACAAAGATTGACCCGTGGGGTACAAAGTGGTACGGAGAGGAGTATATAAGGGCAGTTCCACTTGGACTGGGATTCAGTCGGATAAGTTTTATTTGTACTGTGGACAAGTACAAGTGGTGTCACACCCGAATCGTGAATCAGTAAGTTGAGTTCGACTTAGATTGTGGAAGAAATCGCATTCGTCATCCGGTTGACCGTGAATTTGTTGTTAAGTCTAAGATCATTGCCATTCACATCCTGAATATCTAATTACTACGGTTACTTGTTAAATTCTGTTACAATCATAATTGTACTAGTAAATATCTTTGCTCTTGCATAACAATTTGTCTAATGCAAAGCTTCGTTACATCTATCTTCACATGGTTCAAGTCAGTGTTCCTTCCACCTTCGATAGATGTCGGAACATGGTTTGTCCGTAGACAAAATACAAGGTTGTGCGACAAGCACAGACGATATTGCCATCTATCTTTACATGCTGCAGTCTCTCTATTCCTTTCGCTTTCAATAGATGTCAGCACATACTTTGTCCGTGGGACAAGGAATACATTAGTGTGAGATAATGTGCTACGAGAGCACATATGTGATTTATCCATATGTTAGACAAAGGGTGCCATGCTGTGTAACAAGGACAGATATACATCTTCTGTTAGTTGAAAGCAGCGATAGTGTGCGACAAGGATATACAATATGAGCGATACTAGACAAGAAGGTTTTGCAATTCTTAAAGTTATTATTGTATTATATCAGTATGTTTCGCAGAATTTAAGATTTGTAACAACTGTATCAGTTGTACATATTTTGTTATTGAATATAAATTTTGAATACAAATTCTCATTAATATTTAAATTTCTTTTTACCATTAAACAAGCCAAAAAAATAATACAAATTATTGATTTAGTCTTCGTGAATTTGTGTTACGGAGACGATCACTGCCTGTAATTCTTAGACGATGCAGCAGTGAGGGCAATCGCAGGATGTTGAAAGCCATTCGTTCGTTATAAACTTAGTCCGAGTATTTTTGCATAGACGATCCAGCATACAACATAAATTTTAGACGGCGCCCTGTTGTGCTACGCGCCTATTGCTAGGCAACCATCTACGCAGCCTTCGTTTTTCTTCCATCCCACTTATGTAAATATCTATATATACACATACATAGTTACTATATAAAATATATAAAAGTTATTTCTAAATAGAATTGAATAAAGTACTAATCTATAAGAATGTTACAAGATGCGCAGAGATATTTAATTAAGATATATCAATATTTATAATAGAATTATATAATTTATATAATTTTTGCACTGTATATTACTGAAAGATTTCAATAACCGTTTAATTAAAGTTAATTAGCTGTTTAATCATTTCATGATCTGTTCAGCTATCTTAGAATGACCAATCCTAATCCTTTAACGAAAAGTGGAGTGGCAGACTTTTTAAACAAAGTTGTAAAACTCGAACCGCGAATAATAGCCCTGTTCACCATTATATTGGGTTTCTTGGAAATGATATCATTTTCCAAGAATTCTTCGGAATCAAAATTACAACAAAATCTTTGATCTGTTTTGCAATTTTGTATCAGGAGAATATAACAGTATAGGAAGTGGCACGAACACGACGATTCTTGGAATTTGTCATCGTTTCTGAATTTTTCAGAGCTATATCGTAGCCCAGTCCTGCTCGGGCAATCGAGGTGAACAGATGTATGTGCGTAAGCAAACGTGTGCTCCAGCCAAGTGAAACGGAATAGTGTTAAGAACAGTGAAAGTGACAAACAATGCAGCAGCAGATACCAACAATTAAGATTGCAACCAAAGGTGAAAAATACTATATAAATGGGTCGTTAGGTTTACTAGGCTTGAAACAACAACAGCAAAATAGCAACAATTAAAATGATATGGAAACAGAAGAAACGGAAGAGCAGTGGAGATAAGAGAAGTGCAGACACGACAACGAAAGGAGTTACCAGGACGAAAACTGGAAACTAGCAAAGACAAGCAAAAAACGTAAAATAATTCCAGGCACAAGTGCTGCAGCAAACCCAGACACAGAAAAGCAGCGATGACTGCAAGAATTACCTCTAAGAAATTCCTTTAGCTCATTAACGGAAGAAATCGACAATGACCCGACAAGTAAATCCACAACCAAATCAACACACATATCAAAACCACCACCAATATTTGTTGAGGCCCAAATAATAGACCCGCTTATTGATCTACTAAACAATACAGTCGGGAAGGATAACTACACTATAAAACAAACAAAATTAGAACAAGTAAAAATTCAAACAAACACCCCCGAAGTTTATAGGAAAGTGATAAAAGAACTAAAGGAAAAAAATGCTATATACCACACGTACCAGCTAAAAACGGAAAGGAGCTACAAAATAGTTATAAGAGGATTACATCCAAAAACCAACACAAAAAAACTAAGCGACGAATTAGCAAAAATTGGCCATCAAACAAGAACAATAAACAATATGACAAGATACGACACGAAGCAACCATTACCATTATTCTTAATAGAACTCGAACCCAGATCCAATAACAAGGAAATTTACGAAATAAAAAAGATACTAAATACAATTGTAACAGTAGAACCACCACGATACAAAAAAGATATACCACAATGCATGCGGTGCCAACAATACGGTCGCACAAAAAATTATTGTAACAGAAGCCCGGCATGTGTTAAATGTGCAAAAACTCACCTAACAATACACTGCCTATACACAAGAAAAATAGAAGATAGATGCTATAATTGTAACGGAAACCACCCAGCCAGCTATAAAGGATGCGAAATCAGGAAACAATTACAACGTAAACTGTTTCCACCACTTCGCAACAGATCATTCAATAACTACCAACCACAACAAACTACAACGGAAAATGAAACGACCACCTATGAATCAAATAACAGGCAAACAAAAATTATTCCGCAAGACATCCTAAACAAAATCAGGGAAAAAAGAAAAGCGAAAGCAAAATGGCAAAAACAGAGAACACGAGAAAACAAGAAAAACCTAAATAAACTTGCAAAGGAATTAAAAAATAAAATAAGGGAACATCATAATAACGAATTCTCAAAATTCATCGAATCACTATCCGCGCATGAGAATACCAACTACTCCCTATGGAAAGTCACTAACAAAGCGAAGAAAACAATAAAATCAATCCCAGCAATCAGAAAAATAGACAACACATGGGCTAGAAGCAACGAAGAGCAGGCAGAAGAATTCTCAAAGCACCTACAAAATATATTCTCACCGTACGAAATTAATAACAGCATCCCCGGATGGCAAACAAATCAAGAAGTTGAAAATGCCAGCAACGCACCTGATAAACGCTGCACCATACTCAGCACAACAGCGCAAGAAATTACAAACTTAATTAAGGCAACAAAGACAAGTAAAGCACCAGGATTTGACTTGATCAATGGAAAAATCTTAAAAAACCTTCCCCCAAAGGCAATAAGACTAACAACAATTATATTCAACGCAATTCTAAGAATACAGTACTTTCCTACACTATGGAAAATAGCACTGATCGTAATGTTACCCAAACCAAACAAAAACCCACACCTAACTGCATCTTACAGGCCAATATCGTTACTACCTGCGTTCTGCAAACTGCTGGAAAAAGTAATATATAACCGCCTAAAGCCAATAATAGAAAAAGAAAAACTAATACCGGACCATCAATTTGGATTCAGAAATAAACACTCCACAATAGAACAAATGCATAGACTCGTGAATGAAATCTTACAGGCACTGGAAACAAAACAATATTGCACGGCACTATTTATGGACATCGAAAAAGCATTCGACAAAGTTAACTACGAAAAACTCCTACAAACTATCAAAAAGCAATTTCCAAAACAAATCTACAAATTACTCGGATCTTACCTAAACAATAGAACCTTTATAGTAAAAATAAAGGATGCATATTCAGAAATCAGGTATATCAAGGCAGGAGTACCGCAGGGAAGCGTACTAGGACCAATACTGTACAGTCTGTCACACAAGAGCGTGTCTGCGATATTTCTGTAAATATTTATATATTTGTAAAAAAATTTATATGAATTGAATCTACATCTAAAACACTAATACGCTATTACAGTAGGGTGTCCAATCTCCTCCATTAGCGATTATAGCTTGACATCGTTTCGGCATACTCTCGACTAATTTTTGAGCGTAGGATTCTGGTAACGACCTCCATATCTTTCGAATGTGATGTACAAGTGTTCTTATTTTTGTGATACGTCTTCCTCTCAGCTTGCCTAATAGGACACCATGCCCAAAACGAAGATTCATCAGTGAATATTATATTACTCCAATCACGATCTCTGTTTTCATTCGCCCATGCCAGACGATTTTCGACGTTTCGCGTACGCGGCACTCATATTAAAAAGCTCTGTTCCTTTCACTGTTTCAAATGAAACTGAAAGGTATTCAGCAACGCGTATTAGAGAAGTTTTCGTTTGTTTACATTCTTTTTATCTCATTCTGATTAGGTGTCAGGTTTCGCAGATATCGCAGACACGCTCTTGTGTGACAGACTGTACATATTATACACGGCAGACATACCAACAACTGTTAACAGCAAAATACTTACGTTCGCGGACGATACGGTCGTACTAGTGAGACACACAAATCCAGAAACAGCAGCAGCACTACTACAAGAACACATTACAAAAATAGAAAAGTGGCTGCAAAGAAAACAAATAAAAGCGAACACCAGTAAGTGCAACCACATAACATTTGCACTTAGAAAAGGAATAACACCAGATATCCAACTGAACGGCGCCCACATAGCATATACAAAGCAAGTCTAATATCTAGGAATACTTTTAGACACACACCTTACATGGAAGCATCACATAAAATCAATAATAATCAGAATACGTGAAATAAGGAAAAAGATGTACTGGTTAACCAATAAAAAATCTAAATTAAGCACAACGAATAAACTAAATACAGTGCTGGACAAAAGTATTGGCACAGCATGATTGTTATGATAGAAATGCTTATAACTACTAAACAAATTGATTTAAACAAAAAACTTTTTGACGTATTTATTTATTATCTATTCTAGTTTATTACATAACAAGAGCAACAATATAAATAAAATAATACGCAAAATAATAACAAAAATATATTTTTTGAACATTTTATGGGTGGACAAAACTATTGGCACAGTAGAATATTTACGCTTATAACTAATTACATAATAAACTTCTAATATTTTGTTGGCAGTCCTTTTCTTTTAAGGACTTCCTTTAATCTTCTGGGCATCGAGTGGACTAATTTTTTAGTGAATTCAGGTACAATATTGCTCCATTCCTGCAGAAGAACTTTCTTCAGTTCAGACTTGCTTGTGATATTATGTTTCCTAATTCTTTTTTCCAATTCGTTCCACACGTGCTCAATGGGATTCATATCGGGACTTTGAGGTGGTGTGTTTAATGTGTGGGCAGTATTATATATTATCCACTGACGAACAATATACGCCATATGTTTAGGATCTCGATCCTGCTGAAAATAGAAATCCCTGGGGAGGTTTAATTTTTGAGTACTTTTCAAAAGATTTTGCTTGAGTATATTTAAATATACATATTCATCCATTATCTCATCAATGAATATAAGTTCTCCTACACCCGATGATGCCATACATCCCCACACCATTAAACCACCACCCCCATGTTTCATGGTGGCTTGCAGATTCAGTTCGTCCATCTCTGTGTTGGGTTTTCGCCATACTAATATTCTGCCGTCAGATTTAAAAATATTAAACTTACTTTCATCTGAAAACATGATCTTTTCCCAAAAATCAGTATCTTTCGTAACAAACTCTTTCGCGAATTCCACTCTTTTCTTTTGGTTTATTTTACTGATGTAGGGCTTTCTTCGTGCTGCACGGGCAGAATAACCGGCATCCTTCAATACCCTACGTACAGTTTTGGTACTTACTTCTTTTTCACACTCAGCTTTTAACATCGAAGCAATTTCAGTCGAATTAGTTTTTGGATCCTTCTTTACAATATTTACGATTTTCCTTTTTTCTCGAATTGTTACCTTAGAAGGGCGACCACTCCTAATTTGATTCTCTAGATTTTCTTCACTTTTAAAGCGTTTTATGACTGAACGCACAGTAAAACGACTTCTGTTTATGATTTGTGCAATTTCGTTGTAAGATTTATTCATCTTATATAAATTTAATATTATTTTTCTTTCTTCAATTGTGGTTTCTTTCGTTTTTCTAGACATTATTACTCTTTCTTGGTTTTTTGTTGTTTAATAACTGAAGTCTCCAGTTTCACTGATCGAGTGTTATAATAAAAGACTAACGGGGGATTTCCCTTCGCTACTTCCAAATGACGATCGGAAATCGTTGAAAACGGCGACGATACATTGTTTGTTCCATGCTGTGCCAATACTTTTGTCCACCCATAAAATGTTCAAAAAATATATTTTTGTTATTATTTTGCGTATTATTTTATTTATATTGTTGCTCTTGTTATGTAATAAACTAGGATAGATAATAAATAAATACGTCAAAAAGTTTTTTGTTTAAATCAATTTGTTTAATAGTTATAAGCATTTGTATCATAACAATCTTGCTGTGCCAATACTTTTGTCCAGCACTGTATATACAAAACAATAATCAAACCAATCTGAACATACGGAGTCCCACTATGGGGGACGGCAGCAATGAGTCACATAAATAAAATAGAGACGGAACAAGCAAAAATTTTAAGAACAATAGTTAACGCTCCATGGTACGTCAGAAATGAAGATATACGAAAAGATCTAAAAATTCCAACAGTTAAAGAGGAAATCGCTAGATACGCAAAAAAGTACAAAGAAAGACTTGCAACACACCCAAACCAGCTAGTTGCTGAAACAAATGAAACCGTAATAGAAAGAAGACTGAAGAAGCGTCCCGCAGACCTCGCAATAAAAATATGATAAACAACCTGGAAGATGGAACCCCGCTGGGGGTAACCATCCACATGCTATATTTTACAAGTTATAACATTTTACCAAATGTCCTTCTGGACAAATTGTAAAATTAAATAAATAAATAAAAAAAAAAATTTTTCGGGAAAACTGTCGCTAATTGTGAGTCGAACAGTTATCTATAATTAATATAGAAAAAGAACAATTTATACCTAACAATTATATATTTTTACCTAATAATAATAATAATAAAATAATAAATTATAACTTCTATAATACGGGATTCGTGATTTTCAAAAATTGATTTTGATTGAAATTGATTGATTTTCATAAATCACGAGTATAATAGTATTATTAAATGCCGTGAAGTATCTTCATTTTAATTATTTCAATAAATGAATGATTTAGAATTTTCATTTCGATATTTTTCATTAAGAATGTAGGAGTTAAGAAGGGAGTTGGGGGCCAAATTTAAAAGATCCAGTCACAAAAGTTCAAAAGTAAATCCACTTAAATTAAATTTTTGCAAATGCATAGTTGGCCAAGACCCTTAGATACTATAATCGTCTAGTGATAAAACATAGAACTAATATCTTCATAAGTAAATTAAAAGATGAAACTTTTTAATCTATAAGCCGGATTCTGAAATAATGTAAGAATTAAATTAAAGCTGTAACTCTCAGAATCCTCCTTTATAATACTTCCGGTTTTCAACGTAATTAATTAATTACATGTAATAATTAATAGAATATGGCCTATTTTAGCCTCTTTAACGCCATCTATCAAAATTCTCTGGTACTAAATAATTCAAAAAATTAAATTGTAATTGTAAACCTTACTACACGATAAAATTCTAAATGTGTGAAAATTGATCACGAAAAGGGAAGAATTCGTTAATTTTCAATGGGGATACGACGATTTATTAGGTATTACCAAGAGCACAAAACCACAGTTGATAACTCCTCTATCTCTATCATATTCTCACCATTGTCTTTCTTTACCTGTGACACCATGCGAAGAGATATCGACGACCTCTTTGGGTATCCTATATTCCTATTAACAAATCACGATTTTTAACCCGAAATCATGCTTTTAATAGATGGTACTGATCTCAGGATGGCTTTCATTGATTGTGACATCATAGCGTTAAATTTCGCTGCCGATTTTCGGTAGGTAACATTAGAACAAGTCTGAATATATCATAATGGATGAAAACAAAGGACATGTGTACATATTTTAAAAGGTGATATTTCAGGTATCTTTAGAAAAGAGTTTGTTTAGGATATATTAATTTTTGTTAGTTTTATACACTCTTAAATGGAAGGAAACAAAATGCATTATAGGCATTTGATGCTTTTCCTTTACAGGAAAGGTAAGAATGCCACACAAGCTGCAAACAAGATATTCACTGTTTATGGTGACGATACTATAGCTGTAAGAACTGTGCGGAAATTATTTGCCAGGTTTAAAGCTGGTGATTTCAATCTTGAGGTTTAAGAACACTCGGGTAGGCCCTCTACTACTGATTAAGATCAGATGAAAACACTGATCCAGAATAACACACGCTATACGACACCTGAATTAGCGGAAATGTTAAAAATATCAAAATCCACCACCCACGAGCATTTTGCGAAGCTTGGCTATATAAACCGTTTTGATGTATGGGTTCCTTGCGATTTAACGGAAAAAAATCTGAAAGATTGGATTTTTATTCGCGACTCGTATAAACGAAACGAGGTGACACCGTTTTTTAAGCAAGTGATATTTGAAGATTGTGACGAGAGATGAAAAATGGATTATTTATAATAATGTTGAACAGAAAAGATCTTGAGGAAAGTGGATTGAATCGTTCATTTTAACCATCGCAAATGTCGATCTTTATCCGAAGGAAGTCATGCTTTGTGGGACAGGAAAGGAATCCTGTATTATGAACTTTTACCAAACAACCAGACAATATACAGTGCTGGACAAAAGTATTGGCACAGCATGATTGTTATGATAGAAATGCTTATAACTACTAAACAAATTGATTTAAACAAAAAACTTTTTGACGTATTTATTTATTATCTATTCTAGTTTATTACATAACAAGAGCAACAATATAAATAAAATAATACGCAAAATAATAACAAAAATATATTTTTTGAACATTTTATGGGTGGACAAAACTATTGGCACAGTAGAATATTTACGCTTATAACTAATTACATAATAAACTTCTAATATTTTGTTGGCAGTCCTTTTCTTTTAAGGACTTCCTTTAATCTTCTGGGCATCGAGTGGACTAATTTTTTAGTGAATTCAGGTACAATATTGCTCCATTCCTGCAGAAGAACTTTCTTCAAGAAAAACGAAAGAAACCACAATTGAAGAAAGAAAAATAATATTAAATTTATATAAGATGAATAAATCTTACAACGAAATTGCACAAATCATAAACAGAAGTCGTTTTACTGTGCGTTCAGTCATAAAACGCTTTAAAAGTGAAGAAAATCTAGAGAATCAAATTAGGAGTGGTCGCCCTTCTAAGGTAACAATTCGAGAAAAAAGGAAAATCGTAAATATTGTAAAGAAGGATCCAAAAACTAATTCGACTGAAATTGCTTCGATGTTAAAAGCTGAGTGTGAAAAAGAAGTAAGTACCAAAACTGTACGTAGGGTATTGAAGGATGCCGGTTATTCTGCCCGTGCAGCACGAAGAAAGCCCTACATCAGTAAAATAAACCAAAAGAAAAGAGTGGAATTCGCGAAAGAGTTTGTTACGAAAGATACTGATTTTTGGGAAAAGATCATGTTTTCAGATGAAAGTAAGTTTAATATTTTTAAATCTGACGGCAGAATATTAGTATGGCGAAAACCCAACACAGAGATGGACGAACTGAATCTGCAAGCCACCATGAAACATGGGGGTGGTGGTTTAATGGTGTGGGGATGTATGGCATCATCGGGTGTAGGAGAACTTATATTCATTGATGAGATAATGGATAAATATGTATATTTAAATATACTCAAGCAAAATCTTTTGAAAAGTACTCAAAAATTAAACCTCCCCAGGGATTTCTATTTTCAGCAGGATCGAGATCCTAAACATATGGCGTATATTGTTCGTCAGTGGATAATATATAATACTGCCCACACATTAAACACACCACCTCAAAGTCCCGATATGAATCCCATTGAGCACGTGTGGAACGAATTGGAAAAAAGAATTAGGAAACATAATATCACAAGCAAGTCTGAACTGAAGAAAGTTCTTCTGCAGGAATGGAGCAATATTGTACCTGAATTCACTAAAAAATTAGTCCACTCGATGCCCAGAAGATTAAAGGAAGTCCTTAAAAGAAAAGGACTGCCAACAAAATATTAGAAGTTTATTATGTAATTAGTTATAAGCGTAAATATTCTACTGTGCCAATAGTTTTGTCCACCCATAAAATGTTCAAAAAATATATTTTTGTTATTATTTTGCGTATTATTTTATTTATATTGTTGCTCTTGTTATGTAATAAACTAGAATAGATAATAAATAAATACGTCAAAAAGTTTTTTGTTTAAATCAATTTGTTTAGTAGTTATAAGCATTTCTATCATAACAATCATGCTGTGCCAATACTTTTGTCCAGCACTGTATTTGGAAAGGTATTGCTTGCAATTAAACAAAATAAACAAAAAAAGACAGCAAATTGAACAAAAACGTCCAGAACTAACAAATCCGAAGGGCGTCGTGTTTCGCGAGGACAATGCGCGGCCTCGTGTCTCTCTGACTGTACTCGACAAAAGCTGTTGGCCATGGTTGGGATATGCTACCTCACCCGCGGTATTCACCAGACATTGCACCCATAGATTTTCACCTATTTAGATCAGTACAAAATTCCCTTAACGGCAAAAACTTTAACTCTTTGCACATAAAAAATTATATTCTAAAGTTTATTGTCGAAAAACCTGAGAAGTTCTGAAAGGATGGAATATTCAAGTTGCGTGATAGATAGAGGTTGTGCAAGAAAGAGGGGACAAATGGTAGGCACCTATATAATTCGCTAATTGTATATCGAAATTTAAGTGCGCTGCGTTTGAACTTTCCTAAGAACTACGCTCATCTAATTTGTTTATTACATATCCATGATTTATTAATGATCTCCCATCGCCCCTTTATTTATCTTTATCCGACAATGACAGTCTTATTTTATTGTAAAGCAGAATACGCAATCATTTTGAAATTACACGTATAAAAGATACCGTTAAAAAAAGAACTATAAAATACATTTCTCAACGTTTTATTATTGAAACTTCTCATTGCACATATACATTATTGTTACAAATTACTTTGCTGCATCTACACGAATGTTACATACACTAATAATATCGTATAGAAATATTACAAACAGGTACAAAAGCTACACTACTTCTTTATTGTACGTTTTCTTATTTTTCTTTTTTTTTATTATGAATTATAAATATAATCATTCACTAGAGTTTAACCTTTTATCGATGGAATAATGTTGAAATTGAATGATCTTGTCATGTGTTTTACTTTAATGATTCGTTATATAGAAAAATAAGAAGAAATCTTCCAAATCTTTTCCTACTATTTTTTTACAAAAAATAAAGGGTTAACAGTTTCTTCGAATGGAATGCAGGTTCTGCACAAGTAATTTTTCAGCTAATTAATCGGATTGATATACATATTTATCACAATAAACACGCTATTTGTATTTATGTACAACATATTCATCTCGTTACTTAATTAAAAAAATTGGTTTATTATTTCCCAGCTGCCTAAAGTGATTTTGTTTTATTTTTCTCCTTTATCTAATGAATATGTTATTTTAAAAGTAAAGTACTTGATTAATTTGATGAATTTATTACTCAACTGGTGAATTATAATACTTTCATGTTATATATAAAAAAAACTTGATACTTCAATCTCTTCAAACCTCTAGTTTATCATATATAAATATCATCAATGGTGCGCAGAGAGATCTATGAAACAATGGTAAAGATTTTGCAATGCTCTAACCACTAGTTGGCAGTGTAATTTTTCATTTCACATTAGCCATTGATTACGGGGGGGGGGGGGGAAGTAGAATAAAAATTTCGACAAAAATTATCTTTCACAATCAAAAACGGGTAGAAATACGATTTGTACACTGCAAGTACTAAAGAGCATGATCAAAAAGTACGCCTAGACTCCTTCTGGCACTTGAAATTCTAATAAGGCATCATTCTATAAGTTCAAAAGTGTCATAAAAGTACAATCATTTATGATAAATATAATGAGAAATTGTGAAAAATGTAAATGAAGGTGAGGATGCACTAAACGCGAATTGGAAGTTTCTGACTTTAAATGATTATAGCTTCGAAATGAATGCATGAAATGTAAGAATTCAAACGTTATTTTGTAAAGGAAAGTCGATACTCATACGGTATGTAAAAGAAATATTGCTCAAATTGTTAATAACAATAAAACGCGACGAATTAAGATAGAATGATGCAAATATTACATGATAAATATTCTTAATTACATATACTATAACTTACTTTTAAAACAAGATGGAATGTATTAAATGCATTTCGAGGCATTATCAAATGATTGTATTTTTATATATTAGGACTTATAAAATGATACATTAGTAGAATTTTAGGTACCTGAAACTGTACAAGGGCACCGTTTGCTCATCTTTCTCCGTAATGTATAACAACGTATTTTTGTCAGTGCTAAAGAGGACTTTACGCGTACACTGAAAATTGACTAAAGAATAAATGGAAACTTACAACCTAATTTGAAATGTTCTTATTTAAAAAGTTTGGAATTTCGATTGATACGAATAACAGAAATCCTGCATGTTTAATTCAAAAAGAAGTTGAACGCTCTCGTCATATAAAAAGATTCAAACGTAGTATAGTGACCCGTAAAAGTATTCGTGTACTTATCATAGAAAACTTTTATGTGCATATTGTACGTGTTATATGAAACATTTAAATATTTTATTAACACTATAATGAGACGCGGTTGCCAAGATTATATTGACAATTTGAATCCAATCTAAAAATACACATATACAAGTTACAACATATTTACTGCAAACTTATATTTAGTAGAAAATTAGTACACAGTATAAATAATCGTTTTAAGCATATAATCGATGTTTAAAATAGTTCTATTGAATACTAAGAATTCATTAATATTTTGGACGATTGCCTGTTTAAATATCTTTTTGATCAAAATATCTATAAACTTGCACTAAATGTCTTGTAACTTTTATATATTTTTTCAAAATAGTTACAAATTTGACCAATATGATAATGATAGTCGAATATCATGACGGTACTAACGAGATTTAAAAGTATTTCCCACAATACACGTAATATTTTCATAAAAGATATCGACAACTTGTACGAATACTTCCATGAGCCGCTGTATATCAGCTTATAGCTTACTATCAATGAGAATACTTTTTCGATAATACTAAGTTTTTCAGATGCGGATTCAGTAACTCGAAGGCGGCTACACTATTCGTACAAAGTTTTTTTAATTACAAAGAGCCTAAAAAAAGTGACTTATACACACTTGTATTTATTATTCGATTCTCGCAGCACCTACCGCTGAAAATGCATTAAAAAAATACATCCATTATTATTATTATGGCATTCTTCAAGGTGTACACGAGCCAAAAATAATATCTAATGTCAGATTTTATTTTTAAAGAGTGACATTTACCCCTTTGTCGAGATCAGACAGTGCATTAAGTTAATAGATGCTAAAGTTGATCGATCAATTAAAATGACGAAATACATAATTCTACACGTTTTTTTTTTTTTTGACTTGAAGTATCAAGTCTATAAAGAAAGAAAATAATTTCCATGAAATATTCTAATATTAATCTCTACGCTTATTTTTTATTAAAAAACTTCGACATAATCGTTATCTCCTTTTTACGTAAAATGTTTGTCTTTCTAAATCACGTAGTTCGGTCGAAATTCATTGATCGTACATTAGAAATGAAAGGGAAAGTATTTACAACGACTGTACAAAAATATGTGTGTTCAACAAAATCTTCACAAACAGTAAACAGAAAAAATAATGCGTACAAGTTAAATATAAACTTAGATAAATTCTAAATACGATTGGTCCCATATCTCGAATCTTTTTTCGTTTTCTTTTTTCTTCTTTTTTTATTTTATAGAAAAAAAGTAGCCTTTGTACACCTCAAAGCAAATATCCTACAACGTCTTTGCAAGACGAAGCTACTGTAATTGTGTAAAACTAGTTTGTAAAAAGACGATGCTCACCGTTATTTACAAGTTTCGATTGAATCTACTTTGAACATTCCAATATAAGATTTATAAATCAGATTTTCCAACTTTACTACTTGCTTTTGCGTTGCATTTTTTTTTACAAATGCGTAAGAATATAAAAACAAATTTCTGCATTGCGAAACACACCTGAGATAAACATAAAAAAGAATGAAAATATGATTCGAATTGGTTGCTAATTTCGTTTAGTTACGTTCAAATTTAATTGGGAACAAGACAATTTGCTAATTACATTTTGCAGGTTGTCCTTAAGTGTTGAAAAAACATCGTTTTATTATATGTTGTATTTCACTCTTTTTACTTTCTCCGATGTGTTTTCATAGCGAGTTTCAGATTTTTGCGCACAATACTTAAAACAATATTGAGACGTTTCGCATCTTACATTGTACAATGAAAGAAAAAAATGAGCAGGATTTAAGTAGATCCGTTTTTCTTTAACTCTCGAAACGAATGACTAAAAAATATACATATAGTCATTGCTTAAAAAAAATAATTACATGCTCGACGTGAAAGTTACCTAGTTCCACTGGCCTAAAATTGAATATCAAGGAACGTTTCAATGCTATACTTAAATAAAAAAGAAAAAAAAAAAAATATTAAAGAAGCAATGAACGAAATGAAAGAAGAAAAAACACGAGATTTTATCGGGAACTTAAGATACTGAATCAGGTATACGATTGCCAACTGTTTCTACATATTCTACAAACTTTTACAAATTCAGATCCTCCTATAGCTGTCTCACCTTTGTACTCTACCTGGTTATGCGAATCTAAGTAACTTCATATTTGTCAGGTATACAATCTCGTAAAAATTTACAATAATTACTTAGTCCAGCAATGTATAAAAAAGTATAATACATCAGTCTGGCCACTCATTGACCAAATACTTATCGATCTATATTGTTAGCTAACGCTTTATGAATATTTCTTCTTCTTATTTCCTCTTTATCTTTGTCTCTGTTTGTTTCGCAACAGTCATGACTACGCGAATTGATCGTATATAAAAAAAATTGCCTTCCAAAGAAAGCTAAATGTATATTTGTCGTTTCTATTTTACACGTTAATTGAAAAAAGAAAAAAAAATTTAGATAATATGGACCAACATTTACGATTGTGATGAATCGAACACTCGTCAAATAGTCAACGACCGCCAACAGAAAATATTTGATACAAAAATATTCCTTCTATTCAGATGATTCGTCCAAGTCAAAGAACAAAACGCTATCAAATTAGATGGAATTACATAAAATAAATCAAGTACATAGATGAATATACGATTAAATGGGAATCGTATGAGAAATCAACAGTACAATATCATTAAATTTTTACCTAAAATTCTACAAATGTAATAAAAAGATATAAATAAGACGAATTTAACTCGTATATATTTATCAGTCACATATATATCTTCTACGAATTTCTACGAGTCAAAGGACTCGCGTATCACCAAACTAGAGAATTATCTGGAAGCGAAGAATTCTTGTGTGAAAAATTACAATTGTAATTATTGCATAATTATATAGCAGTCAAGTATTTGTAGAAAAATAGAAAAAGTATGACTTATATAATCAATTCTTTAGATCATAGAAGCCTCCCGATAATTCTCTTAGTAGTCATTATTATAATACAGAAGTCCTTTGCATAATCCTAATATTCTGTTGGAATCTATTTTCATTTACTTACAAATTCGTGTTTTATAAGTAAATGAAAATTTGTTGTGTAGCATAGAATAGCAGGATTATTGATCGCATTAAGAAAATGAATGTAGAGAAAAATAAGAATAAATTACGTTATTTGAAAGTGGAATGTTTCTTGCGTATCAAATATTTTCCTGAAGCGTTGTACTTGTCGATTTATCTACATATATGTACATGTATATACATACATTAGTATATACTGTATATGTGTATATATACATGTATATATATATATATATAGATAGATAGATAGATAGATAGATGGATACACATAAAATTAGTAATTTATAATTCGACGATAAACTTAAACTTAATCAATTTTAAGAAATGAACTGCTTCCCGTTCCGGCTCGTAAAAAAAGAGGTGTTTTTCTTCGCGAAGTAGTTACAGGTTGATACACGTAATTCCCTTGTATCGCACCGGTTAATGTCTTTTGTCTTTTCGTACCGGAACTAAGCTCATACTCGAACGGTTCTTGCTTTGAAATATTTAAATGCATATGTAACGCGTCCTTATTGTCCTCGATGTCAATTTCGTCATAAAGATGTTCCTGAATATCTACATCACAATCTTGGCTGCTCTCATCGTAACTATCTGTTACCGAGTTTGCAGCTATATGACCGTGAATAGATTCCTCGTACGTTGTGTTTTCTTCGACTGCTTCGTCACCTGAACTTTCCGTTTCTTCAGATACGTCACCGCTGCCTGCGTACTTCATTTCACCCCTTTCAAGTAGTTCCAAATGGTCTGGATATATCATTGCCTTTTTTATAGCTAAAGGATCTTTTCTAGACCATTTCTGTACCTCTTCGTCCATTTTTGCTACTTTGGCCGGATTGATAGCCCACAAGCAACCTTTCCTCTGGTTTCCATTTCCGGCAGGTTTTTCAATTTTTTCGAAACACTTGTTCAACGATAAATTGTGCCTAACCGAGTTCTTCCAGCCGTTAGGCGCAGTTTTGAAGTACGGAAAATGCTCGCTGAAAGAAAAAAAAAATGGACTGTTATCGTCTGACAATTATGGTCGTGTAATTTTCTAAGAAATACATTTCTCAACAATTAAAAAATTAAATTATATCAAATTTATATTTCGCTGGCACTGTTAGAAACTAAATAAATATCAGAATAAAAATTGTTAATGTCAAAGCATTATTATGGCAACAGTGTAACAATGGATTGCAGCGAGGGGGAATGGAAGCTCGTTAAACAAAGAATAAGCCCCCATATTTTCTATGGGGACTGTACCCAGGCATGCACCTGGAACACGGAGGGCCCCATACAA
Source organism: Bombus campestris (assembly GCA_905333015.3). Taxonomy (NCBI): domain Eukaryota; kingdom Metazoa; phylum Arthropoda; class Insecta; order Hymenoptera; family Apidae; genus Bombus; species Bombus campestris. Next base: position 4,973,968 of record HG995129.1, on the reverse strand, counting down.
AATGGCAGCTTCCCCCTTGTGTAACCTGGGAATAAAGAGAAAGGAGGACAATACTTTTTCCCCTCGTGGGCCAAGTACCGGAGGGTTTCGACCAGCCCTTATCCTTCCGGCCAAATGGTCGAAAATAAGCGGCTGGCGACACATCGTTTGTCAAATAGGAATCTACCCTATTGTACGTTATGTATCAAAAAAATGTTGATCTCAGTTGAATTCTATCGGACCAATCTCCCTTTTTATAAAAGCATCTCCCTCTCAATTTTACTAGGTTTATCATCTAAAATTTGCATTTCAAACATCATTTCCTCTGATTTATAAGTACTACACATTCAAAATATATGCTATCGTTTTTATACGAAAACTATTGGATTTCAGAATATGTATCGTCGTAGTCGTAATCGTAATCGTTGCAATTTCGACTTACCACATAAAATTGTAGATCTCTGAAACTGGCAAAGAACCCGTCTGGCTATTTTTTAACGCCATCGCTATCAGGCAAGAATAAGAGTAAGCTGGTTTAGGGTACGGTTTGTCGTCGTAGTCTGATAGATCGAATTCCTTTTCTCTTTTCACCGTCGAGACAGAGGTAGCTCCTGGATTGTTGATGTGCACGTTATTGTTATAGATCTGCTTACGCACGTGCTGATGTGTCTGGTTGGGACTCTGTAACACCTTGAAGTTCTGAATCCTGATACCGGTCATGCCGTTCATTTTTGGTGTGGATTGTGCCTTTGGGTATTGCGGAGAGGTCGTTCTAGCGACGGATATCGCGATCGTTTTCGACTTGGACGGTGTCACCGACTTTGAGATCTCCTGCTCATCCTCAGAATCCTCTTCCGTTTCCGTGATATCATTCTCGTATTGCTCTTCCGTCTCGGTGTCGTTCTCGATCTCATTTTCCTGCTCGTTCTCGTTGTCGTTGTCGTTCTCGTTTTCATTCTCATTCTCATTCTCATTCTCGTTTTCGTTCTCGTTTTCTGTGTAACTGCTACCCTCGTTCTCCGTCTCCTCCTCTACATCGATCTTCTCTTTTATATCCTTTTTCGATGAAAACGAAAAGTGTCTTCGACCGTTGTTTGGGGTGGGACTTCGAATTGCTATGTGAGGCATTACCGAGTTGGGATTCACCATAATGGAGGCCGCATCGCTTCCGCTGAGATCAAGATTAAAATTACTGAAATCAAGGGATCGAGTCAGTCTCTAGAAACATTTATTGTCTCCGTTAGAAGAAAGTCATGTTATATTTTGACTGGTATGGTACAAATAAGACACCTGTTCGAACTGTTGCTGTTGCCATTGAGCAAACTGGTGGAACCAAACCATCCACTGAGATCGTTCTGGCATCCAATGGGATCGTCGTCCATTTCTAAGCCGGACATGTCGGTAAAATTGAAGCCTAGCTCTGTATGCCCACCGATAACACCTTCGATCTCGCATTTGATGTCGACATCGAGCATCTCTTGCAAGGATAGACTGTCCGTACCGAGATAGTAATCCATCGTGAGCCAAGGGTCCCTCGTCGGTCCCTGAACCAGCCCAGTACCGTGTCTGCTCTCCGTATCCAACATTCACCTGACTGGAATACAAAAAAAGAAAATTATTTTTTAATTTCTATGCAATACCATAAATACCAATAAATTCGTCTTAGAATAATGATTTTCTTTTTTATAACGCGGTGATCAATGGAACGTTACTAATCGTTATAGGGAATGATCATTTGAAATTGCATACTCCTTCTATTTATTGGAAAAGTGGAAGCAAAATAGGAGCCAGCCGCTGCCAGGTCACAGAAACTATATCGGTTTCTCGTTTATTCTCACATAGATGCCTGTCCCAACTGCATCGAGCTTAATATTCTGTTCGCTCCAACTGTAGTTTAAAACTCGAGTGGATAATACGCAGTAGCATGACGAAGCTAAGAAACTTGCGAAATATTATGCTACTACGGCATTAACGATCGACGTCATCGTTCCACTTTGAAAAATATTTTTACGAGCCTAACCGAGGGTGTCTGCGTCGAGAAGTAAGCTGAAAGCCGTCTATCTTTGCTTCAGTAAACGAAAATAAAGAAAAGGAAAGAAAAGACAGCGTGATACCAGCGTTAATATATTTATCTTTAAAAACAACGAGACGGTAAATTTGATTGATTTTATCGAGTCTAAGGATCATCTTCGCGATATCTTTTGTAGCAAGGCCAATAGATTCTCGACCGTGTCCGTACCCGCGTGACCTCGCGTTCGCGCGCCTGTGTGCCGTGGTGTACACAGTGTGTACAAGCGCGCAACGAGGGTCTTGAACCCACAACCGGCTTGTGGGTGTGACTGACTCATAGTACTATAGTCGATTTACTATAGAACGCGTGGACTCGTAGTATATGTCCCCCGTGCTCTCGCTCTCCTCTCCTAGCCCCACTCTTGCTCATTTAACTATTCCACTCGGCCCTTCTCTGTCAGCTTTGTTCCGCACCGCCAAGCTTTCTCTCTTTCTCTCTCCCTCTCGCCACGTTCTCCCCACGTCTCACACGTTTCTTCATTCTTTCTGTTACATTCTCTGTCTTTGTCAAATTGACTCGTCCTGTCTTCGTCTGGTTCACGACTCGAAGCAACCTGCCTCGTTCTACTCTTTAATTCTTCTTCTTCGTTCAGAACTCTCTTTTTCTCCCATCTTCATCCAACACCACGTGTTTTTATTTGTTAACTCTTTTTCCTGCGCGTTTCTTAGCACGTTTGATATCCTGTATCGGTTTTCTCAGCCTTCTTGAGGCTTCTCTCTCTCTCTCTCTCTCTCTCTCTCTCTGAAGTCCACGAATATTCTTTATCGTCCATCTTTCATATTTCCCATCGATTTCACGAATTGTTTCGCTGAAATTTGACCCTGACGCTTCTGCAAAGGAGCATGGTGCAAAGGTGAGGAACTTGTACCCCTTTAGCTACTTGAAATTTTGACAATTAAATCGCGCGTCTTTATGCGTTTATAGGAAACTGTTTATAGGAACTGTAAAGATACGCAGAAATCTTATGAAATGGAAAAATATACAAAGCATCTAAAGTATAGTACTCTTCACGACATTTAGTAGATACGATAATCTTCTACTTGAGTTGGATTTTTTAAATTATATTCACAGAGACATGAATATGCATAAATGTCGGCGGCATAACGGTAAGACGTCTTTCTATAAGTCCTATAGCATCGTAAAAGTACGATCACTTATGGCAAATGAGGTGGGAAAGTTGTGAAAAATTTAATAAAATCAACGGTGCTGCGAAATGCGAATTGAAACTTTCTGACTTCGATTGATCGTAATTTCGAAATGTATGCATAAAGTGGAAAAGAATTAAATGCTATATTGTAGAGGAAAGTTGATACTTATATAGTACGTGAAAACATGCTTCTCAAATTGCTAATTAATAAACGATAAAACACGTGAAATTAAGATAACGTGTTACGGTGCAAGTATCCCACGAAATATGTTTCTAACTACAATATAATTTCCTTCTAAAACAAGATGGAATGTATTTCATGTATTTTGACACATCGTCAACTTTACATCTACAATTTTTACAATTTTACGATTGTACTTTTATATCTGAGGATTTATAAAACGATGACTTATTAGTAAATTACAAAGTTTTATGCTTTTACAGAAAATTCGAAAGTGCACAGTTGCAGAGAATGCGTATAATATGAAGGAAGAAACAAAATATCCTACAATAACCAATATAGTTCTCTATATGTATAGTAGCTGGTAGGTAAAATAACTTTTCCTTCCTTCTTAATTATACCCTGGAAAATATGAATTTACATAAAAAAAGTAGAATCGCGAATGCCCGAAGCAGCAGAGGTTTGTCACTTTTCGAGGTTTACGTTTTGTCATCAATGGCAGTTTTTCATCTTCTTGTTTCATACGTTTCTCTTTCGAATTCGACGTGCCTCCGCTGCGAAGAAGTCTTTGCCCTTATCTTTTTCTGTCCGACGTGTTCTTCTCCTGGATCTGTGCTGGTTTGACGAGCTCGCGATACTAAGCTCTGGTTTACCGAACAGACTACTTAACTTCAGTTCAAGTATATCCATAACTTACTATTAAGGCAACCGAATCATCAGCTGGCTACGAGACAAAAATTCCCGGATGAATCTAACGATGGATGTGAAGTTTCTTGCGCGTAGACTAATGATATTGTTATCATACTGTGTACATTACCGTGCATACATAAGTATTTGGACATTTTCAAATTATTATGTATTTTACTGCGTACAAAATGTACTTCAAATAAAGCTGCTTAATTCTAATTTAGATTTTAATATCTTTGATATTATCTCAGACAGACATAAGTACAAGTGATATGCAGATAGTGATAAAATTAAAATATTATTACAAAATTAAACGATATAATTTGTTGAGATCTTAGAATAGGTGAGATATCGGAAAGAGAATGCTTGTAGACAACACTAGAAGTGACAAAATTGAAAAGTTTCGGTTTCTTATTGCTGCATGTTCTACGTACCAATTAGAATACTACAGTATATTTGAGTACAAATTCCCTTTCTAAGCAGTTATTAATAATGTTAGAAGATGACGTCATAGCGTCGCCTCAATAAAGAAAAATACAAGTGCTAATAAACATTAGTCAATCGTTTCTTGACCTTTGTCTATGCCATTTATCAAAATGAATGAAACATCGAGCTTCCTTTACAACTAAGAGCTCGTACGTACAAAGCTCTCTAGAAATACACTTTTCTTTTTCACGAATTTATGCTGCATTAATGCCCGTGAAATACTCGTTTCTTGGCACTTGCAGCGTTTTCTACCAGCATTCTTCATCGAGTTTTCAACTACACTCTAAGAGTTTCTATAGATTTTTTTTTATTTGGGTTTAATTTACAATCAATTCCCGTTAGAGAATTTTAAGTAAATTTATCTAGCGTGGTACTATGACATGATTAATAAGTGTTTATAGTATGTTTGATTCTATTTGAATCTAGTGCTTAGGTCTAAGGTGTAATTTATTTTTAGTCTGCGGATCTGTTCCGACGTGTCGAGTAGTTGAGTAATTAAAGGGTTTTGGTGGTTGTTAACTCTTGTGCTATGTCTATTGCTGAACTTCGATATTTCTTCTTTGACTGTTTTCTATAGATTTGAACAAGTGTTGGCTATTTATCAGGTTGACAGATATGCAAATCGATCAACACGCACGTATATTGCTTTCTTCAGTTTCAATTTGGCAAAATATCTGATCGCATTTATAGACAAGTAAATAATTAGCAATAGAGAAACATTCTTCTATCATAATGTTGAAAATACAATAGAAATATCGATCTCTTCGTTGGATCGCAGCAAGTGTCCAAATGCTTAGCACAACGCGATACTTACAACGTAATTCATAGACTCAGATTGAATGCTACTCGAATTAAGCTATGGAATCTGAATCCACGATATAGATATCTTCTTGGTGTGTTTGATATGGTACAAAATGCTGGTCTAAAAAATATCCATACGAAGCGAAAGAAATAGACGACTGAATCGTCGGTCGCGAAAGAGAGAAAAGAGAGACAAACGGAGAACTGACCCTGCTCGACGTAATTCCCATCGTAGTGTGGCCTTTACGCGCGCACGAGACATTCAAGCCTCTACGTGACTGAACGATATTCTTAGACGTGGAAGTGTAATGGAACTTTGTTCGATGCACTTACGCTTCGAGGCTCGCCAGTTATGTTCCATCGACTTCCAACACACACCCATGCCTCCCTCCTCTCCACCTATGAATAACGTTAGCGCGCACTTGAAATAAGTCCAGGAAAATGAAAATAATTTCGCGAGGAAAACTACGAGTAGGAAGTTACTTTCTCAGAAGCGAGGAAGTTAACGTGCATGAGAAATTCATTTAAATGCTGCGTTCCGAGGCACTAGGAACGAGCTGTGCACGTTTACATCGAGAATTCCAGCAGATCTGCGGTTAGGCGCAATACCGTATGCGTTACTTGCATGATTATCCACGATGAATATACGACAAACTGTTTACTGGCCGTTTACGAAGAAAATTGTCGTGATTTAGGTACATAGCAGGTAGACATAAGGCATATATGTGGTTGATCGATGAGAAAATGGGAAATGTGAAAAAAAGACGAACAACGTCAGAGATGGGTCATCGACCTGTCGAGATCAACAAGCGGCGGCATTTATAAGGCGATAAGTTAATCTCACTGTGTGAGAATTCTTTTAGTTAAAATTCGCACCGCGTAGGTTGGAGCTGTTAAATTCCTTTCGCGTTCAAGTGTTCCCGAAATCCCGAGCAAACGGATAAACAAAATTAGTCAGGAAACAAACTCTCTCGAAAATTCAATTGCACTTTAATTTCCCTTAATTGAAATGGCTAACTTGTGGAGGGGAATACAAAAACGTTAATAAAACTCGAATCATCGAATTTACATGAGAGAGAAATTTCTCTTTTGCTCTTTGCTTTAATAAGAAGCGGCAGAGATAAATTAATCTCTTGAATGAAAATTTCTAAAAGAAAAAAAAGAGGAGAGGAGAAACGTCGAGGGAGGCAGAAGGAAAAAAAAAAGAAAGAAAAGCAGACACGCTTGACGCAATCAGACGCGATGGGCGCCACGTTGAGTGCTCAAACATTTTAGGCAATGTCAAACACGAAGGCTAACCAGATTAAAACGGTCGAGGATTTAAAATTGTTATTTATTTTTTTCTCCTCATTTCCAAATTCTTATCGTTAAATTACGATGACGTTTATTGCAGCGTCGAGTAAACAATTATTTTTGATTGAAAGCGAAACGTGAACCGGGTCGGGTCAATGTCTTTGGCGAAAATTTGACCGAGAGATACGTACAACGAAGAAACAGAACTTGAAAAAGAACGACCGCTTGTCTGTAATATCATCGACTACTAAATGGTTCCAGTCAGTTGTTCTCATAAAAAAACAAGTTACGCGGAGAAAATTGGATGATCAAATACGCTCGCTCATAGTGTCAGTACCCTATATCGATAAACCGAAGAGAAAAACGGGAACGTACGAAGAAATTTACAGTTACTTTCCAACAACCAATGCGTGGAATTTGCGAATGGAAATTTTCATGGAAAGCAGCCAAATATTGAATTACCATCTTTTTTGTTTCGAATATCATTTTTGCAAAATTAATCGCAACAAATAAAATGGTTTTATTTTATCCAGTTCAGGGTATTATATTTTTGCATCATGAACAATTTTCCATATTGAACAAGCAGCGTAAAGAGAAAATACAAAAATCGTATCTAATATGGAATAGGTAGCTAAAAATGGAACACTGACATCAGGTACAATATTTTCATAGAAAACAAGTAGAAAGTAGTTTTATTTTTCTTATCGATTAAAGTATTTTGATTATAAAATAACTTTTTTTAAATTACATAAGAAGAAAGCTATTTGCAATAATCACGTATCCAAGTGTCAAACTCTGCATCAGCACATTGGTCATGTGTCCAGAGTCTGCACATTATGCGCTTGATGCATATTTCTCCAGCAGAGTATTGCGCAAAATGTTCTTGGCAAAATAAACGATGCCAAAGTGAGTGAGTGAGTGAGTGAGTGGGATAGCCTATAACCATTTGACATTCATCTGTAACACTTTAAAAAATGACACTATTGCATACTATTAGGCGTACTATTTCATATTTTATTCTATATTTCGCCACTTTCCTCTGACCGAGGAATTTTCAGAGTGACGAGTTAATTCAAACCGAATCTGTAGGACGACTTAAACGCGTAATTTTATGCCTGTTCGTTTATGGAAAAATGTATCTCGTTCCTGCAACAGGATTATCTTTCTGCTTCGTTGCCTCTTTAAGCTCAAATTCCGAGAAGAGCCCTTCCTCCGGCGATAGACGATCCTAAGTCCCTGAAGCTATTCAACCAGAAATCCTTCGCAGGTCATAAAGGGCCCCTCCTCTATTTGCAGCTAGCTCTATTTCATCCTATTCGAACGATCCAATGCCAGATTTTTCATCGAGTAGCTAACTTACATCACGGGCCGATTTAGCAGATCTCTTTCTATCTTTTAGAAGATCGTTCTCTCGCATTAAACCTCGTTTCCACCGAAGCAACATCGACCAACTTTTTGTCGCTGTATGTTCCAACAAAACTTAAAGAAAAACAAACCAAACTTATAGAAACATTTTGTCCACGCTGAAACGACACATTTCCGAGGAGCATTTGAGTTTTATTTCGGTTTCAAGGCGACGTATCCTCGCTCTACTAGCTCTTAATCGTCCTATCTCCACCAGTTTGTAAACTGAGGAAACTTGAGTTTCAGGTTTACGACGTTTAATATTATTTTCTGCAGCTAGGGCCTGTTGCTTACTAAGTAGAATTTTCACCGTATTCACGCGAATCTGTATTCCTTGTGCCAACGAGACGTACGAGTGGATTCGTCGATCAAGTTCTTTTGAAAAATCCAGTTAGAATAGTTAAGAACTAAGGAGACATATCGAAAACACTATACGGACTTTTCCAGGAAACATGGCACAGCGACAAAAAATTTCCTCCACGTTGCTTCGGTAGAAACGAGGCTTTACGCTGCTGAACGTTGTGTGTAATACCTTTCGTAAATACGTGGACGTAACGTACGAGAAACTTTCTAAAAATGATTATTATCCAATCTTCCGCCAAGATAATGAACATTATTACGGACCGTCCACTTGGTAATGAAACAGATGCTTCCGAGTATCTATTCTCCAGCAATGAAAATAACACAGCTTTCTGGAAAATTAATCATTTTCTTGCCGTTAAGTTAATTAATCTACAAGCTACTAAGGGTAAACTCTATGAGACCAGGAGCGTTTAAAAAAACAGAGACCTATTTCACCATGTACATCGAACAACCTCCACTAATTGCGGCACTAGGGTGCATATATTTGCACGTTTAGAAGATAATGATCCCAGCAGGGCGTAAATGTGCAGCGTTGGTGGTTAAAGGGTTAAAAGAGCGGCAGCAACGGTGAAACGGCGTTACATCGCTATAAAACTCAACTCGAGCACGATAACTCCTCCGCGTTACAACAATCGACGAGATTTCCCTTTCACCGGGCTTCTATAACTGTGTACGCGCATGTACGTGTATGTGTGCGTGCGTGCACACGGGCGCGGCTGTGTTGCATGGAACACCTGACGAAACGTCTGTGGCAAGACGATGCAGCAATTGATAAACACAAGCGAGTGGGAGCAGCAGGAAGACCCACACCGAATAAAAGGGGAAGGTCTGGTATTTCTTCCTTCTTCTGGAAAACCTCGCCGATTATAAAACTCGTCGATCCAGTTGTACGTTTATCGAGTGGAAGATATGTACGAGAAAATATGATGATAAAAAACTTCTAACGTCTATGAATAAGTTATCGAGCAAGCTGGAAAGACGAGGGTGGTGGTATTGTTCGAATTGGACTAGCCGTCCAACGAGTTTAACCAACTTCTTTCCACACTGAAACCATGAAACCAGTATGTACCGAAGTACTAAGAAGCCCGGGATCGGTTGTCTAATCACACAGGTGGAAGTCGAAGGAGAGAGGGATCGTTTCGAAAAAGAACCCCTTGAAAACAGTTTCCTCACGAAGTGATACTAGAGAAACTGGTTGAACAAATATTGGTCCCGAGACGCGGTCAAACAGCCTAAACGCGCCTTCCATGGGGCAGGAACACGTGTTCCCTGTCGTGGAAAGCGGACACAGCTGCACACAGCCCAATCATATATATATAAGAAAGAGAAATATTCCGCTGAACGTATACAGTCGACAAAATGTAACGAATAAAATGCACTAAAATTATCTCGAATACAGCATAACGCCGATCTAAGTAAAGAGGGAGAAAACTAGGAGGAAAAGCGAAATCGACCGCGATTTTTTAACATTCCATTTCGTATATTTGTCTTGACGACAAACTGACCAGAGTGGAAAATTATTTTGATAAATATCGAGAGGAGGCAAAGTCGGCCAATCGATGGTGTAGGTTTGCGTGCACGTAAAACGGCGGGATTCTTTGTGATCGCTTCTCGAGAACCGGTTTGAATCACGCAGAAGAGGGCTTATGAAGTGAGTCGAATGTGAATCGTGTTCGTCTAATAAATGGACTTTTGTCGACCAACTCGATAACGACGATCTAAGAGCTTTCCGTCTACTGTGACACGTCGCTCTGACACGTATTATGCAACTATTCTAATGTTTTTCCACACCTAAATATTTTTTTTTAACATCTAAATTACGACAAATCGCAATAAGAAATTATACACAGGACGCGTATAGTGGATGTGTTAGAAAATGTCAGATGATTTCTTCTAAAAAAGATAAAAAGATAGAGGATAAAACGTTTTCATATGAGACTCTGTTTTCGAGAGAATTAATTTTGGAAATTTGTCAGGTATTCTTGATAACTTGACTAATTACTGAGTCCATGTACGAATAAACAACGAAATAAAAGAAAAACGTGGGATAGAATTTACTCTTTTATAGCTTCATTTTCAAGAAGACAGAGCTCGAACATGTTTAGCTAATAATGACAAACTTTTAAACCCGATGTCTTTGGAAACGAAGCGTCATAAGAACAAACCTTATTTCATATTTTCTTCTTATTTTTTCATAAGGAATCACTTTATGTTCGCTTACACACATTCGATCGCAAAAAAATATAATATCTTTCGAGATAGCAAGCGAGATAGGTACGGTTAATTTCATGCCGGCGCGGCATCAAGACAGCGGCAATGCTTTAATTATTTCATTTAATTTACGATGCATATAATTTTGCGATTCGTGTATATGGGCAATTTACGGTGCACGAATAATTTTACGATTCGATGAAACGACCTCTGATCAATCGTATTCTTTCCTATCGTTACGCGTTAATTTACTTTTATACGTCTTACTGATGCAAGTAGTGTACTGGGTGTCCCGCAATTTAATATACGAACTTAGTGTACTCTATAGATAAAAGTAAGAGTAAGATGTCACGTGGCAAGAAGTCCATAAATACTTTATTAAAAAGTTGGTATAACAAGAATATTAAATGCGACAGATACGTATGTCGATACTTTTTCTCTTTGTTAGTTTAAATGCAGAATAAGACATAAGATACATAACGTTAAATGACATACGTAACGATGAAATTCAACAGCACACGGATATAAACTTTGCATTGACAAAGGCAGATATTTCAATATGCTCATATAATATATATATATATATATATATATATATATATATATATATATATATATATATATATATATATATATATATATATATATATATATATATATATATATATATATATATATATAGCTTCACGTTTCACGTTATCGTTTTAATGAAACATTTATGAACTCTTCGCTACTTAATCTTGCTTTATATCTACGTATAGAACGCACTGACAATGTTTGTACACTGTATACATTTCTATTCACAGATATCCTTTTTCTCTGCTACAACCAGCTTGCTCTAGAGACAAATCTCGTACGAACGTTGGCTATAAATTTGCAATGCCGAATACAGTTCGACGTGTTTTTATCCTTGCTCGGTATTATTTCTCGACAGCAGCCAGCTGCCGGGAGCAGTCAATTTCATTACGTGTCGTCGAACTCTGCAGCTGGATTTTCTTGCAGGCATTCGCGCCCCTCTCGTCGAGCTTTCTCCCCCTGTCGTTAACGAAAATTCGACCTTCAACGCGCCTCTTCCAGCAGTCCTAGTCTACTTAACTTCGTCTTCAGCGGTGATCAAGATATGGATGACGATGACTATAAAAGGAACAGCGAACACTGTGCAAGGTGTAATAATACACCTGAAACGATAGCGAAGAAACAGTACGAGATATTATCAAACAAGATCCGAACTACGTTTCTAAATGTTTATTAATTATTTATAGAATGTTTTTAAAAAAATTATTAATGACCCGATTTAAATTTGGTGTCCGTCCTCTTCAATATAATCCCTTAACTTTGCATTGGTACAGCGATAGAGTCAGTTCTGCTATGTCCCAAATAATTTTTGGAAATCATCATTTTCTCTATCCGCGTCGACCGCCTGTTCTTCAGGGAAAAGCGCTTGCGAGGCAATTTTATTAATATAATTAAAACACGGAGCTTCAATTTCATTTTTTTAAATATAGAAAGAGGTCATAAGAGCCTGATATAAAAATTAATTACTCGTACTCACCAGATTTAGCTCCTTACGACTTCTTTCTATTTTTCCAAAAATGAAATTGAAGCTCCAGACACATTGCGAAAGGAACGCAAATTGGACGACAACTGACGCTCGATGCGGCTGGGAGAAACGATTTCCAAAAATCATTTGGATCATAGCAAAGAGCCGATAGCTAATCGCTATATTAACACTATCATACCAGTCGAAATGACTGGTTTTACAATTTTATAAATGTGTCAATCCTCGTTTAGGGATCCCAGATGGATTAATAATACCAAAAATGTACGACGTAACGTGTAATTCCTTTTATAAGAAAATAACGAATCGTTCAATATAAAAATATCCTATTATTACGGATTTTTTCATGTCATCTTGACTGGTTTTGCTAGAAGTAGCTTCGTCTTAACTTTAGGTAGTTTTAACGTTAATACAGGACGAAACCTATGGGATCCAACTATGGGGAAAAGCGAGTAATTCCAACATAGAAATTCTTCAATGATTCCAGTGAAAAACTCCAAGATCCTTAATAGATGCACCTTGGTATGTTACCAAGGGAACAATACATCGCCACCTTAAGATACCTACAGTTAAAGAAGAAATATCCAAATTGAGTAATAGATATAACTATTGAAATATGTATAATTTTATGTGCTTGACTAGGTTAGCTGCATAGTAGTGATACTTGTATGTGAATATCAGTGTGTGGAAGTATGTGTGTCTCAAAAACAAAGGAATGTGAACTGTTCAGTTAAGAGTCTGGTATGGAAGAAAGTGCTGAGACGCGTGCAAGTGTGTATCGATGAATATCTTTGAAATCGTTTATCAAATAAATATATAATAGTTCTAATATAAATTCCAAATGTAAATTTAGTGTTCCTATACCATTATTTCGGCTATTAAGATCCAAAATTCTCAACAATAATGTAAGAATTAACAACCACCAAAACCCATTAGTTACTCAATTACTTGACACGACAGACCAGATCCGCAGACTAAAAAGACGTACCCTCTAGATTTGAACATTAGATTCAGCTAGAATCAATACGATAATCATTTATTATTCACGTTACAGTATCACGCCAGAATAATTTACTTATAATTCTCAATGAGAATTGATTGTCAACCACTTCCAAATAAAAAAAAAAATGCAAGACGAGATCGTTTCGAATAGAACGACAGCCAAATTTTGATCGATTCATCGACAAAACTATTATCTTTTATTTAAACATCTCGTATATCAAAGAGATACTATTGGTCGACCAAATTCATTCTATCATAGATTGTATTGCTGTAGATTAGATGAAATTTTGGAACGCGCGCGTTCCTCCAATTGTTTCCGAGAATTTGTCAAGGTGAAGGGATCCAAAAAGGGGCTCTTTGCATCGTACGATGAGAACTTCGAGGTAGACCAATAATTCGCAAACAGTGGGGAGCCGCCACTTTTCCCAGCCGAAGAAATACTTTTGTCAAAAGGGAATGGAAAGACCACGGAATCGCTTTTGCGGTATTTACAGAGTACAAGTGTAAAGCTGGCCATCTCTTTGTTCTCGAAACTACCATTACAGCCAAGAAAAGAGTCGATGCGTGTCGGACGGCGGAAGTATTTCCTGGCAGGTAGCTACGAATTTTTAGCGCCGACTCGATTACTCGGGCTTTCTCATGCTTCGATACCCTAACTATTCTTCTCCTTTGCCCTTTATTATTAACTTTTCCCTTCGCTCCACCTGTTTGCACGATACGACTTTCCGATCGATGCCACTATCCATGGGCATTCGAATCTCAGCTTCGAAACGACTCTGTTTCTCAAGATCGTCGAAGTTGAATAGGATTCGAATAGCCTAAAATTCTTGAGTCTTGAAAGTCTTGAGAGTTTCGACGGATACTGAATGTTCCGTTGGAATTCGATATCTCGTAAGCTTCTTAATTATTTTTCTTCAAACAACGCTATTAACGTAAAGTGTTGATGAAAGTCCGGAAACTTTGAATTATCGTAAATACATTTATTTACGTGCTTCATCTTTACAGCTTGCAGTATACGTTACGAATGTATCGCTTTCGATAAAATCTTCTTACTAAACATGTGAGTGATAAAAGCGTATTATTGTTTAATTGTTGTAAATCTTAAGAATTATATGCTTTATTATTATTCATAACGGAGAAGAAAGATTAGACAGAATAAAAAGGAGGTATACGAAATGGATTCTAGGCCTAGACATAACAACGCCAAATTACATTTTGATAGAGGAGTGCAAGATAATGGAAATAAGGAAAAACCTAAGGACTAAATAAACTGGAAAAGCACTGGAAAGTAAGGTATGAGGAGAGAGCCTTGGAGTCGAAGAAGGAATTAGTAAAGGAGTGCATAAAGGAGACAGAAAGGAATTGGGGAAAGGGGCAAGAGCGGAAAAGAGCAAAAAAAAAAAAAAGAAGAGATTAGAGGAGGCGAGAGAGGGAAGGAAACAAGTGGAAGCAGAAGATGGACAAGAAAGGATGACAGTAGACCAAATCATAGAAGAAAGAAGGAAGAGAGAGAAACAGAGGAGAGGGAGAAAAGGATAAGGGAATCTAAATATAACAGATATTACAGTATTATTATTCATAAATTTACAGTATATGGTTGCATCGTGATCCGTATAACTACGACATATTCAAGTGCATGCGCACTCGGAGGAAATTCAAAGTCAATTTTCTCTAAAATAAATAACGCCTCCAATGAAAAAAATGTATTCTATATTTTACGCTTATTTTTTCATGTACCATCATCCCTCCACGCTTGTACCATCGATACTGTACAGGGACACCCTGTATAAAATGCTACATCAACTTCACATATAGGATTTCGTTATTCGATACGTAGAATACATACTCGAGCGATAAACAAAATTTTCCACGAATTTTCTCCCACTATCGGGGAACCTGTTCCTTTTTCTTTCATTTCAAACTTATTTAGACTTTCAAGACGCTCAGGACTTACAAGACTGTGTGAAATATTGGCGATACGTATGGTCATCAATGTCGTAACGAATGATCCCGTAAATGGATTTCCGATATCTTGAAATTTCCAGATTTTCTTTAACATATCGATTAAACGCCAACCTCTCAAAACTTAGCAAAATAACAAAGAGCTTCGAGACTTTTACGAGCTTTTCGGGTATCAAATCCTACTCGAAGAAATTCGAATTTTTCGCCATGTAAAGTAAAGCGATGCGATTCGAAGCGCTTGGCAAGCCATCGCTAAGTGCCGCAGTGAACTTCGTAGTCGTCACGAAACTCGAAAATTATTCCAAGAAGAAATACCGATTCACTACCGTGATACGCCGACAATTTTTTCTCCGTGCTTCTAACGAAGAACAGAGCAACGGGGGGGGGGGGAGAGAAGTCGACTCCGACGACGTTCCACGAGAACAACTCAACCTTTCAACGTACACAGGGAATGTGTAAAGCACGTATACGTCGAACGTCGGTTTCACGGTCGTGAAAACACAAGACATCTCACGGCAGATCTTTTCCCATGGCCGCGGTGCTTACCGGCTACTTCCTCAACGGGCCATACTTCCGCCGATAATGTTCGCGATCCGGGGATTACTCGGGGGTATCGAACGATGTTACGTTTTTTCTTCTTCTTCTTCTTCTTCTTCTTTCTCCGCCGTTGTATGCAAATAGGTCACGCAATTTCTCTCCCCTTTCCATGCATCTGTGTAACGATGACCCTGATGCAACTATTATGCGAATAAATCGCGGCCTACCAATTTAAAAAGAATATAAACGCAATTCACAGAGAAACGCTTCAGAGACGGCTATTATTATCCGGAGTTTTTGCAAGCGTTTGTGGAGCAACATTTACATGCAAGATTTTATTGCGGCATCGAAACAATGTGAAATAGCTAACGGGTTAATAGTATTCTTCGGTCAATAAGCAAATATCGGCCTTAGACTGGCGAAAGGATGCACCAACGAATCGCATTGTTTCGATCAAACGATTTCGTCCGACTTTGCGATATCTTTCCATCGATCTACGCGCCAGCCTTTCAACGAGAAACTTCCTCTATTCCCAATAATAATTCCTTTGAATATTTAATAAGTAGAGAAAGAAAAAAGTCAGATATCCAGGAAACAGACTCGAACAAATTTCTTCCTAATATAGAAATTACCGAAATACGTTGGTCGCTCGTCACGACGACAAAACGCTTGAGAAAGCGGTGATCTTTTCTTCGAGCTCTCCTCTCCTCTCCTCTCCCTTTCTTTATATCTCTCTCTCTCTCTCTCTCTCTCTCTCTCTCTCTCTCTCTCTCCGTTACATAACCGATAAAAAGTTTAAACAAGGCCACGTGAACGAGAACACTGGCCAATGTGCAAACAGGTATCACGTGCTACTCCGATAATGCGCTCCTTTTTCTTTTTTCTCGTCAGATCCAAAACACGGAGAGCGTCCGAAAGTTACGTACAAACAGGTATCAAGTGATTCCTTATGACAAAATAAGAAGAAAGTATAGAATAAAATTTGTTCACAAAACGCTTGGTTTTTGAGAAATTTGAATTTGGAAATTTGTCGAGTATACTTGAACACGGGTACTTTCGGACTGAATGGAAGAAAATAATCAATAGGACATTGTTCTATGCGTGAAAATAAGTAAAAAATGTAAGATAAAATTTGTTCATAAGACGCTGTTTCCGAGAAAAATAAATTTGAAAATTTATTTCTTAGCTAAATTCTTAACTAAAAATCACGTTCGGACTCTACTATCGCGGAAAGGGAAAAATTTGATTCCACATTTTTTACTCGTTCTCACGTGTAGGATAACAACCTGCTTTGGATTCAAGTTCAAGTATACTTGACAGAGACTAAAGAGTCAAATTGTATTAATAGTAACATTGTAGATATTTTATTAATAGCCTAATTATTTATCTTGATACTAATCTTATCAGGTCCGGTGAGATAACCAGTTTCAAAATTTAATTTAAATTTGTACGCTCATCGTTATTTCTTTTGTTCGCCTAACTTTATGTAAATTCTTATATTATCTGATTACTCGATTTCTCAATTTTTGGTAATATAAGAATTTACATAAAGTTAGATGGACAAAAGAAATAACGATGAGCGTACAATTTTAAATGAAATTTTGAAACCGGTTATTTGGTCAGGCCTGATAATGATAGTCTTAAATGTTAATTTCTACTACGAAAAGACCCATCTTTTTTGTCCTACCTACACTTTCAAGCGTCATTTACTTTCTGCCTTGCTTACTTTACTTTTTTACCATTAAGCTAACTGTTCTTCCAATTCTAACTAACGATATATACCGTAGGGTGTACAGTCTGTATAAATTAATTAATTAACACGTTAAATGCCATGAGGGTCACCGGTGATTGACGCACTAAGATTAATAGAAATACATCATTTGAACAAATGTCAATAGTTATAAATTTTTATTATTACCAATTAAAAGAGTTAACAGTAAAATAAGAAATGGTAAATCTTGTAACGATTCTTTAAGATTATTGTAGGCCCAAATAAGTATGACTGAGTGATGGATTGTGGTTTATGAAAGGTCTCGGGGACGTAACCACATAGAAAAGGGCATAACATATCTCTTGCAGGTAATATTTCAACATTATATGTATCGCGTAATAAAACATTCATCGTGGCTCCACGGCCAAACCTTGTAAAACTGACGTGGCATTCAACGTGTTAATAAATAAATAAATATATAAATAAATAAAATTTTCGGACTCGATTTTCTCGAAAACGCAGCATCATAAAAAAAATATTATTCTGTGTTCTTTTGTTATCTTTCTATGAGGAACTACCTCCTGCTAACTTGTACATAACTATTGAATGCATATTGTACGCTTTGTTGTCTCGATTTTTGGTACGCCACAGCAAAAGGATCGGTTAGTACGGCTCAACGAGCTGCCGACAAAAACACTCTAAACCCAGGTATCAGAATTTTTGGCCTTGAAAATTATCGTTGGAATTTTTCCATTTCCTCTGGCGATGGGGTCCCCATCGTGACTGTATATGGAAAAACGTGAGGAGAATATTTTCTGTGGAAAAGGGCAACGTCAGATGGTATTGGTAGAAGTAACAATTTTCTCGTCAACCGAGAGACCAACAATTTTACTCAAACTCGAGTTCATCGAAATGATTCGTATGCGGGTCTCAATTACGAATCATTGGAGGAGCTTCACCGAGAAGTAACTGATACGAGTGCCAGCAGCTCGTTTCGCTATACAAAATTATTGTTACTGGCCCACGAAAGTATTTGAAATGTGAACATTTACCATAGAAAATTCGTCCATATTGTATACATTACATAAAACGTTTTAAGCATTTTATTAGACTATAACAAGTAGACTTTAACGTATGTTTATGGAATCTTTAATTTTTATGAAAATAAATACAGAAAGAGAATATAAATAAAAAATGTGCTTCATCTATTAAATATTATAAAGGGTACCGCGTTTCTTTTTAATTTTAATTTATATATTATATGAATACTGTAGATTTTTTCAATCTTAAAAGCGACCGTCACGACTATATATTTAGTGAAAAGCGAGTATACAGTATGAATCTTAAACATGTAATAAGTATTAAATACGTTGTTTAAACACTTTTACGATCCATACAAAATATATACTTGTAAATATCTTATAGATTCCATGTACATTTTCAAATTTGTTTCAAACTTTACGATCGTGATAGTCAATATATTCATGAAAAGCGTATAATCCTAAAATACTTTATTTGTTTACTTTCCTCCAATATTTTCTGAAGCCTGTTTATATGCAAAGATCATCGCTTCGCCGAAGACAAAGAGAAACGGTGCAAACAAATCATTAAGCGACTCGTACGAAAACATTTAAAAGACGCACAAACGAACTACAAACGACACGAGGCGGTGAAGAGCGTCGACGTTACCGGTGACATAATTTTCATGGTTTGAAAATAAATCACGAAGGACAGGCATCCGCGTGAAAACAAGCTCCCTATCGAGTGGAACAACGTGAAAGTCTTTCAGCCGTAAGAGGCGTACGATGCTGATTGTGCCGATCTAACCACGTGTTTCCTGATACGATTTTCGCGCTATAAGGTTGAAACGATCGAGAGCACAGCTAGTGCTTCTTTTTCCTCTTAGCTCCAGAGATTACCCAACGAGGTCAATCAGACTGGTAAAAAAAGAGTAACGCGTGGAACTTCATAGCGAGACAAGAAGATGAACCGCTTCCGCCTGAGCAACATAATCTTCGCTTCCCTTATCTATTCGGAAGAAATACTTCATCTTCCGAGCAGTGAGTCGCTTGATGCTATTCAACGCGATACTTCTTTCAAACGAGATACTCGAATTATTCCCATTTTGTTACTTTTCTTCCCTACGTTAATAATACTTTATAATATAGTAATTATATAATTTATCTTCCATAACAAAGAGCGATAATGTAAACGATGAGTCATCAAGCAATTACAAAGATTTACCTCCTCCATCGTGCAGCGTCCCACTCCTTAGGAGCAACGTAACTAATCCTATTCCTCTGTTTGTCGAAACTCGACGTGTCTAACGACGAAAAAAGAAAAATGGAAGACGGAAGAAGGAGACACTCTGTCTGTTTTTCTCCAGTGTACACTACTCCAGTGCATAATTAACTATAGACGTTCGGTCTAACCCAATGAGAACATTGGTACTTTCAATAATATTTTCAACAGTATGATAGAAGAATTATTTCTCTACTGCCAACAATTCTTTACTTCTTGGAATGCCATATGTTCTGGCTAAATTCTAACTTAAACAACGAATATACCTGCATCAATCGAATTACATTTGTATCTCCAGTAAATAATCAATCGACGCTTCATAAATTCTGTAGAAACTTTTAAAACGTACTTGAAAATACATATCTCAACATTGAACAGACACCCTTAAAGTCACTTAATTTGGCTATTTCCGTAGAAACAATTTTCATCTACCTTCGATGATTGCTTTCTTATTTATACTAATTAACATCAGCTATTATCTGTAACAATATCCACTACATGTACATGATTGCCTGAAATAATATCAGAAGCGAGAATTAGATTAAGGATTTTTACTTTAAATATATTTTATATAATTCCAATAGTCTGGAAATGTGTAAATACTTATGCACGGTAGTGTATCCTGCCGGCATGCTAAATAACGTGCAGATTAGTAGAGTGCATCCGACGAATTTGCTTGATATTAAAAGGATGGTGGGGCGTATCCGCGAGCGCATAGGGAAAGAGAGAAAGAGAGAGCCGGCAGTCTGCATCTTGCGATGGACCAACCGTAGAGATACATACATATATACGTATAGCCGTGCTCTCCTCTCCTACCCGCGCTTTTCGCCGAGTATCGATCTGATATCCCTGCCACTGCGCCGCGCCGGCCGACCAGTGTTTGCAAAAGAGCTATGAGCGTGTCTGCACTCCCTGACGTCGTATGCGCGTGCACGCTCACTAACGCACGACAAAGCTGTCGTTAGTGGTGGTACGCCTCGGTTCTTGCCTGCCGCAAGACAGTTTGAAAATCCACCAAGCCACTACAGCCTTCCTTCTTCATTCCTGATACACAGCTTTTTATCCCTGTCAACCGTTCGATCGATCTTGATTACTCCTCAAATATTTTCTACAAACCAAATATTTCATGAATATGATTTAACGTTTCGATTATTCTGCGCGGTAATTCTCTAACGGAACAGTGTACCCTCTTATCCTATAGCAAGAAATTTATCGCTATCTTTATGTGCGTATATCAGTTGGAAATAGACTGGGAAATAACTTGCGAGAGTTGGAATTGATGGGATCAGAAACACCTCGTATCGCTTCGAGTCTGTGTACGTAGCAAACAATTTCAAATCAGATTTGATTCCAAGTTTGTCTTGACAAGGTTTGAAACGAAAGAACGGGAATGGGGAAGGTTTCCTGATGATTGGGACAAAAATTTGTAAAAAAAAAATAGGCTTATTGATTATGCGTGTTATTTATTGATTAATGAAAATCCTATTTAAAATTAATGTAGTATTCTATATAATATATATATATATAATAAGTAGTAAAAGTTAAATAAGTTAGTAATTAAATAATAAAAATAATGCTTTTATGCAACAAGATTCTATACGATTCCATACAAGAACTGATACATTCGTAATGTGTACGGTAAGCTACAAAAATGAGAAAGGTAAACACGTGTATTTATGATACTGTCTGAATAAAAGTAGTCGGAAAAAGATATCGCATATGTACTCATCAAACTTCCCAAACATGTCGAAACTCTCAAAACCTTCAGGAATTTTAAATAAATAAATGTATATATTATATTTTTATAGATATTATTAAATTTCGAATAGAAATTCGAAGTGATTCGAATATTGACAGTCTTGAAAAACATCGAACCGTTCCCAAATTATGACTCAAATGCCCATCACTAACTGGAAAATTAAGTTCATAGTAGGTACTCGATACGATATTGCACATCGACGATGAAAAGAGAGGGAGAAAGACGCACAGATCGAACGCGGGAACCTCATGTACACGTGGACGTGTGCTAATGGCAAATTGGCGCGAAAAAAATCTCTCTCGGTTTATTGTTACGGGCTCCATTTCATTCGTAATCTTCGTACATCCTCGACGACTTAGAAACAGTTTCGATACATGGAAGATAAAATGGTAACAATTCAAAAATGCGTCAATTACTTTTTGACCTTCGATGAAAATTTTAAGCATGAAATACATTCGACCGAACTGCTCCTTCTATTTGAATCATTTTGCTTTCACCAAGAGAACCGATTCAGTTTCTTGAAAAATTTCGCGTGTTGCTACGAATGGCACGCAATCTGCATTCGGCAAAGCGAATTTCTCTGAACATACGCAAGCTACAAGTTGTTGCGTGTTGTAATACGGGAGCGCAAAATCGATCCTTGATCTCGATTAGATTTATCCGTTAACAGACCAGACAGAGCCACCATGAAAATGAAAACACGTGCAAACGAATAAACATTTTTCAACTTGATGGTATTTTCTACTGTTTACTAAAACGTGTAAAACAAAATTCATCGCGTTATAGTTATTCCAAAAAATTACGTTACGGGAGAGTTTTGTTTGATAACCGTAGGAGAACCGAGGCTCTAAGCATCGCATGAAACCGTAATTCACCAACTTTATTTACGGTTATCTTTTCACATCTTTTAAAACAACTTTCTAACTCGTCCGAGAGGCACTCTCTCAGTTTCGTTTCTAAACAATGGTGCAAATCAAATGTTCGTCTCCAACGATCCTTTGGTAAATAGAAAAAAAGGGGACAAAAAATCATTGAAACGTGTAATTACAATGTTTTTAGTAATCGACGAAAACGGATTCCGATTTATTTGTGACGTGTCTAATTTAGAGTTTGTAAGAATGCTTATTTCGCTACATGTATTAGAAAATAAAATAATAAATTAAAATAAGTGAATCGATATTAAGCGTAATTGTACTTTTGATTCGTAAAACGATTACATTTGTTCGAATTATATTGATAATGAAAGGAAAAAGGAAAAGAAAGGAAAGGGCATGAAAACGGGCAGCACACGGTCATGGCATCGATTCAATTGTCAGGAAGCAACTTTTCTTTAGCGCAACGCAAAAGAAAAAAATACTAAATAAGAAAAATGTATTGACGCGAGCCAGGGAACTCTTCTCAGTGACAGATAATAATAATAACAACTCGTGAACACGAAACATGGTGAAGTAAATTTCGGTCGAGCCTGTAGGATATTTCCTGCGGTGGGCATATGGCGAGGGGTAGAGTTCCGAGAAGGTTCCCACGGTCAATAGCTTTCGTGGCGGTGAGGCTTGAAAGTGCTCGAGGGGCCCTCCCTACTATTCGTTATTCGCAATATTTTCGAAAAATCTCCTTTTCTGAGACCGCGATTCGACAAAAACCAATAAATCTTCTACGAATAATATATCGTTACGAACATTTACTAACATTACAATTAGTTCATTATATATTCTTAATAACATCGTGTAAATCATTTTTGCTTTAAAATCAATAGATTATTTCCCATAGATTCTCCTAATCCCAATTGAAAACGAGGGCTTTTAATTACTACTCCTGTTATTGATTACTTGCCGCCAAGTCGAGGGAAACTTTCGGCTAACTTCGTTAATTATTTTAAGCGTAGTCTGCAACCAACGTTAATAAAAAAAATATATATATATAACTCCGTTATAATAAACTTTTTAACTACGAATCAATAAGTTTCGATAAACACTGTATAAATCGCTTAATTTGTTAATCTTTCGCCATCTTTGATGGTAATTCTTTTTTGATAACACATACGTAAAACGACATTGTGCAACATGCAAACGTCGATTAAAGCAGTAAGCGGTATAAGATTTTACTTTGATGTGCAATTAGAAATCCATAATTTATGTGGACACGAATATCGTAAATTGCTTACAAATTAATTCTTTTCGTTAAAAATGATTTATCAAAAAGAAGAAAATACTAGTACGAAAATAGTTTTTGTACACAATATTTATTCCCTCTCTCGTCGCTAGCGAACACGACCCCGAATCAAAATGACGATTCGTCGTACGAGTGCAAACGTGACATTGCACGGAGTGCATTGAGCGGCAAAACAATGGCTTTCATCACCGGAAATACATGTTATATCAGTGAGGTTTCCCGGTAATACACTCACTCTCTTCCCGCCGAAAGTTACGTCGAGGTCCATTCTGCTTACGATGAATCACTCATTCAGTTCGATTTGACACACGAGCCAGCCAACCGATTGTTTATATTTTACGAAGCGTTGTACGCTTGATAAATAATTGCTATGGTGATGTGCTCACGGCCGCCTACGCTATCGAATCAACGGAGCGCGGCAAATGTATGAATCTCGTAGCCGATCGTGAATTTATCGTGTCCAAGCGGTCTAAAAATACCGGCAACGCGCAGGGGCAAAAAAAGAAAAAAAATATCATCGAACCGCTCAATTACTGACAGATTAATTCGTTGCTATTAACAGCCGTGTGCGAACACGAACGTAAACATAGATGTATCGTAATACTCAATAAACTCTGTGCATGAAGAAAGGTAGAAAAAAAAAAAAATTAGAGTTGAAAGCATCATGACTGCCCCCTTGTACCTTGACACTCGAAAGCTAGGATGGCTCGGCGGGCCGGCTAAGACGAAATATTTTTTCATAATTTTTCGTTGAGACTTGCGTGAACGGCACGTAAATAAAGCGTAACTAGACCTACCGTGTGTTTGACAATCCTTAAAGCACGTCGTCCTCGCGGGCAAGCACCACTTTCACACATATATTTACAAGAGAATTATGCGATTTTTGGCAGCGACCATGTATAAACGGACACCGACACAAGACCCCTTTACGGAACTGAAGTAACGTTGACGGGAGGCTCGTGAACAAAGACCACGCACGATTTCAAATCTCGTCCTGACGATTGGCCGGCCGCAGTCACGTGGCTTTACCGCCCTCTCCTTATTGGCTGTTCACTACGGGTTGCGAGGACATTTTAAACGATGTATTTATGCACATGGCTGACAAAGGGATACACACCAGGGAATATTCTTTTCTATTTTTTTACAGAATTATTATCTCTATTAAATGTAATAATTTTTTTACTAATAATTATTCGTTAAATCGACAATCAATCAATAGACACTGCAGTATCCGCGTTAAGAATGGCAACAATTATACGACTTCTCCCTTACCTTCCCCACTTCAAAATGGCCGAATCCAAACAATGCATAGAAAATCATTCACTCTCGTTATATTTCGATATGTTTTAATTTCATGTGCGACTTAAAAAAATCTTAATATTTTTTATTATTCCCTAAAAGTAAAATATTTTACAATCTATGCTGGAAACGCGAAAATTATTCGTGACAGCAAATCGAAAACATTGGACGAGTCCATCGTTCTAATTGGGAGGGGAGCGCGGCAGTCTCGTCAAGAATGAACCACAGCAATAATGGCGGGAATATACACACACGCATACATATTTATCGACTTTATGTGGAAAAACATAAGTCAACGTTACCCTGTGAAACAGATTTGTACGCACTGTATCGAATTAAATATAACATGAACGTGTATCAATATGATTAATTTGTTGCAGAATTTTGGGCAAAATATTAATTCTTTAGCCCATCGAGATCAATAGCTTTGTTATATCTATATTTTAAAATAAATACATATATATATATATTTGAGAGTCGTTAATGATCTCTCAGTCAATGTGATATAAAGCGCAGAAGAAAAAGAAGAAATATATTTGTTATATTGTGCATAAAAATATATAATTACCATAGACATAGTTTTTGCCATGGTTTATATAAAATATATTTAATTATTTAAACATTTATGTATATATGTGCATTATGTATATATAATATATGTATATAAAACATTTTTTAGCAATTCTACGCTTTGCAGATAATAAGGAACATTAAATCGTATGGTCTCAAATGCTGTTACGTACAATTATACAATCAAAAATAAAGCATATTCATTGTTTTTTAGTATGGTACTTGATCTTTTACAACATAACTTGTACTTAAAAAAATAGTATCGATTGTTCTCGTACACTGAATAACATATTCTGATTTCAGTTAGTTCACTAGAGAAATTGATAAATGCATTTCCCAATACCTGATTCAGAATGATTTGACTGTTGTGTTTTATTCCTCTCGATGAGACCTTCTTTTCGTTACTCTTCAACGATGTACTTCGTTTCTAAACCATTTGTTTGTTTTCTACATTCTCTCAGTCTTGTTCCAAGTTATTCCTCAATCATTGAGACCAACTGCGTGTTAATACATTTACTTCCACTAGACAGTTATGGCTTTCTATAAATCTTTCAATTAATAACAACTCGATAATAATAAAAACATATTTTTGTAACAATTATAAATATTTGAAACATATATAACTTTCTAAATCTTTATGAATTATTGCACTATGTTTCGTTCATTCAGGAACGTTAGTAAACTTCTGCATTTCTTCTTAATTCCTATTATTAATCTTAATTTTTGACTTTGGTATTTGAAATATAGGTACATAATTTTAAAAAGCGTGTGATGTTAGAGACTTAATATCATCTAGTTAGATATTTGCTACTGCTGGTATTATTTTCATATATATATCAATGCCCTTTAAGAATATATCTTTGTTCAGATATTCATCGTGATCGTGAAGAAGTATTTTCGTTTTATTCATGGGTGAAAAACCAATGGAAGGTATTCCAACCTGAGGTAGAAAACAGACTTTTAAAAATTTGTTTATCGTTTTACACCATTGAAAGTTGATAGAATATCGTTTACCGTTTTATACCAACAAAAACTTAATAGAAGGGATATTTACCTGTCTTATATAGCGACTGTCTGTTCCGCCTGGAAAGATTCCTATTTGCAACTTTATTTTAAGATCGTCACAAGCTTTTTTAAAGGCGATCCAGAAGGAATTAGAATCGTCTAACTTTGTGTTCTCGATCTTGGGATCTTTTTGTTCGAACGAATACGTAACATCGGCACCAGCTTCCTCACACCATCTTTTGATCATAGCTTCGAACTCGGTGTGATCGACAGAAGGCTCAATTCGAATATCAAAAATTGCCGTTAACGAAGTAGGTACTACGTTTGTTTGCACGCCACCCTGAAACAAATTATATTTTTCCATTATTAGTACAACACGGAATATTCTATTTCGTTGTTTTTAAACATCAAAATTTAAAAAACTGACTCACTGTGTAATATTTTCCTAAACGCGCAGACATGTAATATTTAAAACACAAATTAATTATGCTTTTTCAAAATATAAGATAAAAGCATGAATAAATAAAATTATAATGTGAATGATAAAATATAAGCCAAGCAATAAATCCCCAAAAACTATATACCTTCAATTGCGTTAAGTTTATGGTTGTAACATCGCCTAGCTGTACTTTTGGATCTTTCAACTTTTCTTTCTCCTGAGCTCTGTAGTCCATAAAACGATCAATTATAACTCTTATTTTTTCACCAGCTGTATTATCATGTAAAATGGATCCATGACCGGGAGTACCCTTACATTCTACTTCGACATGCCAAATTGCTCTTTCGCCATAAAACATAAAAAAATATTCTTCGGGCGAAGCTACACCTTCATCCAGAGAGAAACCAATATTTAACTCTTTGAAGTCCTTGGTACGTACAAAATCTTTCATGCCAAGTTCTCCTCCTATTTCTTCATCAGGTACAAAGGAGATATGGATTGTTCTCTTAAAATGCTGTTTAGCAAGTCTTAAACGGCGAATTGCTTCCAAATATTGAATTCCAACACATTTCATGTCCTGGCTACCACGAGCATAAATGTTTCCTTTTTCATCCATATGCGCACTAAAAGGTGCATAAGTCCATTTATCCTGAAAAGTTTTATTTGTTAATTATATTTATTCATTTAGGTTTTTTCTTTAACATTAATTTCTCAGGTCTGGTATTAGTTCACTGTACCATCATATGTTTGCTCTAGGTTGATACACTGATTTTTACAACTTTTTCAATACGTTTCTTATACCATATCAATATGTTTTTCATACTATAGGATAGACCGAAAATCACTTTGTGGTAATGAAAGGTTTAGTAGCAAAAATGTTTACTTATAAAATACCAAACAAAAGTCAATCACTTTGCAGACCATATGAATGGAATAACAGAATTCTGAGAAATTAAAAATTAACACATTTACGTTATCATACGTACTTCAAATACTGGTACAACATCCATATGACTATTTAATAGAATAGCTGGTTTCGCTGGTTCTGTTCCTATCCACGTTATGACAACAATTGGTTTATTCGCCTGGACATGATACACTTTAATAGGTAAATTGAGAGATTCTGCTTGTTTCCGAAGGAATGTAACACAATCATCTGCGAAATGAAAGATTTGAATTAGCATCAATTAATTAATATCATATATCTATATTTGACACAAAGATGTCAAGTCATCCTATTATTTAAAACTGGAGCAAGAATTTCTGAAATTCTTTTACATATCGGTTATCTTATTTTGTTTATAATAAACAAAATTATCTTATCTTTCGCTATGATCGACATTTCTTACGAAGAGATTTACGAAGATACAAACAGTTAATTACTCTTGACGTAACTGCTTTGATAAATTATAAAATCCAATATTTACAGCGCAATCATCATTCCGACGACTCGTTATCGTCAGTAAACTGAATTTGATTGAACAGACATAAAAAACAAACAATGCATACGAGAATTAAAAAGAATTTCTAATTACGTGTAATTTAGGTCAGTCACGAATCGTACTTGCGTAATGATCATATCCAAGCCAAATTCATCCAAGCTAAATTTCAAATTTCTGTCGAAAAGTAAAACCGAAGTTCGGAGATGATTTTACAAAAGGGGTAGAGGCACACCGTCAGTTGGATAAAAAGATACAGAGATAGAAATAACATTCCACACAGGGTGGGGCATGCAATGGCTGGATAGCGTCTCCGACGCTTCGAAGTTGGGTTGGTTGGGCTAACTGGCAGATCCGTTCTGTCCCGATGTGAAAACGTGCGAGCATCGTGAATTAACGTGAAGGATTTAACATGCAAACCTAGAAATTCTGTAGTACATCAGAAAAACGTGATTTGTTTAACAAGGAAATGACGGAGTCCGTATTCCGGTACACAATATGCGTGCACAATTTTTACATGATCATACGTGCTTAAAGGTACACGCGTGATGATTGAAAGAGTATTCGCGTTGTTTATCGTGGCAAATAAATTAGAAAAATACAATTAGAGATCGAACATGTAAAATCGCTTACCGTAATTGATGTTCGGTTGGACAGAAGGTATCCGCAAATATTCGCGAAAATTCTCTACAGCTGTTGCGTTCAGCTGAGCTTGCGAGGACGAAGACATTGTGCCGTCTGCTGATCGTCGCGTCGGATGGCGCTTAGTCGACTGTCATACCTAGCACTCATAGCAGACGCCTGCCGCTTGTCTCGGCCAATTGCCGTTGATTATCACTAGTGACGTAAACAAAGCTCGATCAATCGAAAGGCGTGGACAGGAATGGCGGGTTCGCAAGCGTTTCTTTGAAAAACTAGATAAGATTAGAAAACGAAAATACTTTGTTTGATCAATGAGTACGTCCTTCCTGTGCGGAAAGTTTTTGCGATAAACCATCCGTCAACAGTTGATGTACAATATCGTAGTATAAAAAATTTAGACATTTGGTACAATTGAATCAGGACATTGATATTTTTACTATATTTGGAATATTACGGTAAAAGAATGTTTCTCTACTATTAATTCTTTACTTCGTGGCGTAAATGGAATCAAGTGTTCTACAAGGAATATACTTGTATCAATCACGTTTCATATTTATCTCTAATAAATAGCTGACACTTTTTAAAATCTATAGAATTTTAGACATTTACATTCCAAGTATTTTAACATATCAACATTGAATAGATACGCTTAAAGTCAATTACCTTAAGTGTTTTCGTAAACGCAATTTTCATCCACATTTAATTATTGCTTTCTTATTTATGTCGATTAATATAAAATCTTTTTTTTTATCAATATCTACTAAATCGTATATAGTTTCCTGAAATAAAATCAGAGACGAAAATTAGGTTACAGAGCTTTATCTGATGTATTTCTTATGTGTTTGTAATAATCTGTAAGTGTCCAAATATTTATGTAATGTACATGTATAGTAGCTATTTGTATATTTAAGACTGTTATTCATACTGTATAATAATATTTCATTAAGTTTATGGTTGCAATAGATGTCTTGTAACTTCCAAGTACATTTTCGGATTGGTTTTAAATTTTATTGTTATAAATATGATAGCCATGTCTCATGATAATGCTAATGAAATTTCCAAAAGTTCCGTCTAATAAACATAATATACTCGTCAAAATTTTCTATAATAATTCTAGTTCTATACATTCTAGTATTTTTTTAAGCCACTGTACGTATACGACGGTTGATTTCATTATCAGATAACGGATCAAATAAATAAAGATCATGACCGAAAAATAAACGTTGAATACACGTGGATACGAGAGATCAAGGTTGATACACATGGAAAGAGATCGTTAAGACTTGTTAATTCGTAAAATGTATTCCGATTTATTAAATTTCATGTATGCCTAAATATGAGCTCTTTACACGTTACGCCATAATATTATATTCATATAGAGGTTGATATCGGAGAGCTTGTTACATCCAATAATCGATAGTACGAATTAAATTATTATACAATGTAGAATATACTGCAACGTGGCTAATAACTAGGCACATACATGTAACAATGAATTGCAAATAAAAAAATTATGTGTTCAGGTATAATTATAGAGACGAACTTTCTCTTTTATATATAATATATATATATATATATATATATATATATATATATATATATATATATATATATATATATATATATGTATATGTATATATGTATATGTATATATATGTGTGTATATATATATATATATATATATATGTATATGTATATATATATGTGTATATATATATATATGTACATATAGCAATAATAATAATATAATAATAATAATATAATAATAATAATATAATAATAATAATAATCACTACTGATCTGTTTTATTTACAACATTGAAACTATTGTACTAACGAGTTTTTTTACTAAGTTTTTTGTCTTCTCAACTCTATAACACGGCTTACTTATATCTTTATATGTAGCAACAGAACGCCTTTGTCACTTTATCAGAATGTCCATTATACAGATAGGTTAGAGCAATCAGAGAGAGAATTATACAACGAATAGAATACATTACAAAGCTGAACGTATGTATAATCGCAAAAAGTAATTTCATTACCATTCTTCTGTTTTTTTGTTACTTTTCCTTTCAATTGCCGTCCTCTGTTTTACATGGATTTTTCCACTCGCCTTTTAATAGATGTTTCCTTTTTTCTTTCGAAAGATCTCAAAGGAGACATTCATACTTAAATTTATCTTACAAAAGTATGTACAAGTTTCACGGTACTGCCAACCAGGTGATAAACATAAAGCTATACACACCCTTATCTCACATTCGCACCTGGTTAACGCAAGTAACTTACACTAGTATACATGTTTATTACAAAATATCGGCTAAAGTATAAAGGAATACCAAATGCCAAAAATATCGCTCGTTTAACTCTCCCCATAGCCTTTTTTCTCGAATTGCAAGTATTTTTCCATGTCATTATTTTGTTTATGCTCCTTCTCTTTTTTTTGTTTTTTTTTTTTTGTTTTTTTTAATAAAATCTGCGGTCAAATAAACACAAGTTAAACAGTAAGTAGTTGAAGAACTCGATACACTGTAGTTTTATATCTTTTCTATTACTAGCGAAATCCATAGAATGCAGTGGGATTTCAGTAAAATTCATTCTTCTGTATTCCGATTTTTTAAATATCTTATTCCCTAGTTACAGATCTCTCTAAACTTTAATGTCGTGTTTAAAAATTTGTGTTTTAAGCATGTTACAACAGTAAAACGTGGCTTTGTCGTTTGCTAAAACCTCGCATTTTCTGTACTTACATAAATTTACCAATTGTGATCACTTTTTTTTGACTATTCGTTTGAAACTAAATAAATACATAAAAAAGTGATGAACAGATCGATCTGTTGGCTCATGAAAACTCTTCGAGGAACTATATGTATACGTATTAAATATATTTTTTATTTTTCCGAAACGTTGTTATCGAAATCTTAAATTGTACATAATTTCTCACTTCTTCGTTATTAGAAAATACTTAATTTTTCTTTGTCTGTGCTAATAAGTAAAATTTAGTACCTCGAAAAGTTTTCTAGGTCAGTTCTTTAGACATCAAGTATACCGATCAAAATGCTTTTCTTTCTCTAGTACTGTGTTTAATGTTTGATTCGATAATTGCTTCCTATATCCTATGATGTTTATAATTGTTGTTGCACATGGGAAAAGATCAGCGGAAAGTAAGAAATATTTATGGCCTTCAGATTCAGCAAAGTTTAAACTCTTTTCAGCTAGAAATTTTCCCCTCGACCGAGAAAAGTAATTCGTTGTGTGTATTTCTTTTGGATAGAATGTTAACCATGAGTCTAAAATCTGCGAAATATACAAAAGCCGGACAGTTATAACTCATATTACAACGAGAAACTCCCAATAAGAAATCGTAATTAATTAACGTATTTAATATATATATATGTACACACGACAAATACGCGAGAATTCCGATATGAAATCTTTGTACAACACGCTAATCTTAAATTACACCGCTGTGTACACTGGGAGAATTGTCCTTAATCAAATGTACCATTTACATTCGTCAAATAAAAATACAACAAAATTAATGATCACCGGACTAAAAAGAAAGAAAAGAAAATAACGAAAATAGATTTACAACACAAATAAATAAAGTTTTAGAAAAATCAAAAAATTAGATATCTTTTTTAACTAAAACAACTAGAACAATTTACAAATTTCGGGAACGAAAAAGATGCACTCTACCTATGTATTCGTTAATTCGTTTTCTCACTTTTTCTTTTACAAAAAATAGCTTACGATTCTCCTGTCATACTAATTTCTTTTTTCTTACTGCAGCTTATATTCTCTCTCTCTCTCTCTCTCTCCCTCTCTTTTTCTCTCCCACTCTTTCTCTCTTTTATACATTCTTTCTCTAAATCGCCTCTTAAAGAGCTTTGTACTTCAGAATGAATGTTTAGTTTCAGCACTTCCACGGATCGCTAAATAAAAGATATTTGTCGCGGAGACGCCTCTCAGTATCAACTAAAAACATGTTGTACTGTCGATTGTATTATGGAAAATCAACGAAGAGAAATTAAAAAATTAGAGCGCAAAAGAACAATTCTTAAAAGAAAAGATGTGTCAGACTCTTAGCAGAAGGTACATAATGACGAAATCGATACGTGGGAACATTCACAGTCTAGGGCCTGTACAATTTTACCCTAAACAGGCCTGTTTCCTTTCCATAGAATCGACATTTATCACAATGGAATCAAAAAGCGAAAATTCCAATTGTCCAATGATAAACCTGGAATTGTACAGTATCACCACTTGAATTTATTATTTACTTTTCCTAAAATTTCGATCATGCTAAAACTCTTTTCTTTTTTGTTCTTTCTATTAAAAAAAAAAAAAAAAAAAAAAAGAAGAAAAGAAAAAAAAAAGGAAAGAAAGAAGAAAGGAAAAAATAAAACATGATAATAAAAATAAAAATTGCAACTCACAGCACAGTGTTTGAATTTTTTCTGTATCTCTCCCTCGATCTTTCACTTAAATTTACATTTCGATACCGTTATATTATGCATATATGCAAATGATATTTACAGAAAAATCGTATAATATTAGTATGCACATTTTGTGTATCTGTTTTTGTGTATGTGTGTATACATATATAATATATATAATTGTCAGATGTGGGCTCCGAATATCACGATTATCGTTCGGATTAATTTCAGCTTTGTTACAATTTCGCCACAATTGGACTAGTGATATATATAAACGTTTTTTAGGGCACCACTTCTCCGATATAAAAAGTGTACGCGGCGTACGATACACTTTTGGCCATAATGCTTAGATGCCAGTAGTTTCCTTAAACACGGTCGTATAATGCGTGAGAGCACTACGTTTTATTTTCTTTCATTCCTTTCGGTTTCTTTTTTTCTGTTTAAAATACTTAATTATCACTTTAGGCCACGCGAATTCCATCGAGTGCGTCTCCGAAACCATCAGTAGTATTAATATTCCTTGTTTCTCCTTTCGCAGTCAACGATGTACGCGCATAAACGTTTTTAATACAAGAGAGAACAGTGTAGCACCTGGTATCACGAATCTCTTCTGATTTATTGTCAGTTGCGTGCGCGAATCATCATTTTATCATATAATCTAAATACCCTTTTGCTAGAACACGAATGACGTTAAATAGAAGAGAACGTGAATTTATATTCTGTTTCACTCAAGATATCTTGTTTCACCCCCTTCCCTTCTCTCAGGCTAGGGAGGATAACTTAACACTTTAATCTAATGGAATTAAGCGACCAGCTGCGAGTTTCGCTTTTGTTCGAAACCAATCGACAAATTAACTCGCGATCCGACAAAGTCTAATAAAAATTTTTCCAGCTAAAAACTTTTCGACAGCGCTACCTTTTATGTGGGTTAAGACCTTGGTGCCGGATGATTATAAAACTGTTTCTGTGATTGGCCAGATGCAGGATACATTTGATTTCCAGGTGGCGGTGTAACAGGCGTGTACTTGGAGACCGATACTGCTGTGGTAGACGGCGGAATAAACTGGGGAGGATACGGATTTGAGCCTGGTGGTGCTTGAGACGCTTGGGGTACTAAGAATTGTTGTGGCTGCTTATTCGCAGATGTCTGAGGTGTAGTATTCGAATAGACTTGTTGCGAAGAATTCTGTGGAACTGTGAAGTTTGGGTACTGAACGGGACAAGGTTTAGCTTGGAACTGAGAATAATGGATGGATGCAGATCCTGGAGGAGGTATATAGGGTTGAGGAGGCAATTGAGGTACCGGGTAACCTGGTGGAGTATTTGATACAGCAGGATGAGGTGGAGATGTTTTACGCGCTTTCAGTATTGCCTCTGCCGTTAAACCTGTAACGATTTACAGTCATGTAAAAAGTAATGAAATGGCAAAAGAGAATACTATTCTATTTACCATGTTTGCGAGCTCTTTCCTCTTCGTCGTCGCTGAGGAACAATCCAAATTCTCGTTTCAATCTTTCTGTAAGATTTTCTCTTTGACGTTCGACTAAAGTTGGCGCAGCAGACCAACCAATTGTCCCTTCCTCACCACCTATAAGAGTGTAAAATGTTTTAACAAAGTAGTTTATAATTTTTGACGCTTAAACCTATTGTTATTATCTCAATCTTAAACCTCTTAGTATCCTCTATATTAACCTTTCTTTTCCTCGCCTTCCGTGTTCGTGAAAAGTGGTAATGTGGTTAAGGTCGGTACATCAAGAGATAATGAGATTTTGGAACCTTCCTCATCGGAACTGAGAGACGAAGTTCCACTGCTCGCGCTGTCTGATCTACCTCTAGCTCCTCCCTTATCTGTTGTAGAAACATCGCTTGACGGTTCAGGTTCTGGAGGCGTGCCAGACGATTGCTGTTTGCGTTTACGGTACTCTGATATGGACAACTAGAACAGCAAATTACTTTTGAATAAACAAGAAACACATGGTAGAATAACTTCGAAGTAGAAATTTTATTCTATAGTTATTCTAACCTTTCGTTTAACAGGAGGGATTGTTTCGGGTTTAAATGCAGGAGCTGGCATACTATTTGGAACGACAGTTCTCGGGTCCTTTAATCGTTTGATTTCCTTAGGCGGAGCTTCCTCCTCTTTTACTGGAATTTCTTCATTGTGAACATTTTGAGAGGTTGGTTTTGTCGTACACTCTTGTATTTCTATAATCTGCTCAGAAGTTTCAGACTTTGGCTCGATGTATGGTGTATTATTTTCTTCGATTACTTCTTCTTTAGCGCTCTCGTTTGTTAGATCATCCAACTTAGCTTCCAGCAATTCCCTTAACGCCGTTGAGAGCATAGACTTTTGTTCACCATTTTTAGATTCGTCTTCAGTCTCCATATCAATGGTAGACTCGATAATAGCGGCTTCAAAATTCAATTGGCTTTTTGGAGCACTTGTTGCTTCTGTCTTTTTACGAATTCGTTCACTTAATGGTGGAATGGAATGAAAACTCTTTGGCGGTTCTGTGATAGATTCTGTGTCCATGTTGGAAGATACAGACTCAAAAATGGATTCTTCGGATGAAGTAACGAACGAGGACGGCTGTTCAATTTTCTGAGATTCCTGGCTCTGTTCGATTTCTTTAATGCTATTCTCAATGATACATTCTGGTTCGGGTTTGCTTCCGAATTCTTTGAATAACTTTTCTTCGTGATTTAAATTGAATGATTTGAACGATGGCGACTCGTATTTCACATCATCTATTTCTTTATCCTCAGATTCGGAATCTTCTTTGGAGCTCTCCATCAAACCCTCAATACCATCCATGCTTTTATCTTTCTCCGAACTAGTATCTACCTTTTCCTTATAATCATTTCCATCGTCGCCAGTAATTTTCTTCATTTGAGCTTCAACATCAAATTCGTCGATCGACATGTTGTCGTCAGATTTCATTTCGCACTTCACGTCTTCGGATCTTTTATCATCATCACACTTATCATCTTCAACTGTAATCATCTCATTTATACTACCTCCGAATTCCAGTTTCATCTCAGCCACGCGTTCTTTCAGAATTGCATCCGATTCCATAACAGCGATCGGAGAGCTGAAATCTTCCATTTCTGTATCTCCTTCGTTTTGATCGACTATCTCGACGGTACCCTTCCCCATATCCAAATTCTCTTCTTTCTTTATAATATACTCCTTTTTGCTCTTATTTTTCTGATGGCCAACCAGTTCGTTTTTAACAGATCGCAATTCATTCTTGATAAAAGATTTTGACTCCAAGTGTATGTAAGTGTCACAATCCATTTCATCTTTCTCTTCTTTCTTCACCCCGATGTTCTCTTCTTTCATTATCGAAGTGTCTATCACTAAATGTTTCTCGGATTTTACAGTTTTAAGATGAAAATCCTGTGGAATATCTATCGAAAGTTTTTGTCGTACAGCCTCGTTTGAATTCGCGTGTTCGTGTGAGGCAATCTCTTGCTTTACAGATTCTGTTGTCGTGTGACCTTCTTCATTCTGATCAACCAACGAGGATTGTAGGTGCTCGATGAAATCGTCCTGAAAAAAATGGTCTGATTAAATATTCAACTTCCTATTAATTTACAAAAAAACATTTCAACATACGATCAAGCAGCAACTCACTTCAACAGGACACAAAGATCTGTTATTCGGAGTGGACTCAGGGACTAACATAGTAGGTGTAGTGGGTGGAGTGTAATTGTCTGACGATAAACTTTCTCTAGCTATTCTTCTTTTCTTCGGTGGAGCTACCATTTCACTGGCCGGCGGACTCTCTGGTCGACTATTTGGTGAATCACATTCTTCAGAAATAGCTTGACGTAACCATCTTTTCTTGGCAGATCCCGTAGAAACAGAACAAACCGTATTTCCACTGATTGCCTGTTGTTTGCGTTGTGGCGGTGAATCGCATATTCCAGATACCGAATTAGCCGCCTGCACAAGAGTAGCTAAACTTTTAGCTGCATAACTCTGCGTTAAGAATTCTGCGGATGAGTCCGTCGGTAAAGAAAAATCCGAAGACCTGCAAAGAGGATTTATCGAATTCGTCGCAGAAGCCGGTGGCAATGCTGGTAACGGTGATATCTGAGATATATTGCTTTGCGGTGGGTCGGGTGATTCTTTTAACCATTCATTCATTAGAACTTTCTTGGTTTTCGGAAATTTGAAGCCAGGAGCTAGAGGACCAACCGCTGCAGCGACTAACAAGCAAGCCGAGGATAAAGGAGTGGATGGAGTTGAACTTTGGGAGCTGCTACTTGCACCACTGTCACAGGTTGGACTTTTAACTGGCGTTGGTTGTTGCAAAGGAGGCGAACTCGGTCCAGGCGCGTTAGAATTTGCTAAAGCCAGCAGTAAACCAGCAGCTGTTGGTATTCCTTGATGAGCAGCTGTAGCCACGTTCTCGTTCGTACTTTTGGCAGGAGTATGCAGGTGATAAGGAGCATCTCGACTTTGCGAATGATTTTGGCTCAACAAAGGTGGCGATTGCATCGAATTGCTTTCTTCTCCGGACGATTCGTCCGAGTCCGCGGAATTCAATCTGGTTCTTCGACTGCTACTTTGCGATTGAGAAGTACTAGTAGTCCTTGCTCTACCCTTTCTTCTCTTCCGCCTTAAAGGTCTATCGGAATTTTGTTGTTTTTGCTTTGTTTGTATCGTGACACTATGACTATCTTCGTTATCGCTATGCGTACCACCCGACTCCTTCCGCTGCGCATTTCGTGCTTGAACTTCTTGTTTCCTTTGTTCCGCTTTCTCGAGCCTCTCGAAAGCTTTCATAATAGCTTCCATCTTTCTCTCTTCTCTGGTCATCTTCTTCTTGTCTTTTTTAGTCTCTGGCACTATTGGTTGACTTAAATTCGGAGAAGTTTGCGGCTGTTGCACTAACGTCAGCGGTTCCTCTTTAGGTAGTTGGCGCACCGTATTTGCAACGGTGGTTGTAACTGTCCTTCTTGGTGGCGCGGATACCGATGATGACACTGTCGTCGGCGGTGGTGCAGGTTGCGTGATGACAGTATTATTGGATATCACGGTCGAGGAATCGCTGTCCTCGCAAATTGTGTTTCGTCTACCCCTTCGTCTCCGCTCTCGGCCATCTGCATTCTCAGCCAATGCTCCGTTGCTTCCTCTTCTATTCAACTGATTTAGAGACACTATTTGACATTCCCTTGGGTTATTACACGCACAGACAATGGGCATCAGGGGGCTATTTGGATTAGGCGATAGTAAGAGATCATGTTGTTCGTGTCTGATCGTAATTTCGGCATTTTTCTCAATCGCGCTTGTAGTCACAATATACAAATGTAACGTTCCTTTTTCTATACAATGTTTCACTTCCGCGTTAGGTTTACAACTACGTCGCACAAATCTAGCATCGTTTCCATACGTTCTTGTGTCTACACAGACTTCTGTTCCGTCTCGTGGTAATCGATAAAAGAATACAAAGGGTCCGGGCCTCTGGGTATGATGCCTTCCTTGAGGATAGGACGGTCGATGTTGTGTACTTAACATATACTTTCCTCGTAATTCAACGACAGGTGTGTTTGGTGGGAGATACATTGTTGCTACCAGAAACTATATAAGAAGAGTAAAAAATTTTTCAAAATACTTATTTTCATTAAAAAATAACAACTGTCTTCGTCTGAAAAAATACTTACCCTAACGTTGTTACTATGTACGTTGAGCCTACACTTTCCGGTGGCAATGACATTCATGTTACTCTGTCTCAAATCGCTGTGTGTACCATTTACTTTGATAGATGATATCCTGGCTCGTAATTCTGGACTATAGTGATTTGTCACTGCTTCCTCGTAACGTTCGATCCACTGCCTTAATGGCGCGACGTTGGAGCTCCACGTATCTTGAGTTTCCTCTTCTTTATCTTCTAAACTCATTCTCCGTTTAGCTTTGCGTTTACCCGGGCCTCGCTTTGTAGCTTCTTTTTTACGAACAGCACTGGATTGTCTCGGATGAGAATCTCTCCTCTGTCTTTTCGCGACGTTATTATTGTTGTTGTTGTTATTGTTGTTCAGTCGTCTTACTTGCGGTGGTTCGGATTTTCGTCGAGGAATTTGCTGTTGCAAAGTTCGTTTCTTAGGGATCGTACTGACCCCAACGTCAGTATCTGCCGAACTGGTGGACGATGCATCGGATGATGTATCTGAATTTAGCAACTCCTCGCGTTTACGCATTTGCAAAGCACGAGCTCTTTGCCTATCTACTCTTCGCGGTCGACAAATCTCACAGAGGTATTCGTCAGGAATGTTAGAACGATCTATACCCATGCAATCAACGTGTTGCCAAACTCTGAAATGAAAAATTTACACTTGTTATGGCAGCGCACTAAGCTGAATTCCATCAAATATCTTAGACATCACAACTTAAACTTACAAACAACGATCACAGCAGATCATGTATCCGTCATCATGTTCAAAATCGCTGAAAATGGACAAATTTTTAAATATGAATGTATAATATATAATATACAATATATAAATATAAATTAATATATTTTTTTAATACAAATAATTACCATATACATCTAGTAACACTGTCTTCATCATCCCCTTCACCCTCGGGAGCAGTTTCGGTTTCTTCGCCTTCCAGTTCTGCGTCCCTGCCTATTTCGCTACTGATAGCACTGGCTGCATCGTCGTCCATATTAGCGCCACTAACAACTATGATGAATAACACAATGTCGCATGAGACATACACGGCTTTCATTGTTATTGCGAGTCTAATCGAGTAGATAGTAGGACTTCGTACCTTTTCCATAAATGTAAGGATGCTGAGAAGTCGTAGACGAACTTCCGGCACCGTTGATAGGCTGTTTTGCATGAGATGGGGGTGACGGAGGTGACGGTGTTCGTGGTGGTGGTGCCCCATAATTGTGATCCTGTAGGACGTACTGAAGACACTATAATCAAGAATTACGTGTTCTAGGAACAACTATACAGACTACAAGATGCAACAGTGTACACTGCAAAAATGGCACTGAAGATTCATTATTAAACTTCACGTTATGTTTACTACGATATATATGTTACCTCGTAAGGCGGAGGTATTCTTATAATTGGAGTTATAGAACGTTGCTGACGTTCGTCTTCTTTAGATTCGCGCAGCTCAGGTTCAATTCTAAAAAAATAATAAATTTAATTATTTAATTGATATAAAATGTGCGCACGGGATAAAATAAAAGATCAACGAATATATAAGTGACAGAAATAGACACTAACTTGTTGTCAACATCTTTGCGAGGTTCCATGCTAGTTACTGGCAGTAACGTCTTTATTTGTCCAGATTGTTGTCTAACTTGCTGAGAAAACTGTGACGTTGTAATAAGTTGTTTTTGTTGTATGGCTTGCTGCTGTATTTTAATCGGCTGATTTTTATGCATCAACATATTCGTGGCAACAGTCTGTTGAGGAAGCAAGGTTTTGATGCTTGCCTTTTGTGCGGTCGCAGTTGCCGGACCTTGACCTTTCACCGCAGCTACGTTTGTATTTAGAGAGGTCTTAATACCGGCTACTTTTTGCGTGTGATTCCTTTGAGCTGGTTTTTGAGGAGGTATCGTTTTGATGCATCCAGGCTGTTTTTGAGCATTCTGCGGCCCTATAACGTTCTGTTGTTGCTGAATTATTTTCACTGGCTGCGCATTCGCATTTCTATGCAACGACTGTTGCACGACGTTCTGCGAGTTCGAAGTTTTTACAGTATTCGCAATTTTCTGAGGTACACTACTTTTCAAGTTGCTCTGCTGTAAATTTTGCGTTTGATTCTTCGTCACACCTACTCTCATGACCATTTGTTGTTGTTGTTGTTGTTGTTGTTGTATCTTAGAGTTAACTACCTGAGTTCGTTGGTTATTTGGGATGGTCGCGGCGATCGTTGCAACCTTTTGATGAACATTCGTAATACTGTGACTTTTCTGTGTTTGTGGATTCGTATTCGCTTGTTGTTGCTGCTGAGGCTGTTGTTTCTGCGCCACTTGTTGCTGCGATTGTTGTTGTGCTTGCGAAGTTTGCTGTAGCAACTGTTGTTGCAATTGGGACGAGTTCTGGACATGTACTTGCTGCGATTGTTGTGGCTGTGAGATCACTGGTTGTTTGTTTACGGTTAATATGTTGGCGTTTTGGAGCGTTTTACTGATATTTGGAACGCTGTTACTCTTGCAAGCGCTCGCGAAAGATTGTACTCTGCTGGAATTAACCGTGGTCGTAGTCTGAGACTTTTGCAAAGCCGTCGCAATTTGTGATCTCTGATGCTGCGTCGGCGACTGAACTTGTTGCACGTGTTTCTGAACCTGCGGTAACTGTTGCTGACATTGTACTTGCCCCATTACTTGTATCTTCTGCATACCAGATACGGAGTTGCCACATTTTTGGATGTTATTCACCGCCGCAGCATTCGATTGCTGCCTAGGCACAGTCGCGGTCTTCTGCGACTGAACCTGTAATTTCTGCAATCCTTGCTGTTGATTACCCGATATTTGTTGTAGTTGTGCTTTATGATTCGGATGGCTACTTAACATCTGCGACGATACCTTTTGGTTATTGTAGACTTGCGCTACTTTCTGCGTGTTCGCGGCGTTTGCTTGCGCTTTTTGAAGCGTCGAATTCCCTTGTTGTTGGGCTCTCTGTACGTTGGTATTGTTCGTGACTTGATTAACAGCAAACTGGGTGGTTTGAGCGGTACCAGACGACGACATTTGGCTCTTCTGTGCGGTCTGTATCCTAGGTACGGAGTTCCTCTGCACGGTTACCCCTTGACTGACATTCGTCACAGCCTTCACTTTCTGCAAGTTAACCGTCTGACCCTGTCCGACGAGATTTTGCGTTTTCACGTGTATCCTTTGAATGTTGGGCAACGAAGTCGCGGTAGTGATGGCTCTAACCGCGTTGTTGCTTACGACAAGCTGCGAAGGGACCGGTTGAACTTTTAAAGGCATGCTAGCCTGCAAACTAGATATCGTGGTCGTCTGTTGCTGTTGCTTGCCCTCACAGGTGACGACCACCTGATTTTTAGTTTGCTGTTTGCTCTGCGTGGATACTGTGGCATGCTGTAAAGGATACACATGTGCTACTCCGCTACCTGGAGATGATAAAGATTGAGCGTTTACCGGAACATGGGTTATGTTGGAGGATGCGTTCAGCGTTAAAGGCGTGGGCTGTGTTTGATGGCTAGACGACGGTAATTTCTGAGAGATGACGCGAGTCGACAGCACCTGGGTGGTATTCGTTTGAGGTCCAGTGATTCTCTGCACCTCCCTAACAGCTTTCGCTACTGGATAGGTAACGCTAACTGATTTCACGGTGGAAAAGGAAATAACATGACCAGCTGGAACTTCTGCGGCACTCTCCAAACATTGAAGGATCTGTGGTTTGCCGCCGGCATCGTCGGTTCCCTGATTTGGTTTCGTTGTTTCCTGATTCACCGACGAGGACGGCTGACTGCTGCTGGAGTTCTTCTTTTCGAGGGATGTTTCTACGGTGCCCAACTTTAAGACGAAGCTCATGGTGGTTTCAGCGCTCTGTGAAAAGCTGTCAATGCGTTTTGACGCGGCGGTGGTACCATCGTTCTCGTGAGCATCAGTATGCTCGGTTGGGGACGGCGGGGGAGGTGGGCCAGGCCCTGGGGACAATTGCTCCCCACCTCCACCTGTTCCACCCCCCGATAACTTGATCACCGACGGAGTCGACGTCTTGGAGGCCTTTCAATCACGCCAACTGGAAACTCGAGAGAGTTAGGATGGGATGGCTATCCTCGCCCTGCTTGACGGGATACCACGCTCTTCGATTCCGCTATTTGAGGATTCTGAACCATAGGCTGCAACATATAATCGGCGATTCTTTCGTTAGTCTTGAGATAGTAAGTTTTCAACGACATTCGGTTAAGCAAAACGGTATAGTGTAAGGGCTCGTCTTCTCTAAAGCACCATCGAGCAATTTCTTTTCGCTGTTCCAAGTTTCTTGAAAAAGTTGCTGCATGTTGCTTCAGTGCAGACGAGTTTTGAGAAAAGATTATTTGAAAAATTCGACGATAACTTTAGGAAAGCGATACGTGTCGTTGGCTACGTACCCTAATCCAAACATCTCTCAAAAAGTATTAATTATTCAGCGTTCATGACGTGGCCATGGAATATTTAAAGATATTGATCCAGAAAAACGCTCCCTTCCAATCGTTCGATAAAACTAATGCTTATCTAATAGATATCGTTTTCGACGAATCTGTATAAAGATCTATTGAACCAATTTACGATTGTTTTGATATCGTGAAAGCTGAGATACTTAGCAACAGTGAAAAGGAAATGGGGAGAAAGGAACCAAGCGGTATTTAATGTCTTAAGTATTTAATTACGATGGCAATATCAACAAGAGAAAGGGAAAAATGATATAAATGATAATTTCTGATCGCGTTTA
This sequence comes from Bombus campestris, assembly GCA_905333015.3. Taxonomy (NCBI): domain Eukaryota; kingdom Metazoa; phylum Arthropoda; class Insecta; order Hymenoptera; family Apidae; genus Bombus; species Bombus campestris. The sequence continues at coordinate 4,930,080 of HG995129.1, read as the reverse complement.
ACAATGATATCCCTCACTGTGGAACCAGTTCGGAATTCCACGATAAAATCAATTTAGATTAAACCGCGAATCGATGGAAAGCGTTTAATACGTTTAATTATCATGTTTTCTATTGTTTAATATTAGAGTCGTTAATCGACTATCGTTGACAAAATTCACATACAGTGGCTACAAAAAATATCTGTACATATCGTTACTTTCTAATGAAGTGTTCCTTTTTTCCCTTTTATCAGATTTTGCACATTTCACCTTCGTAGTATTAAACTCTGGTAGTCGTATGAAAGTATGTACCATTAAATAATACTAATCGTAAGTTTAATTTACTTGAAACTAATTAATTAATATGTCGATGGCTTACTGCACAAATATTGTGTGTACACTTTTAGCGTTTTTTAGAAAATCAGTCTTAAACAATAAATAAATATTTTTTGCATTGTATTTATTGTTATCAACGTCATTGTAAAATTGGTTGCAAATCATGCATTGATGCTTCTTAGGAATATAAGATGATCACAATTTCAATGCTCGTTGAAAATATCTCTATATAGGTATACTATATGCAGTAAAGAAAGTTATTATTTTCAACAAATGTATGAAGTGGATATAATAATTTTTATACAGAATAACGAAAATATCAAAAACCATTACATAGAAACTGAAATTTCACAAGAAGCAAATGTAATTTATGCAATATAATGATAATGAGATAATATTAATATTCGAGTAATTTGCCAATATATAATATATTGTAGTATCATGTGTGTAATATATTGTAATACAATATCCATGATACTGTAACGTATTATTCTATGTGAATCTTTAAAGTAAACTGGTAATTTTAAACTTTTAAGACCGTTCGTACGCTATTCGCACAAACTATTATCACTTTCTAGCGTTATAACTAGACTGTAGATTTTTATGCAAATTCATATTTTTGAGAATATAATGAAAAATGTAAATTTGCCTGCTAAATGTTATGGAAGGCGCTATACTTTGCATATTATATACATTTTTTCATACTATGTGCATTCTGTTCGATTTTGCACTTTTAAATTTCCCATAAATACATAAAGTCCGCAGTCTAGTTGTAATAATATAAAGTAAACACACGAAGGTGTTAAAAGTCGTTCTCCGACTGTCCTGGACAAAAATTCATATATTTAAAAAGATTAAAAGACGAACAGAATAATGAAAAGGCGTGGGGGGGGGGTTACACCGATATCCTATTGCGACCTATTAGGGAATTCGCCAGTGCTAAAATATCGTTGCATATAACAGCTGCGAAGGAAACGACGCAATATGCAATCGTACGAACAACGATGAATCACTTGGTGTTGCACTTTTCTCTCCCAACGAAAACCGAGTTTCCTGGCTGTAAGAAATCCTATATCCTAAGCAAACAGAATAAAAAACGCAACAAACCGAGATTGTTGCGTGCGATTTTGGAAGTGGCAAGAAGATTCCTTTTGAAGAAACGTTATGAGCAGTGCGATACGCATTTGCCAGCTCGTGTCAAGTCCGCACGTGCAGCTGAACTTGCGCCAAATGTGCCTGCGTGTTCTACCACCTTGTGTGTACGACGCGCGCACCTAATAAATTAGTATTGTCAATATCTTCCACTGAACTCGAATTGCGTAAACAGTCGATCGGATATAAAAGATACGAGGCACTGGTCGGCTGCGGCGAGGTGGTGGTGGGAGGTATCGCCAAGCTGAAATCGTTTCGTGCAACCATCGATAAAAGAGAAAATATAACGTATTCAAATAATATGGAAATACTTTCAAATATGCAAGGGAAAGTGAAGGAGAAGCGAGCTAAAAGTGAGACAGCATGTACGTATTTTTCTTTTACTTCCGTTTCTTTTGCTTCGCAATTTTAGAAAAATTTCAACTGTAGTTTAAAGTTTAGAGAGTAGAGCGGTATTTTAACTTGGATTGATTAATGAATTAATTAAAATTGCTTAATAAATAAATACTAGGGTGGCTTATAAGTTCATGCGTTTTTTAAATACATTACTTCGTACCATCTTTCGTAATGAATAAAGTCTTCTGAATCATTTTAGCAGAACTTCGAAGCGAATTTCTTTAAAAAGAAAATATAGTATTTTCTTCGCTGCTTTTGCTACTTTGAAGTTTCGCTCCAAGTAGCGACGCAGAAGTACACGAATTTCTGACTTTTCCATGGTCCTTTCTAAACGAACAATGGGATAAAATAGAATTAATTAATCAAAATGAAATATAATCATTTGAAGGGCTACTAAATGATGCTATAAAATAGTACAAGGGAATATATTTAAAAAAACGTACGAACTTACAGATCGCCTTAGTAATCCAATACGACTTATAATTGTAAGGAAGAGCGGTTGTATATCCGCTCTTTACTCGTATGCAAATATCGCAAATCAGCCGAAGCAATAATGATAATCTGCGAGCTCAGATCAAGACTGTTTTGCATAACGATGTTATCGTTTGTCCACTTTTTATATATATTTTTTACGCTTCTAAGCGTAATCATAATTTTCATTCCTTCAACTTTGAACAGCATATTCTATCGTTGTCTTTTCTTCTCCTCTTTTTTTTTTCTTTTGTTTAATTTACAAACCAAATATTGCTAATTACTTGATGAGGTAACACGAGTATACAGGTATCGTGAAATGAAAAATTCCATGGCGAACGAAACTAGAATCAGGATCACGTGACGAATGCGTAAATAGGAGGCAGTTTGTTCGATGCATATGCTACCTTTTCTATCGCATTCATTGTCAGTGGCACGTGCTACTACTACTGAGAATCATTAACGGCAGTATAGTCGTTTCCCAGGCTTTTGTCCCCACATTCTCAAAAGAAGTATAGTTTGGACGGTAATTGGACGAGGCTTTTTAGAAACAAGTTGATATAAAAGAAAAGACTTGCAACTAATTAGCATCGCGCGAAGGGAACGCAGTATCCAATTTTATTGGATACCAAAAAACAAATAGAAGCTTCGTCCAAAAACGTATAATTTGTAATTCACCGGTGGAAAGTGAGATCGTGTGGTTTCCTATAATTAACGCGATCTTCCATTTACAATTTACAGTGGCTCACGAAAATATTCCAACACTTAGCATAGAATTTTTGTTTATATATATGCATATTATGCGCATTAAATACATCCAACTTTCAGAAGTTTCGTTGGCACTATAACGATGCACGAATATCATGATTATGATGGTAAAGTTTTAAGCCGATCTGAAAATGTATAAACATACACTTACTAGGTAAGCTTTAGAGCTGGTCTTCGCGGATTTCAACGATAGTTCTATCTGTGAAATAAACGCATCTGTAATTTTGAACAAATTATGAGATCCTGAAAGATTTATGAGAATTATGATAATCTTTAAATTATGAGAAAACTGCATTTAAAGTTTGAAAAAATCGCATATTCCCAGATATTGGAACTGATCATTTATTAATGACTGTGGGGTAGCGGTAAGCGTAAAGGGGTTAGAATTGTTTATCTCGGGTTTGCATTCAGTTGGGAGAACTTTACTTCAGAACAATTACCCTTAGTGTTACAATTACAGAAGCCTGGATTATTTCATGTCTTCTCTGTTATAAATATTATTTTGTATCTATTATTAAACAATTAATTTAAAAATTGGAATATACATAATAGTTTATCCTACTTTGTATACTTCAAATTATTTGTATATTTATTTTTAGATTATAGTGTTTCAATTTATATAAGTATTTTAATTGCTTTATTTATAATATTTACTTTAACATGTAAATCATTCTTACAATTGACATTCTGATCAAATAACTATATTAATAAAGTAAATTACACTTTATGTAATTGCATTGAAGTAAATCCATTTTTCTCATAATTGGTTGGCCATCCGAGGTTAAAATTACAAATATGTACGTTTATTTCACATGTAGACCCATCATCACATCAAATTTCATTGAAATCCGTGAGGATCAGGTCTAAAATTTTCTTTGTTTCAGTATATAGCATAATTAATAACCTTAAATATACAACTAATGGTGAAGATGATCTCATTAGGTATTGTGGCTTATTACAATGAATGATTATCTGTATTAATATTTCGGTAATCTTTATAAAGCGTATGCTTCTAATAAATATATTGTAACCTCTATGTATACATTTCCAGATTCGTTTCAAATTTTACCAATATAATAACGACAGCTGTGTCTCGTTACACTGCTAATCAAACCTCAAAATGTTTTGTATAATATATATATAATAAAGAGTTCCTAAAAATGCACGAATACTTCCGTGAGTCACTGTATGTACACATAACCAGCAGCATGCATTTCCAGTAAATTCTGCCACGCTCCTGCTCATATGTTTCTATCTATATGGTACATGGGATCCAGTTTAACCCTCGATTCGCCGATTCGTTGGGTGTTGTCGTAGTCAATTTGACGATAGCCATCGTACGTTATACAGCTATATAGCTGTCACGTGACTGGTTATAGTGTAACGACGTTATCGGCACTGTCAAAACGCCAATAGCAAGGATTCAGCTTTCATCGCGCAACCACGCAGGCGTCTGTTAACCGAGGTTATGCACTCTGCAGTTCCTCGTTGTGTGCTACGTTCGATTTAATTTTAACCGAATCTTGTGAAATTCCGAAGAGATTTTGATAGTTTTCATCGTCCATTTCACCAGGCAACTCTCTTGACAGTCCTCGTTCTTTCTGAAAAATGTATTTTTCTAAGTAGTCGCTTAGAACGCGCCGAAAACCGCTGGAACGCAATATTATTTCAGATGCTACGAAATCAGGGAAATTGCCAGAACCAACTGCAGCATTGTAACAGAAACAAAACTATATTCGCGTAGCTAAATATAAACCTTGCTTCAGCGGTTGCATTCCATTGCGAGCTGGCTAATAAACGTACCGCGATGCACTTTCGTAAAATGCAATTTACATTTCACCGAGAATAAAATCGTCTTATAAAATATTTAAACATCCTACGGAATAGTACCTCAACGTAGAGCGTTTTCTAAGCGACTGGTTTCTCCTCCGTGTGTAACTATGACTTCCTAGAAATATCATATCGATAAACGTCTTTTCGATGTTAACGTCTTGAGTATTTAATCCGTACATCACACAGCCAACACTGGAAATGAATAATTCTTCGAACTTGGTCAATCTGAATTCGGATGTGGACAGAATAACACATTACTAACTGACTGCGAACGTTTGCTCGTTTTTGAGAAATTTCAAAAATCCACAAAATACATATAATATGCAAAAATATAACAAGTATTCAGTATGGAGCACTTATAATATTTAGTAAACCAAGCGAATTTTTATTTACCTTCTATTATCCTAATTACGTTCGCAAAAATTATATAAACACCCACAGCCACGCACTAGTACAATATACCGAATAAATGTATCAAAAATTCCTAATTCGTTGTACCTCCCTCGTTCGTTACATATCAGACTTTTGCTAGGTTTTGTGAACACTCGAGGGATTAACTAAGGTATCTTTAGCATTATCGACAATTTTGGTAGTTAAGTTTGGTACCAATTTGTCTAGTTTACCTAGACTGTCTAATTGTTTCTCTCCTTGTGCATTTGCTCTGTTTGATTAGTGATTGATTTCATTATTTCTGCGTAAGATTTATTGGTTGTTAATGGAGTTGAAGTTTGTCTGATGTGTGTATCTGAACAGACAACAGTTGTTTGTGCATACCCCCCCCCCCCCCTCAAAATGTATTTAACTATATTAAACAATTAGGAATATTAAAAAAAAGAAAAGAAAGTAGAAAGCATCTTTCGTTTGGTTTGATTGTTGCGCAGTTACCCAAGACTTGATAATATTGCGAAGGCAGTGTATCTTTTCCGGAGAGTAAAGGATTAGTTGGGTGGTCGCAGCAGCGAGGCAACTATCGTCGATGTAACAACGGCGGGTGTTCTGGCCGCTATTTTGCCGCGATGTTTCCACCAGTCGTGAAGTTAACGAAGTTCCGCGCGCGAGCGTGCAGCGCTGTACGGGCTGGTTTGTTACGTTGGCAGCAATGGGATTTGTGGCGACCTACTTGGCGTACCTCGACCCTTGCATTGATTCGATACGAACCAAAATTATTCCTGAACGATTATCGCTCGATGTTGACCTCTCCTTCCATGTCCTACTATCTCGCTTCTTTTCCATCCCTGATCAACATCTATTCACGGATATTTGCCATTCTAGTTTACCTGCTCCTGTTAAGCTATTATATCAATTTCTCCAACTAGCTCGGCCAGATAAAACGTCGTTCGTTGTTTTATGTAGTTTCCCCGTTGCAAATTATCGAAGAATCGCGTATCGGCGGGAGCATGAAGAAGGCTCGTTGGATAAAATATTACGCTGTTTATAATATTATCAATCGAGCATTGTTACTCGACATGGGTCGACAGCGTCTCCAACAAGTTGTTTGACGCTTCCGCTGACCCCTTCTCAACCACAGGGCAATTCAACGTTGCAGGAAAACGGCGTTACTCTCACCAGCAACCCGTGCGCAGTTGGAACGCGCATTCTACTGCCATGTAACTAGCTCGATTGTAAGCAATCGTGCGTATGAAACTGGCAATGATATTCCGATTCCTCTCACTTTTTAAATCTTGATTCGATAATTAGATACAGATATCAACCGTACAACACGGTTCGAGGATTGAGTAATTCTTCCAAACAAGCGCGTAATCAGAATTTTTAAGTGCAAGCATCGTCATTTGATATTTTTCATTGGAGTCAGCGTATGTGTATTGTCTCAGATTTTCGCAATTTTGGAATATTGAAACTTTTAATCCATTCTTAGTTTGCAGAGTATTAACCCTTTGCACTCGAGAGTTCTTGCGCCATAGGGAAGCAGCAGCTCGAAGTTTCTCTGATAAAAAAATCGATGAAATTTTTCACAACAAAAATAGAAATCATGCATAAATTAACGAACGTCGTTTAATAGAATTTAGCAATGATGAAAAAGAAAATATTATGTAACATAAATTTATAAAACTTTTGATTAATTATTGACTGTTTTAATAAAAATTAGTACACCTTTGTTAATCTTTGGAACATAATCTTATTTTTGTATCAGTTCTCTGTTTCGTATAACACGGCATATCTTCGGAACTTAACTACGTACTATCGTGTTATACAGGGGATACTAGTAATCAAAGTAACTCGATCTCCCGTAAAAATGTATACAAAGAATCCTATCCGTATTGATTCTTTTTATATTATTTTTATATGACGTTGATTTTCTCCCCTTAAAAGCAGCATTAATTCCATCCACTTTCTCGTCGTTCGTTCGAAATATGCGTAGAATCGAAGAAAAGCAGCGAGACCATAACGCGACCTCCCACCAACGACGATACTAACCATACCTACGACTAGTTCTACGCCGTTAAATAAACGTTCGACTTCTTTCTCCTTCTTTCTTCCTCTGTCTCTCTCTTTCTCCCCGTCCAAGCCCGTTTTTCTACAAGTCCATCTTTCGCTCTGCTCTCCGTTCCTCCCTGGTAAGGGAGAGCACGAGTGTGTAACATACAGTAAGCCGTATACAAAGGCCTGATTGCCGGACACTCGGTGAAATATGCCAGTTCCCCGCCAATAACCGGTATCGCGCTGTCCTCTCTTCACATTTGCGCTGTCTTCGCTACGTTCACGGCAGATCGGCATGGAGTGGAAGGAGGACAACGCGGCACACACAACATCACGTGGAGAAAGAGAAGGAGAAAGAGAATCAGAAAGACAGAGTTGAAAAAGGCGAACGAGAAATTGCTGGTGGAAGTAAACCGAGATACGAAACAATACTATGCCCGAGACAGATGCTACTACGCGAAGCTTTTCTTTCGCGATAGTATGTTTCCACGATTAACTTTCTAAAATGTCCGTTTCTTTCTCGGGACTCTCCTGCTTTTTTTTCTATTACGTAGACAGTACATTGGATCGTTACGTGGATAATTCCACAAAATTACGAGACGCAAGAGGCAGAGGATGGTCAGGGAACGAGGAGGGATTTAAACGGCACTCATGAAGAAGATGGTTGTTGCGCAAAGAACAACCACTCCATTCCGCGAGAGTTTCGTGCTACTCCGCTCGATCATGCATGTAAATGAATGGGAGCGTCACAAAGCTTGCGAATGTGCTCGTGCGCGCCGCACCGCAGTTTTGCAATCCCTTTTCGTACTTTCGCGCGGCGGTCGATATGCAACACACCACCACGGGAATCGTAGTCGTTCGGCAAACTCCTAAAAGATGGCTTGGCGTTTCCACGAAACTGCTGCTCTTTATCCTCTTCAAATTTTACTACGAACCCTCTTCTACGGTGGCTCGCAAAAGTATTCGTACACTTCCCATAGAAAATTTTTATGTGCATATTGTGCGTATTACATGAAACATTTTGATATTTCATTAGCACTATAATGAGACACGATTGCCAAGATTATATTGGCAAAATTTGAATCCAATCTGAAAATATACATACAAGTTACAACATATTTATTGCAAATTTATATTCAGTAAAAAATTAATATATAGTATGAATAATCACTTCAAGCATATAAAAAGTGTTAAAGATGGTCTCAGTGAATGCTGAGACTTATTAATAAATTGCCGATTTTTATGCATTTATAGGATTTCGAAAGTGCAAAATTGTACAGAATGTACATGGTATCAAAAAACGTATAGTGCTTTCTATAATATTTAACAAGTGAAATAATTTTCTAGCAAGGTTCTACATTTTTAATTATATTGCCAAAAATATGGATTTGCATAAAAAGCCGCAGTCTACTTACCAATATCGTGGATGATTGTCTATTTTAAATACTTTTGTGATATCGACAAAATATGTATCTTATTTATTTATATCTATTAAATACACATCTTGTAACTTCTGCATACATTTTCAGAATCGTATAAAATTTTACCAATATAACCACAACAGTCGAGTGTCATTACAGTACTAATGAACTTTCAAAATGTTTCGTATAAAACACGTAATATGCGCATAAAAAAGTCTCGCCCAGCGTACGAATACTTTTGCGAGCCACTGCCGTTGATAAATCTCTTTCTTCCTTTTTGTTCCTTAACCAACTAAAATATAATCTTGAATCGTTTCAACTTTCTAACACCTCTCGATCGGTGGTGAACAAGAGGGAAGAGCGCGAGTACAGAATTGGCTAGAAGAGATTGCCGCGGACAATTTCGTTCTATTTGCCGACAGCTGCGATAGCGAACAACTCTGCGGATTAATCACTTAGGAATGCGACCGCACTATGGTTAAGGAAAGACCCATCCACACTAAACCGATTGGAAATCATCCCATTGCCCGATAATCAGCCTCTATTGGCCGAGGTTCAAGTCAGGGAATTCAATTGGAATTCCTATCAAAAGTAAGAAATATCGATGGATAAAAATATCTTGAAAATGCGTTCGTTAGCCGCGAAAGATCGGACGCGTAACGCGGCTCTGTGCATTACGTGGGAGTGTTGGAAGATAGAGAGGACAAGAGACGAAGATTCAGCATTGTGCACCTCCGCTATTAAAACCAAGGTTACCGAGAAGCGTGCATCTTTCTTTCTCTCTTTCTCGCCGTCGAGTCTGTGAGTCTCCAAACCGGACTAAATCTTATTATTATGTATACATTTCGTTGCGCCGTCGTTCTTTACGCTTAGGAATTCTCTCTCCTTATCTCTCTCTTCGAAAGATGTCCTCATCTACTTCTACGATTGCATAATCTTTTCCTAACGCGAAAAGAACCATCTCCGCACGGAAACTATTGGCGTTCGCTACTCCGTAAAACGGATTGAAAGATTTTGTTTAATCGCGCTTCAGATAAAACTAACTACGCACGGGACAACCTTATCACGTCGGAATTTTATGCAATCGTAATCATATGCGATAAACTTCTATCCTGAACATAGAAAACATAAAGCTAAGGGAAATGCATCGATTCAACTGTGATGAGGAAAAATCGAGAATGGTTTACTTTCATGGGATATATTTTATGGCTGACCCAGCACGCCTGTATTCCTCTGTTAACAGCAAAAAGTTTTGCCACGGTACACGCTCCTCCGTTTATCGTGTGAATACGTCGTTGTAACCCATAGTAACCGCGAGCACCATTAATACACTGTGATGTCATCCCAAAGAAATGCATCGGTTCTTTGCGGCGTAAATCTTGCGAAATCGTTGCTGGTCTCGGTATTGCGTTTGATTTTCCAGCGGAATTAACCAGATGCGTGCAACTACTATAGCTATATATAGCCCCAGTATTGTTGGTACAAATGGGACGGGGATTATTCTACATGAAAGAACAAGCCGAAAATAAGCATTAAATATTTTCATTCGAGGCTTCGTTTTCGAAAAAATCGAATTTGCAGATTTCTTTAGCACGCGTGAATTTGGCTAATTACCAAACGAGTGCAAGTAAACAATCATCAGGTGTTACTCTACATGCAAAAATAAATGAAAAATGTAGAATAGAATTTGTCTGTTTAAGGGCTTAATGGCTAGTTCTCAAAAAAATTGAATTCGAACGTGCATAGTTGAGAATAGGCCTGATCAATCTTCAAATTTCATTTTTTCAGGAACGAAGCGTCCTATATAGGAATTTTGTTCTATATACCTAATCTCTTGTCGGTTATTCACCCCTATACATTCCGGAATTAGCCAAATTCAAGTATTCTTGACAAATTTTCAATCTTAATATTTTCGAACATAAATGAAAAAAATTTATTCCGTATTTTCGACTTGCTTTTCATGTAGAATCACTCCCATTTCGAATATACCATCAATATTAAGACTTCCTTGCCGAAACATTAATTTTATTAATGAATCCGAAGATAAATTCCTATCATTAGACGAGATATTATTGTAAATCAATTAGTGCAGGATATTAGTAATTTGGTCTCCCTCTCGAGCAGCTTCCAGCAGACCGCTGGAACTTTATATACATATACCCAGTTTTTCGCCTGATACGAAAACGATCAACTTTGAAGTAAGTAAATCGATCGCGATATCTTTAAAATGGCCAGTTTATATTCTAAAAAGAGCAATAAAACTCGGTGAACAAGACGTACTTTAACTCTTCGAGTGTTTTTTTAAAACGATCTTTATATTTTATTTATATTTTAATTTCTTACTAGTTACTTTGTAATTAATTTTGAAATCTTTTTACAATTTTTAGTAACTCATTCTTATTTGATAGAACAAAGAATATTTTAATATATATTATAGTAACATCTTGCTGTTTTTAATAATTTGGTTTCCAATTACGCGTTTAATATAATAAATAAATCATTGTTATTATAAGCTTCTTTTTATTTGGCTTGGTAATAAAATTTTTGTATAAAGCCATTTTATTAAGAGTAGAATGCAACTAAATAAAGATGTATTTTTTAAATATTTATTTAATAACTACCGTTACTAATGTAATGTAATGTAATGTAAGTAATGTACAGACTAAGCACTCCAAAGGTTAAGAAATCTCCTAACTTTTTGATCTAAAAACATACGCAGAGTATATCCGAACCATATGTTTGGATTCGTTCGATCGACAGATATCTTGCCGGTAATCGATATAACCTGTCCTAACTATTGCTAAGTGATGACACGAATTTGTCCATACGATGCGCCACCAACCACTACTTTGCGAATAAGTTACGATATAGTAGTGTGCATACGCACTGACATCCTCCTATTGGATCTTTTTCGATGACGTCAGTAGGGTTGACCAATGGTAATGGTCACGAAGGAGAGACAGAACACTAGCAGCGAACTTGACAAATCCATTACCATTGTTTTAATAAAAAAAAATGAACAAATGTTACCCGATATGACCCAGATTTCTGGAAGTAACCTGCTTTGATATTGACAGGTTTAAAAAAAACCAAAGATCATCAAGCTTTAAAATAATCAAACTCTTAAATGTTATACATAGGAAAAAGATGTAAGAATAAGAAAGAATTATCTATTAATAATAATCATAACAAAAATTTAATTGAATAAGGAAATACAATTGAAGTTTCTAGTTCCTTCTAGTTTGGATGGAAGAAACGATAGATCTTTCGAATGACTTTCTTCTGATTCTCTTGTGAATAAAGTATGTAATATATTGTATATGTCGCGCGTGCCCGTCACTGCGCGCGAACTTCCCTTGGTTGCGGTCGATACGATTTCACCTCGTAGCCAGCAAATGCTACCACCAGAGGCGTACCCCACCAAACTAAATTTCGAGCTCGAGCATTTTAAACCTCTGTCTTTTTTCCGTTCGCATTCGATCGATTTAACTTCAACTTGTTTCAACAATTCGATCATGTTTTCAAACACTTGAATTTACAACAAAATTTTCTTTTTACAAAGCTATATCAGGCCTAACATATACCTAACGTATAGAATAATATTTTTGTTCTGTAAACAGTCTTTCAATGGTGGTAGATATATCTGTTACATGTTTAACCAATTGCAGATTAGAATAAAGTGCAACAAACTATATATCAATTAATTCATTGAAAATTGACAATACATTTCAAGGTCATTAAAATCAGGTAAAATAAGCAGAGTTATGTAATTAATTGAAAATTGTATCCTATAAGAGATAAAAATGGAGAAAATGATTACGATCGGTCAACTGAGGAAATTCGTAGCGACGTTTCTGGTTACTGATAGCTACCCATGAGCACCATATCTGCAATCTACTACGAGAATTCCAAATTTGACTTTATAACTTCGAGTGACTTCCTTCCCGCACACATAACTTGATCTGACAAGCAGAAACCATTCAGCTCGCCTAGAGAGATTTATATATATGTAAAGATCAACTTTTCCGCAATAATATCTTATCAATTTCGGTTGAAATTCGGATGCTATAACTTGATATTCGATGAGATGCATCATTGAATATTTCTCGATCATTCGATTAAAATGAATGTGGCAAAAATATTGATAAATTTAAAATTTTCGAGACTCAAAGTAAGACATACGAATGAGAATTTGACACGACAGGAAAAAAAGATGCGAAGAATTTTGCGAAAGAGCAAAGTAGCGAAAGAAAATAGGAGATAAGAGTGGGAATTGGAAGGGATCGCGAAAGGATCAAGAAAAAAGAAAATGACAGTGGTCGATGAAAGTAAATGAAGGAACAAGAGAAGAAGAAAAGACATACGTATGTATATACATATACATCTGTATATTATATATATGTGCAACGGACGAGAAGGGAAAGAAAAGAGAGACAGAGAAACGGAGGAAGGGAGGGGGCAACAATATGGCCGTCTGGGAGAGAAACCAGCGCCGCCTGGCTGATTTTTCCATTCCCGCCGTGAAATAGTTTTCAATATACAAACTTCCTTCCCTTGGTTATAACCATTAAATAACATTCATGAATTATTTAGTATGATACGTTTGTAAATTTGATAAAAACTTGATAAAATTGTCGTATAATCTTATGATATTATATACCAATGTACTAGTATATATTGGAATGGACCAAATGTATTCAAAATAAATATTTCTGAAATCTTGAATACAGTACTTTATAGTAGCATAAGATGATCATTTAATTATGAAAAAGTTTGTAACAGTATATGCAACATTATTAATTGAAATACTGTCTGAATGGAACATATTTGTTATTACAACCACACCATACAACCTTAGAGTATCTGCAAGCAAATTAATTTTAGATTTGATGTCAATTCATTTGAAATAAGTAAATGTGCTAAGCAAAATCATTTTGAAGAATTTTGTCACGCACTTATTTACTTATTCTTCCTACTTTTACAAATAACATATAATAATTATATATACATATATAAGTAGAATTATAAACTTGTCAATCAATTATGAAAAGCTCTAACACTAAATAGTAAGAATACAACTTCATATTCTTACATATTTATACAGCAATTTCGTTAGCCATTTCTTAATATCAACAGGTATAGTAATTCGCAAATACACGATTAATTCTATTAATCCGAATAAAACCAAAAATATATCATATTAGCCTAACAAAAAGAAGTAGAAAAAGATTGGATAGTTAAAAAGTAGTCATTCGTGCAAAATTGTCGAGTAAAGACGTAAAAGAAAAGATGAAGAACGCAGAATAAATGTTTAAACATTACACGAAAGTTAATAATCACGTAAGTTAGATAACTTAAATAGTATGTGTACGATGTGGTTGACCTGTACTCGTTCACCATTTTACTAATCATTGTTGCCACCATTGGGAAACAAAAATTGCAATCAACAAATACTTTTTAAACCTCTCTCTTGTTGCAAAAAGACACTGAAAAAATTGCAATCGAAATCAATTTAAAATGCCGAAATCGAAATTTCGCGATGTAGACATCTTTTTTCTTTCTTTATTAAGTCAAGTACAGCAGTAAGCGGTAAAACAAGACAGATGTCAATAAAAATTGTGAAAAACTTCTCGGTGATAAAATTACTTTATATTTTCGAAAGCGATTTGTAAAAAAGCACGAAATACAAAATAATTTGAACGTCACAAACGATTCATAATATGAACAGAATGGAGCATTACACCTGTCTTTCATATGACAGCTCGATTGAATTTTGAACATTTGTCACGATAATTGCAACTTTCTACTCATTTGGAGCAATAGAAATTCATAAAAATGTATTGCTTACCTTAATATGACAGGAATACAGAAGCTCACTTTAAACTTGGATGTAAACACAAGCATTTTTTAATGGAAGTCACACCAGGGCAGCTTAAATAATAAACGAAAAAACACTCTTTACATCGCGGGAAACGTTATTTCACTATTCGAGATTTTCTTACGTTATTAAATACCACAATAAATACGAGAATTCACGATCTCTTCGGAAAACATCCATCGAAAACTAAAGATGGCAGCCATTCTTCTGTACAAAACAAAGGTTCACATCCACGGACTCGCAAGCAATGAAGCCTCGAAACCAGATAACTTCCGGCGCTACCATCAGCCCGCCATTTTCAATCATTCGAAAATGTATTAGCTTATTTTCGATAAATGTACAATAAGATTTGATTCAACACTTCGATTACGTTACTTCATCACTGCAAGAGTATCGTCTTGACTTTCATTTATGAAATTTATGAAGACAAAGAATATACTTATTTTTCGTCACATTAGATTTCAGATGTTAATATCATATGTTACTGGTAGCTGGCGCCTAAATCGAATCGTCAGTTTAGAATGACATCTGGTTTAAAATATATGAATAAACTTTCTGCTGCCAACTTCAAGTAAAATAAGTAAGCATATACTTATTTTATGTTCGTCTCTTTTCCTTCATCAAAAAAAAGTAAATAAAAATTACAAAATTTACTACGTGTCGTTTATAATAAAATGTTGTTGTGTTAATAGATGAATTAACGTTTGATTATTTCGCTCAACTGTTTTTAAATGTCAGTTATACCTCAATATCTTGATGAAAGTCAATTGACATTTAAATAATTATTGACATAAACGTCAGTGAGAAAGTTGGTAGTATTTGTCAAGCTTGCATACTATGAAAATTTTACGATCGCTATATTGCTTAGATTATTGATTTCTAAGTATTTGCTATATTTTAGAAAAATAGTACTTACCCATATTTCACAATTAAAAATATTTTTAATTTAGTAATAGTGTAAATAGTATAAATACAGTGTCCCACGAAAGTTTTCTAATACTTACTGCAGGAAATTTTTATGATTATATGTGCATTATATGAAAATTTCTGAAATTTCGTTAATACTGTAATGAGACACAATTACATATCGTGATCATAATAGTAAAATTTGATACCATTTCGAAAATATATACAGGAGTTAATGACGTTTATTGCAAACATATATTTAATAAAAAAACTAAAAGATCTGTTTTAAATTTTATCAGCATAATCACGATAGTTTTGTCTTGTTACAGTGCTAATGAAATTTCAAAATACTTTGTAAAATATACATACATAAAAAGTTTATAAGAGTGTTCAAATACTTTTATGAGCCACTGTAAATTGAAAGTAGGCTAGGTTTATGGAATATTGGTTGTACTAATTTAATAGTATTAATCTTTTATGTGTTCCTAAAAAAAATTGTTGAAGAATAAAAATTAATTTCTTAGGTTAAAGGAATTGAGATAATCATCCCTTTTTTTAGTACCTGGAAATGGCAGACACTGATCCACAAATAAAAGAACTTTTATTCCCAGCAGAAGAGACTTTATTTGAACAATTTTTAAGGTTTGGATTATATATTAGTGCATTATACCAAATTATATGTCTATTGGCAATACTAGTGGTTTTCCAAAGGGGTCCTTCCGATGGTATAGCTGCTTTAAAGGTATCGCATATATGTTTTATGATTAATTTAATTGACTTACAGATATTTTCAAGTTATGAATTAATAACAGGATGATCCAAGCGACGTAGAGTGTTCAGAAAATAGTCCTCAAGTAACCCCAAGGAGACCTCATAGACCACGAAAACAAGAAAAAAAAAAAAGACGCTGAATTGCTTCTTTACCTGTACAAAAAATACATTATTGAATCATTTTTATATTCCTTAGGAAAACTACATTTATATCTTATTATTTGTGCAATTCTGATAAAGTATTGTATGCTAAATGTATCGATTACATTTTAACTATTTAAGAAATATTTAAGAATATGAATGAAATAAAATTGTTTTTACAAAAACATACTTTAATTGTCAATCATTTCATATTTGTATAAATTATATATTATTATATCATATATCATATTAATATAAATTTGTATTTATACTTTTAAGAAATTTTGATATTGTAAAAACAACGTATTTAAATAATATTTTTGCGTGAATACATTTATTTATTATCGTAAAACTATTAGTTTATTATTAGTGAAAAAAATACAGATGAAAAATAAATCCCAAAAAGATGTAATCTGAATACATGCAAGAGACGCTAATAGCTTATAAAATAATTTATAATTATATAGGGTGATTCACGTAACAAACCATAATTTCTTATTTGCCGAAATTAGAACAAAATCTTAGAGGAAAAAGATGAACTACATATACACGAATGTTTTTTCACAAATGCAATAATAGATATGCATTTTACTACACATTGCGGTATTTTTTTAAAATAGAAATTCATTTTTTATTATATACAACATAGATCGAATCGCTTGCTTAACGCGCTCACTCTACTTAAAAAGTATTAGGATAACATGATCGAAAATTGATTAGTATAAAAAATATTTTCTTTAATTTTGTAGAATTTGTCATATCAAAACAAAAAAAGATATAATGTAGTAAAGCTTGTATTTATGCTTTTTTTGTCTTTCATATGATAAATTCTATAAAAATAACTTTATATTTAATAACATACTTACATTTCACTTTTTTTATATTAATATACATATCACATGCTATAATTGACTATAACTAATTCTCAATGTTTTAAATATTGTACTGAATAAATGCTCTCTTTATCAAAATTTAAAATTTCGATTAAGAAATCGATCTTTCTATATACCAATGTTGATCAAAACAAAGTGCGCAACCTATAGGTAACAAGTAACAACTCTATTTAAAGGGAGTGACGAAGAAGTTACATCATTGTATCTTATGCTTTAGCGTTATAGGTTATTCTATTTTCGCATTTGTTTAGATTTATACTTTTTAACTTTAGGAACGTAAATAATAGTAACAATAAAAGTATAAAAATGGTTTTCATAAACATAGTAATTGTCAAGCTTTATTGGAATTAATTGATTCTAACATATTATGCTTTAACCCTAAAAATATGAAAAAGTAAATATGATTATATTTCCCAAATTATATCTTCCGCTTCATTAAGAGAGTAATACAAGATGTTGCATTCAACGGGAGTATTGTCACCACAAGACATTTTGGTAGAAGTTAGAAAATTTATTTCTGGAGCTGTTCGACCGACTCATAGTACGAGCACGCTTGATGTAACGCGAACAGCTTTGACTTTACTTCGAAATGTACCTGCTGCAAGAGATGCAGTACTTGAATATTTCTGCAATGTATTTTTCATTGCGGTTACCAAATATGTTCGTCAGCTCGAAGTAAGTTTAGTAATTGTGCAACGATTGTACAAAATGCATGATATAGTTAAAGATTTCTATTATATTGTATCTCATTTTTCTAGACAAATCAAAACTTAGCAATATGCGAGGAATCTATAATAGCAGAAATCCACAATGTTTTAAGTAGCTTCATTAATGGCAATCCAGAAGCGTGGGCACCAATTATTTCAGCATGGTCACTAGAATTATTAGGTATGCAATCATTAAATTGTTTGAAGTCAGATTATTAGAAATAATGTTAATTTTATTACAGGTAAACTTTCTTCAGAATATGCAAAACGTGGAAACTTACCTGCAAATGCTGGAATTAACGATTTCCTTCAACAATGGATGTCTTGTTGTGCTACCCGTACTTTAATTGATATCACTGCCCAATGTCTTCAATGCCTTATGCATTCAGATACAGGATCTTGTATTAAAGCACTATTAGATACTAGTGTATTACATAGTCCTCATTTTGATTGGGTAGTAGCTCATGTTGGAAGTTGTTTCCCAAATACAGTTATTACCAGAGTGTTATCGTGTGGTTTAAAAGATTTTTGTGCAATGGACCATGAACATAATGTTAAAGATCCAAAATTGAATTCAGTAGTTGGAATTCTGGGTCATTTGGCTGGTAGTCACTTTCAAGATATTACGGCAGCATTATTAGACTTATTCAAGGTAAAAACTGTTCTACATACTATAATGTTAATGCTTCTTCTCAAAATACATTTAATAATAATATTAGTAATAATAATAACAACAACAATAATACCTTCAGTGGAGTCTGCAGGAAGATGTAAATATCGATGAGGATACAAAAAATCAAAAATTGGCTACTGTTCCATTTCTTTTAAATCTGGCTTCTCTTTCGCAAACTCTTTTAAAAGCAATAACTAGTGATGTATTACAAACATGTAAGTAGATGTATCTAACGCTATAGAGATAAAGTATAATTTATTTGTTTTATTGCAGTAAAGCCAGATATAATCCCGCAGTTAGCTTTATTTGCTTCAGACTGGTGCAAATACTTTAATAACCAACCTGAAGCCCTGATAGATCTAACTGTTCATCTGATATTAGGATGTGAACAAGGAGCATCTCAGCTAATAAATATTTTACTAGATGCAAGTTTAAATACAAGTAATGTTGGGTATCATAGTGTTAACGCTGCTCAAAGTGTAAAAAGCGTATGTTCTGAGATACTAGAGTTGGTATTGCAAGAGATAGATCTACTTTTGAGGACGCATGGACCACAATCTGCAAATATTGCCTTACTAAATTCAGTCAAACAAGAATTTCCAGTAATATTACCATTACTTTTGAATCAAAATCCACTGCGAGTTCAAACAGCTATCAGGCTGCTATGTTTACTTGGAAGTCAAAATCCTAATATGTTAATATCTGCAGCATCATATATGTTAATCAAAGCTGTAACTACTTTCCATCTTGCTGCTCTGATTCGGCTTGTTTCTAATAACATTGTATTATTTTCCTCTAATAACTCTGAAACAGAAAATGTATTAGCTAGCTATAGTTACTTTACACAAGTAGTTGAACAAGCACTTAGAGAAATAAACTACAAAAATGTTATAGAAAAACAAGAAACAAGACAACTCTTTCAAAATCTTACAATATTGCTAAAGTAAGTACATTAAAGTAGTTGTGTTACACTTTTTATACATTTGTATAACTTTGCTTTAATAGATGGGAGAAGTATAACAAGGCAGTAGTACTCCGGTCAAAAATGATAACTCAAGCTATAAAATCCAATCTGCACCAAATCTCAACTCTGTTATCAAAAACAACTGACTTTGATTTGGCTAATGATATTGCTAAAATGTTAGATTTATTTAGTATGCCTGAAAAAGATAATTTTTCCCCAAATGTAGAACTCACTTTGAAATTAACGAGAGCTGTGATACAGTATTTCTTTTTATGCATAACGGAAGATGGTAAGTATTCAGTTAGTCTCTTTTTTTATCAAAAACTTATAAATAAAATTTCGACAAGTTCTAAATTTTAGACATCACACGAAAACAACAGGGTGTGAAGATCGTTTGTCATTTATTAAAAGATTTAACTTTTTATTCACCATGTGCTCGAGTTTTAGCTCTAAGAGAAATTCTGGGACATAGTATCAATAATAATCCTGCAAAATATTTTGGTGCAAAAGAAAAATTTGAACCAGAGTTTGAGGAAACGTTACTTTTGCATCAAAACCACAAACAGGTAATGGTTTATAAAATATTTAAAAATTAATAACTGCTATTGAGAATTATATGAATCTTATTCTACTTAGGTTACGAGTACGATGTTAGCTCAGAAACATTCTTCAGTGTTTCATGCTGGAGTAATTGGACATGGTCCTCGGAGACCGCCACCAGAAAATAATATCGATAAAGAAATTATTGCTCTCAATAAAATATTGCTGATTGATGTAATAAAGGTAAAATTTCCAAAAATATAATACAATTATTGGATAAAATTATTAAATAATTTATTCAATGCCTAAACTCAATAGGCATGTTGTAGTAATCGTGAATCGGAACAATATCCTGTGAACCTAGATGCTTTAACAATGGTCAGTTTATTGTTAGTTGAGCTAGTTTCACCTGATGTTATGTATAATGGATTACCATGGCCTGATGAAGAATTTACAAAGGTATCATATTAATAATTTTGAAGTATTATAATTGTAATGCTAACAGATGACTTTAATATAATGTTTCAATTGTTATATTAGGTTACTATAGAAAGAGATTTGCAAATCCATAGAACATTCAAGGATGTCCCATTATTATGGACATTATTAGAACTGACAGCTTGGTACAGACCAGCCTTAGCTTACTGCTCAGTTCTATTGAGAGGTATTGCTGCCACAGTTATGGCTAACTGGAATACAGAGGAAGGTATTTTACTCGTGAGTGTTATGGCACTTGGTCAGTTATTACCACCTCCATTAGCAAGCATAAGGGATGTTCTGCCAGTTTTAGAACCGCATCAGGTAGGTTTCTATGATTAAATAATAACCTCATACACATACATAATATTCGAAATTAAAATAAAACGTATCTTATTGTAGATAAATACTATAATGAAAGAATGTGTATGGGCTTACATGCGTGAAAATGTTCCATCACCTGCTCTTTTTACGCGTAGCGAGGGAGCTAACATAGCTTGGCGAGACACGGACACTTCTACTCCAAATTTACGGTTTACAGAAACACTTCGTTTAGTTTTGTTATCCAACATTCATACATTGGGTCCACTTTATGCTGCTCTTTTCTTACAATAAAAATAAATAGTTAAATTTTCTACCATATGTACATATTTTTGTGAATAAAATGATATAAATCTAAGAAGTTAATGTTATATTAAGAAGATATTTAGAATAAGTATTAACACATCCTTTAAATTTACATTTTTGTAAAAAATATTTCTAGATTATTTTATTAAATTACATTTGTAGAACAACTTCTCAATTAATATTGCATTAATATAGTTTATATTTATTTAAAATGATATTGTGGATTAATGTCTAAACATTGGGTTCGCCATTCACTATCCTCGAAGTGTATAACAATAAATACATTTATAGTCATGTTTTCATAACAACTCTATATATAAAATAAAAGGTACCATTTGTATTATATAAAATAGGAATTTTTTAAGTTTACTAATATCTGAATACAACTAAATAATATACAGTATAATACGATATACAAATACAATGCAGATAACTTATAAATAATTTTCTCCAATTTCATCTAATTATGTCGAATGAATATTACTTTCATTCACTTAAATGTAGTTCGCTACTTTCAAATACTAGTAAAAAGAGAAATTAATACAGGTCAGACTAAAAAGGAAAACAAAACAAATAATAAATTTTAATTTTTATAAAAGCATATTCACCTAAATACATACAAGAAAGAAATGTTACTTTGCTTTGTATCATTATTAATATAGGAATGATGATGTCTATGATGAGCGAACACTGTACGAATTAATTGGTTGTACGAATACCCTAGGTGGGTGTCTCGTCCTGACAAAATGATTATACATTATGCAATGATTCGATTCACATAAACGTCACGATCTTAATCGCGCGCTTTGAGAGAGTCTTTTACATAACCCCGTTTTATTCGGAGCATAAAACACTAGTAAAAAATGCTGAAAATATTTAATCACTTTCTTCCTATGTACACTGCTCGTTGTCTGGAAGATATAACATCTTGTGTGTAAATCCAGAACATTCAAACTACACTGAATGCCTGTATTTACATTCGAGCATTTTACATTTTACACGTTCGAGTGCAAACTTCTACGCTGTGTCAACGTGTTACATTATTCAAAATTCCATTTGATATAGATTGACATAGTGTAGAATCACTATTTATGTTTCACATATAAAAGGAGGTATTATTTTTCATGATGTACAAGTAAACAATATTAATTGCAAAACCTATGGATGGTAGTCGCGAAATTGATACATGCTTGCGAGCAACTGATACTTAATTAAATATTTTTGAGTATGCTACAATCATATGTAAAAAATAAAAGAAAAAACTATTACGTAATATATACGTGTATTTATATATGTGATCTTCTCAACGGCAAACAAAGAATAAAAATGTGTGATTTGATTCATATTGAAGACCTTCCATTACTCTATCAGTAATTAATAGTATTTGACGTCAAATGGACTTACTTTACAATAAATTATTATTCAGTTCTTCAGAATTAAAAAAGTTCACTTTTAAAGTTTATGTAAATTGAGTTTAGAAAAGTAGTGTACTCATGCCACCCATTTCACTTTGTTCTTTAACGAAGATCTCGAAGTACTGGTATATGATTGTGACGGCGAGTAAAATACCAGTACCTGAACCGATTGCACCAAGGAAATCAGCCAGTACAGACAGAGCGCCGATACACAATCCACCAAATGCCGCCGCGGTCGGAATATATCTATTCAATTCATGAATCATAGAATTGTCTCTATGGCCTCTCATTACCATCTGTTGTTCTTTTAATTGTTTTGCGACCTGTAGAATAATTTTAGGTTTGATTAAAGTACAATACCTATTAAAAACATAAAGAATGAAAATAATATAATAAATTCTTACGGCTTTTGCTGAGCTGCCAGAAACCTCGATCCACGTTTTCGAAAAGAAAGCACAAGAACCAAGCATAAAGAGAATATAAAGAATAGCATGAATGGGATCCTGAAGTATATGTCCCACAGATTCTGGTGGTGACAAATAATAACATAATCCTCCAACGGGGTAAGATCGCGCTGGACCACCACCGCCAATGTCGGACCATACTCCCAACAAATTCACGATAATATTTCCTTGAAATTTGACTGCCAACATTTGTGAAATAACATATAAATTTGACACCAATGCAGATTGGAGAATGATAGGAATATTGCTTGTATAAAACAATTTAATAGGGTAGCTGCTGTATTGTCCTCTGTATCTGGCAGATTTAATTGGCAAGTCAACGCGGAATCCCTAGGAATAAATACATAATTAGAATTTTAATTGATATTTTTTCAAATTAAAAATAATTTTATTCTATTACCTGGAAGTAAATTACAATAGCAAATACTAGGATTGTAGCAAGTAAGTTCATAAGATTAGGAAGGTTTTGTCTGTAGAACGCCTCGCGGAGAGCTCGAACTTTGTCTTGTCTTGTAGCAAGTAAATGAAACAATGCGATTACTGCGCCCTCGAATTCTGTGCCACGTCCTAATGACAATGAAATAAAGACATTGTCATAGTTACAATATTCAGGAATATCAATAGAAAAATGAAAATAAGATCATACCAGTATTAACAGTAGCTGGAGAAAATGCTTTCCATACAATTGTTTCACAAATATTTGTAGCAATAAAAAGAGAGATTCCACTTCCTAATCCATATCCTTTTTGGAGCAATTCATCCAATAATAATACAATCAATCCAGCAACGAATAATTGAATAATAATTAATAAACAAACACCAGCTCCAATTTCTGTTGGATCACCATACATTCCAGTCATTACATATACAATAGCTTGACCAACAGTGATAACCATTCCAAATACTGCAAAAAGTAAAAATTAGATTACATGTTACAACTTAAAGGCATACAATATTTTGAAGGTGCATTGTGCTTTTCTTACATTTTTGAGCACCATTGAAGAGAGCTCTATCTTTTGGAGTATCACCAACTTCAATTATTTTCGTACCACTCAACAGTTGCATAATCAGACCAGATGTAACAATGGGAGAGATTCCCAATTCCATAAGAGTTCCTCTATTTGATGCAAGTATAACTCGAATCCAATAGAAGGGATCTGCACTGTCCGAAGACATAATTCCAAATAGAGGAATCTGGGAAGACAAAAAATGTTTTGTTAAATACAAAAATTTCATTGAACAGGCAGTGCTTATTACAAAGTAACTCTTACCTGACAACATACTAAGAAAATGAACAAGGTAATTGCAGTCCATAATACCTTCTCTCGAAATTGAATCTGTAAAAATGTTTGATCTCTTAGATTACTGTTTAAAGCATAAAGAAGCTAAAAAAGTTTAGAAGAAAACATTTAAATGAAGCTGAATTTGATTAATACATCAATAAGGAAACCTTTTTAAAAGATCATAAATAAGATTAATTTTAAGCGACTGAAATACACTACATAATGTGGTACAAAAATAAATTGACATAGACTTACTTTACGTTCCGGCTTCTCTATTTCCGGAAGTATACTGCAAAACGGCTTTATCACCTCTAGAAATTTGACTGAAAAACATACGGTGGAAAGTTAATTCTCACGTTAACAAAATACCGAACTAGAAACTGAAATATTAAAAGTTCAACGAAGCAAACAATATGTTGTACGAAAAACGAAATTAAGAGGTTACGGTTATCGTTAATCACAGCGACTGTAATCCTGAATAAAAGATTTTCTGAATTTCTGACTGGAAACAGTGTACTTACATCCCATTTTCAATCCGAGATGTAACTATTCTAAAGGATCACGATGCTACGACGCTTTCCACTTACTCTATAATCAACAATACCGCGAAGACACTAGATTAAAGCAAGAATCCGAGCAAACTTGGCTGCGTATGCTCGATTGGCAAAGCGTAGCGAGTCGTGGCTCCCTTCGTCGACACGTATCAATATGCTATTGTCACGTGACCTGATGATGTTGGCCGGCACGAGTTAGAAATTTTTGGAAATGATGTTAGATGGCGTTACAATTATGTTAAATGTGCACGTGCACATTGTCAAATTTTTTTTTTAATTCCTTTGATTTAACATGTTCCTTGTATACTTCTTGGATGCAAACTGATAAATAATTTTTCGATAAACGTACGACATCAATACAGGTCAAAATCATGAAACTTTGACAAATATTTTTGTTACAAAAATTATTTTTTAACATAGTGCATTTTCTTATCTAAAAGTTGTATAACTTTGTCTTATTGTAAATTTTTAACTTTCGTCGGAGATTTTTAAAGTTTGTTTTCAAGATATTCATAACTGAGCAGCGAGAAAAAATCTTCAAAAAAATAAGATCCAATTACTCTTTGCAACAAAACTGTAATCTTTACAGAATTGAATTCTCGTTGATGAACAACTCTTGAGTTTTGGTGTCATAAAGTCTAGTATTCTGTTTATTAAAGTATCTATTAAGATGAAAATAGGCTACGTCTTCTAGCAGAACAGCGTTAGAAAGATGGAGCATTAATTCTGAAAATAAAATTCAATTATTTTACTTGTTACTTCGTTATGAATTTTTCCATTATAAATTTTCAGAAAACAGGAATATGAATAATCACCTATCGTACGGAAGAGAAATTCAATGATGAGCGTGTTAAAACTTCAATATTTCAAATTTGAAATTAGTCTAGAAAAATTTATAAGAAAGATAAATTGTTAGAAAATTTATAAACATAATTTTGGAAAAATGTATAACTATTTATCGAAATACTGTTGTTATACGAATTTCAACTTACAATTACAAAACAAGATGTAATATAAACATAAATTTTATACAAAAATTATTTTCTGATGTATATCATATGGAATACAAATTAAATCAACGAAGAATGTACTAAAACTTAAATATTTCAAATTTTAAGTTAATTTAGAAAAATTATTAGAAAAGATAAATAATCAGGAAGTCTATAGATATAATTTTGAAAAAGTAAAGTTATTTGTCGGAATATCGTTATCCTTCAAATTTTAACTTGTAATCACAAGACAATTTATATTGAATTACATAAATTTTCCATTAGGAGACAATGCATAAGAACCGCGAGTTACACAGTTTCTTGTCGAGTTACATAAATATTTATCGTAAAAACAAAGACAACAAATTTGTATGCGCAATTTGTAAATTATAATGTATAACAGGTATTTTTAAAATCGACAATAAAATTTTTAAAAATATTTAAGTTACAAATTACAGAATGCGCATTTTAGTATAAAAAATTATTCTTGCTGTAGAACTATTTTTATATCTTCAGATAAATAATCTTTTATTTATACTTGTACTTGTATATTCGTATGAACAAATTTATGTTTCTAAAGAAGGAATATATTTATTCAAAAAATTATAATTTAAATTTTCATTTCTGGTTTAACAGAGGATCATGTATATATTTCTAAGGGAACATTACCTAATTTCTTTGAAGCGACATTATTGTAGAAAACTATTCATAATTGCCATTTACGAAGAAAATAAATAATAATAATAGTAATAATAATTAGTAAATAGTAGTATATAGTAATATAGTATATAGTATATAGTATATAGTATATAGTATATAGTATATAGTATATAGTATATAGTATATAGTATATAGTATAATAGTAGTAGTAAATAGTAATAATAATAATAGTAAATAATCAGTCAAATTTATCTTTATATAAATATAGGCTATCCTAGCATCAGATATAATAGCAATATTGATTTTATTAACAGTTTATGCTAATGTCTACTAATACGTACATTTTAAATAATTTGCTATCAGCGAGGAGTGAATGGGGAAATACTATATAAGGAGCAAGCAAGGTAACTGTCGGAATTATTTCCATATCTTTTCTTGGAAAGTGTTTTACGAAAATTATCAATTTTCGTCTATCTTTTTAAACATATTAGCATTGTGTCATATACAATGCAAAGTATTGCTGGTACAGTTTTATTTCTCGGACTGTATCTTGGCTTCTTCGTTCATGACGGGTAAGTGAAAGATTTTCCTGAAACTCATAGAATGTCAGTCCTTTGCGCACAAACATTATAAATATAAACAAATGATTTTTTTTATTGATCTTTAATCGATTATTTGCTTTTAAGCATCAGAGAAAATATGAACTCTATCATCTATCTATACTAATATTATAAAGAGAGAAAGTTTGTACGTATTCAACCGATTTGGATAATTCGTTCACAGTTGGAAAGTACATTTCCTCCAAATGGACACAGATTACATTTCATTACGCTTACTCCTTCGGGCTTAGAGAGCCGAGCAATAAGCATAAATGAGACCTAAGTCTGATTAATGTAACTTTGTTTCCATTGTACGATTGTGCCTCGCTTGAACGCGATCATTTCTTACAAATATTTCTTGAATACTATTTACTATATTGATTTCTATTACGAATAAATGACAAGGATTTTAGAACTGCGAAGTTAAACTCATATTAGTTCTTAGTTATGCGTGGACGATATCTAGTTAACAACTAGTATGTATATATATAAAATACGAAAATTATAAAAGCCGCGTGAATAGAAATATTCTTTTATATTATGAACCGTATTATAAATGTGGAAACTTCCGATAATTCGCGAGAACTATTGTTCCGTATTATTTGAAATAATTGCCTTTTTTTGTTATTCGCAGAGAAACTCATGGGAAACGAAAAGATAACCATGGACTAGTTATTGAACCAATAGTTGGCAGGTTTCAACATAGTGAAGGTCCTTTATGGAATCATCATTCACAAAAACTTTCTTTTGTTGATATTGAAGCACAAAAAATATGTAGGTTTGACCCTGTAACAAAAGATCTTTCCTGCATATTCATAGGTAAATCATTAATATTGTATATCTAGAGTCTGTAAAGAAGAAAACAATTTCATTTTCATAAATTAATATTGATTTCTGAATTAATGATTAGAAAATGGACCAGTTGGATTTGCTATTCCTATTAGAGGAGAACCTAATAAGTTTGTAGCTGGCAGTGGTACAGATTTCATCCTAGTTACATTGGATAGTCATGAGAATACTACAGAATCACTTCCTGAAATACTTGCTGTTGTTGATACAGATCGCAATGGTACTAGGTGGAATGACGGAAAGGCAGATTCTTCAGGAAGATTCTGGGGTGGTTAGTTGAAAATTATCAGTCTAATAGATAAAAATAATAACTTAATCATACTATATGTTTCATTTACATTTCTATAGGAACAATAGGACCAGAAATAAATGAAGTTGTTCTTCCTAATCAAGCATCTTTTTATCGTATTAAGTCTGATCTTAAACCAAAAAAGGAATTATCTCCTGTTACTAATAGTAATGGATTAGCTTGGAATCTCCAGGATGATACATTGTATTATATTGATACTCCTACGCTTCAAGTAGCTG
Source organism: Bombus campestris (assembly GCA_905333015.3). Classification (NCBI taxonomy): domain Eukaryota; kingdom Metazoa; phylum Arthropoda; class Insecta; order Hymenoptera; family Apidae; genus Bombus; species Bombus campestris. The sequence continues at coordinate 4,901,367 of HG995129.1, read as the reverse complement.
CATTTGATTTTGAGCCCATCAATGGAACTATATGTATGAAACTTTTGAAAAACATTAAATATAAAGTACAAAACTCATGTTGAATTAAATTTGTAATAAATATAATTTATTTCAGCTAATAAAAGGATTGTATTTGATCTTAAAAAAAATAATGTTTCTGGAATACCTGATGGTATGACTATAGACATCAGTGGAAATCTTTGGATAGCTTTGTATGACGGAGGTGCTGTAAGTATTGTTGTAAAAGTTTTATATATAATTAACAATATGTTTATGAAATAAATGTAATGTAAAACAATAATATGAAAAAAATGTATTATATAATAGGTGGTCAATGTTAATCCTCATACTGGCAAAGTAATACGTTTTGTGAAACTTCCTGTTCCAAAAGTAACTAGTTGCACATTTGGAGGACCTTTGTTAGATACTTTATTTGTAACAACATCTAGCCGTGGTTTAAGCAAAGAGGAACTTAAAAAGCAACCATATGCTGGTTATGTTTTTGCTGTAAAAGGCTTAGGAGTACATGGCCTTCCTACAAATTCATTCAAAGCATAATAATTTTTAATAATGAATATTCTTATGCACTTTATAATCTTTCTGCACAAATAATATTAAGAAAAAAAAAACAATAAAGATAATTAAGTAAAACTTCTGCATTCTTTTATTTTTTAAATTTTAGGAACAGTAATAAAATGATTAACCTAGCATTAAGAACACATCATTACTATTAACAGTTCCGTAAATTAGTTACATTATATTGCATGAATGTAATATAATTACATTATGTTGCACAATCAATTTTTATATTGTTAACTGCCATTTCATGTTTTTTTATTAAACCACTAATAATATTATTATTTTTTATCTTGTTCACTTTATAATAAAATGATAACCTTAACATATCTGTGTTGTAGTAGATTATTGTACATATATATTATTAAATGATATTAGTAAACTACTGTTATCTACTATCTACTAGCTACGATTATAAAAGTACTAGATACTGTTATCAAAGTTCATAAGCCATGGTATATAATGAAGAAATAATTAATCTTGGCAAATTCTGAAGTTTAGAGTTTACTGAAAGATTAAGTAATTTTTACTTTCTGTATTTTGTACTTTTTGTGTTCTAAAAGCATTTGTTACTGTATAAATTATACGTGTGTATAATAACTAGTAACTAACAGTTAACTATTAAATCAGACAAATGTCAGAAGTAACTGTTGAACCAGTCGCTGGACCATACAGTCTCGGCGAAGGCCCTCATTGGGATTGTGCTTCTCAAAAATTATATTTCGTTGATATAGTTGCCCAGAAAATATTCAGATTTGACCCTGTAACAGGTACTTTTACATCTGTTTTCGTAGGTAAGTAATTAAGAATTTTGTATTATGTAATTTGGTATTTATAATCTGTTTTATAAATATATTTTTATCATTATATTAGAAAATGGACCAGTTGGATTTGTTATTCCTGTTGAAGGTAGCACCAACAAATTTGTTGTTGGATCTAGTATAGATGTAATGCTACTTTCTTGGAATAGTGACAAAGATCTTGCAAAATGTACACCTCAAACATTGACTACTGCAGATGGTAAGAGAGTAGAGATCAGATGGAATGATGGAAAAGCAGATTCTTCTGGAAGATTATGGGCTGGTTGGTTAAAAATATAAATTATTTTATATGAAAGTATATTACTCGCATAGTATAAATTCTTACATATAGTATAAATTCTTACGTAATTTCTTTTTTTTCTTAGGAACAATGGGTCTTGAAAAGGATGGAGATATTCCATTTGATGCAGGATCTTTTTATTCTATGGGTGATGATCTTTTATTGAAAAAACAAATATCTCCGGTATCCATAAGTAATGGATTAGCCTGGAATCCTGATAACGATATATTTTATTATATTGATTCATTTACGTATCAGGTTGTGGCATATGATTACAATTGTCAGACAGGAACCATATGTAAGAAATTTACAATGTATTTATACATTCAGAATATACATTCTGTGTTATGTTAACCAAAATTTACACTTTCAAATCTCTATTTTATAGCAAATAAGAAGATTGTTTTTGATCTTAAAAAAAATAATATTCCTGGATTCCCAGATGGTATGACTATAGATACGGATGGAAACCTTTGGGTTGCTGTATTTAGCGGAGGTTGTGTGAGTATTACTACATTCCTATGGTGATTCATAATTATTATAAAATGCATTGTAGAGGAAATAATTGACATTTATTTTCTGAGAAGAAAATATGTTTAATGTTTAGGTTCTCAATATTAATCCGAGAACGGGCGAATTGTTGCGTTTTGTTAAGATTAACGGTGCCAATAACGTAACAAGTGTTGCTTTTGGTGGTCCTAATCTGGATATCTTATATGTAACAACAGCGAGCGTGCAACTAAACGAAAATCAGTTAAAAGAGCAACCACATGCTGGTTACTTATTTGCCATCAAAGGTTTGGGTGTTCGCGGTTTTCCTGCAAATTCGGTTAAACTACCAAATAAATTAACATAGATGTACATATAAATATTTAAAATATTATATAAATATATAAAACATTTTTTTAATATTAAATTACTAGCATAATGAATTTGTAGATTATATATATATATATAAAAGTTACATTTTTAATAGTTTTTGCAAAGAAACAAACTATAAGCTAGAAAAGGATTATTTTGAGTTTCTTATTTGAAATAAACAATACTATATATATGTACATATATACTGTTTTTAATCAAAAAGATGTCTATAAATTATTCATTAAAAATGTACAAGTGTTTTGTTAATGTTTAATTACACTTGCCTACCCTTTTTTTTTACGTACAAAGAAAATTGTATTGATTACTGAATTTATAGAGTAGAAAAATAATATATCATTTTATTAATATGCAAGAACGTTTCCTTGGAATTATAGTGAAATTATATTCGTTATTGTGTTGCTATTTCAATCTTTACGAGAACTTTGTGAAAAGTAGTGATATTCAAGCATTGTCATCCTGAGGCTTGTCATCCTAACTAGTGAAAAATTAAACTTTCACTACATTTTTCTTGAGATACAGATAGTCTCTTAGATATATGTATAATTTATGGAAAAATTCCATCTCAATTATTTTCATACTTTAGAATACGTCTATTATTATCTATTTTCACGTGTGATAATTAAACCGTTCATATAGAATGATTCCATTAGGCACAGAAGTGAGAAGGCTAGCGAACGAAGGCTATTTCAGTCGTTCTTGATGGAAATAAAACTATACACTGCAAAAACGTTAGAAAATATTATTTGCATGACTATGTACCTTATCATTTATATACCACGACCATTGTAAATTGCGGATGACAAATTGCATTCAGCATGAACAATACATCAATGAACGAAACTCAAGAATGGGATGAAAAAGAAAAAATTATGAAGAAAAGGATGAAATACTAAAAATGTTTCCATAGCGACGATTTAATCGTCTAATGTTATAATTTCGACACCATCATTGGTGGATTTCTCTCCTTTCTTGCTAGAAGCACTACTCGACTTTCCTCTTGGTAAATCATATATATTCTTGCAGTCTGATGGCCTCAAAGATTCTGACACTTTTTGCTGAATTACACTAACTCCTGAAGACAAATTTTTCGCGTATTCCATAGCTGTCTTCATTTGCTGAGGTTTTTGTTGAGGTATAATTTCTAAATGCGAATGCTGTTTCAATTGGGAAAGCATCGAGAAAGCTTCTACGGAATTTCCTTGAGAATACGAACTCGGTAAAGAACTAGAAATATCCATTGATGCTGGTTTCGTTTTCGTAGAGGACTTCTTGTATTGTGAATATTTTGTACTTGGACCTTTCAAGCTAGCTTGAGGATTTACCGGGCTTACAGAAATTCCACTCAATTCTGGTGGTATGTAAGGGGATTGCGTCATTGTCGAGTTCCCAGGCATCGCACTTAATATATTCGATAAGTTACTCGGCAACGCAGACATTGTTTTAGCTGGTTTTGTTTTTCTAACTACATTTTGTACATTCATCTGCGAATACGATCTTTGTGAATTTTTCTTTGACAATAATTTATGTTGTAATGAAGTTCCTGAGTGCGAAGTTGGTACATTCATAGATAGCGTTTGTTTCATTCCAATCGACGGACTTAGCGATGTGTGTACAACTTGAGGAATCACAGATGGATTTGTTGTGGCACTACTTTTCAAAGGAGAATGCGATAAGGATGGATTGTGCGCTGGTTGAGGCTCTGTCAATGATTTTGACACTCGAATTTGAGGAGCGCTTATTTGTTTTGGCGGGCTAGTCTTAACGTGCGTTTGTATAACGGATGGCTTCAACAGAGACACTTGCGTAGCTGGTGGTTGTAAGATAGGCTTTGATGGTTGTGATATTTGTAGAGATTTTGGAAGTTGAACTGGTAGAGAGTCATTTTGTGGACTCTGTTTCGATGGTTTACTTTTAGGTGGTACTGTATTTACTGGGGTTATTGATATACTAGGTCTATCTTTAGTTATTGACACAGTGGTGGTAGTTTTTGTCGTGGGTGCTTGTTCATACATAGGCGTGGAACGCACTGTTGTTGCCGTAGAATTACTTAGACTTAGTAATTGTTGCACAGTCAAATTGTTTAAGTTACTCAAATTGCTCATGGTAGGAGCAACATTCATACTAGAACTGGAGGTACTCATTGTTGATACACTGCTAATATTAGGTGCAGTGGCAATAGTATTACTTAATCCACTGGTTAAATTTGACAAAGAAGTAAGATTATTCTGATACTGTCTCAGAATATCCTGATAATTGCCTATTTGATTTAAGTAATTCATTGCCGATAAAGGATCCATTATACTATTGCCTAAGCCGCTTGTTAATAAAGCGGACAACATATTTGGATCAACTAATGGATGCATAAAATAGGGATTCATCAAGGAACGATTTCCTGATGCCCCCATATAATTAGTGAAAGTAGGTTTCGCGTTGAATTGATTCATTGCATTACTACTTTGCTGCATGGCTTGTAGATATTTATTTACATTGGGTGGACGTCCTCTTGGTCGGCCAGTAGATGTTAGATTTCGGTATGGTTTTCGATTTTGAGAAGATTGTGGCGACGTAGAAGTCACTTGCGGTTGGGGGGCAACTACCTGTACATATTGAAAATAAAAATTGTATTAATATTGACATATTTGTACTGTATGTTACTGGAAAGAATACTAGCTGGACGACACAGGGACAAGAGAGTATAGTATCTGTATCGTTCACCATTACGTATTGTTATATTGTTGTAGTGAGATATGTGATATCTGCATACATGATACCTAGTGCGTCATTACGCGTGCTTATCTTCGTGATTATACCGAATTCTTTCTAACAACACTTTATGATTAGTAACATGATATAAAAGCATGAAATTTACAGGAGTTGGAGATGTCGCTTGAGGCTGCGTTTGATTCTCCGTAGGTGGTTTGTCAAGGCTTGAGAAGAATTTGTTTAAAACCGTTCGATTGTAATTATAATCATTACAATACTTTGTAGCAGTTTCTAAAACGTTTCCTTCCAAATTCTATTAAAACAGATATAAGATATCAAATGAAATAATTATGTATTAATGATTATATTATAATGTTCTATTCAAAATCTTCACTTACTTTATTGCCGATATACGTTTTATATGTATCTACCAGCAAAGAAGCAAGTGTTTGTATAGTTTGCTCCTTAGTTTGAAAACTTTTTAAAGCTCTTTGATAAACCCAATATGTGTCAAGAAGTACTTGAGTTCTAGCATCTGCATTTGTGTTGGATGCAAGATCAGAGGTACTTGTTCCCATTAATTGCATCTTAGTTCTAAGAGATTGTAAACAAAGAGTCAATGCTTGACGAGATAACTGCTCTCTTTCCGAATCACGTAAATATTTTCTAGAAAAATGAACCAATTTTATGAATTGAAACGTTAAACAATTTCGCTGGAAAAAGTGTTGTTGATAAATGTATGTATAGAAGGTAAAATATATTTTTTATCTAAAATAAAATATACTTGTCTGATTCTGGAATTTTTCCAAGTTGCACGCTCAATTGCATTAACATTCGACCATCGTTTGTCTCTTTCAGTACTTGCATTAATAACGTTACGGAACGGGACATATGAAATGCGAAACTTCCTGGTCTATCAACTTCTCTATTCGGTATGTGCCAAACGCCCTTGAAAAGATAAGTGATAAAAATACGATAAGATACGATAAAAGACACGTGAGTAAATATATCTGACAAAATAACACAGTTGATAGAAAGAAATGTTAAATAAATATATGCTTCGTTATTTTCTTGCTTACAATCCTTACTGTTCTCATTTAGGTAACATCTCTTTTTGCTTGAAAAAAAAAAAGATGAAGAAATGTATGTTCTGTTGCAACCTGTTTGCTATAATCTCATTTTGTTTGTTGCTATACAGTGTCAGGTAAAAACTTGATAATTTATTTAAAAATTGATGTAATAAAGTTACAACTTTGATCGGCAACCAAAATTTAAGTTCCGAGATCGAAAAAATTATTTTACAACATTTAGAGAAACATGAGGAGTTTGAGTCTCATTCAACATTGATGGCAATTTAGAATTATCTTTTCCTGTTCTTTTCCGAAAATATAATCTTTAATAACCGCGTTATATCAAGTCTTAAGTTAATTTGCGTCTTATAATCTTATATAAGATTAATTTTTTTATTAATATGAAAAAAGTTAAATGCAATGAAAGTTAAATGAAATATGAATGTATTAATTTATGACTTTTGCAATCTAGAATGTAATACAATGTAGACATGTACGGCTCTATGTATTGCTAAATTACTGATGTTACTACTTAACGCTTTAATTTACGATTTTGTTATATTGGCCTTGTCCATTATGTAGGTTACAAAAAATTTAAACGCAATTTGTTGCAGTAGTAAAATTTTTTTAAGGTCTGTCAATGTTTCGAAAAAGATTATAATAGACACAGATGCTGGGGCAGATGATGCAGTAGCTATATTTTTGACTCTTAAGTCCAAAGAGAATATTTTAGCAATTACTTGTTCTTATGGAAATACATATATGGAAAATGTAGTTATTAATGTACTTAAGATTTTAACTGTCGCCAACAGAAGTGATGTAAGTACATCACTTAAATAAATTTTACATCACATATCATAAATTTTACTTAAACTAAACATTCTATATTGCAATATCTTCCAGATACCTGTGTATAAAGGAGCACATAAAGCATTAATAAATGGATATAATGAATATAATGAAGATAATTACTTTGGCTCCGATGGTCTAGGAGACTTTAATTTTATGGAAGAGATCACTGCTAAAGTTGATGAGAGTAAACATGCAGCTATAGCTCTCATAGACTTAGTAAAACAATATCCACGTGAATATTTAATTATTATCAAATCATTTAGCGCAATAAATTCAAGTTAATTTAAGACTTTATATTTAATTATTTTTATTACGATTTATAGATCAAATAACTTTATTAAGTATTGGCCCATCAACAAATGTTGCTACAGCAATTGCATTAGAACCTCTATTTTTAACGTATTTAAAGGATCACATCATACTAGGTTCTAGCGTTAGTGGAGTTGGTAATATTTCACCTAATATTGAATTCAATTTCTATCAAGATCCAGAAGGTAATTATATGATACTGAATAAGAACTCTACAAGTGTTTTATTTCCATGGGAGACAGCAATCAACAGTTACATATCCATGGTAATTATTTAAAAATAATATAATATAATTAATATAATATAATATAATATAATATATTAATATAATATATTAATATAATTAATATTAATTTATATTTTTAAAAATGATATAAAATATCAGCGATTTTTGAGCAGGATTGGCGTATAAATGTATTGGGAAAGATAAATTCTTCTATTGTAAATTTCTTAAACAAAGCGGAGCGGAAAAGTTTAACAAAGTCCAATTCATGGAGTATTTCAGATGGAATGGCTGCTGCAATTATGCTACAGCCACAACTTGTAACAAGATCTATAGTAACAAATGTGAGTCCTGTAATCGATGGACTCGCAAGGGGCTCGATACTTGTAGATTATACTAATCTAACTGGCAGGCCAAAAAATGCAAAAATTATACAAGCTGTTGATACAGGTGGTTTCCAACAGCTGTTATTGGACAAATTTTCTTAAACGCGCATATTTCGCATGTAAGTACTTAAAGAAGAATAAATATTATACTAAAGATATTATACTATTATAATATTATGCTATGCTATAAATATTAAAAACATTATAATATTATACTAAAAGAAGTATAATAAAAAATACTTACATTGAAAAAATTAGTGCTTTTTCTATCAGCAAATAGTCCTTGAAATCTTTCCTCTCGATAAAATTGACAATTATAACTGTCCAACAAAAGGTTCCTGCATTTTATTATGTCCTTAGCAGTCTTATTGTTGAAGAAGAAATGCGATAATCTGTAAAACGATTTGTAATGCTCCGAAAATCTTAAGACGCATTGTTCTAAGCCAGCTAAACAATATGTTATTAGAGTTGCAACTTCTTCTTCAGCCATATTTTCTTCTTTTTGTACAAAAACCGAGTCCTCTTTCTTTTTCTCACTTTCACTTTCACCAGAGTCGCTTTCGGTGTCACTTGAACTATCGCTATCAGAACTATCATCACTACTGCTTGATTCATCGCTGCTACTAGAGCTAGAATTATTCGTTTCAGTCGTTGTCGTAGTTGTTTGTGTAGTTGTTGTACTTTCTTGCGAACCTCTCCTACTTAAAGTTAGCTCTTCCTTCGTAGTACTTGCAAGTTTCTTTTTATCGGGAGGTTTATCTCTCATTTCTTTATTACCTAATTGCAGATCTTCGTTCTGTAACCATTTCCCTTCAAACTTTCTCGTATCTTCATCTTCAGGCGAAGATTGTCGTGTTTCCTGACTAATCTCCATCGCTTGTTTCATAAGAGCGTCCATTAAGTCTTGAACATTTTCCGACTTTCCTTCACTTTCGAATACAGTGCCAATTTTTAAAGATGTTAATGAACCTTTCTTATTGTCTTCTGATTTTACGTTCACCTTTGTCTTTTCAATAGTTTTCTTCGCTTTCTTTCTTTGTGATTTTGATCCATTACTTTCATCGCTCGATAATACCATAATCTCATCGTTCTTTTCTTTTTGTGAAACCATATCACAAACTTTTGTGATTACGTCATCTATTAAAGCTACAACGTCTTGCATTAATTGCAAATGAGATACATTACCTAATTTTATCCTCTTTGCATTATCTTGTGATAATTCAGCGAGAGATCTCTTACGTGTTTCTGTCTTCCCATGTTCGGTACGTTGACTCGTTCCAAATCCTTTATTTGTTCTGTCTATGATTTCAATCTCCTCAATGCTATTTGAACGTCGACCGATCGTAACAATATTTCTGTCTCCTTCAGCTGTAAATTCCACTTCTCCTCCAGCATTTTTATTATTTGTAAAAAGATTTTCCTCTTTAACCTTCTCGTTTAGTTTTGAAGTATACTTCATGAAGGGCCCTTTGGCACATTTCTCAAGATGAAATTGGAGCAATTGTCCTAAAGATTTCTTTAGAGGTTTCCCCTCATGTTGTTCAAGATATTTTAATATGCTCGCATGAATTCGATAGTGTACTTCTAATGCTTCAACCGAAAAATGCTGTGGACATTTATGACTTATTCTACGTGGGTATTGTGCATTATTGTGATATAATAATTCACTAGCCTGTAATTAAATATAAACAAATTAGAATATATATCACCTATGTCCAATATAAATGGTATACAGATTTACAAATACCTTCGCGTAATGTTCCAAATATATAGGAGGATCTTGGTTTTTCTTTTCGGCTATCTTTCCGAGCATATATTGATACAGCCATCTTTCATCATGCGGTATTGTTCCATCTTTAGTACCAATAAATAAACGGGCACATGCCTGAAAACACTGATAAGCGATTTCCAACATTTCTTCTTTTCTAGTTTCTAAGATTTCAAATCGTTCCATACTTAACGTGTCTGTTTCTTGTTTTAGTAACCGTGAACAAAATGAATGAACAACATATGCGAATGTCCCGTATTCAGTCCAAATAATATGATTACAGGAATCCAATTCGACAGCATGTCGATAACTGGATTGAGTTAATTTCGCTTTTGCTAAAAGTGAGTCTTCGTTTCTAAACATAAAATAAACAGCCATTATTATTAATTTGTGTTATATGGTATTAATAAAAAAGTTTGAAGCACTACTCACATTGGTTTATATTTATTTAACCAGGTTTCTATTACGGTGCCGGATGACATCGCTAGTCCAGTCCAAGAACTCAATCTTGTTGGATGAAAACATAAATCCAATAAATAATACCGAATAGCTGTGTTCCATTTACAATTCTTGAAACAAAAATCTGCTAGGAGATAATAAATAGTAGACATGGAATGCGGCAGAAGCTTCTTAACGGTCGGCATTGTGTCTCGTTCACCCATTATGTAAGCCATCATTTCATCAATCACTTGATTTGGGTCACTTTCTTGAGGAATTAACTTTATTATACGTTTAAACAGATCTTCCGTGTCTGCATTAATTGTTAAAGTCCTGGGTGAATGAAATTCTGGTATTTGCTTGGGTTTATAAAAATTAAACAATAACTGTGCTCCCTCCCAAGTCACTTTCATTTGAGGTACTCCATGGTCTTCTATATGTTTTGGTCGGACTTTGTTCACTTTATTATAATGACCATATAGACAATAAAATATTTGTTCTAAATATTTTGAAACTTTACTTTTTATACTGGAAAATTGAGGAGTTTCCAATTTTGGGATAACTAAATTTAAAGTGAAAAATAAGAGTTTTGCTTCGTTGTAGCAACACCATGAGTGTCTTCCCATAAAGTCATGGGCAATAAATAAAATCATGATAGATGCTGGAACACCTTCATCCTCATCATCTGATTCAGAATAATTAGAACTATGCTTATTTTTGTATGACGATTCAGCCTTTGCTCTCTCTTTGTCTTCTTTATATTGCAAAACATAATGCAATAAGATCCAAGGCAAGACAGTTTCAAGTGGCATCTCTACAGTATTTTCCGATACATCTAATTGATTGCAAACAATGTGAACCAAATTTTGTACTAATCTCGAAAGACGTGCTTCCGGTAAATATTTTACAACAAAAGTGCTTACTTCAATTGTACAAGCTTCTAATTTTTCAAGCGCCATTAGGACGGACCTCGTCCATTTCTTTTGTTCTATATCATCGGAAGCATTTAAATAATTTTGCCATGCTTCGTTGAGGCAAGCTTCCGCCCATACATAACATTCTTCGTATTGTTGTAACTGCCATAAGCTATCTAGTAACATGGATAACTGTTGTACTCTATCAACGATATTATCATTTACGGATAAAAATTTATTTCCTTGTTTTGCGAACTTGAATGTATCCTGTAATATGTAGGCTAGCTCAGCGTATTTTTTTTCGTCATACAGATCTTGTATTTCTCCTAATTTCTGTCCTCTCTGAATAGACTTAAGTTTCTTCTCCACTATTTTAATACTGATATTAGAATGATATTTACAATTAGGCAATTTTAAATAAACCATTTTGTTTTGTTTTGCCAGTTCTTGCATATGACTTAGCAACTAAAAAGATAATATCTGATTAGATAAATTAGGAAAAATCTCTTTGTGCTGGAATTGAAGTTACTTACCAATTCTAAAGTCTCAATAACGATGTCTGTGTCTCCTTGGCACAAAAAGATATTAGCTTTGAGCCACAAAACCCTTAGAAATATCAGAATATTTTCTTCATTTAAAATATCCCTCCTAACGCTTGTAAAAATTATATGCCCCAGTTCCTCAGATGGCATTCCTGTACCAAGTTTATCTAATCTAAAATAGACAATGGAATTCTTTAATTATTTTAATTGGAGAAGTATAATAAAACAAACAGAATAAAACATACGTTGAAAACGGTACTATGTCTGGTTTATTGCTTAACCATTTATCTGTATGCAGTTCACCGAATAATAAAGTCATTTCAGTATCTAGTTTCAAAATATCATCATCTATATCTTCTTCAAATGGTGATGGATGTGGAATGTGCTCCCTGTAAAAAAGAAGAAATGCATTTTATTATCTGAGACATGTCTACATAGAAGAACTCACATTTATTTATTATACCTCATAAATGTATATGCTTGCAAATATATCTCTAATATTCCTTTAGACCATTCTTGGTTCCATTTGGTGCTTAAAAATTCTGTATATTTTGCTATAATTATCATTAAATTACTCTTACTACTATGTTCATTAATGAACATATTTACTTCGGCTATCTCAGATTCTGTACCGAAATAATTTTGTTGTTGACTATAGAAGAAAGAAAATTAATTATTGCAAAAACTTAGTTGCTCATCCTTAAATAAGACCTACCTTGTTTCAGGACTGGGAGATTTTGAGCTGTCAGAACTTTTAACTGTTTCTATAGTATTGCTATTATTTTCTTGATTAGCAAACAATTGATATAAATCCATTGTATCCATAGAATCATCCATATTTTTAGAATGATCATCTTTAGTTAATTTAACTGTATCTGGCCTAAAATATTAACAGTTTATACAATATTGATTGTAAGTTACATAAGTATAGAAATGTTTTATAAATACACACAATAATGTACTAGGAAATATTCTTCTAAGAGTTTCTTCTAATTGAACATCATCTCTTTCAGCTTCTCTTCTATTCGAACTTCTTACTCTTGCAGAACGTCTCATACTGTTGCAACTCCAAGCCCATTGTTGCAGAAAACATAGAGCACTTCTTCTCCTTTTTTTTACCTTTTGTACTTCTTCCTTTCCTTCAATCTTTTCATTCAATTTTTCTTCTGCCTTACATTGTACCTTGTCTTCTTTCTTTGAGTCTTTTTCATCATTAGATTTGTTACTATCCTTATCACTAATATTATCATTTTGTGCTTCATTACCAGCATCATCCATTATTTTCTCCAATTGTAATTTATCTCCATTTTCATCTACCTCAAAGTTATTTTGCTCATCTAAATCATTTTTTGCTTGACTTTGTTCTTCAAATTGTACAGCATCAGTATCTGAAATTCTCAAAAGGTCTTCATCATCTATTATTTGTACATCGCTGGAACACGATTTTTTATCATCTTCTATTTCAATATCCATCATAGATTCTGCACCACCACATTGATTGTCATCAAATATTTCACATGGAGAATTCGCATCATCTATTTCCATCTTCATTGATTTTTCAACCTCATTTTCATTCTCTGTCACAGTATTTTGCAATACTTCCTGATCAGTATTAACATCATTACTTTCCTGAGTATCTCCTTCAGTATGAGTTTTGGCTGTTTCTTCAGAATTATGAACAGTTAGATTAATTCTACTAACAAAACTCAAATTATTTTCTGTAATATATCTATGCATATCCAATAAACATTCTCCTAAATCTAACCAAGTATAGTTTTTTATGGGTTTTCTTAGTGTTAGATCTGGCAATGGTTTAGGACAGAATTCTACTCTGCACGTTTCTGCCCATCTTCTAGCAATATCCTTTGCTTCTGCTATTAATTTATCTCCTATTCGATGATCATATTGAGTATATAATGGTGGATCTAATTGCCAGTCACTATTGTACAATTTATAGCATTCTTCAAGGCATGGAATGTCTTTAAATATTTTATCACGAAAAGCTAAACCTTTTACATAATTGGGATCACGTTCTAATGCCATAGAAATGTACAAAAGACAATTCATATAGTCAGGAACTGCATATAAGGCAGTTATCATGTTATCTAAACATGGCCAATGGTTTGCATTGCACTTTAAACCTTGCTTAAATGATGAACATGCCAATTCTAAATTTGAGGTTTTCATAGCTAAAATACCTATTCTATACCATAATGTTACATCTGTATCGTCTAAATTAGCTGCTTCCCAATAATTTTCTACAGCTTCATTGTAGTTTCCCAACATGGCCTGTATAGCCCCGATATTCTTGAAACAAGAATATTTTAACGACAACATTGGCCTAGATCTACCGTCAGGTATTTCAGGTTTTTCAACTTCATCCAGCAATTCAGTTTCTAAAAGATCTTTAAAAATATTTAGTGCATCTTCTTGTTTATTTTCTTTTAATAATACTAAAGCTTTATTATATTCGGTAAGAGCTATTTGTTCCTGAAACAGATATAAACAAATCAAATTTTTTAGATTTTAATGAAACATATGTTATTAATAATGTATAATAAATCTTAGTTCCTCTGAAGAATAAAAATTCAAAGGAAGCAGATTCAAGAGTTTACATAAATCATACATGACTATTTAACTAAATAATGTGTTTTTCGATTATAAAATGATCTATAAAACAAAACAACCTTAAATAAAATATAATTAATTATAGAAAATTAAGACAGATTATTGTAGATATTTAATTTTCTAAATAGATATGTAATCTGAATGTTCTCTGTGTATAATTTTATATAAAATTTGAACACCGGTAGAAATTAACCATGTTTTAATAACTGACAAGTTCATAGGTTAAGTTCTTAAGGAAATAAAAAGTTAATAACAGTGTTGATATGTACTTGTGCTTCTTTCGTGATACTCGGTAAATCTTCCTCTTCACTTTCTTCGCTGGATTCTTCGTTCAACGCCGATATCTTTATCATTTTTAGAATTTTTTTTTACAAATTCGATCTTACATACAAAATATCAACAAATCAAGCACTTCTATTCAATGTCGTCATGTTACTGAAGGTATACAATGTGCTAGTTCGTATGTATACATCTCATATAGGCTGTTCAAAAAACAAGCATGTATTTCTTATAGCTCGAACGTTTTTTATTTATTTTTTAATTTCTTTATAGAAATTAATTTAAATTAATAATTTCTTTATAGAAATGCAATTCAGACGCGTGTGTATTCTTCACACGTATATTGCGTCGTTTACTTAAAATTATTCTTTATACACCCTGTATATGCATTATCTGTGAACCTCGAGATAATTTAATGCACAAGTTTTGCACGTATTGTAATGTTAATTCTCATTTTATATTAGTAATAATATAAATAAAATAATAATATTATAGTTATTTTATTTGATTTATTTAACATTTTGCAATTGTATAAGCTTTTATAAAACTTCTACTATATAAGTTTGTCGACATAACATAGCTTTAATCATCTTCTGTTTTTCTTAATTATCTTTATCATTAGAATTACGATTTAATTATTCATTCGTTTATCCAAATTGTGAAACGTAAATAAAATACATTCAATTTTCTTGCGCGAAGTAGAAAATTGTGTTTGAAGGAATCAAATTCAGCAGTTTTTACAAATCAAAAGATACACTCAGGTCATTGAACTGTTGTACTTAATATGCGACAATGTTTATGATTTGGGGTAAGTATTGCTAACACACATTAACATTTTATTATATGTACTCATTTATAAGCTAATAAATTTAATTATTAAAAACTTAAACACCGCATGTTTTACATAAAACATCAATAAAATAATAGTACTTAAAATCTAACTTATACGCGAATACATACACTGCTAACACATATGAAAGTAGATGTACCTATCTATAAACTAGTGTTTTTCTCGTGTTTAGTAACAAAGTTTGACGAAAAATTTAATGTAAAAAAATAATCTACATAAAAACACCAGTTTATACAAATGTAGTTATACTATTTCCAACATGTTGAGTACATTTTTATTATAAATTATATAAAAGTATTTTACTTTATGGTGAACAGCTACTATAAATTTGTATTTACCTCTTAGTAGCTTAGTAAGACCACAGACTATTACAACAAATTAAATAAAAAATATCAGTGTAATAGGCATTGTTGGAATAATAAACGAGGTAAAATACAGCTAATTATGATTACAAATATAAAAATTAGTTTTATAGAAACAGCTTGAGGAATATGGTAGTAATTCTTTGTCCCCAAATATGTATATCCTAACTAATTCTACAATATACAATAATTATTATTGTTGGCACTCGTATACTGTAGTACAAATAATGGCTTTTTATTGACGCGAAATGTTGATATTGGACTATAGTTATATACCTGAACCGAACCTGCTTTCTTAATTGCATTTACGTTAACGTTTTGAGCACGCGAAAATAGAGATAAAACTTGTTATAATAACTATGTACATTGTAGGACACTTATTCGCAAGTGGAGTACAATCTGTAGATACGCAAAATCTCCTTGATTCTGTAATTATAACAAATAAGAGTATCATAAGGAGAATTCGCATACCTCCTTACGAAGTATACAAAACTCATTGGCGCAATGGTGAGATATCTCCATATATGATTAAAGATTAATAAGTTCCGATATTGTATCTTTACACAGTTTTAAGAAGTTAATTTCTCTTTCATAACTGTTACCACAAGCTGTTCATGATTTTCTTTAGATCCTGAAATACAGAGACATTATTGGGCAGCATCTTTTCTTCTACCTGTCGGAACAATTTTCGTTCTTGCTTTGATAGTTATTTTGATGGTAATATTTTGTTCATAGATTCTCATATATTCATAACAAAATAATCAATTGTTATAAATTAAATTCATAAATGATGGTCATTTTAAATTTACAATTATTTCAGGTTTTGTTCAAAAGATGTCCACAAATGGTTGCCGTGATTGTCGCAGCGATTCTTGGCGTTATTATTGTATTTACGACGGTGATATCAATTAGTCATGCACCGATTTATGCTTGACAATCTCTAATACTATTGTTCCAAATATGTGACATAAAATTTTATTTTTTATAGTATAGATTTTCCTAAAACATTATAAATAAAGACTGGTGTAAAGATAGTTGTATCATCAGCGGAGACAATTACACACACGTCCGCACATATAAAATATTTTTATAATATGTATATTTTTTTATAATAGAAAAACAAAGTATTACTTTATCAACCACTAATATAAGTACTCTACTTACTACTAGCAATTCTTGTTACTTAATTTTATTTCAATCATATCCTTTGACACCCTTATCACTTTCTGTTCGTAGCTTTGCAATGCTCCTTGTAATCTTTGATAGCTCTAAAATTAATATTAATATTTCTATTAATGTTTTTGTGAAAAAAATACATGTATACAATAGGAAAATTACGTACCCCGGAAAAGGTAGGATTCTCTTTGACTTCTTTTAATTCATATAATAGCACTTCTAAAATGTTAAGTGGTAACCAAACTGGTGTAGTTACGGATGTTAAATGCGTTTTAAGACCGAAATTTTCTTTGCCATCACCCATAACAGCATTAATGTATTCAACTCCTAACTCGCTAGCTTCTAATATTCTACCAGCATTTAACATAAGACGAAGAAGTTCGGCAGCATTTCGCTTCTATAGTAAATACCAAGTGATCTTTCATTATAAAATATAATATAAAAATGTATTATACAATATGATATAGTGATTAAAAAATTATTTACCTTGTATGACATCAATAACCATTGAGGTATAAACGCTCCTTCCTGAAGTAATTTCCGAGTGACTGCTTTATGCAACTCACTGTATCTATCTTTTTCATGCTTCAATGTTAAATATTCTAACAATCTCCAAGCGGTGTTTGTAATATTTGTATTCGATAAACCAATGTCAAATATATCGTTCTGAATAAGCCAGTCCCATGCGTTTGGATCTTCTCCTCGACTTAAACGTATACACTGTGAAGCGAGACTTTCAAGCACGGAACTTTTATTAACTTTAAATTCATCGCATAAATGCAACGCTGTCGTGTACAATCCAATAGTTGGTAGTATAATAATAAGCTCCGAGGGTCCAGCATGTGAAACAATATGCAAATCCGAATTTATTTTCGATACTTTCAATCTTGCATCCACAATGTAGTATTCCCTTTTTATATCATTTAATTCAAGAACTTCGACTTGTTTTTTTATCTTATAATGCAAAATATCTTCGCTACTGATACTTCTTCTCGTTTGTACTTCATAATCCATTTCCTCCAAATAGTTCTGATCAATTACGGGCCTAACGATCCATCTATACTTTTCAGAGACAAGATGTAATGCATTAATACAAGCTAACAAGCACTGAGCTTGTCTTGATACGATCGCAACAGATTGTGATTCTTGACTTAATCGCATAGCTTGCTCGTACATCACTGATGCAGCTGTAAAACAAATCAATTACTATATGAAAAAAGGTTTAATACTGATTTCATAATAAGTTAAAGCAATACCTTTCCGCATGTTCCCTTTATCTATATGAAAGCTATATAAAAAATTGTAGTAATTATTTTCTATGAGGTCCACACTCCTGGCTCTACCTTCTACTATTCTCTCTAAATCTTCATACATATCGACATACGGAAATGAAATTAAATCTATTAACTTTTTACGTTCAAAGAGAGTCACTACCAATTGTCTCAAACAATCTACTCTACGTGCAACATCAGGATTCGAATTTAAGCAATTGTAAGCTTTTATATGGTGACCCAGGTTCAAATGTTGCATGAATACTATTGAGTGAAGTGTTGGCAAATTAGGATCATCTTTATCAGCCATTAATATAGCTGTTTCAGCGAGCTCTATGATACAGTCGGAAGCATTATGTTCCTCAAATAATTTGATAACTTTCAAGTAATACTGAATTAACGAACTATTTTCGGATAGTACGCTAGATTCGAGTAAGGCATCAGCTAAAAATTCATCTGTCAAAATTCCTCTAGAAGCTCGAAGGAAATGATCGCAAGCTTTATGCGCTTCTCCCATTTCAAGCAATGCGACTGCTAATATAAATTTCCTCGATGCACTGTTCCACTCGCACCATGTATTCAGAAGCCTCACATACTCTTGAACCAGCAAGAACTGACAACTAGACAATAGCCATTCGGGGAAGATAAAATTTCCCGATCTCGGCCATCTGATATATTTTTTATTAAGGAAATGTATAAAAATTTTAAGACAAAAAAAAAAACGTATACCACGTATATAACTAATATATACACACGTGCATAAATAAATCGATAGTTCTATGAAAGGATACACGAGCTGTGCGATAAAAGTAATATGCGTTAACATCCCATAATGCCATGGAATTAAACTAGTTGCATCTAAATTTGTATGAGCCATCAAATTGTGAGCATGTTTTGCACCACTGTTTTCTATAAATAATTCTAATAATGATGAAGATCGATGTTGCTTGAATCCTATATTTGCTCTCGAATCAACAAGTTTCAATAATGCTAGACGCTGAACACTAGAATCTAATAGAGATTGTACAGGCATCGGTAATGCTGTGGATTCGCATATCCATGTCACAACATAATAAGCTTGCATTAACACAACGGTCTTAGGTGCTAATGATGATTTTATGGAATGTAATGATCGTGAATCAAATAATTCAGGTCGTAGTAGTATCATTTGTTGCAAAATTAATAAATTTCTGCAAATCGCGAATCTCAATTGTGTTATTTGTGCTACACTTTTCGATATTGCGGAGATGCCTAAGTGACTACTAAAAAAGTGATTTATATTGAGTAATAGCATCGAGGCATCATGATCATTATTAAGATGTACTTTGTTTGGTTGTCCAAGATCATATGTTAATGTTTCTAACAACATTGCCATAGCGCTGGATATATCTCTAACGTTTGATAATTTGTGACAGCTAAGATGATGCGTGACAAAGTTACTAATCGGTTCTTCCGACTCTAACATCAGTTTTGACAATAAATCGTCGATAATAATGTCTGGACTTTTTAAATGATACAGCTCTCTCTTTACCGCTGTTTTAGTTTCTTCGGATAATTGTTCTTCTAATAGTACTAATGCTGACATTAAAGTAATAAGATCCTGACATATATCTTCGTCTTGTGACAAAACCGGTGTTGTTTTGAATCGGGATGTATATGATCTTTCATTACAAAACATTAAATATTCTAAAGCTTCCATTGGTCTCAAAAGCGAGAAGCACGATTTTTTAAGTAAAACTACTCCGTAAACGCTAGGCAGTAATAACAGTCCCACAGGCCTTGTACTATTGGCATGATACTGTATAACCCAAGAATAAAATTTTGACCAACAACGATTGGCAATTTCTAAATAATCTTCATCCATAAGTTCATAATCCATAATTTCAGCTTGTATCTCAGCTTCTACTGCAATACACACGCGTTCTTTCAATTCCGCAGCAGAAAGAATTTTATCTTCCAAAAAATTAGATCTTTTGTATATGTTCAATGCTTTTGTTATATCTGCCAAAGAGAACTGACCAGGGTGAAAAATGTAATTGATATATGCTTGTCTTGGATCAGTATCAGCATCACTAAGAATGTAGTCTCTGTCTGGCGTTTGTTCTAGAATCGCAGCTTCCCATTCAGAGTTAACGCGTCCACCGCTCAATGATAATTGAGCATGCGTTACTTCAACTGTATCCATATCAGTGGTTCTCCAAACAGCCCATAATCGAGTAGTGGTAAAGAAAAAGTCAACTAAATGTTGCTGTAAGGATTAATACATATAAAAATTGTTTTAAATGGCAACTGATTTGTAGTCAATATGAATAAATGTGAATAGTACATACATCTTGTGCGAACTTGGTACATAATCTAATAAATTTAAACATCCCATTATCTTGAATCGGCTTTAAAATACTAAATTCACATCTAGTACTAAATTTTAAAAAAGTTCCCAAGTATAATTCATTATTAGGACCCAATGCTTTTCTTAATATATGGCCCTGTGCACCTTGCGAAGCAATACGATTATCTATCGCCGTATCAGTCACGGCCACGCATTGAGCTTTGTTACAAGACCACATACGGATATTACCTTCACGACACAATGCAAACAGATACGTATCACTTTCACAGCTATGTATTGTTAATGACATAGCCACGTGGGCTTCAGAATTGCGTCCTCTGAATGCAGTTGCAATACCGCTAAGAAATCTTGGCACTATTGAATCTTGTTTTAATTCACTGCTGTGCACAAGGCCAGTTTTTGTATCTAGCCTCAGGAGAAGTATAGTTCCAGAATTATAAGCAAGAGCAAACAGTGCTTCTTGTGGTGGAATAAGCCACGATGCAGCTGCATGAGGAACTGGAGAATCTATAAAAGAAAAGAGGAAAAAATTTAAATAATTGCTGTGGCTACTATATTTAAAAAATGTTATTTTTTAAATTCTGTCACGAATTACTAACTTGTAGTTCCTGCATTTGTGATAACATGAAACATATGTGGATCTTCCTTAGTTCTTTTCACATTCTGTGTAGTAGACACTTCACTAAATATTGACTGTGTACCTAAATCTTTATATGTACTTAATGAGTGTTCCTATAAAATAACAATTCGTTAATACAATATCTAAAATCATACAATATTCAATTACTACCTTCTGGAAGCTACTTACATTTTTGTGAATTCTTTCAGGATGAGGAAATGATAACTTATGAACACTAGAAACGGTCGCAACTAATATAATGACTGAATTAATTGTTTCATGTATAGAAATGCCATCCAAAATGGGTGTATCTGTAAACTTATATCTTACTCTACAGTTGGCTAAATTAATATCTAGACTGTGTTCAATCAACTCAAGTACATCATGACAAATACGCCAATAAATAAATCGATTCCGTGTAAAATATTTCGAGCCATCATTGTATGAATAGCCTCCTGCTCTCTCTGGAACTTTTATGTCCTGTAAGGTACTTTGGCTTCCGCCTATAAAATAATATAATTACAGAGACAGATACTGTATAACTATTTTCTATTTGAAAAATAAGGTTAGGAATTTAATTTATAAGATTTAAAGCGTAACATTCTCGTAATTAATACATGTTTTCATAAATGGAATATAAGTATCTTTGATATACAATAAAGAAATTGATTTTAAATTATTTTTGAAAGAATAATTTCGTGTGTTCCGTGAAAATAAAAAGGTTATGGTTACATACCCGTGTTCAACGTGATTTCGTTCCATTTCTCTGGTACAGTTTGATCAGGCACAACTTCTCGATATCCCAAAGGAAATTCTTCCATTTTTTACTTTGTTTATGAATAAGTATTATGTCAATTTAACTATTAAATCATATTGCACTATTGCTCAAAATTTTAGCGGGCACCAAACATCGTTGCACCGAGTGTCACGCTTCTTCACGCTTCGCGCTTCTCAGTTTGGCGCCCTCGACTTTACCTTCTGTTGTTACTTTGCATAATTCAGTGTTTTTCCCGGTACATATCGAAATTTTAAACGATGATGTATTTTACGAAAAATTCGATCAAAATGATGCTTATAGAAAATAAATATAAATGAAAAAAAGGTTTATGATACGAATAAGAATGTAATGGATTTGATTAGATCTGTTATCAAAATTAAGATGTATAAAGCATCGTTGTCGCATAAAACATAACCAATAACAACTAGCTTACCGATTATATATTAATAATATAAAACAGTGAAAAAAGATATGAATAAAAAAATTATCACGACATTCTATTTGATACTGAATATATTCTTTTCTATTGTAATTGTATTACTGAATAAATGGCTCTACGTTCATACTGGTTTTCCAAACATTACATTATCTATGATACACTTTGTTATTACTTCTATCGGATTAACAATTTGTGAAAAATTTGATGTATTTTGTATAAAAGATATTGCGATTAAAGAAATGTTTTTAATTGCAATGACATTTTGTGGATTTGTTATGTTAACAAATTTAAGTTTAGCTCACAATACTGTTGGAACTTATCAAGTAGCTAAAATGCTAACTACACCTTGCGTAATAATAATGCAAATAATGTTTTATAATAAAAAATTTAGTATACTTGTTAAATTAACATTAATTCCTATTATATTAGGAGTAGTAATTAATTTTTGCTATGATATACAATTTAATATTATTGGAACATTATATGCAATCATGGGAGTATTTGTAACATCCTTATACCAAGTGGTATGGCTTTTATTTTTTATACAGCACTTATTAAATTTTACTTAAAATATCAATGTTTCTAGATGGTAAACATAAAGCAAAGAGAGTTTCAAATGGATCCAATGCAATTGTTATATTATCAAGCACCTCTGTCTGCTATTATGTTATTCTTTATTGTGCCATTTTTAGAGCCTGTAGAACAAACATTTACAAGAAGTTGGTCACTTGTAGATATAGTTATGTCAAAGAACATTGTTCATTGGATTTGCAAAGGAATAGAATTATATAATTGAGTGTCTCTTTTTTTATAGGTCATGGTTGTACTATCAGCTATAATAGCATTTTGTGTTAACTTAACTTCCTATTGGATAATTGGAAAAACATCTCCATTAACGTATCCTTTCACACTACTTTATGAAGGAAGAGATCTAACATCTTATTATTCTTTATTTTTCTTATTATTCCTTATTTATTAATTAGCTACAACATGGTAGGACATTCCAAATTCTGCCTATTACTTTTAGGTGGTTCGTTAATTTTCCATGAAACACTGGCCATAAATCAAGTAATTGGTATAACTTTAACCTTGGTTGGCATTATTTTGTATGCCCATGTTAAGGTGAATACAATAAATTTATAAGCATAGAACATTACAAAGAGTAGTTTACAAATAAAACTTCTATTTTAGATGCAGGATACTCAAGTTGTAGTACCAGATTGTGAAGACAAAGAAAGAAAACCATTGTATAAAATATGATTTTGTATGACTATTCATATACTATTTAATAGAGATCAAATTGCCTGATTACATAGTTTTCATTTTCCTTGTTATTTCAATCTTTTCAATAAATAGAATATATCCATTGAGAGATAAAAATTAAAAAAAAAGAAGAGATAACAATCCAAAAGGTGAGGTCAACGTCACACCTAGACCCTGTGTGTGTGTGAAGGAACACAACTCAGCGATGTCAAATCAATGAGAAAACTTTTAAATTATATGAACTTGCTCGAATATTGTGCCAGGTGTATCGGACCCTGCAGTTCATGTCTTATAACATCTTTATATATAAACTGACTACCTATTCGAGTACTTTGGAGAAAATGATGCGTTTGTAAGACATCTGTTGTTGAGAAAGAGAATTAATCGTGATCTTTATATAAATTGATCCAGAGCAGAGATGAATAGGGAGTTCGCCAATGTAATATCAGAGAGGAACTTCCTCTCTGGTATTCTACTAACCATATATATTTATAATATTATTTATAATATATATTTATAATAATATTCATTACATACTTCGTACAATATATATATTTTATAATTTTTTCACTCATTCATGCAATTTTTAATTGACTGAATATTATGTTGTTACTAATAATTAGTTAAATGGAAATGAGATTTAGGGTTCTAGAGAAAAGATTTAATTTTCGCGGTACCATGAATTTTAATGTCTCCAATTAGTAATGTTCCCTACGTGTCAGTCCCCGAAACTTTGTTTCCATGACGATTTAATGTAGTGGGGATAGACGTTGTATCAACCAAACAAGTATTTATGCAACGTGCTTTTTGGTATTAAGATCTTTGTATTTACAAAGAAAATGAAGATCGAAGAGGTAAAAAGCACCGCAAAGACTCAAAGAATATCAGCTCATACACACATAAAAGGATTGGGTCTTGACGAGAATGGAGTTGCAATACAAGCTGCAGCAGGTCTTGTCGGTCAAGAGGAGGCTCGTGAGGTTAGAATTATTTGCATACCAATAAATAAAAAAAATAATAAAAATCGTTTTGAAAATCTTTTTGTTGAAGTATATCGATGCTAATAGTTAATTTTTAAAATCAAATATTTTTGTATGAGAACTTCGTTTTGGAACAATGTTAAAAAGGCGCTTATAAAAATGATTTTTCCTTATTATATGTGTTTTAGGCAGCTGGGGTAGTAGTTGACATGATAAAATCAAAGAAAATGGCTGGTAGAGCAGTGCTATTAGCTGGTCCTCCTGGCACTGGAAAAACTGCAATTGCATTAGCTATCGCTCAAGAGTTGGGTAACAAAGTACCATTCTGTCCCATGGTAGGCTCGGAAGTGTATAGTTCTGAAATAAAAAAGACAGAAGTTTTGATGGAAAATTTTAGAAGAGCCATTGGTCTCAGAATCAAAGAGACTAAAGAAGTATATGAAGGGGAGGTCACAGAACTGACTCCGTCTGAAACAGAAAATCCTATGGGTGGATATGGGAAAACAGTATCGCATGTAGTAATTGGGCTAAAAACAGCTAAAGGTACGAAGCAGTTGAAACTAGATCCCTCCATATACGAATCCTTGCAAAAGGAAAAGGTCGAAACAGGAGATGTAATTTACATTGAGGCAAATAACGGCGCTGTGAAGAGACAGGGCAGAAGCGATAATTTTGCTACCGAATTTGATTTGGAAGCAGAAGAGTATGTTCCTTTACCTAAAGGTGACGTACACAAGAAAAAGGAAGTCATTCAGGATGTAACATTGCATGATCTGGATGTTGCTAATGCCAAACCACAAGGAGGTCAAGATATTATGTCTATGATGGGTCAATTAATGAAACCTAAAAAGACAGAAATTACAGGTAACATAATTTGGAATTGTTAAAAAATATTTGTGTATTTTTATTTGAAATTAAACGTAAATTAAAATTGTATATTACAGATAAATTGCGCAAAGAAATAAACAAAGTTGTAAATAAATACATTGACCAAGGAATTGCGGAATTAGTACCGGGAGTTTTATTCATAGATGAAGTACACATGTTGGATATAGAGACATTTACATATCTTCATCGTGCACTGGAAAGCGCAATTGCGCCAATAGTTATCTTTGCAACGAATCGAGGTCGCTGCATAATCAGAGGAACTGAAGATATCGTATCACCACATGGAATACCTCTTGATCTCTTAGATAGATTGTTGATCATACGAACGCTTCCATATTCCAGAAAGGAAATAGAACAAATTGTTAAACTAAGAGCCACTACGGAAGGGTTGCAAATCGAAGATGAAGCTCTGTCAGCTCTCGGTGAATTAGGTACAAAAACAACGCTTAGATACGTAGTGCAACTTTTAACTCCTGCGGCATTAACGGCCAAAGTAAACGAAAGGACAATAATTAAAAAAGAAGACATCGAAGAAGTAGGATCATTGTTCTTAGATGCAAAATCCTCTGCGAAAATTCTTACACAAAATAAAGATAAATTTATGAAATAAATGTGTTTGATTGATTGTTATTTAATGAATTGTTTCCTGTACCTTAACAAATTCATAAAATATTCAGTTGTAACATACATGCTTTTATAATTGACTTAATAATAAAGTTTAATTTATGTGAAATATAAGTATTAATTGTTTTAATTAAACCTTATTTGCTTGGATGAAGTGCAAAGTAAATATACATGTAACATAATATATGCGCAAAGGTAGTTTTCCAATATTGTTCAAGATACTTTGCAACTTAGGGTCACAAAAGATAAAGCTGTAATCAGAAGTTATGACATCACTAGATGATGTGTCTTAGGGTATAAAGGTTCTGCTTCCTTTCGTATACTCTTTAGTTGTCTGGAATCTGTCAAGCAATTATAGCGTTTAATTCTGCCATTAGAAAAATAGTTAATTATTATCAGATCTTTATTTTGTAATTTACAATGTCATATCTTTTTGAGCTAGCAAAGTGTACAAGATTGTTGAATAAACGTAATACATATCGATACGCACATGGATTAACGTTGAATAACTTACAAAAAGAAAATGTTAGTGAGCTTTTTTTGCAAAAAGATGAATTTCAAAATAGACATATTGGTCCTCGACAGTATGAACAATTGGAAATGTTGAAAATTATTGGGTTTAAGGTAGTATTTTAACTTAGTAATAGAAACATTATTTTAAGATAGTCATTAAGTTATTATTTAATTGATTTAATAGAGTTTAGAAGAATTAACAAACGCTGCTGTCCCAGCAAAAATTCTTTACAAGGAAGAATTAAAGATTGAACAATCAGTCAGTAAGTAAAATGTGTAATTTATTTGAAATAATATACTACAGCAGTTGAAAAAGGAACTATTACGATACGTAGAAACGTGTGAAGTCACGCGACTGCAGATATGAAACACGTGTAAACTGATAACCCCATGATATTGAAATGAACACAGTGGATGAGTAACAAACATTCTTGAAGTATATTCATTCATAATTTATGAAAATTTTGCACATTAAATATTTTAATAAGTCGATGAATTAATTGTGTTAAAAAATGAGACAGTTTTTTCTGTCGAAACATGCATTAGCTTCATTATGTTCCTTAAATAATATGGCCCTCCATTGTGAAATGAACTTATCTTGGGTCAGAGATTAATCTCGTGCGGTCAGATTAGCATTCACGTGATTTTTGAAAGCTGAAAACTAATTGTAATACTTTCGTCTAAAATGTCAAATATATCATAACATTCAGATAGAGCAGATTGTATAAAATGATAATTACATTTTAGCTGAATATGAATTGTTAAAGATGATTACACAGATTTCGGAAAAGAACGACGTATGGCGTTCGTATATTGGCATGGGATATAATAATTGTTGCGTTCCTCACACCATTATGAGGAACATATTCGAAAATCCAGGGTGGTATGTTTCTTAGAGGGCAATTTATCGCTAATTTTAACGCGGCAACAGTAACTGAAAAAGTTCTGTTATAGGACAACACAATATACTCCATACCAACCAGAAATTTCGCAAGGTAGACTCGAAGGTTTGTTGAATTACCAAACGATGATATGCGACTTAACCGGGATGGAAGTAGCGAACGCATCTCTTCTGGATGAAGGTACTGCGGCGGCCGAGGCTTTAGGTCTTGCTCACAGGAGCAACAAGAGAAAGAAACTGTTCGTTTCTGACAAAGTTCATCCTCAAACAATCGGCGTGATTGCAACGCGTGCTACTTCTTTGGGTCTCGATCTTGAAATCGGAGATATTTTTCGAGTTGATACCAGCTCAAAAGATGTTGCTGGCATTCTATTTCAATATCCTGACACAACTGGATCTATCTATGCATTCGAAGATGTTGTGAGGAAGGCACACGTAGATGGTGTATGTATTTTGAGATCTGAAATCCTTGAACAAATAAATTCAATTACGTTTGATGCATTTCATTGTAGACGCTCGTTTGCGTTGCTGCTGATTTGTTGGCGCTGGCCATACTCAAGCCTCCAAGTGAATTTGGAGTTGATATATGCGTTGGTACCAGCCAACGTTTCGGAGTTCCACTTGGATATGGAGGACCTCATGCTGGATTCTTCGCTTGTCGTCAAAGATTAGTTCGTTTGATGCCGGGAAGGATGATTGGTGTTACGAAGGATTCGAATGGTCAGAATGCGTATCGCCTAGCTCTTCAGACACGCGAACAGCATATCAGAAGAGATAAAGCTACTAGCAACATTTGTACTGCACAAGCACTCCTGGCAAACATGTCTGCGATGTATGCTGTATACCATGGACCTGAAGGAATAAAAAATATTGCAAACAGGGTACACTTCTTCAGCCTGATCCTAGCAAAAGGTTTAGAAAAAGCAGGGAATAAGGTGGTCAATGAGTACTTTTTTGACACTATAAAATTATTACCTACAGTGCCTTTAAAACTAATAAAAGAAAATGCGATTGCATTTAAAATAAATTTTAGGTAATTTACCAGAAGAAAATATCGTAATCGAATAAAATACAGGTATCACGAGAGTAATGTACTTCAGGTATTACGAGGACGGAGTTGGAATATCTCTGGATGAAACTACTACGGAACAAGATATAAATGATATCTTTAAAATATTCTGTGCGGATACAACTGTTAAAGAAATGTGTAGGGAAGACGTTTGCCTAGAAAGAAACCTCAATAAATCCCATTTCGCTCGTTCTACACCGTATTTGCAACATCCTGTATTCAATAGCCATCAATCCGAAACAAGGATAGTTCGTTACATGAAGTCCTTAGAGAATAAGGATGTATCTCTCGTACATAGTATGATACCACTGGTAATTGAATGGGTCATATGAAAATACATTCTACACTATCGTCAACACACTTATATTTTCGGCTATTTGAACAGGGATCCTGTACGATGAAATTGAACTCCACGACGGAGATGATGCCCTGTAGCCTACGTGGATTCACCGATATCCATCCCTTTGTACCTATTGAACAAACCAAAGGATATCAACAGCTATTTGCTGAACTGGAACAGGATTTGTGCGCTATAACTGGTTACGATAACATAAGTTTTCAACCAAATAGTGGAGCTCAGGGGGAATACGCTGGTCTAAGAGCTATACAACTTTATCATGAGTCAAATGAAAACAAGAATCGACAAGTCTGTTTGATTCCCATTTCTGCTCACGGCACTAATCCTGCTTCTGCTCAAATGGCCGGTATGCAAGTGAAGCCAATCCTTATACAGAAAGACGGCTCTGTGGATATCGTACATCTTACAGAAATGATCGATAAGTACCGAGAGACGTTGTCTTGTCTGATGATAACATATCCGTCGACGAACGGCGTGTTTGAGGAGACCGTCGTTGATATTTGTGCTATGGTTCATGAAGCTGGAGGTCAAGTGTATCTAGACGGCGCTAACATGAATGCTCAAGTTGGTCTATGTCGTCCTGGTGATTATGGCAGTGACGTTTCGCATTTAAATTTACACAAAACATTCTGTATACCTCACGGCGGTGGAGGACCTGGAAGTGGTCCTATTGGAGTGTAAGTAATGTTATTTTGATATTTTAATGTAAATATGCAGTACAAATGATGACTTTTATGTATAGAAAACGGCATCTTGCTCCATTTTTTCCATCTCATCCTGTAATTAATTGTTCGGATAATGGTCATAACAACGTAAAACAAACTGGTGCTGTATCAGCTGCTCCTTTTGGATCATCAGCTATTCTACCAATTTCATGGGCTTACATTAAACTGATGGGTCCAAACGGGTTAAAAAAAGCTACCCAAGTTGCTATTCTAAACGCAAATTACATGAGTAAAAGACTGGAAAGGTATTACAAGACACTGTATAAGGGAAAGACAGGATTGGTAGCGCATGAATTCATTTTGGATATAAGGGATTTCAAGAAAACGGCAAATATCGAGGCCGTAGATATTGCTAAAAGATTAATGGATTATGGTTTTCATGCTCCAACAATGAGCTGGCCTGTAGCGGGTACATTAATGATCGAGCCAACCGAATCCGAGGACAAAAGAGAATTGGACAGATTTTGCGATGCTTTGATTCGTAAGAATACTAAATATATTCACTAAAAATGTTTGTTTTCCTTTTAAGAAAGACATCAATAGATATTCAAAAGTTTTGTTTCGTAGATATACGACAAGAAATTGATAATATAGAAAGTGGTAAATTAGACATTGTTAAGAATCCATTGAAAATGGCACCACACACTCAAGAACAAGTAATATCAAGTAAATGGGATAGACCATATTCACGAGAATTGGCAGCATTTCCAGCTGTAAGTGACTATACTTGACATTCATTAGGAAATGAATAATAAATAAACTATATTCATATTTATTTACAGCCATTTGTAAAAGGAAGCAACAAGATTTGGCCGAGTGTTGGAAGGATAGATGATATATATGGAGACAAAAATCTATTCTGTACGTGTCCCTCTGTCTTACCACATGAATAAGTGATTGTAGTTATTTTTCGTGTACAGTTAGTTATAGAATTATTCAAATGTTTATTGTAATTTTTTGTACAAACATATCATTTATATAAAACTTCTTACTTTTATAAGCAGAGAAAATATAACAAAGATCACACTTTAAAATTCTCTCCTTTTGTAGCAAACAAAACTATATCATTTCTTCGTTATTCTTCATTCATTTAACAATTATGTACGTCTATTACGTTCAATTTATCCATATATTTACATTGTATATTATTAGGTTATATTTTTCATTATTTTTACATATATTACAAACCAGGCATAAGATATGCAATATTGTCGAGCATTTGCGAAAGTGTTTCGTGTTTAGCTCCATTAGTTTCTGGTACCTGTTGTGTTAGGCAAATCAAAGGGCCCAGTGCGCAAAGTAGAGAATCCAGCAAGACCGACAGACTGCCCGATACCGCTATTTGTCCATCGTGTTCCTTTAATCGTTCACCGATGATCGTTAAGCTCTCACCGAGAAGCTTGAGATGAGCAGCTACATCGATAGGTTGAGTACCAACGACTTTGTACATTCCTGTTCCTATCATTGGTTCGTTAACTAAATCTTTCCCAGTTCGATTCGACGGCGGCGATACCGGAACATTTCCTACAACCGAGGGTAGACCTAGTTGAATAGTTTTTTTTGAGGTAGCAGGCTTTTGCTCTTTCCCATTACCTGTAATACAAAGAAAGACAGAACATAAAATGTTACAAATGTTATCGTGTTGTTCGATTTGCCTATCTCTAAACGAGATGCATGCATACAAAACAAATGATAATAAGACATCTACCATATAATTCTTAGAGGCATAAAACATATAAACGATATATTATTTGAAAGACTTTTGACTAATACGCGTGCACGAGAAGCAAATCAAGATGAATAAACTACCATATAACTTTTAGAGATATATACTCGTAAAAATGATGTATACATGAGAACCAACAAACCCACCAATTTTATTAATGAATTTTTTTCGCGAAGCAGGCGGCGGCATTTTCCAAACAGGCTCATCTTTACTTGCAGGTAAAGAATGAGGTTTTGCTGCCAAGCGTTTTGCGCGTCTGCGCCAGTTATATTTTTCCAGATTTGGTACTGTAGCCCACAGTTCTCCTAACCGTTTAGAAATTGCTGCAAAATCTACAAAAAGCAACGTTTCACGAATAATATTAGCATCGGTTTTCTAAACTGACCGTTGGAGAAACAAGAGTGAAGCTTATATACCCATATAAGGACATTGCTCTAGTAACTCTTGCCTAATTTCTTTAGCCCACAACATGTACGCGGTAAATCTTGTTTTCTGAAAACATCATCGAATTGTGAAATAATCATCCCCTTAGTAACTTTCATGTGTACATACCCCTTTGTCTTTACGTTGTGCCTTCATTCTACCTATTATTTTCCCATCTTTAATAATTAGCTTTTTCTTACATTTCTCAAGCATATACAAACTATTTGCCTGTGAAGGTGTTTCTTGGCCAGGTGGTTCAAGCTTTCTAAACCCTGCTTCTCTATCGTCTATCATAAGAGGATCTACGTCATCGTCGCTTCCAGAATCCATACTATATCTTTCATCCTCGTTCAACCCAGAGGGATCATCAGACTCTGACCCTGAAGACTGCCCTTCGTTATCTGACAATGTCTCTTGTTTAACTCTTTGCTGTCCAGAGTTGGAATTTGAATTCTTCCTTTGTCTTCCACTACTTGCATGTTGGATCGACTGATTTGGTGACATATGTTGGGAATCATATCTGTCCAATAATTGTTGATTTTGTAATTGCTGTGCTTTTTGACGTTTGTACTTGTTATCCGTAAAATCATCTGGCGATTCAAAGTCAACGAGTTTGGAAGATTTCTTTCTCACACGGCCACTGCGGGAGATACCCGTGACCTCTAGATCTGAAAGATAAAGCGGACTGCACCTTGCCAAGAAAGAGAAAGGGACCAAAATACTTTGTAAGATCTAACTACCACTCTCATAACCTTCTGGGATTCAAGATCATTATTTCTATGCAAATATACTTTACACGAAGAGTGTGCATGGGTATCCAAACGTAGTTCACTTGTATACTTGTTTGAATTATAATTTTTTTGATCGATATTTTGAAATTTTTTAAACTAGATGTGTCTGATACCAATTGTTAGATCTCGTGGACGCGTATTATGTGTCACATAAATTTTACTACATACACATAAGTACAAAGAAATTTCTCTATACCTGATGTACATAAACATATTACATATTGGAACGAACATAACGAGTATTACAACTACTTCAGATTATATGAGTACAAGACAATTGCCATTTATTCGAATAAAATTTTATCTGTTTGTTTTTTGTAATAATCGTTTTCTCATTAGAGCCTGTCTCTGTTTTATAAAATTTCTCAAATTTAAAAAACCTGACTACGAATGAATTGTACACATCATTAGTTTAATGACTCTCCGCTACGGACAAAAGCGCTAGTAACCAAAACGCAAATTGGAGTAAATATTGCAAAGAAATTGATAAATTTGCTACGAACGCGCGCAAATCATGCGGAATACTGCAAGCGATACGAGCAAACAAGCAACTGGTCTACCAAATATCTCTCCCTATAAAGTGAAAGCTGATCTCACCGTCATTCTTCTGACGTTTCGGAGTCACGAACATATCCATAGCGTCGTTCCGTTGCTCTCGGAGCTTCTTGTGCAGCGGCGTTTTCTCAGATTTCGCGGGCTTACGAACATTGGCGCGCATCACGCGCTAATAAGTTCTTGCTTCTTTGATGCAAATGCATCTGTTCAAATCTTCAACACTTTTCGCAACAGAAATTACCCCTCAAACCCCAAACTTTGTTTATTTTTATGGCGATTTTAAAAACAACTGCTACGAAGCAAACCAGAATGCATTGCGCAGCATGAGTTGCGCATTTAGGACGCAACGCGCGAAATTTAAAAATAAGTGTTTGATTTTAGTTTTTATGGAAAACATAGATTGTTCTAAAAGTTACATAACCTTTCCAACTTACAAGATATAAAAGTAATAATTTACATTATTTAAAAAGATAAGAATCTAGAATAATAAATTTAGTAGATCTAATGATAGAAAAATAATAAATCTAGAATATATTATAAAAAAAATGTATTATTTATATTATCAAGTTTGTTGAAATTGATTAAAAGGAATGCATACAAATTTAAATATCATCTTCTTGTTGCCATCCATCTTCGTTAGATAAAAATCTTCTCTTGTGACTAGTATTCATGTAAGGTCTTAATGCCCATTCCGTATCAGCTGCTGCTTCTGCATCCAAAGTACCTAATTTAATTTGATATAATTTTAATTGAAATCTGGGACCAACTTCCACCAGTTCGATGTCCTTCCCATGGATCTTTTTATAAGTGTGATGTCGGAAGGATATGTAGTCATCGTGATTGGCGAAAGTAATTATTCTTTTACTATCTTCTTTTGGTACTGGGAATAAATATTTTAAAACACTCATGACACGTTCACCTAACTTTGTTTTGAAATTGTGAAATATAAGGTGAGGATATTGTTCAGACATGGTTCCAATATCAGGAATATCGTGTCTCATAATAACATCCGACATGGTGAAATATGCAGTAGGTCCATAGGGAAGATGACAAACAATAAGAGAGTCAGGCACACCTCTGTGTTCATGCACAATTATGAAATCTGTAACGTCGTTTGCTCTGCAGGCATGTATCAATTGTTTCATTTCGTAGTTTCCTCGATTCATTCTTTGAGAATTAGGAAATATCAAACGCAATTCTTTGACAAACATTTTCAACCTGGAACTTGGGTCGCGAGAAGTGGTAATCACAATTTTTGGATCTTCAACTCCAGCCCAACGATACTCATCGTCTTCGTGAGACCCCACAATACCTCCCATTTCTGTTCCAATAGCAACAGCCATTTGTGGTCCAGCATCTTCCCAAGCTAATTGTTTTTGTATGTTCAAAGCATCTTTTCTTAAATCTGGATGTATAGGTACATTTTGCTCAAGGCTGCGTTTTAGTTTTTCCTTCTTTTCTTGAATGCTTTTTAACTTATCTTGAACGGATTTTCTGTAAAGATATTCTCTACGAAGCCTCGCTTGTCTCCGAAACATTTTCACGTTTCAATAAATACCTTGTACTTAATAAATACTCTTCAAAATTATAGGTTATAAGAATCATACACGTCTTGATGTAATATAAACAATAATTATAGCTGATAGAAGATAGATTGTGCGATAATAAAATTTAATTTATCGTATTATTAAGTATTTATCATCAAGTTAATAAAATTATTATTGATTAATTTATTCCAAATTAGTTATATTCTTGTATTGTATATTTTCTCGTTGCATATTTCAGGTGATAACGCGATTGGTCGAGCTGGCGGTGGCGAGCCAATTACAGCGTTCGAGCGGTGATGACGTATCTTCAACGACAAATTTCGAAATTAGTAAGTAGTTAATAACTTTGCATTTTCGAGCGAAGATCGCGTACGGATAGTGTATTTGCAAAAATAAAATTTGTGCTTGAATTTGCGTCGTTAATGAAAATAAGCGACGGTGAGTTTTCTTTCTCTCTTGATAGTTATTATAATTATAAGTAGGCCGAGAATTCTTATATATTTATAAGAAATTTGAAAGTGCAAAGTTATACAAAATTTACACGATATGAAGAAATATGTAAAATATTTAAATATAGTATTTTCTATAATACTTGCTGAATAAAACAATTTGCTAGGTTCTATTTTTTAAATTATATTCTCAATGAAATATATGATATTATAGGTTTATATTTATCGGCATAGCTTTTGTGTCAAACTTTTTCGGAGCATATGTGTCTAACGAAAAAGAATTTGCTATATGTATACAATAGGATTAAACTTGTACAAGAGAAGAACAATCATTTAGAACAATAATGAATAATGAAATATCTTTATTGTGATTTTATAGATGATATACGGAAAAATTTGTATAGAGAACACGTCCAAGTACCAGCTTGGAGTCGACTAACGGAATTGGTACGTAAAATATAAATCAGCGTTCATCTTTCTTTATTCAAATTATATTTTACCATAGTTTACAAAAAACATGTTTGGGTAATCCAGAGAATTTATATTAGAATGACTGTATAGGATAAACAACGAGTAAAAATTTTGATAGGTGTCAATAGTAGGAACACTAGAAAACTTTGCATGTTGCAATTTTCGATATATTTATAATTATTATACGTGGTAGAAATTATTTGTTTCTCGTTTGCGAATGAAATCTGGAAATTAATTGCGCGCGAGATTTGAATTTGACTATTTAGTGGCATCTACGCCAACGATAAATGTTTCCCGTTTACAATGTCGGTAATCTTACCGACCAATCCGTTGCATCTCGCCCGCGTCGATGATAAGTAATCGACGTCCTGGCGAGTAGTAACTAGTTTCAAACATCGACGTCAGATATCATATGAATTATTTCTTTCTGTCTCTAAACGTAGAAAAATTTAAACAACGAATAGACCGAGTCTTTATATCATTCGATGTACTCGCGATATGTAAAAATGTCTTTCCAACGATATTAAAAAGCAAAATGAAATACGTAAATGGATTTAGAGATTCCATAGAATCAGAGTTTGTTCGTTGGCGATTTATGAAAGGATAGACACGAGTCGGAGGCTTTTTTCCCCCCTGGTTAATTGCAACCAGCTTGCGATTTCCCTGCTGTTTCTTTGATCGAGCCGCCTACTCGCTATTTCTCTTCGCGGAATATGACTTTTCAGGCTGCGCTTAATTAGCGACGAACTTTGAATCATAATCACAAAGACATTCTTTGTAAGCGTATAACGCGCGCTACTGCTTCCTACTCACAGCGATTTACAAGAGTTTCCAGTTTCTTCCACTGAAGCCAAACGAAACGAAACGAGACGAAACGAAAGTTGAAAGAAAAAATGACGCGAAACGACGAAGAAAAAGGAAGAGTCTAGTAATGGACGCAGAAGAATCGCGGTGATTTGGGAAAAAAGTGTAATGGCCCCGGGGATAGGGCTCGTGCCGTGCACGGCGCCTCGTAATTCATTTAGACGGTAGCTCGACGAGACAGGCTCAATTACAGTCGCGGCAAAAAACCGCACGGGAACGAGTAGCTTCTTCGTACGACGTGCGTGGTCCGTGTTCGTTGCTGCTTCGTCTCGGCGTACACGCGCGCTCGTTTTCTCGTCTCTTTCAAGGAGGAAAGAAGGGCCGCGGGCTCGTGTCCTGCGTCACTCAACCGAGCACACCGCGGACATCGTTAAAGCCTCTTTGTCATCCGTTTTACCCGACCGGCTGCCATTATGGCCCCTCGCTCGTTCCTACGTGCAAAACGTTGGGAATTCCTCGCGCGTACCCGCTCCTAGGAGATCTTCCATCTACAGCCGAATCTACTCTCGGATCGTTTACTTTTTGCGAAACTCGACTTTCTACGCGCAACATTTTACTTTATAAATTTCTGCAACGTGATATTTCTGTCTATTTATCGTTACTGTACATTATCGTACGATATTATTTAGCGATATTTTCGAGAACCACGGTCCACCTTTGTCACTTTATGTTTCGAAAATGATCGTACAATAGCATCGATAGCGATAAATACGATGTAGCAAGTAGAAGAAATATTTACTTAAAGTAGTATTATATTATCATTGTTGTTGTTGTTATTATTAGTCCTAATGGTATTATTGTTATTATTATTATTCCACTGAGTTTTTGAAACTTTGTCTGGAAAACGCGAGAAGCGGACGTACCGTGTGTGTGCGCGCGCGGTAAGCCACCGTCATTTTCACTCATCGCGAATGATTCATCGAATGTGAAAGACGAGAGTCGGAGTACTTATATCAGTTTACCGAACGATTTCGTTTCGCTAGTCTTGAAAAGTTTGGATCGCGTCCAACTGATCATGAAACGTGCCGAGGTATTCTCCATTCACCTCTCTCAGACAACACGTTTTATTCCTCTGTTCGATTCTCCTATTCGCTTATTTCGATTCATTTTGATTATGTTTATACAATTGATTAATCTGAAGCGCTTATTTAGGATACTGTTTGGTTTGTACTTAGAAAACACGTTTTATTCCTCTGTTCGATTCTCTTATTCGCTTTACAGTTTATTCCGATTATTTTGATTATGTTGATACAATTTATTTTGATTATTTTGATTAATCTGAGGCGCTTATTCAGGATACTGTTTGGTTTGTACTTAGAAAACGCGTTTTATTTCTCTGTTCGATTCTCTTATTCGCTTATTTCGATTCATTTTGATTATTTTGATTAATCTGAAGCGCTTATTCAGGACACTGTTCAGTTCGTACTTGGAAAAAACAGTAAGAACTGCCTTTCCGAAACACGTTTGGTACAGTCGTAGTTGCTCGTGTAACGATAAACATGCGCGTCGTAAAATATGCTTTGTATCTCGTGGCGTTTCGTTACGAACGAATCATCGTTCGATTTATCGAAGGAACAGTTGTTTGAGAATCGTTGGATACAACAGAGAATCGTTGTTCCATGTTCCTCAACGAGTTATCCTCGGCGATCGTCCAAAGCGGAAACGTGTAAAATTCCTCGTCGGTCGTTGGCT
Source organism: Bombus campestris (assembly GCA_905333015.3). Lineage (NCBI taxonomy): Eukaryota > Metazoa > Arthropoda > Insecta > Hymenoptera > Apidae > Bombus > Bombus campestris. The sequence goes on along the minus strand of HG995129.1, from coordinate 4,863,012 downwards.
CGTTTCGTTCTCTCGCTGCTTCGCAGGCCAATTTTTCTCAGCCTCGGTTTGCACGCGATTTTCAATCGCGCGTACCTACTTACGTACATTTTCGCGCCTGTAAAATTTCGGAGAACCGATAGAACCGATAGAACCGATAGTGGGATATCGATAAATAGATTGACGAGAAGAGGCGGCGGTGGTCGAGGATGGCCGCGGAAGATGGTTTTTGCTCGGCAGAAAGAAAATGCAGCTACTGTTCTCGTCGGAGGGATGTCGGGCAGGGTTAATCGGCCGGTTAAGCTACAAGACAATGGGCCTCGGTGTTGATGGCAATATTTTAATGAAGTTAGCAAGTTCCCGGTAGCGGGTCGCCGTCGCGATTCCAGGAGCGTGAACGAGAGGAGCCCTTAAGGGCAGAGGGCGGAGGCGCCACCCGGCCACTGATTTCCACTTAGCGATATCGTCCTACAAAGCAGCCTTCATCTGCCACAGTTTCTTTTCTCTCTATCTTTTTCTCTTTTGCCCCCTCTATTTCTTCTTTCTGCTCCCTTCTCTTGCCTCGTATTTGCTCCTTCTTCGTTGTCGAATCTCGGATGGAAGAACTTCGGGGGAAAGCGAATGGGAACGAAGTGGAAGGTTGAGTTTTAGCGATGAAAACGCGCTACGTTTTGCGGTGGTTGCGTGGCGTCGAGTGACGCACAGGTTTGCCAATCGACAAAGATGTTTGATCGGATTACGGCTCTCGATCATTCTCCAACGATTTGCATATATACGGTGGAATAGAGCGTGTGGCAGGAGGATCGCGATGATCGGCGCGCGTCAGTTAGAAACGGCGCGGCCAAACAACGAGTCGCTTTGCATACGGCCGGATTAATTTGATCGATGGCACAGGGTATATACATCGGAGAAAGCGATTACGCTGCGACGATGGGATATTTTCTGGCCGATTTTGCAACGTTCTGTATCTCTGTTTCCTTTGGAACGGGGCACGCGTTAATCGATTCACTGTGCAGACTCGCCTGTAACGTTATTCCTTTTCATACTCGACTCACTTTCCGTCGAACTTGCTTCACCGCGCGCTAACGAGACGCGTTCTCCGGTTTCTTAATTAGTCGAGCAATTAATGCGGAATCAGAAACTGTGAAGATAATTTAGCGGCCGCGGGATTCGCGGCCACGCTACGCCAAATCCACCATCGCCGATTACGACTCGAATATTCGCGCACAGATCGGTTTCGTGCATTTAGGTGTACGCCAGGTCGGCTATCATTAGGGAGAAATCACATGCAAAACCTGAGACGTTAAGATCGCCCCGTTCGGCCGTAAACTTTCGTAGATTCTAATCGAGCGCGCGTAATTAGAGCGGCAGTAATTGTCGGTAATTAATTGGAGGTAAATTAATTAGCTTAGATCGAATAGAAAGTGGAAAATTACAAGGTATTCGGTGCAAGTCGAACTGCGTTTCTCGACTCGCCGGCCTAAACGCTGTCGCTTTCGTCCTCGAATCGCGCTCCAGTCGTCCGAAAATACGCTCCAAACCTCCTCTCGACCGAGCAGTCCGAAGGAAGATGTAAATCATTGGAAGCGGAGCTACCGCCCGCTCGAATTTCATCAGGTCGACTGGGATAACGCGAGACTAGCAACCATAGTAACTCACACGTACACGTGAGATAATATTTTACTATTCGAACAATATTTATTATTATTATTTAATAAAATAATAATGTACAAAGAACGTTTAATAGGAGTGCGTGTGTGTTTAATCGTTCGTTTTAAATCTCTTAATCCCATTAAAAAACATTATCAGAAGCACCTTTAAATATGCCGATTGATTTTTAACAAAATATTGCACTTGTCAAATGCTGCTTGGAAAGTTCGTTCTGATTTTTAAGGAATTTAATAAAATAATAAATTTTGCTTAGTAGCTTTTCATCTGGGAAGTTGTTTTCAAGCATATCGCATTAGAAAACATTACTAAAGGCATCTTAAAATATGCCTATCGAGTCGAAATGTAAATTTTGAATAAACGTTATAACGTTTTAAAAGAAATTTTCAAACTCTATAAAAGAAGAACTTTCCGAGCATCCTTTTGAATCTTTTCAATTGCTCGGGAAATACTCGCGAATTCCGGCGAATTTATGCTTGTTTTACACGGTACATCCACGGCAGATTCAAACTTCGAATCAAGTCGTGAGATACCGCGACAACAAAGAGCCGTTTAAATAAAAGACACGTTCGTGGCAAATGAAAGACGGCGAACCGCTGACTATAGCGCGTAGCTTAAAGAATGCAAAATGGTAGTCGAAAGGTTAGCAAAATCTGTGTCTTGAAGAGGGACATGGAGGTGGAATATATCCGACGACGATTATAGTCGTCTCGAAACTTTACCCTTCGCATTTCTTTCTCTTCTCCCAGCGGCAAGTTAAATTGCCGTATCGATCGACGAACAAAATTCCGTGTTTCTCCGGTGGCGATCGATGGGACCAATTTGAACTATTAAGCGCTCGCTTTACGATTCTACTCTGCGAGAATAGGCAACTATCGACAGATTCGAACGGTTTCAACCGACTTTTCACAGACGAAGGCGAACTTGAGAAAAGTAATTTCTTGCTTCTCTCATCAAACTCGCCTTCTTTCGAGGATAAGCTATCGTCGCAGGGGTCGCTTTCGGGATAAGGTACACTTTACGAGGGATTACGTGGTTTATGAGTTGGAGCGGCGCTCTCGCGCTTTTTAACCCTCGGTTTCCTCGATTTTCATCGGTCGAATCTCCTCCAGAGTCACGGTCCTTCCTTTCGTCCAATTTTACGAGCGCGCTTCTCTCGTGTTGCTGGCTCTCAAGATCTCTATTGTTTTCTGTTCTCGGTGCTTTTCGTCTGGAAAAGCGGAGTTTAAGGTCCCCGGACGATCGTAACTCCGGAGTCGTCGAATTCGGTGCACGGAAAATCGCCATCGATTTCATAACTCGCGCCGCGCGTTTCTTCGTCTCGCGGCGAGAGAACGCACCCCCATCGGAGTTGCAGGGAGGCAGACAGGTGTGCAATGCCATTTTGTTTTTCAAGCGTCGTCCGACGCCAAATCGATGGCAACGAATTAAACATTTTTATGCTTACGCGTTGGTCGCAAACTTGGCCACGTTTCGTTCAAAATAAAATGGAAGATAACAGTTGTGAAATAACGAGTTACCGCCACTATTTTATTTTATTTTGCAAATAAAGAGCAGGTTCGTTTCGTCTGAAATTCCAATAAATCATTTTCAAATAATTCCTCCGTCCAGTTAATTACATCGTTCGAATAAAGTGAGAGAGCTTGTAAGCAGCAGATTGCGACCAGATTACGTTGGTAGCGAGGTCCAACTCGATAGAAACATGTTTCGAGAGAAACGCGTTTCAAACTTTTTTTTAAGGGCCAACTCGATGAATGCAGCTCGACGATATTTCTCGATGATCTTCGATTATTTTGATGCAACAACCATGAACACTCGAAAGTTTCTCATTTACAACAAACCTCGTCTTTATACCAACAAAGACGAAAAGTGTACACGTTGGCTACCGTAGATCAGGTTGATGAAACGAGCAATTTTTCGCAAAATGTCGAGTTCGCTTCTACTATTCGCGATACTTATTATTTGTTATTCTACTCGAATCGACTAATTTCTATTTCATCACTGTTGAAGTGATCGCCACTTCTAAGAAAACTCTACATCTGGTCTTTTTAGTTTTCTCGAGCACCGAAGCCATCGACAGCGTATAGACAATAGACTGGGACGAAGGCAGACCATAAACAGTAGACAGGCGACGATGTCTTTTGGGCTTTCAGTCATAGGGTAACACTGCTAGCGCGCGGATCTGGACCAGCTCAATTATATTCCGATTTGCATTTACACTTCAGTATTTAAAACATATATTTTCTACCATACAATTTATCCACGCGTTCCTTTGTATTCACATACATCTAATAACCTCAACAATCACGATAAATCCCTCGACTTGGAATTCGTAGACTCTCGCAACGTGATTCGTTTCGTCAGGATCGTGGCAAAGCCATCGCAGCGAAGGAACAGCAATATCCCCGCAGAGGCAGATGGTTGCAATTTAGCGACATATTTAACAAAGAAACTTCTTTTACACGCGCATTGTGGGTTAATCTCGATCGACATTCTTCGTCACTTTCGTGCGATCGAACCGGTTCGACTTTCGAGAAGCGAAAAGTGTGGTGGTCCAACTTTTCCTATCGCTCAAACTCTCACCGTGAGATATAAAAATTTAATTGGTCTGGCGGAATGACGTGCCAGCCACTTCGACTTTCTTTCAAATTCACCCCTGGCTTCGTTCTTCGTCTTCGCCTTGCTTCCACGACACGAGATAGCGATGGCCTCGAGACACACCTCCGGTATCAATTCGGCCCGAGTTTCGCCCTTTTTCTCTATCTTCACCCGCCTCGTCCTCCGAACGTTTCCCACCGCTTCTTGGCTCGGTCACGGGGAGGAAAAAACTTTGTCGATTGTTTGGGCCGTTAGCGGGATCGTTGCCGGTGGAGAACTCTTTCGTAGTAGATGGTATCGTAAATATGGAGGCAAGAGGGACGTTATCGAATTAATTTGAAGATCGCTGCCAGTGTAGCGGCGCTCGTTGGCCATTTTTCCCCCGTAATTTCGTCAAGTCGGCCAGGTGTGAATTTGTTGGACCGTTTATATCGCGATAGAGCCGCGTAGAAACGGATCGCTTCGGGCCGAGTTTTTGCGAATAACGTTAATAATAACGGGCGAAAGGGTAGATAATTTCGGGCGGGCGTAACGCTGACACTAGCAAATTAAATTGCCCGGAAGAAATGAAGTCGATAGTGGGAATGAATCGCCCGGAAGCTGCCTGTCGAACTGATCCTGATAACTCCCATCCTCTTCTCTTTCACCGTTGCTGCGCGCCCTTTCGTTTCTTCCTCTTCACAGTTGCCGGCCAATCGATACGCCGCGATTTAAAGAGTCACGCGTTTCCTTTCCCAGCTACCTTTTAACGAATCGTCGCGCACATTGCGCGCATCGATCTCGCTCGATCTTGGTCCAATTTGCAATTTGCGGCGCGATTTACCCTCGGTGGGCATCGATTTTCTCGTCGCTTTTCCCCGGCGCAGACTCGCCTTTCCGCGCCGGCTGAAGCGGCCGAGGCGGTTCAAGCGGTAGCTCGAGCCTCGAAAGATAGCTCGAACGCGTTGCCAGGGTTTTGTAAGCAACACAGGCAATCTCTGTCTGCGTTAGATAACGCCGACAACGTCGCTATAGATCGAGGGGGTAGCTTTTCATCTTAGTAAATCGCACCCTCTACGATTTCGCGCGCTTCCTCGTCTGCCCCGCTGTGTCCTGTTCGCTGGTGCATCTAAACAACGGCTTGCACCGAGTGTGTAGCCGTTTCAATGGATAACGAGGGAGGCGTGCAAGGCGTTGCTTCCGCGTTTTCGTAGAAATTTCCGCGAGTCGAAGATTCGGCTCGCCTGCAATTGCTGCGCACACGATACGACTGCGTCTATTCGCATGGCTGGAAGAAGGTCCGAGTTGCGGCATGCCGGCCGTAAATCGAGCGCCGAGGCAGCCTGTAGCGTAACGCAGACCGGGCTGGGCCACCGGCGTAAAGCACCTACGCCAAAGTCATTTCCTAGAGCTTTGGAGCAAGTTACTGCAGCAACATCGGCAACTCCTCGGCGGAGGGTAATAAAGCCATCTTGCCAACGGGGTGGTTTCGCCTCTTCCACCCTCGCAGCCCGCCCCTCAGGAGGTGGCTGGATAGCGATCTATACTGCCGGGCACCCCTCTCGTCGTTGCCAGGCAACCGTCCCTCTCTCTGTCTCTTTCAACCCCTTCTACGCCCGAGAGTTCTTCCACCCTCCCTAGACAGAGAGACACAGAGAGACCGAGCTGGCCTCTCGATTTTCCCTCTGTTTCGGATTTTTAACCGATTTAATCGTCGGAAAATTCCGCTCGATATTTCTCCGGTTTCCTCACTTCGTTGTCGTTAAGTGCACGCGTGAAGGAAAGTCACGTCGGTGTAGGCGCAACTGGCGGGATGGTTACCTACTTTTTTTCTCAGTTTGCTTACCATTTTGTCAGTTTTCACGTGACAAGTAGCCATCGAGATTAAGAAAGAGATTTCACTCTTATCGATGCCCGCGGTTTTGAGTATTTTAGCTGGAAGGCGCGGTTAAAGAATCGTATATTTTCTAACGTAGGATATACAGGCCATTTAAGCCTGACGCGTGTTTCGTGGGTTTAAAAATACCTGGTCGAACGAAACTGGCTATCGCGTACGTATGTAGATGTAGAATCGACTCGCACGAAGTGTCCCGCAGTTTGCTGTACAAACTTTACCGGTGTGTTTTGCAGATAAAAATAAGAACGAAACGTCGAAAACTTGGTAAATGCTTCGTTCGAACACGCCACTTTGATACTCTTCCTCTCGTCGTTGATTTAACACTGACCTTAGCAGGCCAGTTCAAACGTTTCGAAATTTCATTTAAAATCGCTGTTTTTTTCTTCCATCCAACTTTATGTAAATTCCTGTATCAATAAAAATTAAGCAACTGGTCAATCGGATAATATAAGACAATAATTATATATATACGATATAAGGTACACACAGGTGTGTTTATTATTCTTGTGCGCGATTGTATAATGCGATTTTCTTTCGTTCTGGTTATCAAGTTAATCGCGAGAATGAAACTCCGCGAGAAATTCGATAACGCGTCCATGTCCACTTTTCATAGATCAAATATTAGATTGTCCGGAAAGTGTCTTTCTTTTACAACGATGCATCTTTATACAAATGTTAAACCTAATCCGTCAAACGTTGTGATCTTCATTTTGATAGAAGAAAATGGATCATAATTTGATAACATAATATAAAACGGAAAATGTTGTGCATCCATTATTTGTCTGTAAAACGAAAGAAACTTTTCATCGATCAAATACGTATCTGTGTATAATTTTACGTTGCATACTTTTGTTACAACTTTTTAATGAATCATTCGTCAAGTTGCTGCTACATGTTGACGTTTTAGTCTCATCCTCGCCTGTAGGACAAGCTTGGAAAGTTAGTTCGTGGAACGCGCGGACACCCTGTACGGAAGAGGAAAGAAAAGGAGGAAAGAAAAGGAGGAAAGAAAAAGAGAAAAGAGGAGGAACGAACTAGAGAAGGAAATTCGGACGCGGAAAGGTTGAACGATTTCTCGAAGAATAGGGGAAAACGCGTTCCGAGAAGGAGCGAGGGTTGGAGAAAATTTGATCTCTCTGAGAGGGACGGGGAAGAGGGTGGACAGGGAGCAGAGATTGCGCTCTTATCTCGTCAGATACCGACCGCCTTCAGCTTCCGTTTCGTCCTCCTCCTTCTTCTCGTCCAGACCTCTCCCCTTCCTTTCTCGACTGACTTTTCCTGGGGGGAGGATTGACAAGCACGGAGAGCTGCATGCAACGTCCGATTCGATCCGCCGCAATAAAATTAGAACCGCTGCTTGGACTCTTGCGAATTTTTCTCCCTGTTCTCTCCTTCCTTATCTTCATCCTGTGTTTTCTCCTTTGATCATTCACGAAAATTACAAGCGCACGCGCTCGACATTTTTTCTTTTCTATTATTTTACCGAATTACGTACGATCCACTTTTCCTTTATTATTTTCTTATAAAACGAAAGAAACTTCTGGCTCAGCCTAACATTTAACGTATATCGGAGCATTGGCATCTTTTCTATTCTACGCTTTTCCGACGCGTATCCCACGAACGATCGTAACCCTACGATACTCTACGACTTACTGAGCGACGCTTTATTCAAATTTTCGGTGCTCGAAAAGGTACAAATTTCGCGCTTTTTCATCATCGTCCTTCACGCGCGGATAGCTTAGCTCTCTCTCCGCGTCGGTCCACTCTTTCTCCATTTTCCACTGCCTGCAGGTCTCCCTTCGAAGAAAGAAGGGAGGCGGCGTGCTGATAACGAGTTGATGTATGACCTAGTGACGTCACCGACGAGACAACCCCCTTCCTCGACGGTCGAGAGTAGATTACAAAAATCGATAGCGCGTCGGGGACGAGAAAAATGCGCGAGTCGGGCGATTAACGTGGTGAAAACCAACAGAGAAAGAAAGAAAGAAAGACAGACACAGAGCGAGAGAGAGAGAGAGAGAGAGAGAGAGAGAGAGAGAGAGAGAGAGAATTGGGAAGAAGTTTGGGAACTGAACGATCCGATTGTTCTAAACTCGTTAATCGGCCACGACGTCGACGACGAGATCTACTTTGCGACAGAGCGAATACGCCGATAGAGAGAGGAAAGCGCGAGCAACTGTGTGGATTTCTCGGGGAAACGATACGAAACGGTGGCGAGAGTCTCCTCCTCCAACCCCTTTCCCAGCCCCGTTTTGTCATTACAACAACGGAGCAAGGGGCGAAGTGGCGGAAAGGAGGAGGCGCGGTTAGAAGTTTAATAACTGCTGGAAAGCGATGCCGTGGTGCGGTGCGGCGCGGCGGCGGTTGGCGTGGCGTTTTCTCACGGAGAATTCCGCCAAGGCGCGCACCAACTCTCCGCACAACACCGGAGATGGAACCCCAGACGTAATTTCCGGTTTCGCCGCGGCACTGCCGCGTTAGCTGAACCAAAAGACGATCGCTCAGCGAACGAGATAGCCCGAGATAACTCACTCCCTCGCGGTTCTCCTTCTACGTTTCTCTTCCCGTCCCTCTTCCTCCCTCACGCCCGTTCTCTGTCTCCCTCTCGCGCCTCGTCTTCATCGACTTCGAATCTGCTCCGCTCTGCTGCCGTCTTCTCAGCTTGCAAGTCGAGACGCACCTGCCATCGATGACGATCACTCGTCTCTCTATCCTCTGCCATCGATCGTGCAGCAGATACGCGCGTTCTCTCGTTCCACGGACGAACAGCGGTCGTTCGAGCCTCAGTTTCCAAACGACTCGTTGCTTTTTTTTTGAGATCGTTTGAATCGCCTCGGATGGGATTCGATAGAACTGGCGTACGTCTCGAACGTCTCGAAGATCTTTTGCGAATCTCGTGAGAATATTTCGAGGTCAATTGCGTTTCCGGCGTCCCTAACTTCCTGCATTCTCTTTTTTTTTTTGGGTCAGTTCCACGTATCTATGAATATCGACCATACGCCGAGCTTCCAACACTCATCGAAATAATCAAGATCTTCAAGATCTTTCGACGTTTCCACGACTCCTAAGATTTTTAGTGGCTTTTTAAGCGATCCTCGGACAAGCAATATACATACGTATATCGCCAATATCTTTTCAGGCTTGTCAACATGATCGTACGTGCGGAAAGGGAGCCTCGAATCGTCGATAAATATTGAACGTACGGGGAAAATGCACTTTGTCAATAAGAACGTAACGACGATATCGTATTGGCAATATATATAAATATTTTTGTGAGTCAATGCGTGTTTCTAATAAATGTATCATAAGTCTTAGCTACGTTGTTGAATCCTTTTCAAATTTTATTGACATGATCTTAAGACTTCCATCTTCCTATTGACATCTACTTGTTTAAGCAAATTACTTTAATGTACATTATTTCGGCCATTTACTGAGCCACGGTATATGTAAACTCCCTAGAGTTCACGTGTGTTTACGGACAGCACGACTTTCTTTGTTTCACGGACAGAGCGACTTTCTTTTGTTTTACGGACAACCATTTTGAGAGACACTCATTTGCCAAACGGACGGACAGAGAGCAACATCAGAGATAGACAAGATCACAGAATAATTATTTAAAACATTGAAGATTGACGGAGAAAGATCGGAGAAAGATCATGACGTTGAAAATCGATTCTCGATTTTCAGGTAGACGTTGCACAGAACTTGTTATTTATTGTTTACTGTTATAGATTGGTATTAATTGTTGTTTACTCCTGTATTTCATTTAAGTATTTTCACAATAAACTCGATTTTCAGACTTCAGAATCGATCACCTGAATTACCCCGAAGTTTACGACATTACATATATATTAACATTAGAGCTACCGATTGATAACACGAAGCTATTTGTCATAAGCATCATCATTTTAAGGCTCGTCAGAGTTTCAAGAGTTTCAGAATATCGAAGCCTAATCGAAGTTATTCAATAAGTACAACACTTAAGAATCCACTGATACGAGCGAATATTTCGTTGCTCGTCATCGATTCGAAGATGGGAATTCTCCAAGCGAGAAAAGGACCTGATCATCGTCATCCCCTTTCGAAACGCATTCTCGCAGCAGGCGTATTTCGCAAGCGAGACAGCGATCGGTTCGCCATGATTTCTCGCGGTGATTTACACACAAACGCTTTCGATTTCGCTTTCGATTCATTCCTAATTCAATTACGCAACATCGCGGTCCGCTTTCGATCTATGAGAATGCCGGGACAAGCTTTCCTCCGCCTCGTCGTCGTTGGAAACGGCGCTGTTTTCCTCGCTAAATCACCGCTCGCGAAGAACCGCTGCCAACATCCCATCATGAATAATAAACGAAAACATCCATGTCGCGTGATATACGCACTTGTGCAGCAACTGGTTCCAACTTATCAAACCTTCCTTCTTCTCTTCTTTTTCTTCTTTTTTCTTTTGCCACTTTGTTCACCTTTCTTCGCGAATAAACCTCGTAGGGATATTATCAGGAATATTCGTTGCATCGCGTCGTCCGCACATAAATCCGAGCGATTCGATTTTAATGCCAGCTTCTCGACGAATTTACTCTCTTCCTCCCTTTCTCTTCTCTTTGCTCGTCTTCTTCCTTTTCCCTCCGTCTCTACCGTGAAAGATGATATCTGGCGGCCCGTTGAAATCCAAAGACGAGGTCTCTTTGGAACGGGCAAAGATTACCATAATCTCGTGTACCATCGGCGCAGTGACTCCCTTCTATCTGGTTTGCAGCGTTTTATCAAACAGGATACGCTAGCCTCCGCGTCTCTCGACTTCCGTTAGCGAGAGCGCGGTCGCGAGCCATTTCCATAAGGATTTCCGCTCGTCCTACGCGCGGAATTTTTGCACAGCAACCTCTCCTTTCCTCTCCTCTCCTCTCCTCTCCTATCCATGCGTGGCATGCCTTTTCTCTTTTCTTGTCTCCTCCGCGTTTTTTTCCTCTTCCCTTCTGGCCTCCACCCTTCAGGCCACTTGAAATCTCTCCGTTTACGTTTGAACGCGGGGTCACGCGCGATACCATCGCTCGATTCGAGCACGAAGGCCAGAACCTAGCTGTCCGTGCTTGTTAGAGGGAAACAATAGCACGGTTTTGTTCTCTCGAGCGAGTTCCCTGCGAGTCCACCAGTCGGACTGAATTTTCCTCCGGTTTTCCGCTCTGGGAAACCTTCTGCCGGCTACCAACGTTCGTTCGCTCGCTCGTGGAACCTCGTTGCATCGACCGTTAACCGGAATTTCCGTCTATTCGCTCGATACGCGCGAACACGCGAACGGATGCAGAAGGAGAACGGTGAAAGAGCGGCAAATTCGTAGCCCTTCGGCTCAAATTCCAATAAGTCGACTGCGGATTTTTATGCGTTCGTGGGACATTTGAAGACGTGAAAGGGCAAGCTCGTGATATGCAAAAACGTATAAAACACCGAAATTACTTTTTACAAGGTTTAGTAGATAAAACTATCTTCCATTCGAGCGCTATTTTTTAAATTATACTTACTTGTTCGCAAAAGCACGAATTTGCATAAATGTCGGCAGTCGATAAACGTATAGTCATGGGAAAGTTGTAAAATGTATAGATGTAGTCGGCGATACTCCGAAAAGCGAATTGGAACACTTTGACTTGAAATGATCGTAACTTTGAAATGGAAGCGCGAGATGGGAAATTTCAAACGTTATTTTATGAACAAAATTAAATATTTACATAGGCGTTACGCATCGCTCAAACGCGAGTGTATTAATAAAAATAAAAATATCACGGAGCAAATTACAATGTATCAAACATGAAGAATCGTTGTTACGTTTCACCGTTTTCTTCTTCGGACGAACTCGCATATTTTTTTCGTGAAAAATTCGTCCTACTTTTACTTTAGAACCTATAGAACGACGTGTAGCGACATACGAGCAGAGGACAATTCAAATCATGTTGTTTTGCCTCGGAGTATCAAGTTCGTTAGGATACAAGTAACGTAAGAATGTCGTCGCCGCGACGCACAACCGTCGAACGAAGACGAATTTGAATTTTCCGACTTTCCCCTGACTTGTATAAATAAACCGACGCAAGCGAAAAGAGTTTAATATCTAGGAGTTTCTTTCTATATCAACGAGCTATCTAAGTGTTATCTACCGATTATCGACGAGTATTAATTAGCAATTTTACTTTTCGATATATACTCTGTACGAGCGACTCAGCGAATATAGTTTGTACATCTATTTATTATTTTTAAATATATTCGACGGTTACGACAACAAGCTATAACATTTAATAAACGTCCTATATACCAATTCTCTACAGATGCCTCATTAGGATTTTAGATTCCCGACGGAGATTTTGAATTTGCCGCTCTGCGATTACCGCCCTACCAAGACTATTCTCTTAAGGTAAAAACATAGCGAGCAGATGTAACGGACTATTCGGTTGACCGAGAGAACAAAGCGAGTAAAACAAATGCGTAATAATCTCTGTGCGATGTCACGCTTGTTTCACTTGCTTCGTTCTGTCGAACAACCCTCTGCACCGCCACCAAAACCTGCTCGCCGTGTTTTCACCCTTGGAAATTTCGCAGCGTCCATGACGCGGTGGCAGAAATTTTTATTGCAATTTTACTGTTCTACGGGAAATTTTACGAACGTATCCCAGAGGCCTGGGATAACGTCTCCGTCGTGAAGCTCTTGCATGAAATTTCCATTTTGCCTGGTCGATTCGCCGGTGCAACAAAAGGGCGCGAGATAGAAGGCTCGTAAAAACAGACGGCGCCTCACCGTGCTCGATGCTGTACTCTGGCTCTCGTCGTACGTGAGCCAGCGAGCTCGTAAACCGTAGTTAAAGTTTTAAAGGGCAGTTAAATTTCGAGCGAGTTCAGCCGGAGCATTATAATGGCGCGTGCCGGTCGGGGGTTGGCCGTGAAGGGGTTGCCAACGGAGATGATGGATGTAGAAATTTCGTACGCAACCCTTCCGCCGAAAGGGCTTTAAAGTGGGCGTAGTGGGAAATTTACTTTTTCTATCCTTTTTCCAGCGACTATAGGGTGGCTCGTAATTCGCGGTACAAATGGGACCAGGGCGAGTCTATGGCTCGAAATAAAACGAAAATCGGGGATAACGATAGCGCGTCGAAGATTTTCAGAAAATTCGGTTCGAAGGTTTGCAAAGTGTACGTAAACGTGGTCAATTCCCGCTTAGATAATCGATGGGAGGTTACTCTACGTGTGAAAAGAAGTTGAAAAGGTAGTTTTCTTCATCCCGAGTCTCATTTTCTAGAGAATCGAATTTCAAAATTTGCTTCTGCTCGTATCCCGACCACTTGCCACTTTTTTTATGTAATTAAATAATTTATTTTATTATTTACTCTATATAATAATATACACATTCGCTGTTGCTGTTAAGTATCGCTCGTTGTATCCACATCCGTCGTCTTTCTACCTGTTCAGAATATTTTTCTCAATCTGTTTTACAATTCGAGAATTAACCAATTAGCTGCGTTTCACGCGCATACTCGCCGTCCCTGGTATTTATTTACTCCACGACCCCACTAACTCCATGAGAGATTTCTGAAACTAAAATCCGCAGTTACCTGGTTAAAGAATGGTTGCTCCGTAAGGTAGGGCAATTACAAGGGTCGCTTTTATTGTTATATATCGATTTTCGAAACTCAATTCAAACGATAATTTAGTACTATTTTACCATAGTAGCAGTGCAGTACTATATAATAATATACATACACTATATAATGTACTATCACGTACTATTGTAATATTGTAATATTGTACATAACTATAAATTAGGTTGTCCGAAAAGTTTCTTTCATTTCATAAGGTGATAATAGATGAACGATAATTTGTGTTTACGTATTATTATACATCGCCAAGTATTATAATGAACCAAATGATCGTCGTTTGATCGTAATTTTGCAATGAAAATATACCTTGTGTGAAAGAACAATTTTTCCAGCGTGTATCGAGTTGATTCTTCGCTAGCACGTTCAACTGCTCTTTCTCCTGAATTCCCTGGACCGAGGGCTTCATTTTCAATTTACTTTGGCGCGTGCAACAATCTCCGTTAATTATTCATTTCTATCCATCCGAGAATCGGTCAAATTCGCATACGTCTGCCAAATTTCCAAACTAGACTTTCTCAAGAACACATCCTGCGACGCAGTTCCTGCTTTTCGTCCCATTTCCAGCCATAGAATCTGCCTGATTCGTACGAATTACGGGTCATCCTGCGAACCGCTCGACTTTCCATTAACGTTAGAGCGCTTTTTCACGAAGAAACGCCGATGTATCCGTCGACTAGTCGCTCGGTCGGCAGTTTTTCCGCGATAGGCTGGCATTCTTCCATTGGTAGCGAACAAACTCGCTCAGCCACGGGATTCTCATGGGTATCGGGTGTGCGGTGTTACAGTTGTCACTGTCACCGTCGATCGGAGCATTGAAATGGCAAAGAGGGGCGGCGGGACAAGCGTGCCCTGCAGCGAGCACGCCTCCTGTCATTTCGATGCACGCGGAAACGAAGCGGATCCGTCTTGTATCGGCCATCGTTTTTTGCTCTAGGACAAACGGCGTCCCGCTTCCTTTCAGTCGTCGATGAATGCCTGCACCAAGGACGGGGAAAAACGACGAGCGGAATCGTCTCTGCGAGCAACGGCAGCGTTGACTTGCTGATTTCCAGCTTCACACTTCTCTTCCGTACTCAGTGGTTCCAGCGTCGCGGAATCTCGTTAGAGATTCCAGGCTGTCCAAGTGTATCGCGTATTAACAGGATGAACGTGACAAACAGATCCGTTGCATTTACCTTTTGATTCTGTGGGATCTGAGAAATCCCTTCGTTTAAAAAGCTGTTTACAATTCCGTGGTCGTAGCTGAAGGTAGAGTACGCTGCGGTCTTCTTATCGAACAAAGTACGTTCGGCTCATTGGAAAAACGCGGAGAAAATTGCTCGATTCGCAGGACACAGAGGACTCCGTATTTAGCAAAATGATAATATGCTAATATCGAGGAAGGCGGGAAACGTTGGTGATATTATTTTTATATTCAAAGTGATCGATAACCTTGTTCACTGTTTTTCGCTACTTCACTTGGCTTGTTAAATTCAATGGTCGCTCGCGTTCCTTATGCAATACTCTTCCGTCTTCCGTGTTCGCGTTTTTATAAATGATATTACGATAGATTTAGCGTGTCCGTGACAGGAAATGCAATTACGTAAGTAAATGGTATTTCCGACTGAGTAGAAGCTTCTCTGCTTCCTTCTGTAAGTTCGGACGACCAGCTTCCCAGTTATTTAACTCTCATTAACAAGTTGTTGCGAATGCGTTTCTTTTTACTCCTTTTGCTTGTGTATTTTACATTGTAATTCGCAATGACGGTGTATAATCGCTCGCAGATAACTCGAAGATATTAATCGATAACTCGTATAATTCGCATAATAACTGCTAATAACTGATTAGCACGCGTTCGCGTTCGTTTATTTGTACTGGTCGGGGAAGAGTCGGAAAATTCGAATTCGTCTTTGTTCAACGGTTACTCTGAGGCAAAATAACATGATTTGGATTAACATGGAATTGCTTCTGCGAGAAAGTAATAAATCAATCAATATACAAATATTCTATTAAGTATTTTTTAAAGACCATACATTTTCACTGGTTTTGGTAGAAATAGCTTCGTGTTAGCTATCGGTAGTTCTAGTGTTAATCATGCGGATTTCCAAGCTTACCGGTTGAAACTAACAAATACAGTGTATCGCTGGTAAATTACTAAATAAATACATAAATAAAAATTCCAGCGAAAACTAGTTTTCGATTGGCTGGGAAGGGTGTTACAAATTTGACCGCCCTCCTGTTTGCCCGGCGTCCACCCCTCTCTGGACCATATTGTCGGTGTCTCGAATCGATATACTTGAAACGTTTCACACGCGACGATCGACCGACCAACCCTTCCCCTCTAAAATTTTAAACTCGGAAAGGGTTGCAACTCCGGTTACTTATTTATTAGGCCATTAGCTTGTTATCGTTATTGCGCGAGGCTGGTTTGAGACTACAGCGATTTATCGTTGCGATCTCATTCCCAGCGGCGCGTTTCCTCCGCCTCCGCTGCGATATTATTCGGATTTCACCGAACGAAAATATCAATGCGCGTACATACTTTCTAAACTGCTGTGGTCTGAGCGCCACGTCGGACGATGCTCGCGTCTCCCCTTTCCACGGCTACGAAGATGATGGACTAACTCGCGATCGGTTCATTATCTGGTTAATGGAGCGAGAGCAGACGCGCGCAGAGATGCTCGTTTCCCATGTCGTCGGACAAAAAGGAACCGCAACTGGTTGATGGAGGATGGCCCTCTGTTCGCGCTGCTGGATAGTCGATTAATCGCGTTCCTGCCAACTGGACTGTGAATGAGGCGTCGACGAGCCACGTTACCCTCGTTCTCGTTCGACGAAATTCCGCGTTCTCCAACGTCACGGCGCGAATCTAATCCGATCGAAGAATATGGAACGCACGCGAAACGGCACAGACGAGGGCGTAAGGTTTCAGCGGACAAAGTTAAACGGCGTTAGGGGGATGTATAATTCCTGCAGCCTGTGAGAATACGATGGCAAACTCGACAAGAATGGTGGGTGTGTTTGTTTTACATGGACGGATCTAACGGGGATTACGCGCCCCCTGTCGATTTCGTAATCTCGAAGCGTAATTCCCGTTCCCATGACGAGGCCACTGCGATGACAAACTGAAAAATTATTCCACGCCGATCAAACAGCTCGATTATAATATTAAGAAAATAGCCGGCGATTTGTCGGACACCGACGAGAATTCCCGACAATTTTCGACCACAAATTTCTCCAGGCCCTCATGAATATTTCGATCGAAGAGGCAGACAGGAGCGTCTCAGTCACCGTGTACCGTCTTTTGCGCCATGCTTTCCACGATTATCCCAAAATCCGGCTGATCTTTCGTCCGTGTTATCCGTCCAGCTACGCAAGCTAGCAACCGGCCTAGCGAGGAGGCGACGTCGATCGCAGACGGTTTTAACGCTGCACTGACGTAATTCATGCCTTCTTAGCGTGTCGTGCGTCGTAAATTCCCGGCAAATTCTCCGGAATATGGTTCTTCGGAAGAAAGCACGGCCGTGTTCATTACGGTTAATGGCCGCATACATTATGCGCTTACAACCTGGAATTAACGATACGGTGGGGCCCGGTGGCCCGATCGGGGAATCGCCTCGCCTCGTCTCGCCTCGCTTCACCTTTCCTCGCGTTGCTTCGGTTGCTACTTCGTGTTGCTCGCTGCTAGTTCCGCAATCCGGCCGGGCCGAATATTCGTTGCCTGGTAAATTAGAATTCGAGCAGTCATCGGGCCCGGCCAGCAGGTGATACGCAACGTCCGCTGAATATCCAATAAACCTGGGGCCAAGACACCTTTGGTTCCATCAGGACTGGGCATTATCGAGATAATCGTTTATTCAAGTAATTACTCAAATATATCAAATAAAATAATACCTGTACAATGTAATACACATTCAAACAATACTATACGATGCCATACGAAACATATGCCGTAGGTTTATGGGTAATAACAAAGCATGCAACAAAACATGCTCTTAGAATTTATTTTATTAATGGAACAATTATACGGTATACACAGGTGTATTCTTCGAATTAAATCTTTGCGCACGCTTTTCAATGTATTTTAATTATTTTCTTTGTTTTAGTATTTTGTATTTGTTGTTATTTCTTTATTCAAAGGTAGGATCACAATAGTTATTACTATATTGTACGGATAAATCTATCACACCGTTCTGAGCCGAAAAAAACCTTTATTGCGCACACTTACATGGACTAGGGGGAAAGAAAAGAACAAAAGAACATCTTAAAAACTATCGATCGAGTCTATCGATTGTATCTAGAGCAATCTTCTAGTTACCGTTTTTGTAACTAGCGTATCCGCATATGGAGGGCGAGCATGAACTCACGTTGTCATTTTCAACATTATTTTTAACAAGAATTATTATTATTTAACAGTAGTCAAGTGCATGGGTACTCGGAGGAAATTCAAGGGCGATTTTCTCGAGGACAAAGCCTCGAAAGAAAACGATTTATTCATGTGTCGTACAATCTCCTCCTCCACGGTTGTACCATCGATACTGGGACACCCTGTATACTAATTAATTGTATACGCATAATATGTTAATTAATAAAATTTGTATCTATTCGTTAGTTGGTCTTTCATCTTGGACGATGTCAATCGACCAACGGCGAGTTTGAAAAATAAATTATCGTACTATTCGTTACCTCATTTGAAATTTAGATATTCGTCGTTTGACTTTGGACATAACATTCGAAACATAATTGTCTTTCTATCGTAGTATGAAACTTCCGTTTCAAAATTACAGACTTCCGATACGTGTGATCGCTGGTAGCGTCTACTCCTGTCTAATTAATTTCGTTTTATATTTTGATGCCCCATTCTAATTATATCATTCTTCTTATATTCTTAATTCTATTCAGATATAATACGACTAGCATAGTGAGTACCCTTTCAAAGATGATTGATCTTGCCAACAAGTGCTCTTTTTCCATTATCAGGTCCAGTTGAACGGCTGTTTTCTTCCTCTATTGTTATATTAATGATCGCGCAGTCCATTATCTGACGAAGTGTTTGAACGTGGAATGCTATTAACAGCGAATAATTTACAATAATTAGTACATCTATTATACGTATGCAACCAAAAACTGTTATTTTTTATTTTACGTTACTATTCGAAATTGTGGTTTGTGGTTTGAAAAAAAAACAATGATAGTAATATATAAATTATAAAATTATTACATTTTTATTTATTATATTTTTATCGTAAACTACACGACTGTAATTAGTTTTCTTAAACAAAATAATGGAACTCCTTATCTTCGAACACAGTCATTTGTTATTAAATTTCGACTAACTGTTTGTCCTATTCATTTGTCATATTTATTTAAAATAAAAAAGACTCTGGGTTCTCTGTTGGCGCGTAGGAAGAAACGGAGGTCACGTCGTGTCGCGTCTCGTCGGTGTGTCGTAATGCCTGGACACGGTTCGATGTGACGGCTCGGAGGAAGAAGCTCGTGTTGCGTGCTGTTCTCTTCGTGTTCGATCGCGGCCCGAGATACCGCGCTTTATTGTTTCTTACGGTTTGGCAATATCGTGGCGCGTAACGCGCCGCTGCGTTGTGTCAATCTATCGATATACCGATGCTGGTGCTCCATAGTAAACAATTACAAGTTGGCGAAACTTTGTTAGAAATTACGGGGCAAGGTCGACCTCTGCTAGATTTTCGACAGCCAGTGGAATCGTAAGTTGTCGTCGTCGGTCACGTCGATCTTATCGAGGCTGATCGACCACGATGTCCACGCGCCTGCAATTACAGTCCGACTACTCGTGACCTGGCGTATCGTTCTCGTTGCCGCTACTCGGAAGAGACACGCTTGTTCGTTGTAAAATTTTAATTGGCCCGACCATCTCTAATCTCCTCTTAATGATCTTATTCCGATGGGCCGCGGCCATCCGTTTCCGGCGTAAAGACAGTGCACAACTGGGCGATTTTAAAGGAACAGCCCAGAAAAGATTATCGACGATGGAAAGAAGACTAGCAAGAAACGCACAACTCGGCGAGAATATGTTAATTCGAGGAAAAATGCGAACCGCTTGACCGCGTGGCTGAAATTCCTTCACTAGGAGATAAGGATACTCGCGACTTTTTTATTTACCGTGTCGTGGCGCAGCCAAAGAGGCGAAGGTAGTTTTGGTGGATGATTTAAACCAACACTTGCTTTGAATTTTATTTAATTCCATTTCGTTTGATTCAATTTGATTGAAATTCATGTAGTTTATTAAATTACGGTCGAATACTTAGCACGTGCAATATCGCGTACAAATACAGTCGTAAACGTATACGAAGTAATAAAAATGTACAGAGTAAGTAAGTAACAATTACCCGGAAAAGAGGTATAAAAGAATAATAGCCGGAAATATTTTATGAACTCTCCGTTGCGGGTAATTTCTACAACCCCAGGGATAAAAAATAAGTTGTATTCACCTTTATTCAGATGAATATAAAACGGAGTAGGTCTCCGTTAGTACACGCACAATTAGCAAATACCATATTGTCTCAAGAGTTTCTTTCGTTTCGTATTAATAGAACAAGATGGATCAATAATGAAGGGCAGAAAATATTCTTCATCAACTATTTCCCCGTGGCAAAGTATTTTCAAGCGAGTTTCCGAGATTATAAATATCAGTGGCAAAGATGTTAAATTTAGCGATCCCAAGTTCGTTTAGTTAAAGCGAAACGAAACTTGTAGCGTACGAACGTGGCGTGCTACTTGTAGCGACTTGGAATCGCGACGGTTCATTCTCCTCGGTCGCGATTTCACGTGCGGGCACTTGTGTCTCCCGGGGCGGCGTTAAAAGGGCGGTTAACTCGGGGATGCTGGTTATTTAATCTCTAATCCCGACACTCAAGGGTGACACCGTCATCGATAGGCCAGATTTCCGTGCTCACCCTACGAAATCATTTTCGTAGGGGGTCGGGTCTGGGCGCCGTGGCGCGGGGTCCCGATCGATCTCCTCGCCCTTCTACTCTCCCCTCTCACCGGGGTGTAACGATTTAGCGTTCGTCGTATCGTACATCGGTTATCGTCGTTGTAACAAAGCGGCCGATGTAAAACGTTTTCGAGGATCGGGTCCTATGATTCGACCGTTGGCCGCGACGTGGAGTATGAAAGTCCGATCGAGAAAGTGTGACTAGCCTAAGGGCGAAAGTGGTGCATAGCCAAATAACAGCTTGCACCGGCCAGCTCTTCTGGCGTGTTATTAAATCCTGAGTTGCGACTCGCGAATGACACGGAGCTGAGATTTACGAGGATACTCCCTCTGTGATTAGTTCTTTTCTCCTGCACAGGATTTACACTCTCGCTAGTAGACCAGCGTGCACACGCTTTTCGAGTCTCTCTCTCTCTCTCTCTCTCTCTCTCTCCATTTTGTATCATCGTTGTTTTACGTTTTATTGGTGGAAGGAAGCGGCTCTCGTGCACGCGCGAAGGAAATGGTTTATTATACTTTCCAGCCGCGATTTATAATGAAAGAGAAACCGTGAAACAGGATCTATCGGTTGCTCCCGGCGAGAAATGAATATTCACTTGGGAAAACGTCGATGCGGTTTAATTCTGCGATCGGACGAGTTTCTAACGAGAAGCGTTTCGTCTTCCGTAGCCACCGTATTTTTCTTTGCTTTTGACAGAAACGTTTCCACGTTGCGAACCCAAAGACCAGCGATCTTTCGTCCCTACGACGCCATGAAGTTTAATCATAGAAGTTGCAATTCGTTCGCAACGAGAAAATCGTGGCACCTGCAAGCGTCACGCACCAGCTTTACCATTTATGGACTTTGTTATTCTCGTATCGATATGCTACATAAATACGATGGAGAAGATCTGTCTATTGAATTAATAAACAGACTGTCGTGATTCTGGTAATGGTATTTCAAATTAGTTGGCATCCGGACGATCGCGTATTTCATTTGAACGTGTCATCGAAATAAGGAATATTTATCTCGTATAATCTGTACGAATCGATTTAAAAAGAAGATAGCGAGCATTAATTTCCATCTTTAGTCCGCCATTGATTTATAGATCTTAACGATATTCGCGTATTGTTATCGTAAATCGAGCAAGCTGTTCGCGCAACTACCTACGAATGACAGTGTACGAATTTAGCCGGGTTCACCGAGTTAAAAACCGGAGCTCTGCCAATTGCCCGGAGTCTCGTCTACAGCGATCACCGAGCGATCGGTGATTACGAAAGGAATCGTAATCCGTGGAGGAAGGTGCGAGATAAAAATACAGCCGGGGAATCGTTTACAATGGCCTCGAACGCGTATTTTCTCAGCGGGTTGCGCAAGAATTTTTTATCGAGGCGCAGTTTCATCGTTCCTTTAATTAGACTGACGTAACCCCGACGCGGCTTGGCGCAGCGCGGCGCGGCGTCTGACCGAGCGCGGCACGTGAGAAAACGAAAGTCTTTTTTACGACCTCGTTCACCCGCGGGTCGCATTTTCCATTTTTCATCGTGTTGCGAGTTTCCTTCTTCCATCCGTGCCATATGATCGACGCGTAAAACACTCTCGTTAACACTGGCGCACCGCGCGGCCAATTAATTTTTGCCCGAAATAATGAACGCTCTTTTTAATTACCTGAGAAAATGGAATGTTTACTCGTCGAAATCGTGGCTGATTAACAAGAGGCACGGAAACGCCGTTCGGTCGAATTACGACGATGCAACGTAACGAGTAATCGTGAATTATCAAACGACGAGTCACGAGACCTTCCGTGCCGTAGGAAAACGATAGATAAAAGTCGATTCTCTCACAGAGATCAGCCGCTTACAGGATAATACGTATAATCGGATGTCTGGTGGCTAGCGTAACGAAAGGCGACTAACATATTGTCCTGTTAGGGATCGTCCGGAACGTCTATATGGGGTCGTTCTCTTTTCTTCGGGACCCCCCATGGGAACATTTCACACCGGTAACCACCGCAAACCCTCCACCTACCACCCTCCCCAATTTTGGTTACGCAAAGTCGATTTAGTTAGGGATGGTTTGCCGACTGATTTATAACGAGCCAGCGCCCAGAGTATCGCCAACTTGCACGGTCCAGGCTTCCACCCTTTATCGTTCCTTGGCATCGTTCTTCCCCCGTGAACAGGTCAAGTTGCTGCATCGATAAACACCGTGTATATTTATCTTTCGCGTTTCACCGCTCCACCGTGCAAATAAATTCCACCCTCTGTAGGATTGCGACATTTTCTTCCTTTTTTACTTTTCCTTTCCTTCAAGTTTAACCCTTTCGTTCTGTTGAGATTATTAGATGTATGTGAATACAAAGGAACTCGTGGATAAATCGTAAGGTAGAAAATATATATTTTGAATACTAAAGTGTAAATACAAAGTTCGGAATATAATTGAGCTGAACCACGCTAGCAGTGTTACCCTATGACTAAAAACCCTGAAGCCAACGTTGCCTGTCTACTGTTTATGGTTTGTCTTCGACGCAGTCTTTTGTCTATACGCTGTCGATGGCTTCGGTGCTTGGGAGAAACTAAAAGACCAGATATGGAGTTTTCTTAGAAGTGATGACCACTTCAATACATTCAAACCATAATCATACGTTCTGCGAAATCTGCCTGTACCTCCAAATTCACGAGTTCAAGCTCCAACTTCAAGGCCCAAAAACTTAGCCTCGTTCAATTATCTTCCTTTCTTCTCTTCGTACACGTTCCCAAGAAATCGTTTCGAGCTCGTTCGTACGCGTCCTACGGTCTGCAGGTATATTCGTCATCGGGGCTGGCTTCTTTCGCCAGGTTTTTAAAGAATCGATCGTTTCTCGATTCTTCGTTTCGCCGCGTTGATCAATTCGTCGAGACGCGGAAGAGTCTGTGTTCCAGCGACGCTGGTTCGTCCGCGAGTTCTTTGTCCCTCTCTCCATTCGTTGCGTAAGTTTTTGGCAGAGAAAATGGGCGAACCAGGTGACAAGACGCGGTTAAGGATAAACGTAAAGTCGTGGTGGCGTCGAAAAGTTGCGAGCAAAAAGATTGGAATGGCCGTTACCGAGGACAGTCACTCTCGTTCCCTCTCTTCCTCGTGATTGCCCGTGTTCTCCGCTCGTTCGTTCGAGCCGAGAGGCACGTCCTCCGGCCGAGATGAAGATACTAGAAGTGGGCGGACTTCTCCGTACATAAATCGTTGCTCTAGCGAGAGAGGCCGAGGTGCTAGGTGAACGCACTGCGCGGTCTGCAACGTGTAGAACCGCATTGTTAAACTTTGCACCTACGACGTGCCTGCCTCCGGCTCCTTTGCACCCTTTTCTTCCCGTTTATCGGCTTCCCTTCTACCTCCGACTCCGGCTCCCACTTGCTTTTTCAACCGTCCGTATCTTTGCTTTCCTTTCTTGCGTTCCTACGAGACGCTCCGATCGATCTCGCCAACTTTTCGCGCACGATTTCCATCGAGCGTGATCCCAAGTGACGGATCTTGATAATTAAAGACGATAGGAAAGACGTAGCTCGGCTTAGGTTCCAACAAACTTCGTAATTGCATGGTTAAGTAATAACGCACATTACGTGTGTGCGTGACGTAACGTACGTAAGTAACAGCATACTTTCAGCGGAATAAGATATTCTGATAGGCCGATGATAAATAAAATAAACCTGATCCGATACCAGGAACTTGAAACTTCTCAACAAGATCTTCGTCAACGCCATTGTTTCCAGCAATACGACATTTTACCATCGTTGTAGTTAGAAATCTCAGGAACCTTCGATAGTTGTCTCGGTTGTACTTTTGAAGACAAAAAAACTCGCGTGTTCGACGTTATAAAAATCTTAGCAACTGTACGTTTCTCGTTTACTTTCGTCGTTTATAGATCGATTCAGCATCCATATCAGTATCTTCTCGATTAGTTTAGTAGCAAAAGTTTCTTTTGTTTCATAAGAAAATAACAGATGTACGATATTTCCTGTTTTATATTGTTTTATTGAATCACGTGTGATCCATTTTGTTCTGTTACGCAGTTCTAGTTACATTTGATATTTCTATTTGATTTGGGTCTCATGTTTGTCTAAACATTGCCAGATGAACGTATCATATTTTACGTTAATTGTATTCCGTGTTAATTCTAAATTATCAACGAGGTATAATTACCGGGATTGTGGATGTCATCGCGTCAATTCGTCATTTTTAACTCAACTCTACCAAGCGATTATTATTTTCTCCTTCCACAAACTTTACGACTTTACGTCATACGAATGGAAACTTCCATTTGATTAATCGTTTTCTTAACGATCTAGATCGATTATTGCGTTGCAAACAGATAAAACTAACGAACGAGTGTGTACGTGTACACGTACGGAAGAACGCGAGGTACTCGAAAATAATCCGTACAGTTTGATATTGCCAACACAAAGAATTTCTCTAGGTCGATTAGATTTGCTATTTTCTCCACCTGGAAATAGCCCGGCGAACATGTCGGATACGCGAAAATGTACACGGTGTATGCATCGATAAGCAGAATTCGGGGCCGCCTATCTCGCTCGAATTCCAATTAGTATGCGATTGGATGGCTGAAAGGTCGTTTCGAAACGCAGTTTCGCTCGTGTCGTCGATTTTTCCCTCGACGAAGAGGAGCCAGTTAAAAAAAAAAAAAAAAAAGAAAAAAAGGGCCGGCGGGGACGGAATAGTTTGGTGACGAAAAATAGAGAGAAATTGAACAATCGACGGTTTAAAGTTACAGGAGACGAGAGTGGTGCAGGGAGATCGATTCACGGTAGATTTGATCCTAACACCCTGCCCTAAATGATCCCACAGAGATCGGCACGTGGCTGTCGCACCCTCTGACATCGGTCCGCATAAAAGTCGGGGGTTTCCCTCCCCCGGCGACAAGCCTCTTCCTTTCGACAAGCAAACTCGGATTCATAGGGTAAACGGATGCCAAGTCACCGACGTCAACAGGGAATCAGATTTTTCGAGTATTTGCTCAGGGACCACCGTTTGTTTCCTTAGGATCTGCCGATCGTTTGTTCGCGCCGTTGTTCGGCTACTCGAAACTGTTTGCAAACAGACTCGCTGTTCGCCCTCCTATTCTTTCTTATTTCGTTCGCCGCTGGAAATTTTATTCCAACTATGCAATAGCTAGGGAAAATATTTCCGCTTTAAGACGCGCGCCTCGATTCTCTTCGACTTTGCTGCGAGATCGCTATCGGTAATGTCGCCTGCTCGTGACGTAATTCCGCGAGTGGGCTGGAAAGAAGCGACCGGTTCCCATATCAGGCATGCAAAGCTTGATGTATCGATGCTGTATGACGCGACGTCGCCGAACACAGACCGCCCACCCCTGAAAGGGCAGCCCCGTGCGCAACGTCACCTCGGTGCGGGGCAAAGTCACCCTAATGATCGGATTAGTTTCCGATAGCGGTGCTCGAGGAGGCCGAGCGAAACTACGTTAAACGTGGCCCGACTACGCTCCCCCTGGCGTTATTAATTATTCATCCGCGCGTCGTACGCGCTGTCACATTCCTCTTCGTCACGTCACTCGTTTATCGCTGTCGAAATTCATGGATAATTCTTTTTTCCGGGCCCGGGCGACTCTCGAAGCAGAGAATTCGGAGACGCTGGCTCGGTGACCGGTACAAATATTCCCGAAGGAAGCGGCCAATAAGTTTCGCCCTGGCCATGACAGGCTTCTGTTATTCAATGTCCTAGCGGAGGCCCGGACCCTCGTCGTGGATCTCGTACGGTTCTCGGACTAATAGCTCGAAACGTTGACCGTGTCGAGTCAATATCTCAATATCGTTATCTGTGCTGTCCCGAAACACGAACGTCAGGCAGCCAGAGAGACAGAGAAAAGAGGTCTCTAGTCCCAGAACCGGGATCGACTCTTGCAACGATATCTCGTGGAATATCTTCCTGGTCGTCGAAGAAAGCTGTTCCGAATGGGGCTCGGTTCAGCCCCTTCGAGAAGTTCCCGGAGAACGTACCGAAATGGAATCATCGATCGATAAGCGATCGGCTCGCGAGGCGAACCTTTCAATCATGCGACACCTATCAAACCAGAAGGCTTCCAGTGTTCCAAATGAGCGGCCGCCGCGCTCTCGAAACCTACGGGGCGAACGACGAGGACGACGACGGTGGAACGACGATTGGTATCAGTGATTCATGGCCAATGGCTGCGTATTTATTTGAATCGCCGTTTCACCGGTTCCTCCGCGAAACGCTTACCAGACGAGGCACCCTGCTTTATGATCGATTTATCGAGCCGGGCGTGTGGATCGCAGCTGCCGCTACCGGAATGCGTCCACCAAATTCTCTCGCTTTTGCCACGTTCGGCGCGAATCTCTCGCGTTCGTGAAACTCGCACGAGGTGCGAATCAATGTGGAAACGTCCAATTAGCCTCGTCGTTCGCTTGGTTCTCGTGCGCGTGAATATATTCCATGTAACAATCCCAAGAGAAAAAGAGAGAGAGAGAGGGAGAGAGAGAAAGAGAGAAAGAGAGAAAGAGAGAAAGGGAAAGTATATGCGCGCATGTGTGTGTTAGATTTTTATTAAAACTATTAATAATAACATTTATCGAAACAGCGCGTCGCTAACGTCGTGTAACAAACAAAAAAATAAATAAACGTGTCTTCGTGTGATCGCCTTCAAACCTCGAGGAACCTGCTCGAACTGATTTTTCCGACTTCTGAACTATCAAGATCCCATTTTGGATTCGTCGCACTCATCCGAAACCTAAAGGAAACCGGCGAATAAATCTTGAGATAATCGGAAATATCGATATCCTATCGATAAGACGTAACGCGAGAGAGAGAGAGACAGAGAGAGAGAGAGAGAGAGAGTGTCAATTAACGCATCCTTGGACTACAGCGGACATTGCGCGGTACAAGTGCTGCACGAAATTCTGTTGACGTCGCTGGATTCGCGGAGAGCGGAGATATCATTTGTTCGTCCGGCTGACAGTAGGTTCTTCGGTCTTATAAATGATTTGACGAAGAGCTCCTTCTCGAGGAAGGATGATCGGCGGAGGAAACCGGGCAGATGGATGCCCAGACAAGACTGAGAGCGAATTATTGATTGTGCCTGTCTTCGGCTACCACTCATAACGGATTAATCGTGGTGCGCCGTTATTCTCTGGTTCGGCCTCTTGTCGCGAAAGCCTCTCGTCCCCCCAACCCGTTTAATTAAAAACCGGCTGAAATCCTGGGGACCTTTTGATTTTTCTTAATTAACGTGACGCGTTGTCTGGCAGCGAGGTTGGGCTAAACGCGAGCTCGCGTGTAATTCCGCGTGTCGTGGATCTTCCCTCGGATCGGGTAAAATGGCGGTGTGTTGAAGCCGCGGACAGAATAAAAAGAATGAAAGAGAAAGAAAAAAGAAGGGAAAAAGAAAAGGAAAAAGCAGCGGGACGAAAATGGTGGCTGGGAATATTGTCACCGGTCACGAGAACTCGTCCCGCGTGCGTGCGCGGGGGCGTTCACGATCTTCTCGGAAAGGAGAGCCAATGGGAGCGGAGAACACATTGCGTGACACAGGATGGTCTTTTTCACACTCCACAACGCGCTCCACCCGCGGCCTCCGACGCCGGCCTGGTCTCGGCCGATCCGATCCTCAGAAACTTGGCCGAGCTATCGCTTAAAAAACGCTTACGAAAGTCCTTCGATTTTCGCTGGCCGACGGAGTTGGCGGATTAACGAAAGGGGGCGCCCGGGCCAATTTCGCCAATTAGGAAGTGCATCTAGATCGCGGGGTGGCAGCGCGATTCATCGTGTGTCGAATATCACTCCGGTCTATCTTTGTCGGCCATAAATCTCAGACGATATTGCACGGTTCGCGCAGATTCGAGCCGTCGCAGGGCCGACAACAACACCGTTAGTGAGATTATGCCGCGGCGTGTGTCACAACGCTTGAGGAATTTATGCTTAGGCCGATATCTGGTGCTCGCGTTTTGCATACCCTCCACCCAACATGCGCCGCTAAGATCGCGCCGCCTGATTACCCCTGAAATTTATAATGCCCCCCAAAGACGAATAATCCTCGGCCCGCCTTCGCGGTTCCCTCCGTACCCAAAAACCGATAAAGTTCCCAATGCCAACGAATCAGTGGACGATCGGATCGAAATTTCGTTCGCAATCGTCCGATACGTTAAACCTGAAATGGAAACTTTTAGTTTCCACGAATCACGCGCGTCACAGATACAGAATCCTATATGCATGTGTCGAGTTACCATTGAGGTTAGGGCGTTTAACTAACCTTCATTTGGATTAGCCATTGTTGTTATACAATATAGATGATAGTTAATGGTACAAATATGATTATTACACAATAAAGTTCACTAGCAATAAACAATTTCACTACACGATAATAAGCTCTCATTAAAGACTTATATTTATCGAGATATGTATCATTTTATGTGCTAGATTAGGTTAGCTGCGTAGCAGTGATACTTGTATGTGAATATCAGTGTGTGTAAGTTTGTGTATCTCGAAAACAAAGGAATGTAAACTGTTCAGTTAACAGTCGGATATGGAAGCAAGTGCTGAGACGCGTGCAAGTGTATATCGATGAATATTTTTGAAATCGTTTATCAAATAAATATATAATTGTTCTAATATAAATTCTAAGTGTAAATTTAGTGTTCCTATACCGTTATTTCGGCTATTAGGATCCAACATTCTCAATAATATTATAATAACAATGATTACTTAGTCACTGAACGAATATAATAATAAATTCTCAAGGTGATTATGTGATTAATACAGAATTTGACAATTAACCGTGACGATTGTGTTATCACGAGTTATCTACCGAGTTATCGACGAGTATCTAGCTAGCATTTATTCAGTATTAATTAGCAATTTTACTTTGCGTTGCTACACTGTACGAGCGACTCAGTGAATATAGTTTGTATATTTATTTATTATTTTAAATATATTCGAACAACAAGCAATTACATCTAATAAATCTCACAGTCAAACATTCTATATACTAGTCCTCTAAAAAAGTGCTTAGATGCTCGAGATGCTAATGACAATAATCTTAGATTCGATAACGAATACACGGTCAATAGGATAGCAAATGCGCTAACTTGTCAAAAGTCCAAGTGGAACTCCACTTCTTTACCTTTCTATGTACCTTTCTGTACTCCTTGGGTCAACTATATTTTCAAGGAGAATTATACAACTACGTCATACCTTTTTTAGGCAAAAACGTCCATCCCGTGACCGTAGCTACGTTTAGCGACCAGATGTGTCACTTCGAGCCCAAGCCCACCGTCATCTATCTCGGGCAAACATACTGAGATTAAATCATAAACAACTACTTCTAAATTTTATTTAAATACAGCTATAATAGAAAGTCTAGACTAAAGTATCGGGGATTTTCCCAAAAATTTCAACGGAAGCACCCCGATGTTCTTTCATCTCTGACATATATAATAGATCGTCGTTGTCGTTAGGTCACGTTGACGACAGTTTTCGGTGATTCGACAAACACAAACCGATGCGGATAACCTTCTTCAACCAGTTAGCTGTTGCGGCCTCTTTGAGAAGCGTGTGAAGCGGAGATTTCGAGATCATCTCGACAAACCTGCGCCGTCGATCTTTCGCGTACGATCGATTGTCATTAGGTTTTAGAGAAAAAGTGTAGATAGACTCCTTGGATGCGAGTGTGGTCTGTGGCCTGTGGTGCGTTGTGTGGTCTGCTCGAGGGGGATCGAAGGCTCGGAGGCTCGACGGTAACGATAAAATAACCGGAGGACGATGGAAGAGTGCTCGAGCTACGAGTGCGCATTGTGGGGCACGCGCAGCTACTACAGATGCCGCGTGCACTTCGCTTCGAGTACACCGCATATGTTTCGAATCAGTTGCGAAACTTATCCGGCCGATTGTCTGCAGGCGTGCACGCAGTTCGTGCTGGCAGCTATCGGCCGCGAAACTTCCTCTTTCGCAGCGCGTCGGCACGCGGCCATCCTTGCGAAATTCAATTCACAGCTCGCCGAGCATGTCGCAGATTATGGAGAGTAACTGACCGTGGAAGGACAACTTTGGAAACGGCGTTCATTAATGCAACCGCCAGAGGTTTCCTTCCCCCGCTTTTTCTGCCAATTTCCGTTCGAGTCGCGTGTATCTTCCACGTATACACCACCTACGACGAACGTTATTCCACGATTAACACTATAGCTACCGACAGTCAACACGAAGCTTTTTTTTTTATCAAAAAGACTGATCTTTCAAAAATACGTAATAATAGAATATTTTTATATTTATTGATTTATTACTTTCTCACAGAAGCAATTCCATGTTACGTAGTACATTTTTGGTATTATTAATCCATCTGGGATCCCTAAACGAGGGTTGACACATGAAATTGTAAAATCAGTTTTGGTTGCTGTGGTATTTCTAACGTTAGCATCTAGCGATCTAGCGATCGATCCGGAATTTTCCTCATAACTGATATCGTCATATCGAATGATACGCGGTAAAAATTTGAAAAAAAAGTGTGCCAAATTGTACGAAACGAAGAAACTGGTTAATTGGGGTTCGATAAACAGATTGAAAGACCTTTTTACATTTTCACTGGTATTGGTATAAGTAGCCTCGATAAAAAATTATTTTCAGTTTGAATACGTAAAAAACAAAACAAAATTCATTATATTATTCTTTTAGTTATCGTTGCGAAAGTCATTGCATCATTGCGGAAAAAAATAACACGAAGTAGGAATTTGAAAATAAAAGTGTAATCCAGTCGATTTGACTGGTGTGGCAGTTCTAGTGTTAAACCAGTTGGCTGTTTTTCACGGGTATACTCGTCACGAATAAATGGCGATATTTCGTGTTACGACCAGACCTGTCGGTAATACAATTAAGGAATTAAACAGTCGTTTCGTTAGAACTTAATTCCATATTATAACAACCACAGGTAGTCCGTGTTGGTTGATGAGTATACTCGTCGTGGTTTACTCTTTGCGACACGTTTCAGGTACATGCTTGTCGAAGAGGTCGCAACAGCCAACTTTCAATCTTAGTTCAATTTAATGTTCGATCTCAAGTTCGATCTTCTCGGGATTCTTTGCTCGCTTTTCCACCTACAGTCTCCTCCGTTCTCGTTTGTATCATCCATACTGAGACACCTTGTATTTCGATGGAACGTATTAATAGGTGCAACGAGAAGCTCGGAATGGAAAGCTCGGAAAAGCAAGGAATCGGGTTTCGGTCGGCGCGCACCAATAGGCGTTAACTGAATCGAGTGGCGGAGATCCGAGCGGCCAAGACAATTACGAACCGAATCCCGCAGCAGTTTCAAGATCTGGCTGCACGGGGAGGCGCGCGCGCGCTTAACAATGGGGGCGTCCATAGTTATATTATTGGATGGTCGGTGAGGGAGTTTGTGAGCTAAAATTGAAAGCATTGTCGGCCGACGCGGTGTGGTCTGGCCACCCCTCTCGTCCTCTCCCTCTCGCGATCTTCCGCAACGAACGGTAGCCTCTATAAGTTGAAACAATAAAGCTTAACTACCACCACGACGGCACTCGAGTCATCCCTGAAGTGTTCTTTGTGAGGGCACGCGCCCCTGTCACACGAAGCACCGGCGAGGCTGCGGTAGGTTTAGGGGCTGCTGCCGCCGCTCCTGTCGCACACCTCCACCACCAGGCAGGAGGCAGTCGACACACACGTTTCTGCTTGGCCATTGTGTCCAACTGCCTAGGCAAGGGCTGACAGTATGCTCGTTACTCGTGTGTCGACGTCGGGAACAACGACGTCCGTGCAGGGGGTTGCAGCACTTTGCGCGGACCCGGGGTCGAGTTCGAGTAACAGTTCAACCGGTGCTTCGTCCCCTTTTCCTGATCTTTCCGTGGAAGCTGCCAGGCCGTGTCCCCGCGTAGAGAACACGTGGATCGCTGGAACTCGCACTTTGCGTTTCTTCTTCTTTCGTCGTTGATAACGATAACAGCAAAGGCTACAGCTGCATGGAGCAAACGTTGTCGAAAGTGTTTTGGAAGGTGCGGCAACGAGAGGCGACGAGAAGTTGCTGGTTGTTGCTTCATTGCTGTACACCTGTTCCAGTCGTGTCTTTCCTTTCCATTCGAACGTTTTTGAAATCGCAGCGAAAATCCATCCTGTTCGTTGCTTAATCGCCCCCTGTCCGGCGAATCTTCTAGATTTTTTACTTCTGTTACCGAGTCGCTCTGGCTATATGATTTATTTGCAAGTTTCTGCCTCCGGTTAGTTTTCTTAATTATCGCGGCAAAAGTTTCTGCTTAGCCAGCCGTTACCACGCTGCGCAGGCATTTCGTTCAAATTAGTGGAAATTAATATTCGTTTCGACGCTGACAGACGAGGAAACAGTGACGCAAACTCACACCGACGCGGAATATTCTTTGTCGAGCGAATACGATTAACGAATATGCTTCCCGTGAAGGTGATCGTTGCTATTAATTCGGTCGGAACCGGGCGGAATCACGTTTCACTTTCTCGAATCTTTCGCAATACTTTTTCGAGCAACGTTTTATTAAACACACGAAATATCGACACTGTTTTATTTGCTTCGCTCGTTTAAGTTGAACAGATTCGACGATCCTACGCTTTTGCCTTGGACGCGCCAGCGTCTTTTGTTTATCTTCGTTCCTCGTCGGATCTTTTCGTCCAACGAAAACCTGTTCGTTACCAGGCTGCGGATGTTTAACAATATTTATGCATTTATGGGAACTATAACACCGTGAAAATGTACAATTGCGTAGCAATTCGTGGATTCGCACAAGGTACGCGAAAATACCTAAAACACCTGAAATAAAGCGTTCATTGTAATATTCAGCGGGTGGAACAAGTCTCTATATAAATTCCACTCTTTTTAGCTACATCCATAAAAACATGAAATTGCATAAAAATTCGCAGTCTAGTCGTTACATTGTGCGTGTTCGCTAGCGCACGTTACACTCATCCTATCATATTTCATTTCTGTATCGTATACAATATAATTAGCCGTTTCGTTAATTGAATTCTAACATCTTCTCCAACTCGAACGAAAAACTCCAACTTCGACTTTCGACCGTCTCTGTGCTGAACGTTTTCTTGGCGCAAAATCCTTGGAAAAAAGAAAATAAAAGAAGAATCTCATTCGTGAAGATCCGACGGTCTAAACGCGTTTCGAAATAGGCGAACGATCCGAGGAGGGTGTTTGGCGTCCGCGTCGACAAAGGAGCCGGTGAATCGGAGAATGAGAGGAGGTCATCCCCGAAGGAATGGAAACCCTGGAGTAATCTCGTTAATTTGCGTGCTGGTGCGGGCTAACTTGGGCAAGGGTTGCCAGGGGGATGGCAGGAAGCAGGACAAGGATATCCTTGGCGGAATCCTTGCCGAGATTCCTGGTTGAGAGAGAGAGAGGGTCGGAAAAGACAGCCGGGGTACTATGGTTATATAGAGGAACGATAACGGAAGGCCTTGGTTGTCTGATGGCAAGATGGCGTCCCACGATAGTGACGTCACAGGTGGTGGGTCGAGATTGCCGAGGGTGAGAGGACGAGCGGGAAATCGGCGCGAGAGGCACCGGGATGGAAGGCAGAAAGAGGGTGGAACGGGGAGTAGAGGATGCGAGGAAGATGCCGGAAGGCGGAGGTCTAGGAGTAGCGATGGGTGTCAGGCTCTCTGCGTCGAGAAGTTTCCGCGAAACCTGAGATCTAACAAGTCGAGAAACTGGAATCTTGGCTGGGAAACGACCGCCATCAAATACGTATAATAGCTTTTGAAAGCGGTAGATGGAAATTCGTTTGCCGATAGATTCGACCGGTAGATTTTTCTAACTCGTTTGGATCTGCACGCGACGAAATTCCACACTCGGCTTGTGTTCGAAGCTTCGAGGATAGTTGAATCGTTCGTAGAGGATAGAGGAAAGAAGTTCGTGCCACGAGTTTCAAGCGATCCTACGCGTTTTGAGGCCATCACTAGCGTGGAACCGAGACGGCGGGGCGGCAGCCAGGGAAGAGGTTGGTTAGGGGATGAGGGTGGAGGAAGAGAGAAAGCGAGAAAGCGAGAAACGGTAGAGAACGGTGGACGAGGAGGAAGCAGAATAATCGGCCAGAGAGAAACTGCGCGGCGAGTGGGAGCGAGGGTGCTGGGGGCGGGGGAGGGAAAGAGGGAGGTTACGAGGGTGAGAAGGAGAGGGTGGAAGTGAGAGAGAGAGAGAGAAGCATAATATTGATCGCATCTCCGTGGCTACAGACAGCATCTACCCTCTGTTGACGGGGTTGTTACTTGGAGGATTTAACTTTGATTCGTCGTACCGCGTCGTCACGAAGATCATAGGCGTGACTGCGTCGCTTGCACCAATATGGCGTGCATCTGGCCCCCAGAAAAGAACCAGCATGTCCGATCTACGAAACATAAACGCTTCGTCGAACTGATATCTACCGTTTCGCGGAATATCGCAGCATTATTCGACGTTGATCTACGGCGGATGGGGACTACGGTGGCCGTTTTCGTCGGTCGGACGTGGCGTTCGCGTTCGCCCGTAGGCGATCGCCGAGCGACGTTAATGCACCGGCCGCGGCACTGCGCGACGAGACGCGACGCGATATCCGTTGGAAAGGTGTCTCGCGGTGAAATTAAGCCGCTTATCCGATCGAAACGCACCGCGGCAGCTGTTTTCTCGGCACAGCCGTTTAATTCGAAGTTGGATATCGGGCCGGCCTTAACTCACGCCGAGGAGAAGTGTCGCCGAGGAAGCGAGGCTGTCGCGAAGGGGAGAAGTAATCGAGGCTGGGTATCTGCTAAGCGAGCAGGCTGCGGCCGGCCATTTACATACGCGCGCGTTTCGAGCACGTCGATGCATGACGCCCCGATATTCCGCCGATGGATCGAGATAGAAAACAACGTTGTACGCGGACGTCAGCCGGATAGGATCGAAATTGGCCGATGGGATTGGCACTTGTTGCGGTCGACGTCTTTATTGCCGTCGGGACATCTGTTTCTGCTTCCCGTTCTCGTTCTTCGTCGTTTATCGTCGAACGGTTGGTGTCCGCGCTCGTCCTTGGACTCGCGCGACACAAAACCGTTCCCACTTGGCCGTAAATTTATTCTTCTTCTGGATTGGATCTCGTCGAGGCGCGTCGAGGTTCACGGAATTCGAAAGCAGCCAAACAGTTGGCACGTGAACGAGCGCGCGCGCGCGCCACCTCCCCCCGATATTTAAGAGTTACGCGGATAACGAAGCGCGAGGGCCGCTAATGAAAGGGCCTGTAGCAATAGGACCGCTAATTAACAGCTTCTCGGCGAGTTAATTTGAATACAAGCTAGCCGGGCAGCTTACACGTCGCTGCCGCCTGTACGTGTGAACGCACACAGGCCTGTCGATCGACGTGTGCGTGCATCCGCTTGTGCGTGAATACGTGTAAACGTGTAGCGTGTAGCTCGATTCCCGATACTCCGAGGAGCCCGGGACTCAGAGCTACCAACCGTAGGAGCGACTAATTTAAATACACATGTCGATGCGTGCGAAGATTGCACCTATGCCGCATCCCTGCCGAGCTACGATGCCAGATACACATAATGCTATGCGAGCATCCTCCTCCTGTATGTACTCGGCCGTGTAATACACCGGTATTCGCTGGAAATACACCGGCAGATAGATTTCACGCAGCACTCTTCAGCCAAGAAAAAAAAAAAAAAAAATCCAGATCGAAGCGGAAAGGCTACACTCCCATCCGAGCGTGTAACCGCAGCGACGTTAAACATCGTCTTTCCGAAGATTAACGACACCTTCGTATCCGTTTATTCGCCTTCCAGACGTTGCTTTATCTTTCTACCAAGATATTTGTTCGCGCTGTATCTGCTACGGGGCTTTAATTGCGATCGAGCGAATTTTGACAGTAAATGAAGCGGCGCGTCGCGCACGGTTAGTCATATCATTCGGATGGCAATGAATCCGAAGCGGAATAGCTAATGAGACCGAGAATCGACAGCCTCGACGAAAAAAGGAACCAACTCGTAACCAGCCAGGCCGGTTTCGTCCATACTCGCTTCTCTCTTGTTCCATCCACACTGATGGATTTCCGACGATTGCTTTTCGAAATAGTCCACCGTATCATCGATGTTACTCTAAATATCACAAATTGTACGAATTACAACGATGCTGGACCATCGTTAGTTTTCTTAAAACGCGGACGGACCGTGTTCACCGTTGTACAAAATTTATTAGCCTTTTTCAATTCACGAAGAATAGCGTTGTGCATTAATTAATTAATCGCGATTACGAGCATGATATTTCTCGGAGTCGAGATCGAGAAGAGCGAATTCAGATTCCCCAAAACTTGCCATATGATACACGTCCTTCGTCTACGACGTCTTCGCCATAAGAAGAAGAGGAAGGATGCCTAACAGTTGTTACGTTAAGAGTTAAGAGACGATAGAGTGTGACAGTTTTTCGCGTACACATGGCTGCCTCTCAAAAGTATTCAGAGATTTGTTCATTCACAAGACGTATTCCGATTATAAAACTATTCAAATATGTAATAATTTGTTCGTAATAGGACCATAGCTATGTATAATGGTACGTTACAACTCGATTATGCAGATTTTAGACGTGTTTGTGGAATACCAATTCTTACAGAACTAATTCGTTTCTTGTCAAGCTCTTTATCTACAGATTCTTTGACTCTCAAATTACAACGCGGATTAACAGCAATATCTGATGTTGAGTAAGAGCCAGCGATATATAACGCTAACCTCAGCAGTCCAACGAAGTCGAACGATCGGTTTCAAAATTGTACATTCCTTGTTATTTCTTTCGTCCGTCTAGCTTTAAGTAAATTATTTCTATTAAAAAAAATTGAAAAATTGAAAAATTGTTTAATCAGACGGTACATAAACTTGACCGAGCCTGGCAAGCTTAGCTCCTACTCCTACAGCAGAAATTTTTCTTTTTTTCTTTTTTTATTTGGAAGTAGTTTACAATCAATTCTCATTGAGAATTATAAATTATTCTGGCGTGGTACTATAACGTGAATAATAAGAATTTATAGTATGTTTGATTCTAGTTGAATCTAATGCTTAAATCTAGAGGGTGATGTCTTTTTAGCCTGCGGATCTGATCCGTCGTGTCAAGTAATTGGGTAACTAATAGGTTTTGGTGGTTGTTAATTCTTACGTTATTGTTGAGAATTTCGGATCTTAATAGCCGAAATAATGGTACAGGAACGCTAAATTTACACTTGGAATTTATATTAGAACAATTATATATTTAGTTGATAAACGATTTCAAAGATATTCATCGATACACACTTGCACGCGTCTCAGCACTTTTTTCCATATCCGACTGTTAACTGAACAGTTTATATTGCTTTGTTTTTCATACTTTCACACACTGATATTCATATACAAGTATTACTACTACGCAACTAATCTAGTCTAGTACATAAAATTATACATATCTTAATAGTTATATCTATTACTCAATTTGGATATTTCTTCTTTAATTGTAGGCATCTTAAGATCGCGATGTATTGTTTTGTTGGTAACATACCAAGGAATAACCATCTATTAAAGATCTTAGGGTTTTTGATTGGATACAGCAGATATTAAAACAAATTATCGCCATGCTTTCTAATATGTTTTAATATGCAGTTATATTTGTATCCCGTTGATTCTACGAAAAGATATCAAGCTCTGCTTCCAATTATTAATTCATCGTTGATTTCCACTCTTGGATCAAATTCGCATAACGTTACTATTTCCTTGGCAACTAAGTGATTGCGGGTTTTCTCAATACCACCTAACGACAAAACCCGCAATCACTTAGTTACCAACCCAATAGTAAGTGCCCGTGCTCGGCAGCGGTAGTGTACGCTGTTTGCAAAGAAATACATCGCGATTGTTGTAGTTCCAATTCGCCCGTTCCAAGAGACTTCGTACGGCCGCGGAATATTCGTTTGGCAAAGATTATTGCTGAAACATGTGGAACCCGTACGATGGCTTGCATCAATTTAGACGCGTCGGAACGATCATCGCCGGAGAATGGAAGTTCTTTCGCGTTGGGTCGTGGCCATTCATTGGCGCGTTGCGGTGCGTTGGTTAAATCAACGTTCGATCGATCCGAAATCCATATCCTTCGCGAACGGAGATAACAGGGAGGAAACGAGAGAGCAGGGTTCTGAGAGGCATTGGCAAAAGCCGCGTCTGTCAGTCACACGTCAGCCGGCAACAATATCTATTGTGCCAAAGTGAATCGTAATACCTTGCGGGATATGGACATGTATATCTGATACGATAACCCGATATCGAGATGACATCGACTACCATGGAAGCCACGCTGGCCAATGACGAGTGATAATCGTGCACCTTCTCAATGCTATCTGTCAGTTCCGCTGCCAAGATTACGGTGCGTCAGACGAGTAATTAGTCGTTTCGCGTGCGCGATTAGATTTCCAAGCAGCATCTTTGAATCGATGCCAGAGAGCGAACCGGGATTCCGCCGCGGTATCTCAAATCTTGACGCGGCTATCGATCGCCATCTGCGCGCGTATTTGTCGGGACATTTTTCCCTCCAGCCTCTGGTGCATCGGTTTTTAGTGCAGACCTCCTACTACCCCGGTGTACCTCGAGCATTCCCAGTGATCTTTGTTTTATTTATTTAATTGTTTAGTTAAACGTGTGTTAATAAAGGAAAAGAGGCCTCGTCGTTGCGATATTAGCGGAACGTGTAAAGATAATGAAAATAGAAATTAAAGTACGATATGTATCCGGCTCTCAGTCTTCTCAGTGCTCGCTTCAATTTAACCTTAACGCTTCAGTTTCAGTTTCATACTCAGCAATTAGATTCTCGCCTTTTCCTTTCAGCAATTGACTGGCAGCTGATGGGCACGGTACGTCGAGCAGCGTCGTTCGAGATACGTACTTCGTAGAGGTGTTTTGTTAGCAAAAGATTTCTGTGCATCTCGGTAAGTTTCTTTCTGTATTTGTTGCGTCTACCTGCGACGAAGTACATTAGGATCTGAATTAAACGAGCGTGAGAGATTAACAGAGGGTACTGGGTTAGGCTTAGGTTTTATTATATTCACGCTGCGACTGTCTTCTATTACCAAGCGCCGATTATTACGCGCGCTGCGACTGCTTTTTTTATTTTCATTTTAATCTAAATAATTTTTACTTTCTTCCTCTGTTATAAAGAATGTAACATGTGATTGCGAAGTAACATTGTCTACCAATCATTTTGAACAGTAAATTTTCCATAAATTCCATGAGGAATTCGGATGCGGTGGTACGGGCCAGTCCTCTGTAGGGCCATGATGTACATAAATAGGCTATTGAAACAATAGATTCTTCGTCGTAATTTAGATGATCGCCTATCGGAACTAGCCAGTGCGTTATTCTTTATCGCAGGACTGAAATGGACGCGAGAGTCGGACGAAAGTCGCGCTTCCATCGATGCGACGTATCGCGCTGTTGGCCGCGTCTTGAAAACTGCCGGTAGACACGAGACTCGGCCGCGTTGCGGCACACGCATACACACCGTCCCGAAACCGATCCCTCCTCCGATTTGAATTTTTCCCGCCCCCGCCGGCGGTTCGTGATTTTTTCTCTCGTGGTCTTTTTTCGCATGGCAATTAATTAGCGGATAGTATCGCGGGCCGGAGCTCACGTACGGCCGCGCGATAAAAGTAATGCCCCGGAAAAATGTTTCTCTTTTGCCGCGCGGCCGACGGTGAGGAACGAAAACGGGCCGCGCCGCTCAAGAGACCGCAGGACATTGGAGCGCGTGTGTGGTGCGTTCGAGAACCCGAACAGAAAGAGAGAGAGAGAGAGAGAGAGAAAGAGGAAACGGAGTGGCTACGCCAGCGGCATAATATCCGCGCTTCGAGAAACGCTAGCTGCATGCAACTACCGAACAAGGGGTTGGAGGCGCCCGAAGGGGGTGGGAATGCGCGAGACGGGGGTTGGTCGAGGCGAACGAGGCAGGCGGAAAGGTGTATACGCTATAAAATATAAAGTATAACGTATATAAGACCATAAAGTCCGATAAGGGAGCGGCATAGATATACGGCCGGGCTGCGCAGCACGCGAAAAAGGGTTCGCGAAATTAGAATTTTTACGGTGGACTGCTGGGAGAATAATAAAAGGAGAGATGAGCCTGTAACCTTTGTCGCGATACCGCTCGGTCGCTTACCGCTCCCCCTTCCCTCGGATCAGTTAATGGGAAATATTTCGGGTGTGGTTCGTGGAAATTCTTCTACGTGCC
The DNA here is from genome assembly GCA_905333015.3 of Bombus campestris. NCBI lineage: Eukaryota > Metazoa > Arthropoda > Insecta > Hymenoptera > Apidae > Bombus > Bombus campestris. The sequence goes on along the minus strand of HG995129.1, from coordinate 4,822,077 downwards.
TTACGTTGTGTTCACCTCGCGATGCTCGATGCTAGTCGACGCGCAGTAACTTTCGAACTGCGGATCAAGTACTTACGCAGCGACCGTCTATACAGCGTTTGTTTCTTGTAGAAAGACAGACAGTGAAATTAAAATATAGCGTTCTGCAGGAAGGAGAGCAATAACTAAGACTGCGTATTACACGTATGTATGTTCTTTGTTGTACTCTACCTGATCGTCTATTACAATTTGTTAGTCTCTTTATTTATGTAAACGATGATCGAATATACTTGGCTTAACTCGATTTAATTTAAAATACCGGTTAGCTAAGTTGCAAATAACAATAGCTGATGATCATCTGAAATTAAGAGAGAACCAGTGAAATAAAATAAAACGACGCGAAATAGACTAATCTAAACAAACGGCGATATGGAATGCGTAAATGACACATTACGTGAACAATATATTGGAAAATTTTGTATCGGCACAAATCGAAGTGACTCATATTGTCGTGTCTTGGAGTGTCAACATTGTTTCATTTGCTACGTTCAGAAGCAAATGTACTCCGAAGAAAACATTATCAACGTTATTTAGAATCGTCAACAGGAATTACATTTGAACTTTTATAAGCTCACCGATCGATATACAGTCTGTCACACAAGAGCGTGTCTGCGATATTTCTGTAAATATTTATATATTTGTAAAAAAATTTATATGAATTGAATCTACATCTAAAACACTAATACGCTATTACTTAGTAGGGTGTCCAATCTCCTCCATTAGCGATTATAGCTTGACATCGTTTCGGCATACTCTCGACTAATTTTTGAGCGTAGGATTCTGGTAACGACCTCCATATCTTTCGAATGTGATGTACAAGTGTTCTTATTTTTGTGATACGTCTTCCTCTCAGCTTGCATTTCATTAGGGACCACACATTTTCGATAGGGTTTGCATCAGGGGACTGCGATGGCCAAGGAAGTACTGTGATGGCGTTTTTCGCTTTCCATTGGGTGCAGATGCGACTTCGATGTTTAGGGTCGTTGTCTTCTTGCAATATCCATTGGTCCTCGGTTTGGTTGAACCAACGTTTCACGGATGTGAGAAGTCCCCTTTGGTACAATTTCACCATCTTTTGTGCATTCAGATTGTCTGTAAAGACGCACAAAGTCCCAAAACCGCGTGCGTTAAAGCAACCCCAAACATGCACTTTTATAGGGTGTTTTACACTTCTTTGAATCATCCTTCTTCCATGGATAGTCCAAGCACGCCTAATAGGACACCATGCCCAAAACGAAGATTCATCAGTGAATATTATATTACTCCAATCACGATCTCTGTTTTCATTCGCCCATGCCAGACGATTTTCGACGTTTCGCGTACGCGGCACTCATATTAAAAAGCTCTGTTCCTTTCACTGTTTCAAATGAAACTGAAAGGTATTCAGCAACGCGTATTAGAGAAGTTTTCGTTTGTTTACATTCTTTTTATCTCATTCTGATTAGGTGTCAGGTTTCGCAGATATCGCAGACACGCTCTTGTGTGACAGACTGTAAATAAACGAACGTTCTCTCTAGGAGAATAAACGAGAAAAGCGAATCAGTATAGCGATCATCAGAGCGAATCATTATAGCGAGATATACAGTATCTCTGTACATATATTTAAAGTGATTTTAATATACATTGACTATTATAATTAAATCATTCGTCTCTTTGATAAACTAACACGTATAACAAACCAGCTCAAAAGTAAAAGGCGAGTAAATAAAATACGAAAGAACATAAATACGAATGTTTTTGCCGTAACCCTGTATTTCTAACGATAAGTCTGTTTTCCTTTTTGTCTTTCCCCTCCTTTTTCATTCGCTTTTATCTTCTTATCGTTTCCCGTACGGATATAGTAGAACGATAATCTTGAAATATCTGGTAACCGAGCTGAACGCGTAACGAGCGTTGGAAAAATCGTCGGTCAACGAACCGAAATTACTTTTTATTTCACATCTTACGCGAACGAATTGTCACGAAAGAACGAACCGACTGACGTTCTACGATGAAAAAGTAAGTGTACAAAAAATTGCACGAAAAGATATCGAGTTGTAAACTCGCACGAGAAACAGAGGAGGGTGATTTGGACCGGAGGAAAAATCAGAGGCCTCCGAGTCACCCCTGTGAGCAAGTATCGCGGTAGTAAAGCGAAACGACCGGTGTATAAAAGCGTTTTCGTCCGGGCAAGCTAGAAAACAGGGGTCGATGGGAGTGACGTTGAAACCGCGATGTCCTACCCTCCCGTTAGGGGATGAACAGATCTTATCTGGTAACTGCGAGCTACCGCGTGCCTCCTGCCCCTTCTTCTATGTCCGATACCACCAGAAAATCCGCGTTGTCGATCCGTATCACTCCGTAGATGGGATCTCGCTGCTGCATGCACATTGTTGTCCGGCAATCCTATTTGCTTTGTTGGCGTACCTGTGCGTGGCACTGCTCGATCCTCCATACCAGAAATCGCTCGCTCGCGGATTAATTCCACTTTCCTCCTTCCAATCGTCCCTTTGTCTTTCTTGCGTTTGTCTTGCGACAGGTTCGCTGCGAGCAGAAGTCTGCAGGCAGATCTTGTTATTCGCAAAGTAGCGGTCGTTTGGCTTTAGCTTAAGTCACGTTAGGATTTTCTACTCGATGACGTAGAGTGTATCGCGGTCGCTGCTCGGACTAAATAGAAGCATCGTGTCGATCGGCAGATCGAACTTGGTTCGGAGAAGAGGGCGTTGGTCCGTGGAGTAGACTCGTTTCGAACCAATTCCGTGGAAGGAAGATGACATCTCGTGGCCCTTGAATAATAAATGAAAGAGAACGTTTCAATTAGGGAGTTCTCGTCTCTCTCAGCGTGGCGTCCCTCGGAGACCCGCAGACCACCCCCAACGTAGCCCGACAGAAACCTCAAGGCTCCATTGGACGATCGGTGGACTCCATATTATGCGCTCCTATAGCGATGCTACGGTGGAAGAAAGAGGCGCGCTCATGACGAATGGGGACATTATGCGCGGCTAACGTTAGGTGTCTGCTCCTAGTTAGAAGAAACTTAGACCCCTACTGCCCCATTCATCGCAACTTCCTAGGATTCTGCTTGTCGTGATCGTGACGTATCTATACAACTCGTTCACGTCTAATCATTTCCCATACGTACGATTTCCCGCTTCCTCTTCCTCTCCACGAATATATCAATCCATCACCTGTATTTATTTACATATATACATAACTTAGATCTTAACCCTTTGCGGCCTATTTTCGAACTTTCGTTCCGGTCGATCCGCGCTAGTTTCGTCGAAAATCGTGAAAAAATGGTCAACATAAAGTCCTGTATCACGTCGATAATTTAATAGAGTCGCTAAGGTTTCCTCAGTTTTTAGGACAAGAGGGAAAGCGCAGAGTTTAAAAATTTTCATAAAATTGAATTACAATTGTCGATAAGTAGATATAACACACGTGTATTCTACAATAGACTGTCGTGATACAAAATGTCAGCTACAAAATTAGTAAGGGTACACGCATACACAGTAGGTAGCATTCTTTAACCTCCCGTGGGCCACAGCACCTACGTGTGACACGGTTCGTAAGTGATTAAACTGGCTCGAAGAGAACAGAAGCTGTGCCCTTTTCTCTTCTTTCTCCGGGAATCGAGCCATCTTGCGAAGAAAGGCAGCCGGTATGCCGGCAATCCATCCGAACACAGGTAGCCAGGAGCCTTCTTCTCGCTCGATGTGCTTCTTTTGCGCGACTATTTTTCACTCGTCCAGTTTTTAATGGCCGGGATTAATATCGCCGCGTAACAAGACACTTTTCCAAAGAGGCTCCGGTCTGCGTGGGTGTGAGTACGGAGGGCGTGTGCGCGCGCCAGCTCGCCCCTGAATACCGGCCGCCACGCGAGACATAAAAGATTACGAATGCGATGCGTCGGTTCGCCGGCAATAGGTCTGATTGTATTCGGATAGCTGGACAAATCGTCCGGCATTATGCCGCCGTCTCAGTCTATCAATTACGAGACGCTGCCTCCCGGTTTTCGTGTACGAGTTGCACCGACCGTAGAGGTGGATAGGCCCGCACGCCTGCGGTCTATTTCATTGATCATCTTCCGAGAGGATGCCTGCCCCGGGTATTGCATGACCACCTCTTCCCCTCGAGTAGCTCGTCGGGATTTCATTTCCTTCTCGTTCGACCGCCGCTGCGTGGCCCTCGGGTACGGTCCACGTATTTCTGCATAATTTTCCGCCGCCTTTCCAGTAAACTCGTCGTAAAGACCATGACTTACGACCTCCTGGTTGACGCATGGTCCGGCCAGAGGACGTTTTCCCGTACGCTACTCTCGACCCATTACGCCTGTTCTCTGAAACAGTTAGGAATCCCTTCGTGTTCCCTTTGTGCCGGCTAACGTACCTGTCCACGTCGTTTTCTGTGTTGGGACGCGTCCCCAGTCGATATTGCCGGTCGCGAGATCGAGACTAGAGAAAGAGACGCGTCGAGGTGTTTCTTCCCTTCGTTTTTTCTTAAGCAACTGCCAGACACAATTTATCAACATTTTAATGTACTACTCCGGCTACATAATGGACTGGGAGTATAATGTACTCCTTCAAACCTTTTTCCCAGGCTCCTCTATAGACCCCCCTAAGAATAAGAATAAGACGTTGACACATGGTGGGGCCCTTACAAATACAATGTCCGCGGTATAACGTATGACGGTGTAACTATGCTTTTTTTCCAAAAGATCTGCCACGGATTACGGCGCCGAGGTGTTTCAGCCTCGTTTCGAGATCGCTCGAGGTTTCTATCGAGTCCTCGCGTGATTCCTCCGCTCCGTGACCGATCATATATCATCTCGGCAGCGTGACTCGTGCAAGGATGAAATATCGTTTCACGAAACACCAGAAAGAGTCCTGTAAGTTGGCTTCGAGAACGCAGACACGCGATACTTTATTTTTAACGATCGCGGCGAATAATATTCCGAGGGACGAGACGCGCCGCGGACCACCGCCGACGATTTCGTTTCTTTTCTTCCACGTCGTTTCCGTTTACTTTCCGTCGTTCTGGGCCAACGTGCAGGGGCCGCAGTCAGGGTGGATCGTAGCGAAAGTAGTGCAGCGCCGCGATAAGGAACGCAATCCGATGCGCGTGCCAGATAAGTGGTTGATGCCTTTAGTACGGGGAACGAGGATGTTTCTCGTCTATGGGTTAAAACGCTCTCGAGGGGTCGTCGTAACACCCTCGGTTTCGCCGTTCGCCCGACCAAAGCCCAAGGGGGTGGCGTGGATCGAATTATGCTACAGGGGGATGAGAAGTCGTTCTCGAACCAAATGGCTGGATTAAGCGAGTCCGGGTCATTAATTGGTCAGCTTTGACTCCGGCAATCCTTGTCGGGTCGTGTGAAAGTCTTATTTCGTTCGTCTTATTTCCGCTTCTTCCTCCTTTCTTTGTTCGTACGCCTCGAGACTGTAACTACACTCCGTAGAAACGGACACATCGGTATCTAATATCAACGAAACACGTATGATACATTTTATTATGTTAATACTTGAAAGTTTCATCGGCACTGTGTTACGAGACACGAATGTTTATTATTTTTATTTTATTTTTACTTAGTCCGTGCTTTTCGGCTTTGCACGAGTTTTCGGTCTTAGATGTCGTTTACCTTTCACGCTTTTTACATTTTCTCAGTTTTATGGTGTTATCATCTTATTGCCTCCTCCCTTATATCTAACTAAACTCTAAACTCTTTTCCTTGACTACGTCTATTTAAATTCTTTTCTTATGTATCTACCTCCCCTCTTATCCACTCTGTTATATTGCACTCCGTTGTATAATCTATCTCTAAAACTATTGCAACTTTTAGGCTTTTGCCTCCTTGCTGTGCTTCCTTATTGTCCTTCCTCCCCGTCTTGTATTGCCCTTCTCTTCTCCATTATTCTTTTCTATTCTATTAGTCCTTCTCCAGACGAGACACGAATATCGGCTGACTATGTGGTGAAGTTTCAAACAAATTTCGAAATATATATTTACCTATTTACACAGATTTATTATTTTTACATAGTCTTGTTTCGGGTCCGGACGAATTTCCGGTTACGTTATGTTACGTTGTATCACGTTTTATGGCTCTGTAATTCTCACTCTAATTTTTAACATTTACGATAGTAAAATAGTAATTTTTAACCAAACACGTACAAAGTTTGAAAATGTATATAGAAATTACAAGAGTTTAGCGAGATCACGAAACTATTTAAGTATTTTTACATAGTCTTGTTTCGGGTCCGGCCGAATTTCCGGTTACGTTATGTTACGTTGTATCACGTTTTATGGCTCTGTAATTCTCACTCTAATTTTTAACATCTACGTTTCGCTTCAAACACGACAGTAAAATTGTAATTTTTAACCAAACATGTACAGGGTTTGAAAATGTATATAGAAATTACAAGTATTCGATCGATAATACGCATTAATGAAACTCGATATTCGATAAATAGGCCATTTCATTTTTTTACTAAATATGTTTCAAGTTCCGCATAGATATTCACATTGGTTCCCTTGACCAATATCATCATCATTCATCGCGTCACCGTGTCCCATTGCGGTGCTAATAAATTTCCAAAATATCATATATACGACATTCTGTTAGAATTTAATCTTAAAGTTAAGATAAATAATCTGTAAAAGACACGATGTTTATGTCAAAATAATATTAGGTGATATTTATTAAACAGAACTACAGAACCGAATGTATTTACAATATAAGTGAGTGATGAATTGTTGACAGATGGCCAGTTACTCTCAGACTAACTGTAGGTAGTGACTCATGATCCCTTAAAGATTTTGAACCCTACTCTCTATACAGTAATGAGTATGACCTGTGTAAGTGTCCTGTTCAAATGCCTGTGTAGATGTCTATATAAGAGTATTTGTGTCTATGTGTGTAATATCGTTGTATTCCAAGACATACGTATTAAGACCTAAGAACGTTGAAATACTAGTACGTAGTTTCGCACTAAAAACCACGTTCCGGCTTTCGAACATGGAATACGACACGTGGACGACATTGGCGGACAAGCTAGACGGGTTAAGCAGGTCCTCGTTCGATTTACCGCTGCTCGATCGATTTCGGTATTGTGGTCAGCCCTTAACACCTGAGTATCTCGCTGGATCATCTCGCAGGGATAAAGAAAACAAGAAAACAAGAAAACGAGCTCGTCTCCTCGTTGCTCGCAGGTGTCTGCGAGTGTTTTGCAGCCGGGACAGGAGTCAAGTGCATCGTTTTCACGAGGTAACGAGTGAAGAGTCCGCGTGAGTTTGCGCATTCAGCGTCGGGGAATAATGCCATCGTTCGCTACCCCCGTGGAGCGGTGCGTTCCTCGCGACAATGGCGCAATCCATAGTTTAGGGGAACAATGAGTGCGAAACGCGAAAGAATTACACGTTTATATCTGCCAGGTCGCCGAGCCCCCGCTGTCACGGCAACGAAGGACTCTATCCGTTTCTTCCCTCCGCCTGTCCTTTTTGAATACCTCGGGCCGCGTCCTCAAAAACCCATGGGTGGGCCAACCTGCCCATGGGAACCCGCGGAGAAACGCTTATAGCCCGTGGACGAGAAGCAGACACCCCCGTGGCTCTGCGCACACCTTACCGATCTTCCTCCTCTTTTTCGATCCCTCGCTGCTTCACGCTCCTTTTTCGCGACCGACCGACCGAACCAACGGGCCATCCTGGTCGATTTGATTGATTTCACGGCTTCCTGGAAATCCACCGACGCCCTACAAGCCACGTCGATGCCAGCATTTTGTCTGATATCCGCGATTTCTTCGACATCGGTCGCGTGACTGCGTCTTTCTGTCTCTTTAAATATTTGCGTGCTGCGATTTCGTCAAAAAGCATATCTATCGCTAACATGGTCCACTAGGCAAACAGGTCCCCCGTATTTGTCTTCCGATTTTACAGGGATTTGAACAATTTCTTGTTATACTTTAGTGAAACTCGGCGTAGAATATACTGTTTATCGTGTGATCTCCTTATCGAAGCAAGTACATACGGCTTGTTGAAAAAGCGCAGCATAAATTGCCGCGATTTGCATCGCGTACACTCGCTCGTCCAATTTACAGTGGTGATCACAACCGATCCCGTATTCCGCAAAATGTTCGTGCTAACGCTTGCAGGACCGCACCAAGGTTGCTGATATTAGTTTTGTTATTCAAGGTCATCGATGATCTCGTTCACTGTTCTCCTAATGCACTGCTGTCCACTAATTAGCTTATTAATTTCAATGCTCGTTCTCGTTCCTTAAGAAACGCTTCCGCATTGACTTTTTCATGAGTGATCATAGATTTAGCGATCCCGTTAACAGATCGTGCAACTACATAAATGGTATTTCCGTCCGAGTCGATCTTTTCTCTGCCTCATCCTGTAAACGCAGGCGATCGACTTAGCTGATATTTAACCCTTAATCGATTATTATGCACGAGTTCCTTTTTCCTTCTTTTATTCCTGTAATTTAACACCGTAATTCCTTTTCTCTTTTTTCTTTCTTCTGTCTTATGCTAAACTGAGTATTCGCCGAGCAATAGGATGCAGATGTAATGTACGTACGTTAACCCTTTGCACCGCGAATTTTATTTCAATTTCGTTACCAGTTTTAAGTATTTTATTTGAAATTTGGTTTAACTAAAAAATAAGACAATTTAAATGAATAAAGGTAGAAAGAAATTCACTTAAGTACCAGTTTTATTCTATTGTTGCATTTTGTAATTTTTAAGCGTATGATATATCTTGAAACAATTTCCAGTCCTGCTTTTCTTTCGCACATTTCACGAAAAAGGTGGACACGAAAGAATGTCAAGTGGGAATCGATAAAGGAGCTCCTGAGATAAAAACTAATATCGAGTCACACTCGACATAGGAGTGCAAAGGGTTAACAAGCAGTTTGAAGGGGTCAAGGAAAATTCTCATCCTTTTCCCTTGTAAATTCGACGTTATAAGTCACTTTTTTGCATACAGAGCAAACGCACGCAAGTTAACTAAATACATTCATAAGTAGATACTAGGATATCTACGCTTTAATATTTCTGAAAAACTCCATGAAATTTTATTAGGTATCTTAATAGCCGAAATAATGGTATAGGAACATTTACACTTGGAATTTATATTATAACAATTATATATTTATTTGATAAACGATTTCAAAGATTCATCGATACACACTTGCACGCGTCTCAGCACTTTCTTCCATACCACACTCTTAACTAAACAGTTTACATTCCTTTGTTTTTCATACTTCCACATACTGATATTCACATACATGTATCACTACTACGCAGCTAATCTAGTCTAGCACATAAAATTATACATATCTCGATAAGGTGTTTGCAATATTACTCATATGATCCGACAGATTTCTAATACGATAAATGAAAAATGAAATGAACGAAAAATCTAAAGTATCAGGAGCTGTCCTAATACCTGTGGCGCCAGTAGCGTAAATAAATAATATATTTTTGGTCTGTCTGGAGGCAAATCGTACGCCCCGATGAAAATACTCGGGCGCCGGCTGGGCTGGTTTTTCCAATTAAGAGCCGCATCTGATAAACGGGGAGCAACGCGTGTACGCGGAAATTTAACAAGTTTCGACGCGCGCCACGGACCCCGCGTTGCGAAAACACAAAGTTAGCCGAGGAAGTTGGAGCAACGCGCGGCTATTCATCGTTACAGTTAAGACACAGGCGGTCCGAAGAAGTTCAGACACGCAACCGTTTCGCGGCCGGAAAGTTCGAATTGGATGTGTTTAAGAAATATGGTGGCAAGCTGGCCGCAACGTGTGTTTATCTGAGCCGCTATCGCGCGCGTTACACCACGTTTTATCTTCATTTCCTTCGGTACAAGTTACGAGAACGACGTTTCGTCGATTTAACGACGCGTCGGTTGTTGGAAGCGCGAGTAGCGCAGGATCAACGATCCCTCGTGGAAAAAGAAGGATCGCGCCTCGTGGTAATTGGCATCGCGTGTTTCGTAAATTATATAACACGTCGTTGAATCATTACTAAACGATAATGAGTCTCTTCATCGGCGAGGCGGTACGGTACAACGTGTAATTTACCTAATGCAGTTACGATACCTTGCAATCTGGGGCTGATCGATGCCCGCCGAAATCTTTGTAGCGGCCTCGTTTCTCTCTCGCTGCAACTTCCCATCCGAATACTCCGTCAGTGTCGCTTCCGCTAGTTGCCACCGAATGCCGCGAATCTGGTTCTCGCTTCGATTAAAATTGAATTACCGTGGCGAGACGAAGAGGCGCGTGGCGTGGCAAATCGGACTAGTCGTAAAGGCACGTTTTTATGGGCCATTCGACGAAGCTAATAGCCAACGTTCGAGCGAGTTCACACGCCCGTTCGATTCTGCGGCCGACCCCGCGCTCGCATCTATCATCGACGAGTCGGTATCCCGGTAATTGAAACAGTCGACGATGCTCGTGCAAGTGCTTCCGAACAATGGGTCCTCCGGCAGTGTCGCGCATCCACGCGAGTGTATCATAATTCGATACCTTGGATAATTGGATCGGTAGGCGATGGTGAGCTGCAGCTCCAACAGCCCAGCGAAATAGGCATTATATTGGCCGTGGCGAATCTGTGTACAAAACAGGCGTAATTCGATGGTGTCACGGTCTCCGTTCGGCACTTTTCACCCCCTCCAACGTAGCGACGGTGGCGGTGGTTACCCTCGGGACACGCGCTCTCTGAGCCACGTCGACCTAGAAGGATCCTGCTCGTCCAAGAGGGTAGGTATACGCGCGTGACCACGCGGAGGTGGGGCTGTTTTGACTATCTTCGGGGCAACCTCGGTAGAATCGCCGGTGAGAATCGTGCACGGATTGCCCGGTTTCCAAAGGGGATGAAAAATTAAAGACGGCCGGCCGTGGAACAGCCCGTGAAATTGTCTCGGAGCTTTCGGGCCGAGCCGAGAGAGAAGAATGGTCCTCTTAATGCGTCTTTGTCCGGGAAATTTATTGGCCTCGCGCCGAACCATCGCAGCCTCTCTTCTCCTCCCGTGATCCTCCACTTTGGCCTTCCTTCGTCTTTGCCTTTGGCCATGGAAACCGATGTTACGCGATCGAACGGCCAACCTTGCTCGATCGAGCGCCAGCGTATCGAAGGAAGAAGCAGCCGCTGGATGAATACGCGACTGTAACGTGCGCGAAAGGAAGAAGAGTCGAACGAACGACCGTCGTCTCGCTTATCGCCGTTACACGGATTCCCCTCGGAGGGAACTGGAAACAAAAAGCCTGGACGGTAATAGCGATCGATCGGGGCCTCGACTGGCATTCCTTTCTGAGCCAGAGAGCCACCCTCGTTCTCCTCAGGAAGCATTTTCACGGACAACGTGTCAGGAATCACTTAGGCCTTTGGCTGGCTAACAATGACACACTCGGCTCTCTTCTTCCTCCGAGCTTCCTTCGTTTTCTTTGCTCGTGAGTGCGTGATTCGGACGCGCGGCTAGTGGTGTGCGTCGATCCGACCAGCGCTACAATGAGGAGACTAATCGAATCTCGCGTTCTCTGCGAGTCTGCATTCTCGTACAGCGTCCGATAAAAGTTTCCTATCGTTTCGTTAAACCGCGTGTAATTCTATCGTCGAAAGCGTCCTTCGATCTTGAAAATCGCTCCAACTGTACGACGAATTTCTGGCCACCCTGTACATGCTAGCAACTGCGATCAGTTCTTGTTATTTGTTTCACGCGTGAATATTATTTATTATCGAAATCATCGCTGATTGAATTTGAAACTCGGGGAATAAACGCGAGAAGAAACTTTTGAACGACACTGTATGCACCAGAATGTGTAACGTATGGGCGCGCGTCGGTGTGCGTGTACATCGATTAGTATCGATACTTGGTCCTCGGCCCATCGTTCGACAGACTGACTTCATTGTCCGGCTGACGAACATTGTGCTGCTGCTCGCCCTCTCTCCATTTTCTCCTTTTTATTCTCCCTCTTGCTCCTCCGTCTTGTTCGTCCCTCTGTGTTTCTGTCATTTCAGCCATTCGAACGTCTCCCCCGATGATGCGTCTCTCCGCTCGATAGAAAAGGAAACGGGCAACCGGCACGGTGACGCGTGGAATTTCGGGACCGGCTAATCTCGTGACTAAGTGGCTGGCCCGAGTTTCAGCCGATACAAAATCGATAGCGCGAGCTTGGAATCTCATCGAGCGCGACCCGTGCTGGCTACCCTAATCGATTCCAACCGAACGAACGATGACTTCTTCGAATCGACCGTTTCCCGATGTCTCTCGATTCGTATCGTTGATTCCTCCAGCCTGCACTAGCTTCGAATCGCTGACGAGATCTGAAACAGTTCGAGTCTCTGTTTATACGGAGAGCGATCCGTATACTGCAACAAAACCAGCGATTCCTGAGATATTTCAGATTTTTATACAAATTTATATTATGTGCATTATATTAGGTTGTCGGAAAAGTGTCTTTCTTTCGCAAACAGTGCACTTTCATATAAAAGTAAAATCAAGTTTAACTTGACAGAACAAAATCGATCGTACGTAATTCGAGAAAATAATATAAAACAGGAAATGTTGTGCGTCTATTGTTTCCTCGTAGGACGAAAGAAACTTTTCTGACAATCTAATAACATTCTTTTCGTTGGAAATATATTTTTTACTTTTTTAAATGTCGTACCTTGGTACTTTTTGGCGTGGAATGTCCCCAAGGATCGATACACGTAAAAAGGGAAATATATAGTTCCATTTAAAAGAAGAGAAACTGATCACGTCAGTCTACGTTCCTCTCGAAACCATTCAATTTTTCCTTGAAACATTTTTCGTAAAAATCGTTGTTAGCGCGGTAACCGCGGTAAGGCAAAATTTCGAATCACTTGAAAGTCCCGAGTCTTACGATTAACTGATCTGGAGTGCTGAAAATCCTGAGATACTTGATCGTCCTTACTAACTCCACGTCTCCAGACTGTCCTTGATATTTCACGTTAATTCAGTTTAATCGACGGGTTAAAACCATTTAGTATACAAACAGCTTACGATCATTCGCAGCGTGTACGAGCAGAAGAAGCGAAGACCTTCGCAGAAACCGCTTACATTCATAACGATACGGACAATGATACTGTTTGAAGAAAAGTAATCCAAAAGCAGCTCGTAAGCTTGCAAAATCTATCGGAACTCTGAAGACCTTGGACACTCTGAGGACCGAAAACCAATCAAGAAGCAGGACTTACAAAGTCTTTCAAGAGTCTAAGCTTCGAATTATGTTGGAAGCGATTCAAATTTGTCGCCACATACGATACAGTTTGGAGGCGTTTCAGATGCCATCGCTACATGGAACAGCGTTATCGTGCCTTTCACAGCGAATTAAACGTCGAGATATTTCGTTGAACAAAGTTCGAAGACAGCCGTTTATCGAACAGGTTAGGATCGCTTTGTATTCCGGTTTGCCTCGATTTAGGAGGGTTGACGATGGTCGAGAAAGCTTGTGATGTTTCGCGGCGACTCAGACAGCAGGGAAAAGGCCAGTCTGGGAATCCTTTGGGAAGAACGATGCGTCAAAATATGTCGAAAAAACGTCAAAACGCTGGTCGAAACGAAGGAAGGCGTCGCGCCGATGCATCGCTAGCGTGCGTTTGGCCCAGGCCTGGCTGTCTTCCCCCTGAAATTTCTCGGAACGAAGGCTACGAGGTTCGATTCTCTCCCTTTTTCTCTTTTTTCTTTCCTCTTTTTTTTTCTTTTTTTAAATCCAGACCGTCTTCTTTCGCCGAGTTGAATCATAAAGTTCTAGTCGAAGGTAAGGAAAAAGTTTGCTTCGATGATTGAAGGATCCTAAGACGAAAATTCCATTGGAAGGCAATCGTCCGCTGGTGAATTTCTGTCGGTGAAAATGAATCTGTCACTCCGTTCGCGAGCCATCTTCCATCGGGAGAGACGTCGCTTCCTCTCTCGGCGTCCCGACTTCTTCGATTTCTCAATAAAGAATCGAGTCTCTTCCTTGTCCATGCTCGGACGTCGAACAAAAAGGCTGCTGGTCCGAGGAGTACGTTCTCCTCGAGCGGAGAAGAAGGCCGTTTCCTTAATCGAAAGCCTACGGTACACCCTGTAGAGGATGTAGAGGATGAAACGGCCGATCCACATTCTACAGGGTGTATCCGTATGCAAATAAGGCCTCTCTTTCCCTCGGTTGCCGGGGCTCCACCCCCGTCCTCGGGCGTCCATTGTGCTACGGGCACGTATGAACGCATACACACGGGGAAACTCGAGTACTGGAACGTGTTACACATACGAGCAGTCGCTCCGAGTAAGTATATTAATAATAATATACGCGGTGGCTCGGGGATCCGATATAATTATAGTCCGTGGTTTGCTCGCAGATAGCATCGGCCAAGATTACGCGCTGGCTACTCAGCGAGAGGGACAAAACCGTTGCGGGGCAGCTTTATACTTAGCGAGCCGCGAGCATTAGCGTGCGGCTCGCTCTTTTCGAGCCGAAAAATTCGTAATCTCCAGTTTCTTCCGCGCGAGTTTTGAAAAACCACCGGGGAAAACTCCCTTTTTTCCCTTCTTTCTTTTTTCCCTTCTTCTTCTTCTTCTTCTTCTTCTTCTTCTTCTTCTTCTTCGGTACGGCCGCCGTCGCCACTGCCGCCGTCGCGAGAAGGCGAGGTTTATCGTGGAAACGCGTAGCTACTTGCCGTCCCGATACAATATTTACGAGGCGATGCATCATGGCCAACAATGGCTCATAACACCCTCGAAGAAGAGAAAGCGCCCCAGCGCATACACGTCCCTGAAAAGGAGGGTAAAAGCGCCCCTGGAGTCGTGCATGTGTTCACGCACACGCGGCCACCAATACCCAGGGGCTCTATCGTATCGGAGGCCGACAGATAACTCTTATCTCCACAAAGCAGTATTCTTACGGAGCACGGGAACGGGGACGGAATGTCGACCTCAGGCTCGTATCTACGCGGGGAGGAGGAGATTCTTTCGCCAGCCTTTTCTCCCGAGAGCCGCGTGTAACCGAGAATCGATGCAGTTGCAATCGTCGAATCTCACGGAGGGAAATCCTCGGACGGGTCTTCGTTGGATATTCTTTCCTCTCTGAAGCGAGAAATTTGGAGAAAGACACGGTGTATACGGCACTGGCTGACTCAGATCGAGCATTTTGAAAATTTGCGAACTCCAAAGCTTTCGCGTCTACGTGCTACATGTTATACGTAAAAGAATTTGAAATTTCGTTAGCATCGCAATGCGACACGACAGCGTATGTCGGTCGAGGAAACTGATCGGGAAATGTACGTAGAAGCTCGTATCGATACGCGATCGATCGTCCAAAACTGATAAGAATTTGCAGCAAATTTTCATTTCATAGTGAAATCGTCAGTTTATTCGGGTGGTTTTGATAATTCATTTGGTCAATAACTGTACGTATATCGGTCAAAAATACTTCAGTTTGGCAGTTTTGGCAAGTAAATATACTTGAATATTACTAGAATAGGTATCCTAAGTAGTATAGTAAGTGTCAAAGATCCCACTGAGTTTATTAATACGTAAAATTGTTTAACCATTTCAATACTTTTGTGACCATGTGTACACAACATATGTATATATACAGCCGGCTGAAGAATCTTATCACCATTGGATAAACAGTGTAAGCGACGGTGAACTTGACAGAATATTATTCAACCCGATATTTCATATAACAAAAAAGTGACTGGACTATGGAATGTCAATACGAAAGCATAACGTATACTAAAGTTTAGGTGGCGAAGCTGGTAACCTAGGTCAAACGGTCAAGTTTGACAATTGAGAAACAGAAGACGTAAGATTTTTCAATGGTAAGTTTGGAAATTTGTTTGAGATTTTACCGCAATCGCGATAGCGTTGAGTCTCGTAACAGTGCCATTGAAATCTGAAAATGTCCCATATAACGCAGACGATATATTCTTAAGAGATGTGTACAAGCGTTGGAATACTCTCACGAGTTTGTGTGAGTAGTATCATCGCGCATAAATAACCATTGGTGCGAGCGGGAGCAGAGGTCGGTGGTGGCAGAACGTGGCAGGAGAGGGGCGAGACCCATGTACGAGGGGTTGCTCTCCGCAACCCCCGGGGTGAGAGTAAATCGACTAAACATATACCTTCCGCTTCGTTTAACCGGCGAATATGTTTTAGATTTAGTTGGACCTTAGAGGCGCTGCTCGCTCGATAAGTCGGCCAATTAGGTTCGCCGTTCTTGGCACACGAGATTCCCGATTTCGATTAACCTTCCCCTGCGTCGCGTCCACCGAAAGTGTTAAATAGATACTTTAGATCGTCGGCGATAGTTTTACCGGCGTTGTTCCGCCTCGACAACGAGCAGACTCGAGACACTCGCAGCGTGTTCTCGCTCTTTTTTTCTCCGATTAATCGTTACTGCAACGTCCCGTCGCGGCTATGACGCTTCGAAAAGCATATTTTCGAGGCCGACGGCAGCCTCGAGAGGGAAAGGAAAAAGGAGGCGATCGAGTAAGCCGGCCGAAATTTCGAAGGGCCGGCACAAGTGGACGCCCAGCACTTTATTCGATAAACGCCCATCTACGGAATCTGAATACATTAACCGTGTGACCTTCTTGCTCTGGCTTTCGAACGAGGGCCTGCAAGCACCACCGGGAATGACGATGACGCGGCACATTCACCCTATCCTCCCCTGTTATTAGACCACTACGTTGTTTCAACTTGCTGATCGACCAATTACATCATACTCCTCGTTTCCTGTACTCGTACAGTCACGTTCTTCTTTTCTCATCCAGCCACTTTCCTTTCTCCGTTACGTAGCTTTTATTGCATCTTTACTCGATCAGATATGTAGCTTGCTTTTCGATTAAATTATATTGCTAAATATAGATGCAAAATTATTAAATGAATATATATGTAAATTCCCTAGAGTTCACGTGTGATAGGGACTCTCTCGCTGTTTACGGACAGCACGACTGGCTTTGTTTCACGGACAGACCGACTTTCTTTTGTTTTACGGACAATCATTTTGAGACACTCATTTGCCAAACAAATGGACAGAGAGCAACATCAGAGATAGACAAAATCACAGAAGAAAGAATAATTATTTAAAACATTGAAGATTGACGGAGAAAGATCGGTAGCTCAGGACGTTGAAAATCTATTCTCGATTTTCAGGTAGACGTTGCACAGAACTTGTTATTTATTGTTTACCGTTAGAGATTGGTATTAATCGTCGTTTACTCCTGTATTTTCACAATAAATTCAATTTTTAGACCAGAATCGATCACCTGAATTATCCCGCGATTTACGACATTACATATATATGTACGTAAAGACATACGTAACGGGGATGAAAGGACATCGGGGCCTTTCTTTTCGAACTTTTGCGAAGATCCCCAATACTATAGTCTAGACTATTATATAATCACAGCTGTACTTAAAGAATAAAACTTAGAAGTTGTTGTTATGATTCAATCCGATTATGTTTGCCCGAGATTTGTAACAGTGGGCTTGGACTCGAGGTGGCACAACTGGTCGCTGAACGTAACCACGGTCATGGAATGCACGTTTTTACCTAACAGAGAGGTGCCAATATTATGAGACACACGTTGTATTAACAATCAAACCCCGGGCAGGAGCAATGTCGCCGCTACGCGGGTCTGCCTAGCAACGGCGGCTGGAATTTTGTCGGTATCCCCGGCCAATATACAATAAAACGAATGCGATCGTAAGCAGAGGAAAGTTTTCATCAGTCTTTTTATTCTTGCGATCACCTTGGAGAGTTTTCACGTCATTTTTACGCGCAGTGTATACCGAGCATCACAGCGAACGTTACTTCGTGCTTCAAAATATATTCTACGTTTAACAAAGAGTTATCCAGTTGACCGTGGATTCGTTATTGAACCTAAGAACATTGTCATTAACATCTCAAGTGTTTAATCACCACGGTTATTTGTCAAACTTTGTAAAAATCATATTTATATCAGTAAGTATAATCTCTATTGTACAACCACGATGGCTAGTCCGAATGAAGATTCGTTACGCGCCCCTAAATCTAACTATAACCCGACATATATAAATTATTAAATACACGGTGTTGACATGTGGGAATTCTGTTCTGTGGTGGACGATGAGATTTGGTGTTGTTGGTCAAATTAATAACGGGACGAGTTGATTTCGTCAACTACACTCCTCGTCCATGTGAGCTATCTTTAATTTCTCAATGACGCCTGTATAGTTTTTCGTGTGTAACGTATAATATCAAAACGTTATAAGCTCAGAACATGTGGTTCGTTCAAAATAATTAAAAATATTATGAGGTTTAGTGTGTAACAAAAAAATTGTTTTATTTTAAGAATGAAACGATAGCACATGTACAATAAGAAAATGATAATCAACATAAATTGTAATGAACAATAATTACTTATCAAACGTATATACTTATTTAATACGTTTTTTTTGTCGTTGTTACATTCATTTGTGTGAAATATACAATTTTATATTAATCCTGTTAATACAGTGTTAATTTCATCGAACCACCCCTGTTAAACGAAACAGGGAACGACTAATTCTCGGCGTCGAATATTCGATTCGTAGCGAGAATTTACGCCTCTCGCTGACGCGCTTTCCTCGCGATCGCGTCTCTCCGCGAACGGTCGTAACAAATGGATACGTGCCCCCTTTTATTTTCTATTACTTCTATTGTACGATTTGCTATCGATTTATATGGTTTCTGGATGTAATTTTGACTTAACGTATCCCATTCGCGTACAATTGCATTTTTTAATTGTTGTACGTATTGATACTGCTTTCCATTCGCGTATACGCCGTGAACAAGTTCTGCCCAACAATTTTCAATAATATTAAGGTCCGGCCAAGAGCATGCAGGCCACAGCAAAATAGATATATTATTTTCATTAAATGATTGGACCAATCTCGATGTGTGTACAGGTGCATTATCTTGTTGAAAGATGTAATCAGGTCCAGAATAACAATTACCCTATATATTTGAATAATACAAAATCGTTAGGAAGACACAAAAGGAAACTGTAAAAAGATACACCAGCTAAACAGGATTCGTTGCATCTGAAAGAAATTTTCATAGCAACAAAAGGACAAAACGGTCGGTCGAAAGAATTCCGATAGTCGATTTTACGCGCAACGTTGTATGGAAAAACATCAAGTGGAAATATCTTTTTTCAGTAATTTTTCCCTCCATCGGCCGAGTCGAAGGTTCAACGTTCTTCCAACGCGTCATTTTTATTTCAATTAAAACGATGGAACGTTATCGTCTATCCACGAGTATCGAGATTAAACAGGTTGGATTAGACGACAGTAGCAAGTTGCTCGGGTAATAGTCCTCGGAAACTATCGACGCACAATACGGGGGTAGCCTATAGCCATTAAGAAAGCCCTTAACGAGGGTTACGTGGCCAGGACATAATGCAGAAACCCCCGTGGCGATTCTGTCGCTACCGCCGGCCGTGTAATTCGCGTTGCGCATCTGCTTTCGGCTTAACCTGATTGGAAACCTCGGCGAATGCTCCTGGAGCGACTTGTTTCGCCACTGCCAACGGGATTTCCCGTTTGACCAACCAGGCCGTATGTTTCTTCCAAAAACCGCGTTTCTTTCTTTTTTCCAAACTTCGAATGAGAGCGCGGTATGAGAACGCGTGGCGCGTTTCGTTTATCTTTTTTATCTCGAAGATTAGCACGTTTCAATCTGTCGTCTATAATTGTAAGTGTTGAAATAACTGCGAGAAACTTGACGTTTTCTGCGCCACTCTTCAACTATCGTTAAATAAGCACTCTGCGACCTATCCATCTGTCTATCGACGTATTTGTCTTGTAAAATCGTAACCTCGCGCGAAGTTTGTCTCGGCTATTCTTGTTTCGCCTTTTTACCTGTTCTTTTAGTTTGCGTTACGCTGTTCGTTCGCGTAAATTAGGGTTGTCGGGATGAAATGCATTATTTTTGGAACTCTAATTTGGGGCTGGTCTATGCTGCTACGATGTCCAACTGTGCTGTTCTTTTGGTAGTTCGTTTTCGTTTACCGCCCGTTGACTTTATTTTCCAGCGCGTAACTGTAATTTAACGTTAAGCCCCCAAATGTCGAAGCCCGTTATCGACGAACCGCGTAGTAGGCAGCTTTTTTCCGAAACAACGGAATCGCTTATCGATCTATCGACCAGTGTGCCAACGGTAAACGAACGTCAACGTTGATTTCGAAGATTAGATGAAGACCATCGAACTTCGATGACGGTGTTTTCAAGTCACTGGTTGAAGGTGATGCGAGATTAACCGGAACAGAGCATTTGAAACGCATCGGCGAAACAAACACAATGGGAATTTGGACAGCGGATGAATTATCGAAGGACAATAAGCAGCAGAGAAAAACAATATGCTGACAAGGTATACAAACTAATCTTCTTTATTCGTATGGTAACTAGCGATGAGAAATGGACCGTGTACGATTCCAGCTCTCCCATTATTATTATTATTATTATTATTATTATTATTATTATTATTATTATTATTATTATCGTTATAACGAAAATAAGCACGTTACATCGTTCCCACTGATAACTGGTACGTTTCACGTTAACCACGGTAGCTGGTAGAATTTCACTGAGAAATAAAAAAAAAAAAAAAAAAGAAGCAGAATCGCGACAAAGAAGAAAAACCCGCTAGAAATAACGGGTGTGGAGTAGCGGGTGGTGCGTTGACGTAAATTCGAGGGGTGCCAGGGCACGTTCCTCGATGTAGAACGTGGAGTGTTGTGACGGTCCGGCTGGAACCTTCTCCCCTCTCGTTTCCTCCCTTTCTCGCTGTCGCTCTTCCTCTGTCTCCATTTCGAGCGAATGAATGGAATTAGTGAGGAGGCTAGCTGAATAATATCGCTCCTATCTGTGGGGGCTAGACCGGGAGCTGAAACGTATCAGCCCGGCGTATCTGCATAGACGACGAGGACGAGGACGACGGGCTGCGCGCTCATGCCCCGTCATAGGAAACCAGCTTTTCTCTCTGCCTTAATCCAACCTCTTGCTTCCTCCTCGTCGCGCTCGTCTTCTCTCTCCAGTCTATCTCATTCTCCCTTCTCTCTGCTTCGCTGTTTCTCTCCCTTTCTAAAGCGTATACGTATTTTCGGCTCTCTATGTGCACGGATTTTCAAACTTTTTCGAACACGTCCGCCGGTTTTTAGCCGAATAATATTCCTCGTTGCTTGTGCAGTGGTTTTCACCGTATTTTTTCTGCGCCCTTGCATTCGCTGCAGGACTCGCTGTCGCCATGATCAAAGCACGCTCTTGCTGTTTGACGCAGGCCAACCCCCAGACAGACACGCTTTGATCTGTTTGCAG
Organism: Bombus campestris; assembly: GCA_905333015.3. Taxonomy (NCBI): domain Eukaryota; kingdom Metazoa; phylum Arthropoda; class Insecta; order Hymenoptera; family Apidae; genus Bombus; species Bombus campestris. The sequence goes on along the minus strand of HG995129.1, from coordinate 4,800,717 downwards.
AACCAACTAGCTTCTCTCTCGCACGAGGTGAAAAGAGCGGCCGTCGTTTTCCTTCCGCGCCCGCTCTCCTCCTTTTCTCCTAATTAGACGGCCGCCGTGTGCCTGAGAAATTATTCTGTCTTCCGTTGTTCACCTCCCTTTTCCCTCCACGATGTAACCGGTTATATCTCGTCGCCAATTATAATTAATTCTAATTAATACGAGTCTCGTCGGAGGTCGAAGTCTGGAACGCCGGATCTCGGCCACCGATTTTCTCTACCTTTCCTCGCGCTCCGTCCACCAAAGAGCTCGACGAGCGTTTTAACCCCTTAACCTACAACTACGGGCATAGCCCGTAGTACGATGATCGGACCATGTATAAATATTAGCTGCGGCGCCCTCCTAAAGTTATAAATATTTGTGGAATATTTGATAAGTAATTACAACCTGATGCAATAATTGTTTTTCAAATGCAAGTACTACAATAAGTTTATTTATAGAAAAATCAGTAATACAGAATTAATAATCTGCATAATCTGCATCTGTGATACAATTCGAAATATTCTGGTAGATGTGAGGGAACTTTGCGCTTCTCACACTCCCACGTTGTTTGTCTACGTTTTTTGTCTTTTTTGGCAAACTCTACAAGGTTTTGGCGGTTTTAATTTTGATGCCGTTGGGTCAATGTGTTTTGGAAAATGAGCCCAATGCTTCGCGTGCAGTCTCTCTGGCATATCT